>JAWDJD010000003.1:163141745-164341745 GCA_035047305.1 Bradypodion pumilum | reverse complement strand
GGGTCTGGAGCACCGGCGGTTTTTCGTAGAGGTACTGTTGCAAGGGGTCCCAGTGAGGATGGAGATAGACTCGGGGTCATCTTATTCCATCCTGTCCCAAAAGGAGTTTATGCGTATTCCCCCAGATAAGCGGCCCAAGCTCCGGGCCATGAGGTCACACCTACGGGACGTGCAGGGAAATGGGATCCCGGTATTGGGGGTGGGAAACTTCAAGGTGAAGTTCAAGAACTACTCCGAGAGACTGCCCTTAGTGGTCCTCAAAGGGGGGAGGTGCTGCCTTTTGGGAACGCAGTGGTTTGCTCCCCTGGGAATCGAACTGTCTGGCATTAACGCCATCGAGACTGACCCAATGCGGGACGTGTGCAACGCTCACCCTGACGTTTTCAAGAAGGGGCTCGGGAAATACAAGGGGCCCCCAGTTTCCTTCGAGCTGGACCCAGAAATCCGGCCCATCTGCCTCAAACCAAGGAGGGTGCCCTTCGCACTCAAGTACAAGATCGAGGCGGAACTGGACAAATTGGTGGGGCAGGGGATTTTGGTTCCAGTTGACTCAGCGGAGTGGGAAACGCCGATTGTTACAGCCCTTAAGTCGAACGGGGAGGTCAGGATTTGTGCAGACTATAAATGTACCATTAACAAGGCCATTCGGCCAAATGCATATCCAGTGCCCGTGGTCAGCCACTTGCTGGCCACGTTACATGGGGGGAAGTGTTTTGCCAAGTTAGATCTGGCTCAGGCATACCAGCAGCTCTCTGTAACCCCAGCTGCTGCCGCCGCGCAAACGATAGTGACAGACAAGGGGGCGTTTAAGGTAACGCGCCTTCAGTTTGGCGTGAATTCAGCCCCCAGAATTTTCCAGTCCCTCGTGGAACGCCTTTTAAAGGGGCTTCCAGGCGTCCTCCCATACTTCGACGACGTATTGATAACGGCGGGGAGCGAACTAGAGTTAGCAAAGAGGCTAGATGGGGTCCTTTCAGCGTTCGAGAGGGCAGGTCTTCGACTGAGGAGGGACAAATGCGTATTCTTTGCGAGGGAGGTCGAGTTTCTAGGTTTTAAGGTAACCCCGGACGGGATCAAGCCCTCTGAGTCAAAGGTTGCGGCCGTAAAAAACGCCCCTCGCCCCACCGCAAAACCGGAGCTACAATCATTTCTAGGGCTCCTAAATTTTTATCATACCTTCCTGCCTCGGAAGGCATCGGTCGCAGAGCCACTGCACGCGCTACTTAAAAAGGACGCGGTTTGGCGGTGGGGGGACAGGCAGGAGAGAGCATTCAAGGAGCTCAAGTCACTCCTGTCCTCGGATGCTGTCCTGACCCACTTCGACCCGAAAAAGCCAGTGGTTTTAGTCTGTGATGCGTCCCCAGTGGGGGTGGGGGCGGTCCTGTGCCACGTGTTGGAGAGCGGGAGGGAAGCCCCGGTAGCGTACTACTCAAGGTCCCTCTCAAAGGCTGAGCGCAACTACGCGCAAACTGATAGGGAGGCCCTAGCCATCATCACCGGAATGAAAAAGTTCCACGACTTTTTATACGGCCGCGGGTTTACGGTAGTGACCGATCACAAACCACTCCTGGGGATCTTCACTACCGGCAAACCCACACCACAAATTCTATCCCCCAGGATGCTGCGTTGGGCCATTTTCCTCAACGCCTACCAGTACGAGCTGGTCTACCGCCCAGGGAAGGAGATCTCCCATGCGGACGCACTGTCTAGGTCTCCTCTCCCCAGTCTAGGGGACCCCGCATGCGAGGTAGAGCAGGATCACCAAGTCCTGCTAATCGAGTCCCTCGACTCACCCCCCATTGTCCCGGCCGACCTCGCCAAGGCCACGGCGGCCGACAAGATGCTGGCCCAAGTTAGTTCCTGGGTTAGGAAGGGCTGGCCCACGACCCCTCCCGATGACGAGTTCAGGACATTTTTTAGGCGCAGAGTAGAGCTTTCGCTGGAGAGGGGCTGCTTACTCTGGGGCCAGCGGGTAGTTATCCCAGAGAAGCTGAGGGCCAAGGTACTGAGACTGCTGCACACCAGTCACCCCGGGATCGTGCGCTCCAAGGCTCTGGCCAGGAGTTTCTTTTGGTGGCCCCAGATAGACGGGGACATAGAGCGTTTAGTGGGCACGTGCGAGAGCTGCCAGAGCTCTCGGCCCGAGGAGTCCCGGTTACCCCATAGGGAATGGGATACGGCCCGCGGGCCATGGTCCCGGATCCATGTCGACTTCGCTGGCCCTTTCCGCAGGTCCATGTTTCTGCTAGTAGTCGACTCCTACTCCAAGTGGTTGGAGGTAATCCCCATGAACGGCACCTCCTCCGCCGCAACCATCAAGCAGTTGCGCAAGCTTTTCGCCTGTTTCGGCCTGCCAGACGTCCTTGTTAGTGATAACGCTAGTACCTTCACGTCTGCAGAATTCAAGACGTTCATTGAGCGGAACGCCATCAGGAACATTACCGCTGCCCCGTTTCACCCCACCACAAACGGTCAGGTAGAGCGCCAAGTGCGCACTACGAAAGACGCACTGCGGCGCATGGGCCCCGGTGAGTTGAACCTTCATTTGTTTCAGTTTCTCACCTGCTACAGGACAACCCCCCTAGCTTCAGGATTTTCCCCAGCCGAACTCCTCATGAGGAGGCGTCCGGTAACACTTTTTGACCGGATGGATCTGTCCAGGGTGGAGGATGAAGGGAGAAACATAAACATAGGGGGAGGGAGCTCCAAATGTTTTTCGGCAGGGGACCCGGTTCACTGCAGGAATTACGTGGCGTCAGGGCCAGCGTGGGTTCCAGGGACAGTCATCGAGCAGACGGGGCCAGTGTCCTACAGGGTCGAGACTAGCTCGGGTCTACTCTGGAGGAGGCACGCCGACCAACTCAGAAGGCGGGTCACTAGTGAAGGGGATTCAGCGTTAGGGTCTTCCCCCACCCGCATTACCCAATGGGGAGACACGGCGGAACCCGGGGATACAAATTAATACCCTCGGTTCTCAACCACAGAGGAGGATACTTTGGAAGAGAGGGATCAGTTTGATGAGGATTATGAGTTGCGGTACCACGGGGGTGTAGCGGAGTGGTCCCCCACCCGTCCTAGCGAAAAGAGGGGTTTCAGTTCAGCCCCTGGTACCTCCAGTCCCCCCAGTCCTTTTGTGTTAGAATATACCATAGCTCCAGCTCCCCGGAAACCAACACCCCCAAGGCAGGCATCGGGGGGGGAGTCCACCCACGTGCGTGGCATGGAGACAACCTGAGCAGCTTGCATTTCTTCGTCTCTGCTTGGAAAAGGGGAGCCACAAATGTGGATATATGTGTGCAAAACTCAAGAAAATTTGGAATGAATAATTGGAAGAAGTGTCTAAAGATGTTAGTGGTCTGAAAATACTAGTTTCCTGGTTGAAAACTTGTACTGTAGAACCTGCAGAGCTGCGGAGCCCAGGGACGGAGTTGGTGCGTTCAAACGCCCAAGCGCTCAAACAGCAAGTCGGGAGCCTTGGAGGCTCGGAGACTCAGAGGCTTGGAATTCCAGAGGCCGCAGTGGCAGTTTATCAGCATTGTGAGTTTTTTTCCAAGGGATATTGGCAGTGTACTCCAATAAGTGGGTGAAAACAAAGAAAACAAAACTTTTAAAAAAAAAGATTGGAGGCTGTAAGGCTGTGTTGGATCCTGCTGTTGGGGAGGTGAGGCGAGGTGGATGAACTTGAACTTGAAAGGAGAGACGCGGCGAGTGAGGATTAAAGGCAGAACTGGAACAAAGGTGAAATTGGCACTGCGAAGGAGGTGGAAAACAGTTGACAAAGAGTGATTTTTTTTAATTGGTCCCGGGTTGCTGGAACAGGAACTCTTGGTGTTGTGGGCTGAGCGTGATTTGCTCCCTCCTCCTCCCCTGTTGTTATTATTGTTATTCCTGAGCAGTCATTTTGGGTAGCCCGAGGAATAAAGCACACTGTCACCTGAACTTTTATTCTGTGAGTTGAAGAGCGGTGAGGGAGTGCAGTGTGGTTTTGGAATTTAAAGAGTACTATTAAATTTGACTCGCATACCATCCTGTTTGACTGTAAAGAAGGAAGATCCTGTGGTTCCACTGGTGCTTTTTGGTGCTTCTTTGATTTGAATGGACAAATGGACAAAGTATACAGGCATTTTGCTTCATTGCTTCATTGCTTAAGTGGTTAATGTAATCATAATACTGAGAGAAATTGGGGAAATACTGGGAGTCTTGAACATTTTTCTTTGGAATAAAGGGGTGCTGAGAACGAGGAATAAAGTTTTGAACTAGAGACGGTTATAGTATTTCATCGTTAAGAAGAAAGAAGAAACTGAAGCATTTTTCTTCAGATAACAGCAGTTAATCACTGAAGCATGTTACAGCTGGTGTCTTCAGGGTTTTGCTAGACTCAAGGACAGCTCTCTATTTTATCTTATCTTGAAACGCAGCTGTGTTACAAAGTTATTTCGAGAGTGCCAACTTAAATAGAAAGCTGAGCAGTCCTAGAATCATTTTGAAAACAGAAAATAGAAAGTCATATATTATTGCAATACTAAGCAGAGTAAATGGTTGACCGCGTCATCTGATTAGATAGGTGTATGGAGAATAAAATTGTTAATTGTGTATAAGGGTTAGATTAGTGAAATTAGAATATTGTATACTGTTTGGTGATAAAGTAGTGTAGTATTATAGAATTATCTGCTATTAAATTCGGATGAATCGTAGAGAGAAGGGTAAATTGTTAGGGCAAGAGATATTAGACCCAGTTTGGTTAAGGACAGGTAGGCTAGTAAGAGCTGAAAGTGAAGGCAGGAGGAAATCTTTACGGGACGAGATCAAAGAAGCTGAAGAACTGAGAATTTTTAGAGCAGATATGGAAGCAAGGAAGAAGTGTCAAGACAAGCAACAATCTAAACAACAATCAGAAGTAGAACAGATTGAGCAGGTGAATACTGATGAAGAAGACAGAGCTCAGGGGGCTATAAAAAAGAAAGTAATGGTAGAGAAGGTGCTTGAAATTAGGGAAAGGGATAAGACTCAGGAAACAGATATGAATGACTCTAGGAGTTCCATTGAAGTAAAGCTTGCAGGGTTGGAGAAGTTTCTCCAAACAAAATTTGAAACATTAGAAGAGCAGCGAGTTCGAGACAATCAAGAATATATTAAGCTACAACAAGAAAGTTTTAATGCATTCCAACAAAAAATGTTGATGATGATGTCAGGGTTGATGGAAACTACCAAAGCTGAAGTAGCAAGTATTATGAAAGAAGTATCTGAATTAAAGGAAGGGATGTGCATGAGCACAACAGAGGTTGAAGTATTGACCAAAGAAGTACAGGTGGTGCAAGAAAAAGTGAAGGAAGAGGAAGTGAAGGTAGATGACCATCAGGCAAGAATAGAATTTTTGGAAAATCAACATAGAAAATGTAATGTGATAATTCGAAATATTCCTGAGGGCAGACCGGATCAGTTAAAGATCAGATTGTTGGGATGGTTAAATGATTTAAAGATGGGGAGGAGCTTTGTGGCTGAGGATATAATAACTGTACATAGGCTAGGTGCAAAGAAGCATAACAGTGGAAACAGAAATGTGTTGGTGAGATTTGTGAGTGAAGGTTTGAAGTTGACCTTAATGCAGCATATCAGGAATTCCGGTTCAGAGGCATTGAAGTTAGAGGGAAATAACATAGAGGTTTACAATGATATTTCTGTTGAATAACGGACTTGGTGAATGCAGTTAAAACCAATTACAAAAAAACTAAGAGAAAAAGGGATTTCATATTTTTGGCTCTCATCAAAAAAATTAAAAGTTGTAAATTCTGGAAAGTCATATATGACAAAAGAAGGATTATATGTTTTAGATGTTTTAGTGGACGCGAAAATAATTGAAAGTAACACCAAGGAATGGAAAGACCTTAAAGATGAGTTGATATTATCAGGAATGTATATGACTCATGATAAGAATTGTTAATAGGAATAAATTGTCTAGGCACATTATATTTGAGACATGTAAAGCACACATTAAGAAGGGAGGATAAAGTATATGGATGTGGCATGTAAAGTTGATTTAAGAGTTAAGTTGATGTTATGCAGGATGATTAGGAGCTAGGCTCACATAATTGCACACTCCCCCCCTCCCCTCCTTGATTTTCAAGGGTGTTCTTTCTAGGAAAGGTGGGGAGGGTGAAGAAGTTTTGTTATATGTTTTGTGTTCAGTTATTGTATTATTTGTGGGATGGGTTATGTAGTATGTCGAGCACTTGCCAATGGGAGACAGGGATTGGGTTAGTAGAATGTAACATAAATAAGTATGAAGAAAATTAAAATTGTATCATGGAATGTTAAAGGCATTGGCAGCATAATTAAGAGGAAACGTGTGGAAGCGGCTATTAGGAGAAATAATCCTGATGTGATTTGTTTACAAGAGACCCATCAGAAAAACAATAATGTAAACAACTTGTATCTAAGGGGAATAGAGCATTATGAGAAAGCATTTGGTAATTCAAAGTCGAGAGGGGTCGCAATATTAATTTCTAAAAAATTGGGTTTTACAAAATTAAAGTCTGTTATAGACCCTGAAGGGAGATATGTCATAATTAGAGGAATGGTTAATGAGGAGGAAATATTAATTGCTAATATTTATGTACCAAATGAGAAGCAAGAGGAATTCTTAGATGGTGTATCTCAAAAGATAAGAAATGAAAATGTAACCAAATTAATCATTGCCGGAGACTTTAATCTAATTAGATCGGGTCTAGACACCACAAATGTGTTGAGACACGGGCATAATTCTGTTATAGATAGGTGGTTAAAAATAATGAGATTACGGGATGTATGGAGAGATATCAGGGGTTCAGAAAGGGGTTTTACTTTTTTTTCACAAGCTCACAACTCCTATTCAAGGATTGACTACTTTTTGACTTCAGAAAACTTGATAAGTAAAGTTGAAGATATTAAAATTGGATTATTTAAAGAATCGGACCATGCTGAAATGTGTTTAGAAATTAGAATTGATGGTAAGAAAAAATGTATTGGAGCATGGAGATATGATACAAAATTGTTTAGGGATCAAAAGAGTAAGGAAATAATAATTAAAAAGTGGAATGAATGCTGGGAGATAAATGACACTAATGATGTTAATGATGGAGTTTTATGGGACACCATGAAGGCAATTTTCAGGGGGGAAAGTATAAAACTTTCATGTAGGCATAATAGACAGGAAAATAAAAATTTAAAATTAATAGAGGACAAAGTAAGGAAGTTGCAAGAAGAACATGGCTGGCGGGCCAAGTTTGGGGTGCAGGTGGAGGGGTGGCTTCCGTTGGGTGGTTAATATAGGGGAGGATGCCTGCCCCACGGTTTCTTCAGTTCCTGCACCCCTCTCTTTTTAGGGGTGGGTTCTTATTGCTGGTTTTTATCTGTTTTATTTGTTTTTATATGTTTTTACCCATTGTTGTGAACCGCCCGGAGTCGGCTTTGGCTGAGTGGGCGGTATAGAAATTTGACAATAAATAAATAATAAATAAAAAATAAAAAACATGTAAGATCAGGTGACAGAAATGTGTTTAATAAATTACAGGGTTTGAAAATGAAAATTATTGAAAAGGATATTGAAGAAGTTAAAAAGAATTTGATTTATCTTAAAAGAAACTATTTTGAGTATGGTAATAAAAATTCTAAACTATTGGCTAAAGTTGCAGAGGAAAAGAAAAATAGTAGAAATATTCAGATTTTGATAAATAGTAATGGGGAAAGATGTAATAAAATGAAAGATAAGATACATATTGCTAGTAATTTTTATAGGGAGCTTTATTCTAAAAAAGAGATAAGCGATGTTGAGTTAAAAAGTTATTTAAATAAATGGTCAAGGATAAAATTGGATCAAGAACATAGGGATTACATGGACGAAAGAATAACCTCTAAAGAAATTACTGATGTTATAGATAAGTTAAGGGTGGGTAAAACCCCTGGTGAAGACGGTTTGTCTGTGGAATTTTATAAGGATTTCAAGGAAGTGTTGATACCAAGAATTGAAAGGGTATTTAATTATGTAATGGATGGAGGTATAGTACCGGCATCATGGTATAACTCAGTTATTATTTTAATACCAAAAGTAGGAAAAAACGTGGAAAACATCGAATCATATAGACCGATCTCGCTGATGAATCAGGATGTGAAGATTTTTACTGCGGTTCTGGCCAATAGGTTAAATAAATTTTTAGGTAACTATATTCAAAAAGATCAGGCAGGGTTTTTGCGAGGTCGGTTCATGTCGGACCTGACAAGGAGGATACTTGACATGTCAATCATTGCACAGCAGCAAAGAGATCACACAGGTTTTATCTCATTAGATATATTCAAAGCTTTCGATTCCATCCAGTGGATTACCATAAAACAAATTATAGTAAAATATGGATTCGGTTCAAAATTTTGTGGAGTAATTGGGCAGTTATATCAAAGGGGATCAGCAAGAGTAAAAATAAATGATGAATTAACAGAGGAAATTAAGTTGGAAGCTGGCACAAGACAAGGGGATCCACTATCATCTTCACTGTTTATAATGGTCATGGAATTAATTGCTAACGTGGTAAGAGAAGATACAGACATGATAGGTCTAAATGGGATAAAAATTAGCCAGTATGCAGATGACACATTATTAACGTTAAAAAATCCTGAAAAGTCATTGGAAAAAGTATATGCACACTTAGAAAAATTTTATAGGGTTACGGGGCTTAAAGTTAACTGGGACAAATCAGAGGCAATTTTTTTAATGGGAATGTTGAAGCACAAGAAGTTATAAAATCCAGATTTAAATTACAGATTAGGTCTAGTATTAAGTATTTAGGAATAAACATTTCAAACAAGTACGATGATTTAAAGAGATTGAATTATGACAAATTGGAAAAGGAGTTAAAGGAAAAGATTATACGATACAAAAAATTAAATTTGTCCTGGTTTGGTCGAGTATCATTGTGTAAAATGAAATTGTTACCTAAAATAAATTTTTTATTTGATACTCTCCAAATTAATATTAAAAGGAAGGAACTAAATGTATTTCAAAATTTAATAAATAATTATTGCAATAACGGGAAAAAAGCTAGAATATCGAAAACGTTGTGGTATCTTTCACAAAAAAAGGGTGGTTTAGGAATCCCGAACATCACAAATTATTATTGGGCATTTCAACTGAAAAATATTTGTAAAATTTTAATAAGGAAAAAATTGATATGGGGGGAGATTGAATTACGTGAAAAATTGGGAGATGAGTCACTAATATTTCTAGGCAAAGAAACTGTTAAAATTAATACCGAGAATAAAATGCTAAAGACACTCTTTAGAACATGGACACTATTGAAAAACAAATTATCCCCACGGTTATCACCAATTTTGGAGTTAAGGGATTTAAAATCATTCCCACTACTCTTAGACCATAGGACTGAAGAAATAATGAAAGGATATAAAGTAACTTTATTAAAGGAATGGTTAGATGTTTGTGAGGATGAGGAGAAAATGTCAGAAATGTGTAAACAGTTGAAACTAAATTGGCTTCAAGTTGCTGCAATGAAAAGTTGGAATAAAAAATATAGGGAAGAAATAGGCTTAGACAGGAACATGACAAAATTTGAGGAGCTAGTATATAAGTTAAGAAATGGTCAAATAGAAATTAAAGGATTAGTTAGTAAATTATATAAAGTATTGGATGATTCTAACGAATCCCAAAAAGCATTAAGAGGAATATGGGAACAAGATTTAAATGTTAAAATCACAGATGAATGTTGGAATAGAAAGTGGAAAAGAAGAATCATGAAAACGTTATCAGTAAGGATTAAGGAGCATAACCACAAGTTATTATGGAAATGGTATATGACCCCTGTGCGATTAAATTTAATTGACAAGACAAAATTAAATATATGTTGGAGGTGTAAGGAGGATATAGGAACGTATGAGCATATGTGGTGGGGGTGTAAGAAGTTGAAGCCATTTTGGACGAGTGTAGAGTATGAAATTGGGAAAATTTTGAATGAAAAGGTTAAATTGGATGCAGTTATAGTATTACTAACGGATGTTGATAAGGTGGAATATAGTAAAAGGGAATTAATGGCAGTCATGTTATCAGGTGCCAGACACTGTATAGCGCGGCAATGGAAGAATGATGTCACTCCAAAAATCGATGAATGGTACAATGAGTTATGGACTATTGCTTTAAACGATAAGCTTACCTGGGAAATAAATTTAAGAAAAGGACTAATAAAAGAAAATAAATTTCAGGACACGTGGAGATGTTTCACAGACTATATACTGCATAAGGATCAAGGTCAGAAGCCAACGCCGGATCAGCATTCCTTTTGGAAAGGAATCATATAAGAATTAAGTAACTCTGTCCCATATGGCAATGTAAATAGCACATGGTGAATGTCCTCTATTAAGTTGATGTATTTTTTTTGTTATTATGTAATGTGTAGATTTAAATAAAATTATTTAAAAAAAAACCCACACCACAAATTCTATCCCCCAGGATGCTGCGTTGGGCCATTTTCCTCAACGCCTACCAGTACGAGCTGGTCTACCGCCCAGGGAAGGAGATCTCCCATGCGGACGCACTGTCTAGGTCTCCTCTCCCCAGTCTAGGGGACCCCGCATGCGAGGTAGAGCAGGATCACCAAGTCCTGCTAATCGAGTCCCTCGACTCACCCCCCATTGTCCCGGCCGACCTCGCCAAGGCCACGGCGGCCGACAAGATGCTGGCCCAAGTTAGTTCCTGGGTTAGGAAGGGCTGGCCCACGACCCCTCCCGATGACGAGTTCAGGACATTTTTTAGGCGCAGAGTAGAGCTTTCGCTGGAGAGGGGCTGCTTACTCTGGGGCCAGCGGGTAGTTATCCCAGAGAAGCTGAGGGCCAAGGTACTGAGACTGCTGCACACCAGTCACCCCGGGATCGTGCGCTCCAAGGCTCTGGCCAGGAGTTTCTTTTGGTGGCCCCAGATAGACGGGGACATAGAGCGTTTAGTGGGCACGTGCGAGAGCTGCCAGAGCTCTCAGCCCGAGGAGTCCCGGTTACCCCATAGGGAATGGGATATGGCCCGCGGGCCATGGTCCCGGATCCATGTCGACTTCGCTGGCCCTTTCCGCGGGTCCATGTTTCTGCTAGTAGTCGACTCCTACTCCAAGTGGTTGGAGGTAATCCCCATGAACGGCACCTCCTCCGCCGCAACCATCAAGCAGTTGCGCAAGCTTTTCGCCTGTTTTGGCCTGCCAGACGTCCTTGTTAGTGATAACGCTAGTACCTTCACGTCTGCAGAATTCAAGACGTTCATTGAGCGGAACGCCATCAGGAACATTACCGCTGCCCCGTTTCACCCCACCACAAACGGTCAGGTAGAGCGCCAAGTGCGCACTACGAAAGACGCACTGCGGCGCATGGGCCCCGGTGAGTTGAACCTTCATTTGTTTCAGTTTCTCACCTGCTACAGGACAACCCCCCTAGCTTCAGGATTTTCCCCAGCCGAACTCCTCATGAGGAGGCGTCCGGTAACACTTTTTGACCGGATGGATCTGTCCAGGGTGGAGGATGAAGGGAGAAACATAAACATAGGGGGAGGGAGCTCCAAATGTTTTTCGGCAGGGGACCCGGTTCACTGCAGGAATTACGTGGCGTCAGGGCCAGCGTGGGTTCCAGGGACAGTCATCGAGCAGACGGGGCCAGTGTCCTACAGGGTCGAGACTAGCTCGGGTCTACTCTGGAGGAGGCACGCCGACCAACTCAGAAGGCGGGTCACTAGTGAAGGGGATTCAGCGTTAGGGTCTTCCCCCACCCGCATTACCCAAGGGGGAGACACGGCAGAACCCGGGGATACAAATTAATACCCTCGGTTCTCAACCACAGAGGAGGATACTTTGGAAGAGAGGGATCAGTTTGATGAGGATTATGAGTTGCGGTACCACGGGGGTGTAGCGGAGTGGTCCCCCACCCGTCCTAGCGAAAAGAGGGGTTTCAGTTCAGCCCCTGGTACCTCCAGTCCCCCCAGTCCTTTTGTGTTAGAATATACCATAGCTCCAGCTCCCCGGAAACCAACACCCCCAAGGCAGGCATCGGGGGGGAGTCCACCCACCACAGTCCCCGGAACTCCCAGGCAGGGAACAGGGGGTGGCGAGACCACGAGGGTCTCTTCGTCGGTCCAGAGGTTCGTGCTGGGGGGGACCCCTAGCTCCTCAAACGGTAGGCAGGAGTTCACTTCCCAACTGTTCATTCCGTTCCCATCCCCCAATGCAAGGTTACCACAGAGCCCACACCGAGCCACTAACGAGTCCCCCCTTTCCGTTGCAGGACAGGACTCCGCAGAGCCAGGCTCCCCTGTGTTAAGCCAAGCGGCCGCTCGCCCCAGGCGTACGTGCGGCAAGCCACAATGGTTGAGGGACTTCGTCCCATCCTAGGGGGGAGGGATGTTGTGTATGTACAATGTTGCTTGATATGTATGTACAATGTCGCTTTAAGAAATGTATGAATGTAACCTGGCCACAATCACAATGTAACCCAGCTGTTAAAGGAACGCGAGCAAGCTGCCTATAGAGGGCAGCTGCGAGTGTTCAACTCACATGGTTATCATTCCTCAAATCACCTGCAGCCGCGGGAACTCCCCGCAACAACAAACTACTACCGATCCACCACCGAAGATGGGCGTGACCCGGATGACGTCACGCCGGTAGTGGCCAATGAGCTACCATGCAGCCAGATTCAAATGTATTGTACTACTGTATATAATGTGAGGTATCTCCGCCATTACCACATGTTCGTTCTAATCATCAACCAATAAACCTGTGTTAGTCCCTACTGCGACTCCTTCTATGTCTCCTGGAAAGGACACTAAACTTATGACACCTAGGTTGAATTTTGCTTGCTTCATAGAGCACTTTGGACACCATGTGATGGGGCACTCTCCAGAAAGATCCATGCACAGCGTGTAATCTTCAATGCCAGCACTTGAGTCAGTAATGGTGGCTTTGGATGACTCCATGTAGCAATCCCTTTCTTCTAGATCAGTAAACCTCACATCTCTCAACACACCACTTCAAGTCAAAGGTCTGACAGACACAGTTTCTTATTTCTCTGTTTACAGACTTTGAAAGAGTAACATAAGGAAAACAAAGACTGCTTGTATCTGAACTCCAGTTAAAAAGAGGTCACTACCATAGCTACCTGTTCAAGACAAAAGCCAGTAAGTCTCTCCAGAGACTTTTTAAAAGAAAAAAGTATCTTCAGCTGCACAAATTTGTTCCCCAGTTGTATTAACAAGCTAACCTCTGTTAAATCACATGTAGGACATAGTTTTTATTAGAGATTTATAGATCTATGGCCTCTTTGCACATTTGTGACTTATCTAGTGCTATCTTGCTCACAGACTTTTTGCCAGCAGACTTGGTCTGTTGGCATGAGTGGGGAGAATGTTTGACTCTAGTGGTTGGAAAGCTTCAGCTGCTCTTTATTACACATGAAGAAAATAATTCTACAATAGATCAGAGATTGGAAAAGTTATCTTTTGAACCAAAAGTCCCAGAATTATTTTGGCTGGTTGTAATTAATTTCCCCCCCCCCCAAAGCTCTGGATCAAATATGTACACTGCCTGTTTCCACTGAGCTGAAGGTCTTGAGAACTTAGTGATGTGGGTTTGTACAACTCAATAGGATGCTAGCTATAACAAGCAGTTTAGAGTTACTATCATTTTCACTTACAAGGAAGTCTGTGAGGCCCCTGGAACTAGTCTTTATAAACCTCTCTGTGTGTGTGTGTTTTTTGTGTGTGTGTGTGTGTGTGTGAGAGAGAGAGAGAGAGAGAGAGAGAGAAATCCAAAACTACATACCAAGTATATATTGTATCAGATTCTTTAATGCGAGGTTGCCTTTAAAGCTGTAAGAGGAAGCCAAACTGATCATTCCTGTTCAATTGGTAGCCCTGCTCTAATCCAAATAAAAACATCTGTGTTATCAACCAAGTTAGTCCAGGCATAATAAATGTAAGGTAAATAGATTTAGGTTTGCATCTAGATTTGGAATATGTGTATTCACACTGAAAATGTTAACTTGTTCTTGAAACACCAAACGGTTTGGTTGTATGGCTTGATCTTGGGTGGAAAGAGAATATATGCCCCACATTCAGAGACATTTATTGTAGGATGTTATTAGTTTTTGTGCCATCAGAGATGGAGTGATGGCAATACATTTTCAGCAGCTTGGACCCATGACTGGTCCAAGACATTTTGCTGCTGAGGCAGAGCAGCAAATGGTGTTCTTTCATCTAATCAAATATAAACTCATAGGACCTGAGCCAGTTGCTTTGTTCTTGCAATAAACCCTTCTGTCTCTTTGGCAGCGAAGATATAATGGTAACAAATTCATTAACCAATCACACATCTGGTGGCCAGTTTTCAAATCCAATCTCTTACATTCATTAGAGCAGGGACAGGCACTAGAGAGCTCTCCAGATGTGTTGGAGTCAACTCCCAGCAACCTTGATCAGTAATGATATGGGCCAGAGGATGATGGGAGTTCCCATCCAAAGCCATCAGGTTGGCTATCCCTATACTAGAAGACAGGGAACATACATGAAGGGCAACAATGTCAAAGCAGGCTTGAACCTTCTTTTGTATGTGTTCATAAATGGATGTAAACTCAGACCTGGTGATCATTAAAGAGATCACCCAATGAAGATGAAAAAAGGCTTAATCTTATCATAAGAAACAACAGGAGTTTTCAGTTGTTACCTCCCCTGATTCAGTCAAAATCCTTAGAGAGAATAATTTATCCTCTTCCTTCTGTATTGTTGCTAAAAATGTAAGGAAAGCAAAGTGTCCACAATGGGGACATTCCTGCTCATATGGAAGCTCCATGCATGTGCAAGAAGCATAGTTTTCAATAGCTCTTGCTCTTAGGTAGAGTGTGCACATAAGCAGACATTTCTTAACTGCACAATGTATTGGTTTTCACATGTTGAAAATGATACCAGAAAGGAGTGGTCTTAAACCAGTAGTTCCCAAACTTGAGTAACCAGATGTTCTTGGACTAAAACTCCCAGAAGTCTTTACAATTGCCTGTGTGTTATGTATGTTAACTGTGTTTTCTGACAGGAGCGAAATGTATCTTTTCTCATGTATCTATTCTTATGCAAATAAGTGGATCGAAAATGTGCACACTCTGTTAGCCAATGGGCTTGTTGTATTATTGTTACTGTTTATAGTGTATATAAGTCCATGTTTTTGCCCCATCCAAACTGTGTTCAAACCCCACTAATAAAGAGCTGAATTTCACTACTTCACACGTCTGCTTCTTCATTCCCTGTACATTAAACGGGCGACAAAGGTGGGATGGTGTCCCCACATGGCAGCAACAGCGGCCCATTTGACCCAGCATGTCCAGAGAAATGGGCAACACATGAACGCTGATTCTGCCACACAATGGCCTCGCAGAACATCACCGACGAAGACCAGAAGCACGCCTGTTTCCTCGCTCAGTGTGGTTCTGAGACGTTCAAGCTGGCAACCCACCTTATTCTCCCAAGGGACGTGGATGTGGTGCCGCTCGCAGAAATCATGTCCACACTGAGGAAACACCTGCAGCCAGAGGTCTTGATCTTCCTGGCCAGGGTGGCCTTCCACAGAAGGGAGCAGCGACCTGGGTAGTCCATTGCACACTACGCCGCAGCTCTGCCCATTGCTGCCACCCTGTGCAAGTGGGACAACATCAAAGAAGAACTCCGGGACCGTCTGCTGGCCAGCATGAGGGACGAAGATGCTCAATGTCGCCTCATGATCAGGAAGACGCAAAATTTCAAGGCTGTCCTAGAAGAGGCGGTAGCGTCTGAGGCCTCACGGTCTGGCATCAAGCTTTTCCAGCATCGCTACTCCACCACCAGTGCCACCGACTCAGCTGTGCAAGCTCAGCAAAATTCATCTTCATCTTCCTCAGCATCGCCTGGTTCCACCTCTTCATCGGAGTCCAGCGACGCAGAGGGAGAAGTCCGAGCGGTCTGACGAAAGCACCGAGAGCACTGTGACGATCAGGAGAAGAATGTCCTTCGCAAGTATGATGGCTGCGGAGCCTGGCATGACCACAGGAAGTGCCCCTTCCGCACCCCAGAATGCCACAACTGTGGGCGATGAGGGCACATTGCTAAAATATGCCGACAGCAAAAGCAAAGAACTTCAGCACCTGAGTCCAAGAAGAGTCATCACCACAAAACGTCCATCGCCAAAGTGTCACCAGAGCATGAGCCGTGCCAAGTGGGCATCATCAGCGATCGTTTCTTTGCAGACCTGAGCCTGCAGGACATTTCCCTTCAAGATGGAAGTTGATTCAGGTACTACCTTTTCCATAATCCTACAGTGGGAGTTTTTGAGAATTCCCCCTGCCTCTTGGCCCAAGTTCAAATCTTTTAAAACTTCCCTCTGGGATGTGCAAGGTTGCCAGATTCCAGTCCTGGGGATGGGAAATTTCTTGGTCAAATTCAAAAACATTCACACCTCCTTGCCATTGGTTGTAGTTAAGCAGGGCACTAACTGTCTTATTGGGACCCAATGGTAGAGGCCCCTGGGAATCCGGCTTTCTGGCATTCATGCAATAGATGCTGACCCAATCCAGGATGTTTGTGCTGCACATCCTGAGGTGTCCAAAAAGGGTTTAGGGTTATACAAAGGAAACCCCTGTGGACTTTGAGCTTGACCCAACCGTCCGGCTAATCCAGATGAAGCCACGCCGGGTACCCTTTGCTTTAATGTAGAAGATAGAAGCCAAGCTGGACAAACTGGTGGGGCAGGGCATCCTAGTGCCAGTGGACTCCGCAGAGTGGGAGACACCAATAGTGACGGCTTTGAAAAGTAACATGGTGAACAGGATATGTGCTGACTACAAGTGTACCATCAATAATGTGATTTGCCCAAATGCATATCCTGTGCCCGTGGTAAGCCACCTTCTTGCCTCCTTGCATGGAGGAAATTGCTTCGCAAAACTTAACCTTGCCCAGGCTTACCAACAATTGACTGTGTCTCCTGCTGCTGCCATATCCCAGACCATAGTAATGCATAGGGGGGCATTTAAGGTAACTAGACTACAATTCGGGGTGAAAGCGGCCCCTGGAATATTTCAATCTCTTGTAGAACGTATTTTAAAAGATTTTCCCGGTGTCCTGCCATATTTTGATGATCTCCTGATCACCGCTAAGGACACTGTCGAACTAGTGGCCAGGCTCGATCGAGTCCTCTCACATTTCGAGAGGGCCGGTCTATGTCTCGGAAGAGACAAATGTGTGTTTTTGGCACAGGAAGTGGAGTTCCTGGTGTACCAAATTACATCCCAAGGTATCATGCCCTCTGACTCCAAGGTGGCGGCCGTGCGAAATGCACCCAGGCCAAAATGTAAAGCCGAATTGCAATCATTTCTAGGATTGTTAAACTTCTATCATGCTTTTATCCATTGCAAAGCCTCAGTTGCCAAACCATTACATCGGCTTCTTAAGAAAGATACTGTTTGGCACTGGGGCCTTTGCCAGGAGAAAGCATTCCTAGAAGTTAAAAGGCTGCTATCTTCGGATGCTGTATTAACTCATTTTGATCCTAACAAGGAAGTTGTACTTGTGTGTGATGCATCCCCTGTGGGGGAGTGAGCTGTGTTATGCCATGTACTTAATGACGGTAGGGAAACCCCCGTAGCATTCTATTCCCACTCACTCTCAAAGCCTGAGAAAAATTATGCTCAGACAGACAGGGAGGCATTGGCAATCATGGCTAGCACTAAGAAATTCCACGATTACCTTTACGGAAGACCTTTTACCATCATAACTGACCACAAGCCCCTCGTTGGAATGTTTGTGAACGGGAAGCCCACGCCTCAAATTCTGTCCACAAGGATGTTGCGTTGCGCAATTTTCCTAAATGCATACAATTTTACTTTGGTGCACACACCCGGCAAGAACATCAGCCATGCTGATGCCCTGTCACGTTCTCCACTGCCAGGGGTCAGGGAAGCCAATTGCGAGATCGAAAGCAACCACCAGGTCATTATGATTGAGGCTTTCGACTCGCCCCCAGTCGTCCCCTCAGATACAGATATAGCCAAGGCTACAGCCAAGGATGTAACATTGACTAAAGTAATGTCTTGGGTACCAAAAGGCTGGCCTATCTCTCCTCTAGCCGAGGAATTCAGAACATTCCACCATAAGCATTTGGAACTATCAGTGGAACAAGGTTGCCTACTATGGGGCCAGCGGGTGGTCATTCCTGTCACTCTCAGGAAAAAGATTTTACATCTACTTCACACAAGTCACCCGGTAATTGTCCATTCCAAAGCCCTTGCCCATAGCTACTTTTGGTGGCCTCAACTGAACCAAGACATAGAACAAATGGTCGGCACTTGTCCCAGTTGTCAATCCTCTCACCCACAGCAATCCCACCTTCCCTCTTGGGAATGGGATTCTGCTCAGGGCCCAGGGTCCAGGTTGCACATAAATTTTGCAGGTCCATTTAGGGGTGACCTATTTTTGTTAGTTGTGGATTTATTCTATAAGTGGCTGGAAGTGATTCGGGTGCCTAATACCACTTCAGCCACCATGATAATGCACCTAAGAAGGCTGTTTGTAGCATTTGGACTTCCAGATGTGCTGGTGTCTGACAACACGTCCACATTCACATCTGCAGAATTCCAATCCTTCATGGAAAGGAATGCAATTAGGCACATCACTACCGCCCCATTCCACCCAGCCACCAATGGCCAGGTAGAGCAGCAGGTGCTTTGGCATATGGGTGAAGGGGATTTGGAGCTCTAGTTATGCCAGTTTCTTTTCACATATAGGCTCAGCCCCCTTGCCTCTGGGCTGTCCCCTGCTGAATTGCTCCAGCGAAGGAAACTGTCATCCTTGCTGGACAGATTGGATCCCTCTAGGGTAGAGCACAAAGGCACAAATATAGCAATCCAACACCAGAAGGTTTTCTCATCTGGAGACCCTGTACATTGCCGCAATTATGCAGCTGGTGGCCCTACGTGGGTGTCTGTGTTGTGATCGATCAAACTGGTCCTTTTTCTTACAGAATTGAAACAGCCACTGGTCTGATCTGGAGGAGGCATGCGGATCAATTGAGACCCAGAGTACTGGACCCACAAGACAAATACAGACACTCAATGCTAGGGTTGGCCCCCACCCATTTAAACCCAGGGGGCAGAGGTAATAGTCAGCAGCCAGCCAACATTGACCCAGAAGTGTCTTCTAGGAACCGATTTCAGGGGGAATTTGTGGAATGCTCCCCTATTCTGGCCAGGTGTACCCCTACACTGTCCCAGCGAAGGACTCTAGATTCCTTTATTGGTGATGACCAATTTTGCTTGGAGTTGCCCTCCACTCTTAGTACACACAGGAGTGACCCTGAGTTGTCTTATTCATCCACAGAATTAGATTTTTGTTTTAGCGATCCCCTGCTCCTCCATCTGACAAACAGGGCTTAAATTTGGGTTTACAATCCTCCCCCTCTAGTCAATCCCTCACTCCAGTCGGGTCGCCCATCCTACGAGCCCCTGAGCCGGCTCAGCCAAACGTTCGTCCCAGAAGTGAAACTAGACTGCCATCCTGGTTAAAGTATTTTGTTTTTACCTAGGGGGGAAGAATGTTATGTATGTTAACTGTGTTTTCTGACAGGAGCGGAATGTATCTTTTCTCATGTATCTATTCTTATGCTAAAAAGTGGATCGAAAATGTGCACACTCTGTTAGCCAATTGGCTTGTTGTATTATTGTTACTATTACTGTTTATAGTGTATATAAGTCCAAGTTTTGCCCCATCCTAACTGTGTTCAAACCCCACTAATAAAGAGCTGGATTTCACTACTTCACTCATCTGCTTCTTCATTCCCTGAACACGAAACTGTGCTGGCCAAGATTTCTGGCAGCTGGAATCCAAGAACATCTGGAAACTAAAGGCTGGGAACCACTGGTTTAGACACATTTCTACAAGGCTGGGGTAATACCTGATACTTTTACTTTGGTAAAGCAAAACTTTGAGATCTGTTGTATAATATGTGCTTCAAACATCTCCCTCTCTGACTCTTGTTCATGTGTGTATGTGTAATATGTCCATTTTTGGGGCAAATCACTAACAGGCTTGTGATGCTTTGAAAACAAGAGAAGGTAGCTGATTTTGCCTTACATATGATGAAATTCAGTTTACATTTGCTCATCACCATCACACACACCCCTGGTTCATTCTCTTGTTTACAAGATTTCACAGCATCCGAATTGACAGTTTCAGGGGACATCATACAAAATAACATCACATAGGATGCTATTCCACCTCAGGAAAATATGTTGTAAGGAGCAAAAAACCAAAACAACAGTCAGAACCTCTACAGGACTACCTTTCTATCACATTTCCTGATCTAAACTGAAGGACTAGTGGGCTTATAGTAGCAGAAGAATATCCTGGCTGAGATAAGACTCACACAAATGATATTAAACACTGAGAAAGAAAGGTACAAAGTTATAATTTCCAAACCTAACTTGAACTGGGAGATGGGAGATCTTGTCTGGAAAGAAATTTGGAGTGGGGGACCATCAGCAAAACCTTCAGGGGCAAACAGAGAGCATCCTGGTTAACGGGAGTGGCATTTGTGGTAACCTTGCGATACACGGAGAGCCCCCTCCCCAGGTTAATCAGCATATCTACTAGCATTTTGAGAGTACATAAGAACATAAGAACATAAGAACAGCCTTGCTGGAACAGGCCACAGCCCATCCAGTCCAGCATTCTGTCTCACACAGTGGCTCACCATTTCCTTCAGGGTATTCCCAAGCAAATGCCTTCACCTGCTTAGGATTCCCTGGAAATGATATTGAGAGATATCCTGCCTATCTCTCCAACCCGGAGGTTGTCCTTAAGTATCCATAATTATAGCCATTGATACTCTTGTCCTCCATGAACTTGTCTAATCCTTTCTTAAAGCTGTCAAGACTGACAGCTGTCACCACTTCTTCTGGCAGGGAGTTCCATAGACCAGTAATCCTCTGGGTGAAAAAGTACTTTCTCTTATTTGTTTGAGAACTAGTACCCAAAAGTTTCATGGAGTGTCCCCTAGTTCTAGTGTTATGCGATAGGGAAAACAGTTTTTCTTTATCTACTTTGTCCACACCGTGCATGATTTTATAAACTTCAATCAGGTCACCTCTTAGACGTCGTCGTTCAAGAGTGAAGAGGCCCAACCGTTGCAGCCTCAGATGGTAAGGAAGGTGTTCCAGTCCCCTAATCATTCTGGTTGCCCTCCTCTGCACTTTTTCCAGCTCCATAATATCCTTCTGGAGGTATGGCGACCAGAACTGTACACAGTATTCCAGATGGGGCCTCACCATAGATTTATAAAGAGGCAAAATGACACTTGCTGACTTATTTTCTATACCCTTCCTAATGATCCCTAGCATTGAGTTTGCTTTTTTCACTGCTGAGGCACACTGGGTTGACACCTTCATTGAGTTGTCCACCAGGACACCAAGGTCCCTTTCCTGGTTTGTCGCAGAGAGTTCAGACCCCATCAGTTTATAAATGTAATTGGGTTTTTTTGCCCCAACATGCATCACTCTGCACTTACTAATGTTGAAGCTCATTTGCCACTGTTTTGCCCACTCCCCCAGTGTCGAGAGATCCCTCTGGAGCTCCTCACAATCTCTCACAGTTTTCACTACCCTGTATAATTTAGTGTCGTCAGCAAATTTGGCTACCTTGCTTTTTACTCCTACCTCTAAATCATTTATGAAGAGGTTGAAAAGCAGGGGTCCCAGTACTGAACCTTGGGGGACCCCACTCTTTACTTCCCTCCACTTGGAGAAGTGTCCATTTAGTGCTACCCTCTGTTTCCTGTCCCTTAGCCAGTTGCTGATCCAGGACAAGACCTGTCCCTTTATTCCATGACTGGTAAGTTTATTCAAGAGCCTTTGGTGTGGGACCTTGTCAAAAGCCTTCTGAAAGTCCAGATAAACAATGTCAACTGGATCCCCCTTATCCACATGCTTGTTGACACTCTCAAAAAATTCCAACAGATTAGTGAGGCATGATTTGCCCTTGCAAAAGCCATGTTGGCTCTCCTTTAGCAGTGCCTTCTCTTCTATGTGCCTATTAATTCTATCTTTTAGGATGGTTTCCATCACTTTACCTGGGACACATGTCAAACTGACAGGTCGGTAATTTCCTGGATCACCCCGGATCCTTTTTTGAAAATTGGTGTTACATTCGCTACCTTCCAGTCATCAGGCACAAAGCCTGATTTGAGGGAAAGATTATATATTTTGGCTAGGAGATCAGCAATCTCATCTTTAAGTTCCCTGAGAACTCGTGGATGGATTCCATCTGGTCCTGGTGATTTGTTAGTGTTTAGTTTAACGAGACATGCAAGGACCTCCTCCCTGGTTATTTCTATCTGGCTTAATTCTTCGGTTTCCCTCCCTACGAAGATAGGCTCTGTTTTGGGCATGTGGCCTCTGTCTTCTTCAGTGAATACTGAAGCAAAGAATTCATTGAGTCTCTCTGCAATCTCTGTTTCCTCTTTAATAACCCCTTGCCTTCCATTGTCATCTAATGGTCCAATGGCCTTCCTAGTTGGGTTCTTACTTCTAATGTACTTAAAGAAGTCTTTGTTATTTCTCTGAGTATTTTTAGCTATACGCTCCTCAAAGTCTTGCTTTGCTTTCCTGATTGTTGCCTTGCATTTGTTCTGCCAGAATTTATGTTTCTGCCTGCTGTCCTCATTCGGACAAGCCTTCCATCTTCTAAATGAGCTTTTCTTGCTCTTGATCACTTCCCGAACAGCTCCTGTAAGCCACATTTGAGTCCTCTTGGACCTGGCAGTGCCCTTTTTCCTTTTGGGTATGCATTCCAATTGGGCCTCTGTTATTGTTTTTGTAAACAGCCTCCATGCCTCTTGGAGTGTTTGGACTCTCTCAATTTTCCCTTTCAGCTTCTTTTTTACTAGTTTCCTCAACTTTGGGAAATTTCCTTTTTGAAAATTTAAGGTCTCTGTGTTAGATTTTATCAGTGACTTGTGGTCTATGATCAAGTTAAACATAATTGAGTTGTGGTCACTGTTCCCTATTGGATCAGTCACATTAACATCTTGCACAAGATCCTGAGTATTACTCAGGATCAAGTCAAGGATTCTTGTACCTCTAGTTGGGTCTTCAACCATCTGTCCCAGGGAACAATCATTTAGCATATCTAGGAACTTTATCTCTTTATCATGTGCTGAACAACAGTTCACCCAGTCTATGTGAGGGTAATTGAAGTCCCCCATTATAACCAGGCTTCCCTTCTTGGATTCCTCCTTTACAACATTCTCCAACTGCCAGCCTCCCTCAAGAGTTTGGGTCGGAGGCCGATAGTATATGCCTACTGTTAGACCATCCTTGTGGCCTGGTACTCTTACCCACAGAGCTTCTAATGGTGACTCCAAATCACCTAGATATTCCAATTCATACGATTTTATCACTTCTTTGACATACAAGGCTACACCACCTCCCGTTTGCCCCTTCCTATCCTTCCTGTACAGTTTGTAGCCTGGGATAACTGTATCCCATTGGTTATCATCCGTCCACCAGGTTTCAGTGATACCAATAATATCAATATTCTTATCTATTGCTAAGTATTCCAGCTCCCCTATTTTGTTCCGGAGGCTTCTGGCATTTGTATACAAGCATTTATATATGCTTTTCTGACACAGTCTTTTGTGTCCAGTTTCATTGTTAGACTGCCTCTTGCATCCTTCTGCTAGAATGCTAGTGACTAGCTCCTCGCTCTGCTCAGTAATTTTTGCATCCTCCTCACTACCCAAGTACACACTTTCCCGAACCGGATGCTGCCCAGCTCCTGTCGGCTTTCCCCCAGTTATCAGCTTAAAAGCTGCTCTGCAGCCTTTTTGATGTTGAGTGCCAGCAATCTGGTCCCATCATGGTTCAAATGCAACCCATCCCTCCTGAACAGATTTGGCTTGTCCCAAAATGTTCTCCAGTTCCTGACAGTTCCAGAGTAGCTAGAACACATGAAGAATGGAAGAGTTCTGAGAATATTGGTGAAGTTAGCATGGTGCGTGTCTGACATACATGTGATCACTAAAAGTTTGGCCTGAATCTTGAGTTCCTCTCACTTCTGAAAGATTTTTTAAGAGCATTAAGGGAAGCTAGACTTTTGATAAGACTAGTGAAATGTTTTAGAGCAGTGGTTCCCAACATGGGGGACTTCAATTCCCAGAAGCCAAAGTCAGTACATTAGTGCTTTGGGGAATTGGCATAGACTTCTGGGAATTGAAGTCCAAAAACCAAAGGTTGGAAAACACTGTATTAGAACCAGTAGTTGTGGTGAACAGAATAAGTCTCAGGAGACCAGGGTTCAAATCCCCATTCAGGTAGGGAAGCACATTGAGGGGTGATGACTGCAATGGTACAAACACTCTCTAAATAAGTCACTTACCTTGGAAATACTATTAGTGTCATTATAAGTCATATATGACTTAATGACATATAACAATGTGAAATATTTTAGGGTGTTGGTTGTTTTTTTTTTGCATATGGAAACAGAGATGAGCACTGAAACCTAGAGATGGATACGGCTGGCTTTCAAGCAAGGGAAACCTTTACCTTTTCCTTTATCTCATCCCAAGTAGGAGGATCACCCCTGGTGCATTTGCCTCTGAAATTATCCATTTGAATCCTTACTCTTTGTTGCCATAATTTGCCATGGAAAAATTGTATCTATACCTATAAAATGGTGCATTAACCGTTGGAATGTGACAAAGGATGAGCCTTCCTGCACTCGCCTGAACTGGGTTCGCAGGTAAATGTCGGATTGAAATTTTCGACCCGGGGGCAGGGCCCCCCCAGTCGCAAAAAAAAGGGACTTCAAGCCCCAAGGTTCCTTGCACCGCTCCGCACCACAGCCAATCAAGCTGCGCGGCGCGGGCAAAAGGAACGTTCAAAAACCGGCCGCAGCCAATCAAAACCGACCTGTCAGTTTGACATGTGTCCCAGGTAAAGTGATGGAAACCATCCTAAAAGATAGAATTAATAGGCACATAGAAGAGAAGGCGCTGCTAAAGGAGAGCCAACATGGCTTTTACAAGGGCAAATCATGCCTCACTAATCTGTTGGATTTTTTTGAGAGTGTCAACAAGAATGTGGATAAGGGGTATCCAGTTGATATTGCTTATCTGGACTTTCAGAAGGCTTTTGACAAGGTCCCACACCAAAGGCTCTTGAATAAACTTACCAGTCATGGAATAAAGGGACAGGTCTTGTCCTGGATCAGCAACTGGCTAAGGGACAGGAAACAGAGGGTAGCACTAAATGGACACTTCTCCAAGTGGAGGGAAGTAAAGAGTGGGGTCCCCCAAGGTTCAGTACTGGGACCCCTGCTTTTCAACCTCTTCATAAATGATCTAGAAGTAGGAGTAGATAGCAAGGTAGCCAAATTTGCTGACGACACTAAATTATACAGGGTAGTGAAAACTGTGAGAGATTGTGAGGAGCTCCAGAGGGATCTCTTGACACTGGGGGAGTGGGCAAAACAGTGGCAAATGAGCTTCAACATTAGTAAGTGCAGAGTGATGCATGTTGGGGCAAAAAACCCCAATTACATTTATAAACTGATGGGGTCTGAACTCTCTGCGACAAACCAGGAAAGGGACCTTGGTGTCCTGGTGGACAGCTCAATGAAGATGTCGACCCAGTGTGCCTCAGCAGTGAAAAAAGCAAACTCAATGTTAGGGATCATTAGGAAGGGTATAGAAAATAAGTCAGCAAGTGTCATTTTGCCTCTTTATAAATCTATGGTGAGGCCCCATCTGGAATACTGTGTACAGTTCTGGTCGCCATACCTCCAGAAGCATATTATGGAGTTGGAGAAAGTACAGAGGAGGGCAACCAGAATGATTAGGGGACTGGAACACCTTCCTTACCATCTGAGGCTGCAACGGTTGGGCCTTTTCACTCTTGAACGACGGCGTCTAAGAGGTGACTTGATTGAAGTTTATAAAATCATGCACGGTGTGGACAAAGTAGATAAGGAAAAACTGTTTTCCCTATCGCACAACACTAGAACTAGGGGACACTCGATGAAACTTTTGGGTACTAGTTCTCAAACAAATAAGAGAAAGTACTTCTTCACCCAGAGGATTACTGGTCTATAGAACTCCCTGCCAGAAGAAGTGGTGACAGCTGTCAGTCTTGACAGCTTTAAGAAAGGATTAGACAAGTTCATGGAGGACAAGAGTATCAATGGCTATAATTATGGATACTTAAGGACAACCTTGGGGTTGGAGAGATAGGCAGGATATCTCTCAATGCCATTTCCAGGGAATCCTAAGCAGGTGAAAGCATCTCCTTGGGAATACCCTGAAGGAAATGGTGAGCCACTGTGTGAGACAGAATGCTGGACTGGATGGGCTGTGGCCTGTTCCAGCAAGGCTGTTCTTATGTTCTTATGTAAAAGGAAGCCGGAGGGAAAAAAACCCGCTGCTGTTCCCAAACATGCGCAGGCAAAACTACAAGCCCCAGCATCCTGCGCGCCATCAGCGCGCAGAACGCTGAGGCAGCCAGCACACTAAAAATGAACCGCCGCTGCTCCGCTTCCTTCCCACGGGCCATCCAGCATGGCCCATGAGAACAAAAGGCACCCTCCCCGCAACTGCGCTTCCTTCCGAAGGGCCATCCAGCATGGCCCATGGGAACGAAATGCACCCCTGCCGCCAGTGCCCTTCCTTCCCATGGGCCACCCAGCATGGCCCATGGGAACAAAAGGCCCCCCCTCAAAAACGGACGCACAAAAACACGAACCAAAAACAATCAAAACCAGTCAAAAACAAAAATCTAAAATTAAAAATATAAACAACAACACATCAACAAAACACACACAACAAAAAACAACAGACCCCCCCAACAAAAACTCTACCCCCCAACAACCCCCCAATAAATAAATAAATAAATCAGAGAGCTTACCATGAAGACGTCTTGACTTCATGGTGACAGGAACTCGAATGAGCTAAGAAAGGAAGCAACACTCACCGGAAGCGACACCCAGAGGACAGAAGAGGAGAATGGTAGAGAGGAAGCAAAGCTCACCACCCCCACCCAGAGGTCACAAGAAAAAAGACATCCAAAAACTTTGCCACTGCAAGGATAAATTAAAAATTCAAAAATTCATAAAATAAGTTAGCACAACATTCAAAAATATACACACTACTCTCAAAAAATACCAAAAAGAAAACATAAATCACTTTTCACTCCAAAAAACCAAAACACCAAACCAAAAAATAAAACAACAAAATTAAATTTTAAATTAAAAAAATTTAAATTAAATAAATCAAAATAATATTTGCATGAACAAAAATAAAATAAAAATAAATAAAAATCAAACAAACACTGGGAGCGCAAGTCCGCCACAGGCGGATGCAGCGCCTCGAAGCCACAAAATCACAAAACCATTCAAAACCATTTAACACAGCCCAGCACCATTTGTTCAAGAAAACAAATGAAACCCTTGACTATCCAAAACCAAATTTAAAGAGCCCGGCACTGAGGAAGCCGGCGCACAAAAATTAAAAATTAAACACACACTGAGAGCGCAAGTCTGCCACAGGCGGACGCAGTGCCTCGAAGTCAAAAAATCACAAAACCTTTAAAAACCATTAAGCACAGCCCAGCACCATTTGTTCAGGGGGAAAAAACCCTTAACTATCCAACACATTTTTAAAATGCCCGGCACTAGCAAAATCTGCTAGTTTCTTATAAAGGAAAGGATGCTATTCCAATTGCTTTCAGCCTGCTCAGAGCAAGCCTAATATCTATGGTCACCTGAGATGAGGACAAAATGGTGTCCCCCTGTTTCTTATACAGAAAACATCATTACCTGAAGCAGCTCTAATAGGAGGGATGGACCATAATCTGCTGCCCTGCTCAGCTCACTAATGGCCGGAATCAGACTACCATGCGCTTTGCCAGCCCCGCCCCCTTAGAGACGGACACAGGGCCATTGGAGGGGCGGAGCCGAGCTCCCCTTTAAGAGGGGAGACTCAGCACACCCCGTCGGCATTCTTAAGATTGGCTGGGCCAGGACACATTTGTTCCTCTGCCCAGCCGATCGAAGGGAGTGATGCCGAGCAGCCTAGGCATGCGGCATCACATGGGCTGCCCTGGTGATGGCATGGCCGGCCAAGGGGGGGGGGGCGCTTTCACCTCCACTGCTCAGCTGAGCCAAACGGTGGCACTCAGTCGCATTTTCGGGTTCCGGGTTTCAGGAGCCGGGACCAGCCAGGTGCCATATTGGCAGCAAACAGGAGGGCCTGCCCAGCTTTGGGCAGGCCCCCTGGAGGGCGCCTCACAGGGCCTACAGGGCCTGCGGCACCACCCAGTAGGGCCTGCCCTGGGCCCGGTTAGGCCTGTAGCCTTTCTTCACTGGCGGGGCCCGTGAGTAGGAGCAGGCTGCAGTGGCTCAAGTGGCTAAGACACTGATTGGGAAGCAGAAGGGCAGCAGTTTGATTCCCGAGTACCGAGCAGGACGGTATTAGCTCCTATTTTGAGGATCCAGGGGCGGGGGCTTCGGCCCAATTTAGGCGCTCTTTCGGGGACTGCGGTGGCTCAGGTGCTGTAATGCTGGCTGGGAGGCGGTAGGTCAGCAGTTCGATTCCTGGGTACTGCCGGACGGAGTGAACTCCTGTCTTTGTCCCAGTTCCTGCCCACCTAATGGTTCTCAGCAGGACATTTTTAATGGACAGCAGGGTCTGATTAGTGGGGAGTGCAACAGCGTTCATGCGCTCTGGTGGCTAGTTATGCCAACCATGTGACCACGGATACGGAGGCCTTGTACGTAATGGTGCACTGCTGTCCTGCACCCCAAAGGTTATTAATTTGATCCTCCCGGCTGCGGCAGCTGACGACCAGGCTCCTCCGCTTTTACTCAGATTGGCGCTGCGTCATGGGGGCCCTTTTTCTTCTGAGGGGGTTTGACCTACTTGGAGCTGCTTCATTGCCTTCTGACCCGGATAAGCCGTCGCCATCTACTGTCCGATGGGCTCTACTCCGGTCGTGAGCCCCGACGCTTGTTGGCAGCTGGAACTCCCAGTGGGGGAAGCTGCGGCAAGTGCATCTGGTGAGTATGGTGGTTAACTGAGTGCACAACACACACCTTGTTGGCTCATGGCTCCTGCGGCTCAACGGCCAGGGGTGCACCCGTTATTTCCCATGACCATCCTACCCTATGGCCGGTATTTCCTGTTAGTCGGGGATCACCCCCTTATGGCCACCGGCAATAGCATCCTGCGCCGAGGGTGTTAATTTGTCAGTCTATTGCTCACTAGGACGGCTAGGGAGGATGAGGGGAGGGGGGACATATGGGATTGGAATTGGCTCGTTGTCATAAACCTCCCACGCACCTGGCCCAACTGGTTGCTGGCCTAATTTATGCCGCAGTACCTTCAGAGCTCACCTGGGCCTAGCTATCCCAATTATCCTGTGCTTGGACATTTCTGGCGCACATTTTGCCCAGCACAGTTCCACCCACCCCCCAATTGGGGAGAAACCACTAGTTGGCAGGAGTGGCCAATAAACTGTTACTGTCTCTCCTTCCCAATAGGGGCATTTCCTGTCTCCATCCTATGTACATGTATGTGGGGTTAGTCGCCGAGCGTTTATTGTTTGTCATTAATGACGAATGTTTTGGGTTTGGCGAGGACTTTGCTTAGAAGTAGTCTTGCATTGTTGGTTGGACCCACATTATCTGCATGGTAGTGCAATGGAGTCATTTTGCTAGGGGATGGGTGAGGCTGACATTATCTCCATTACAGTTATAAATCACATGCAATGGCTTGGCTTACTACACCTTTCTGCATGTTTACTGGGGCACAGCTCTGTGATACATGCATGAATTGTCCTTGCCTCTCTAGCATACATGGATAGACGGCTTCATTTATATCAAAATTAGGAAAAGGTTTTTCCTTTTGAGGGAGGTTATTGCGTCCCATTCCCTGTAAAGGCTTCAGACCAGTTTGAATTGAGGCCTTTCCCCCTTGTTACTATGGGATATAAAGAGTATTCCATACCTGTCAACCATCCCATTTTACCCGGGAAAACCGCTCATTTTTAACCCTCTTCCCGCCCCCCTCCCGGTTTATTAATTTCCCCATATTTCCCCTTATTTTTAAAACAAATATCCTGACCTCACAGGCAAAGCTGCAGTATTTTTTTCTGGCCACCAGAGGTCACTGTGTGGCAGGCTCTTCGCTTTTGGAAGGGGAGAGAGAGAAGGGGGGGCCCTTCTGTAGGTTTCTCTTTCATTTTTCTCCTGCCAGCCACATGTCCAAGATGGCAGCTGGTCGGAGGCACCATGCTGGGAGAAGGGATGGGAGTCAGAGGTGAGCAATATTTCATTCATGCAGGGGCAAATCAGCTCTTGGTCTGGGGGCAGAGACTTCTCTCTCACTCTCATACTTTATTGAGTCTGTCCTGCCTTCCATTTCTAGAGTTCTAGAGTTAACTTGGGAGGGTTGGGGTAGGGTTGGGGGGATGTGCTTGATCACTATATGAGAGAGAGAGGGGGGTGGAGTTCCATTTCTGTTCTAGAGTTAATTTGGGAGGGGTGGGGTGGGGGGTATGTGCTTGATCACTATATGCTAAAGGTAAAGGTTTCCCTTGCTCGAAAGGAAGTCGTATCTAGAGTGCCAAGGTTCGCCATCAGAGTCATAGATTCCTACAGTGGCCAATTTTTAGAGAAAGAAGCTGCTTTTTGTATGAGAGACCAGATCCAAAATACATGGGGAGAATTATCAGAGCTCATAGATACAGTGTGCTTGCACAGGGATCTGAGTTAGGTAAAGGTAAAGGGTCACCCTTGCTCAAAAGCCAGTTGTATCCGACTCTAAGGTTCAGTGCTCATCTCTTTTTCAAAGCCAAAGAGCCAGCGTTGTCTGCGTCTGCAGACATTTCCGTGGTCATGTGGCAAGCATGACTAGAAACCAGAGTGCCTGGAACGCTGTTACTTTCCCACCAAAGTGGTCCCTATTTATCTACTTGCAATTTCTTGCTTTCAAACTGCTAGGATGGCAGGAGCTGGGACAAAGACAGGAGCTCATTCCGTCCTGCAGTACTCGGGAATCGAACTGCTGACCTTCTGCCTTCCAGTCAGCATCTTAGTCACGCGGCATGCATGACTAGAGCCCAGTAAGTCACATGGCTATATTTGGCCACGCCCACAAATTTGGCCACACCCACAGAGGGATGTGGCCAAAATTTCCCTTATTTCCAAATCCAAAAGTTGACAGGTATGGTATTCCCACCTATATCATTCAAATGACTTCTAGTATTAGGTTTCATATGGCTGGGATTCTGTTTCAAAGTCAATATTCTGTTGTAGGGCCATGCCCCTTTTTGGCTGTTCTGTACCCGTTCAGCCTTGGAACGCTTTTGTTCCTTCCCAATAGGGGCATTTCTTCACCAGTTTAGTGTACACAAGTTGGCTCATTATTTGGACAGATTTTATTCGGTGGGGGGCACGCCCCGGGGACAGGTGCCCAACTGTTGGTTTCTTCTCAATTGCTTATGGCCAAGCTGGGAGGGCAATTGGCTACGGGGCAACTTGGGGCCCTCCTACCATGCCACTAGCTTTGCAGATGGCAACCGACCCATAGTACAGACGTCCCGGCTGTTAGGGGACAGGACTGGCTGGAGTTGGATGCTATCTTGTCCGTGTTGGCTGGGTGCAGGGTTTGCTCTAGGACCTCTGGGTGCTCCATGGATATCTCAGCTTGGCTAGCCGTGTGCCTTCACCTGGTCAGGTATTCGCCAGGTGTTGTAGCGATGCCATGGTTGGTTTATCTTGGGAGCACCATGGAGTCCCACTTACGGGTGGTATGCGGGCTGACTTTGATCCCGGCCCACATTTCTGGCCCACTTCACAGGAATGTCCTTTTAGTGTTTTGAACTTTGCATTTTGCCTAGATTTCAGGTCCAGTCTCATCCTATGAGGTCATTGGGTTACAGCAGTTATTTCATCGACTAGACTGTAGGCTGGCATGGAACATGGCAGGGCACAGGATTGCTCGGGGTCTTGACTTTGTTTTCTTCCCATTCTGGGTACCCAGTTACTATGGGGGGACTATCTGGGAGAATTCAGTGGTGCAATTTTGGTGCCCTAATGTGGCAGTAGTGCGTATTGTACCCCCGCACCTCTCATTTGCACAAGGTTATGTTCATTGACAGCCAGTTTGTATTGCACTACTAATTTTTCTTTAAAGTTAGTCCTATTCCAGGCATCTATGACAGTATGTCTGATGCCTTATCCCGCCTGCAGATTGCCCGGCTTCAGGCGCTAGCGCCAGGGGCCTAGTACCTTGCCTCTCCACTTTAGGACCAGTTGGCGACATCGGGAGGTGAAGGGAGCAGGGCCATGGGCCCGTCCCTTCCTGGCCACACCCTTAGGGCATATCAACGAGCTTCTCAGGCTTTTCTTACATTCTGCCAGGTTGTACCTCTGCCGGTCTCATGGCCATGCTGGTTGACCATGTTCTTCAATACATGTTGCACTTACACAATAGTTGATTGGCTACCTGTACCATTGTCAGGCGCCTGTCTGCCTAGCTTTGGCAGTCATGTCCGGGGTTAACGGGACATCACGAGTCATTCACCTGGCACTAGCTTTGACACCCCTTTTTGGCTATTCAGGGTACCACCCAAGGACCCAGCTTTTGCCACCAGGATGGATTACCTTTGATACTCTACCAGTTTCGTGGGGTTACTGGTGCCCTCCCTTGCCAACCTGGCCTCCCGGGGCTTCGGCATGGTGCCTATTTGTCCCGTATGGGTGCTGCATCGATAGCTGCGGTCTTTGGGGTGTTTGGATGATGATATCCATTGTATGGGCTGGTGGGGGATCTGCTCGCCTTCGTTTATATGTTCGCCCCATGTTGCAACGGCATCCCGCTGGCACTGGTCTTTCTGTTCTCTATTTCAGCTCCTGAGTCTCTGGACGCTATGGCACGGGTGTGGCTTGATGGCCACAGCTACAAGTTGGGGATGCCCATCACACTATTTCGCAGATGTGGGCATGCACCTGGGGCTTCGCTGTAGCGCATCTGATATGGCGCTGGTTCCATGAAATGAAATGTCATGTTTAACCCCCCCTTTTTTTTTGGTTCTATCTACTGGCAATTCCAGTCCACCTAATATTTTGGATATCCATCTCGGTGCTGGTGACCTCAGCCAGGTCACTGGCATGGATTGGGCCAACGCTGGCTGCAGGTCCAAGCTATGGAGGGGGCCAGGTCGTTGACGTGGTTTTAGTCAACGCTGGCCCCAATTTTTGAACTATTGGAGGAGGCCAGGTCAGTGGCATCGATGCAGACAATGCTGGCCTCCAGGTACGACCTATGGAGGGGGCCAGGTCACTGGTGTGGTTTTAGCCAACGCTGGCCCCAGGTCTGAACTATGGAGGGGGCCAGGTCACTGGCGTGGTTTTAGCCAACGCTGGCTCCTGGTCTGAACTATGGAGGGGGCCAGCTCACTGGCGTGGTTTTAGCCAATGCTGGCCCCAGGTCCAGATTTTTGGGGACCATGGTGGAGCTCCACACGATCCGTTTTGAGGATGCCAGTGGCATCGCAACCCTGGAGTGCTCCTTTCTGCACGGGGCATGGTACTGATTGTGGCTTACTGGCAAGTGGGCCTGGTGACCGAGCGGTCGGTCGGGGGGGGGTGTGGCGAGTCGTCGAAGACTCCTCCCCATGTGGCGGCTAGCACTGGTAAGGAGAAACTGGAGGACCCCTACGAATCCGGCAGGTACGCATTGGGTTGGCCATCAGAAGGTCAAGGTAGAGGGAAAGTTGGATGGCCAATCAAATGTGGACCACGAACAAGGCAATGCTATGCTATGCTATACACAGCTTGCAAAACCTTATAGTTCACCGGATGTACGTCAGAAGCAGAGGTTAACCATTTGCACTTCTGGTTGGGGTCAACAACAATTTGTTTAATTAAGTAAACAAATTGATACGTTGTATCTAATTAAGATACAAAGTAACAACTAGTTCTTACCAGTGCTATTTTGGCCCGTTTGCCTTAATAACCATTAAATAAAGTTATAAGTTAAATAAAGTGGCCCAATTTTAAATCCAACACAGGTGTCCGTCTCTTATTGGGGAGTGGGTTCGGCAAAGCCATTCAGACATGCCTGGCATGTCATATTCATACCACATATGTAGAGGAGTTGCGAGCAATTCATATAGCTGCAAAAGACATTGCAACCCATTAGTCTAGTTTACTTTTTGATGCAGTAGACCCAAAGCTAAATCACCCTCAATAGATGGCTACTTAATACAGCTACAGTATTTCATTCAACCAGCTGCTGCCAAATGACAGGAGCAGTTTCTATCACACAAGTCTACATTCTGCTGTTGCTAGAATCAGGATGTTTTGCTTCAATTTTTCTAGGACATACTGATGTAGATGCTTCCTATAGCCATAAAACTGTGTAGCAACAGCAGTTCTGTTTAGCCATTTAAAACCATGAACCATTCTTCAACCCATTCAGGGGTCAGCAGAAGCCACATCAGATGAGCTGTTTCCTTTCAGCTTCATCTAATCTTTTTGATAATAGACTTATTTTATTCCTGCTATGCCTTAACGATCTCAACGTTTTCAAGCCAAGGGCTGGACCATGCCCCCTCAGACAGCTGAGCGGGCCATACTGGGCCATAAATGCTGCCATAAAACATGTCCACAGCTACAATAAATGTGTTTACAATGGCCGTGGACTCATTTACGGCTGTCATAAATGCATTTATGGCAGCTGTAAATGATTCTGTGGCCAATTCCTGCAGGGGCAGGGGGGGTGGCTAGAGTGAAGTCGAGAGCTGGGTTATTTGGTGCCATGAGCCGAATCCGGCCCACAAGCTGTAGGTTGAGAACCCCTGCCTTAACATATTTTCTTTCTTTCTTGGCTGATAATTCTATTTGTAGCCCCATCACATTTATACAACAGTGTGTTTGCTCTATTTCTCCCTTCCTTCTACAGCATCTATGGTTGTCACATCATTCCTCAAGCTTGGAGAAGCACAATGACTTCTGAGGCTGGTGTCACTGCTGCTCAGTCAATCAACCATCAGGAGGTATTTGTGGAAGTTGTGAATGTCTAGCTAGGAACTATCAGGGGTGAATTGCTGAGGCCATCCTACTGCAAGGGGAGCAATATTTGTATAGTGGGGTTTTGTCCAAAAATTAAGCATCTAAGTCAAGTGGACCTCATCAGGTGCTGTTCCAGAAATTGCCTTTGACTTCCAAGACTTGGCCATACAAGTTTACTACCTCAAATGATACTAGGCTTTGCTGAATGACGCTTGAGGGCTATTTTAGGTTCTCCAGTACAACCAACAAAGGGTATTGTAGTACCTTAAATACAGAAGTCATAAAACTTTGTAGAATGCAGCTCTCATCTTCAAAGATATGAACTGTAATCAGTAACACATATACCAAATAAAATAAGTCACTTTCTGTGGTATCATGAGTCTTTATTGGTTTTGCTGAGACAGACTACAGACTAAGACCCTGATGGCTAACCTTGGCACTTCAGCTGTTCTTGGACTCCTGTTGATCAGGCATCTGGGAATTGAAGTTCCAGAACAGTTGGAGCACCAAGGTTGGAGCACCAAGGCTCAGTGACAGCTCCGAGTCCTGGTCAGAGGACCGCTCAAGCGCCAGTGAGGCAGTACAAGGATACCAGGTCTTAGCGACAGTGGAGACCAACATTGAGTGGAAACAGCGCCCGGTTATCGAGGTATTTCTGAATAATAGATCATTCTCAGGCTTATTAGATACCGGAGCAGATGTGAGCGTGATAAGCAGGGGCCAGTGGCCAAGGGAGTGGGCCATTGAGCCGGTCTCCGATGTGTGGGGGGTAGGCGGCATTCAGGAAGCGTTCAGAAGCCGAGAGTGGGTGACAGTCACGATTCCAAAGGCTGACGGCACGGCGGTAATTTGGCCGCACATTCTTGACGTGCACATCAACCTTTGGGGGGCGAGACATTTTACAGCAGTACGGTGCTACGCTTACCTTTGGGTAATGGCGTTGCCACTTAAGTGGCTCACCGACACGCCGGTCTGGGTAGAACAATGGCCGGTAGTGGGGGAGAAATTAGTCGCCCTTAAGCAGCTAGTTAAAGAACAGCTAGACGCAGGACACATAGAGCAGTCCACGAGTCCATGGAATTCGCCAATTTTTGTGATTAAGAAGAAGTCGGGGAAGTGGCGACTCCTCCACGATCTCAGAGAGATCAATAAATGCATTCAGCCAATGGGTCCGCTCCAATGCGGCATCCCGAATCCGAACATGATTCCCGAGGGGTGGGAGATCCTGGTCGTAGATCTCAAGGATTGCTTTTATACAATTCCCTTAGACCCCCGGGACCGGGAAAGGTTCGCCTTTACGGTGCCGGTCGTGAACCACAGTGAGCCTACGCAGCGTTACGCGTGGAAGTTTTTGCCACAGGGCATGCTCAATTCGCCCACCCTGTGCCAAATTTATGTTCACAATGCACTGGCAAGGTTTCGAAGCCTTTACCCTAAAGCCATAGTTTGCCATTTCATGGACGACATCTTGGCCGCGATCCCGCAACTCGGTAGCGAAATGTTTTCTGACCTCCAGGCCAGCCTGGGGGACAAAGACTTACTCATCGCCCCAGAGAAAGTGCAGAGAACCGAGCCCTTCTCATACTTGGGTCATCGGCTTCTCCGCTCTTTCGCCGCACCAGTTTTGCCTCAGATCAATTTACAGGATTCAGTCACCCTGGTAGAATTGCAGCAGGTTTTAGGGAACATCAATTGGGCCAGACCGTATTTTCGTTTGGATACGGATCTTTTGAAGCTGCTCTTCTCGCTGCTAACTTTAGGTAAGCAGCCAGCAGACCGGATAGAAATTTCTCGAGAAGCACACTTGGCTCTCGAGAAGGTCAACCAAGTTCTCAGCCAGCGATGGGTAGATAGGATCTCCCCAGGGCCATATGCTCCGATCTTGAATTTGTACATCGTACGGTCAGGATCCATGTTCACTGGAGCGCTCGGCATAGATGCCGAGAAAGGGGCGAGTATCGTGGAGTGGGTGTACCTTCCGAACACCTCTTCAAGAAACATCGTTCCTCCCCAAGAACTGGTTTCCGCGGTGGTTTACCGCGGACGGTTGAGAGCTAGGGACATTTCAGGGCATGATTTGGCCAAAATCGTAGTCCCGTTCACCAAGGAACAAGTTCAGCAATTAATGCAGCTCGGTGACTCACTTCCGATAGCTTTGGAAGGATTCACCGGATGCTTGGCATACCACTTGCCAAAGGACCCCAGACTTGTCTCACTTCAGACGCAGACAGTTAGCTTATTTGAGTTGCTTTCGCTGGTTCCACTTCAGGGAGCCAGGACAGTTTTTACTGATGGTGGTTGGACATATGGTGTCTTGACCTGGCAGGAGGGCCAAGCTTGGCGCACGCTGTTAACTCTTCCACAAAAGTCCGCACAGCGGGCAGAGTTGGCAGCGGTGAACCTTGCCTTGCGCACCTTCGCAAAGGAACGCTTAAACATCATTACGGACAGCATGTACGTTAGGAATTTGCTTCACAGTCTACCGGGAGCATACATCACTCCCGCGATAGACAAGAATTTGCTTAGTTTGTTTCTCACTGCTCAATTTCATTTGCGCAACCGCACAGAGCCGCTCTATATTGCCCACATTCGCAGTCATCAGGACCTCCCGGGTCCGATTTCCACGGGCAATAGCAGAGCGGACGCGGTGGCAAAGGAAATTCAGCAACGTTCAGTTTTGGGTGTTTTTACTACGCCAATCCAGAGCCATGCTTTCTTTCACCAAAATGCCAAAGCACTTGCCAGACAGTTTAATTTGCCACTTTCTCAAGCCCAAGGCATAGTTTGCTCTTGCCAGCATTGTGCAGGAGCACCGGGGGGGCCCTCGTGGGGGGTCAACCCACGAGGGACGGAGGCCAATCAGGTGTGGCAAATGGACGTCACGCATGTTCCGCAGTTTGGCAGATGGCAGTACATGCACGTTTGCATAGACACTTTTTCACAATTCGTTTGGGCAACGGCGCAGAAAGGGGAGACTGCTTCCCACGTGGAGCAGCACCTCCTTTCCTGCATTGCAGCCATGGGCAAACCTCGGCATGTGAAAACTGATAACGCCCCGTCTTACAGCTCTAGGCAGCTGGCTACCTTCATGGCCACTTGGGATATTCAGCATACTTTTGGCGTTCCTTACAATCCGCAGGGGCAAGCGATTGTGGAACGGGTCAATCGGATGCTCAAGTCCTATATTGACAAACAAACAGAAAGGGGGGAGCCACCAGCCCTCCCCAAGTCACAGGCTCAGGCACAGCATTGTCTGAATAAGGTACTGTTCACCTACAATCACCTTAATGTTTTTTCGGATTGCACGCCGCAGGAGAAGCACTTCCGCCGTTCGGAAGCTCTCCCATGACCGATGGTCTGATACCGAGTGCCACCGGACCCTTCCTGGAGGGGCCCGGCGCCGCTCATAACCTGGGGGAGAGGGTATGCTGCAGTTATGTCTCCTACAGGTGTCGTTTGGATCCCAGCTCGGTGCGTCAAGCCTCACTTGGAACCACATGGCGTGGACCCAGGCCGACCCGAGTCCGGTCCCGGAGATGGAGGACCTCACCCTGACCGACAGGACCCGTCGGACCAGACAGCCACCGACAGCGCCGAAGATCACCTGGGGGATGATCAAGGCCCTTTGCAGTGAGGCCGAGGACGCCCTCCAACGTGAGGAGAAGGAGCGACACCGGAGAACCTCACGGCTGCAGTCTTCGCCCGAATTCACGCCAACACCATGGCAGCCATCATCATCCTGACCCTCTCCCTACTTGTGGGGGGAGGCGTTCAGGCCGTCCCACTTGGGGCCAGCGGCTTGATGCCAGACGGAGACCTTTCCGCCCGGATGCATTATAACCTATGGGAAAGGTTGACGGGTCTCGTCAAACAGTCCGATTTTTGCCTGAAGCAGGACATTGGTTCTGCCTCAATTCTGAGCACCTGTCTCATCCCAGTGTGCCACACTCTAGATGCACACGCCAGGGATGGCGACTGGCTGCTGAAGAGGATTTTCGGACCTCACCTCCCTCCGAGTTTTGCAACCTACGCTCGTTGGGGGGGATTGCGGTTCACCATGACTTTGCCGGCTGACGCAGCCACTCTTCACACTCCGTGAGTGGCAGCCAGCCTGAACTCCACTTGTGCTCGAATGGTCGGCTGCGCTGCAGTCGGCCGAACTCAGCGCCGCTGCTTCGATACCGGCAGCAGCAACTGGACTTGTGATAAACCAGAGACACTTGGTTCAATGTATGCCCATGTTACATTACCATCTGGTTGGTTCTTTACATGTAATCAGTATACTTTTAACTACATTCCCGCAAATGTATCAGACTCCACATGTTGCCTAAGTCGGTTGACACTGTTACTCCCTACTAAGGATATGATCACCCCAAGCACAATTGTTTCAAATGTTTCCGCACCCATAAGGCACACTTGTACCACCCAGTTAGACAGCTCATGTGATAGCAGCTTTAGAGTTTTGAGTCCAGCCGAATATGTCTCGCTGGCAGTCAGCATAGTCGGCGTGCCAGCCTTAGCCGTTGGCAACGCTCGGAGGATTAGTCGATTGGCTTGCGGATTAGCCAAAGCCATCAACCACACCTCCTCGGCGATCGCGCTGCTCAACCAGGAGCAGGCGGAGCTTCGCCATGCCATACTTGACAACAAGGCGGCTATAGACTACCTCTTAATGCTACATCATTTGGGTTGCGAATCTTTCCATGGTATGTGTTGTTTCAACCTTGCTGATAATTCCCGCAGAGTGCAGAATCAGCTCACAAACCTCCACACCATAGTCCAGGGCATCAGAGAGGGCTCTGCATGGGGAGACTGGTGGAGCTCATTGTGGAGCTGGATGTGGTCATGGATTCCATGGGGGTGGCTTCAGACGGTACTTAAGGTGGTCGTGGGGGTGGTCCTGCTAGGCATAGCAGTCTGCTGCTTGGCGCAATGTATCCCCTCACTGATATTGAAGTGCCGCCCCAAGAAGGAACCCCGAAGCGTCATTCCCACTCAGCAGCTGATGCCTCTCCTACGCAGAGTCTCCAGTCAGGTCCTTAAATGAAATTAAAAGGGGAGATGTGGTTTCCCCATGCCCCAGTGGCATGGAACGGCCCGCGCAGAGGCCACTTCGGGGGAACGCTCCTTGAGCCATGGGCTCTGCGGGCAGAGAAATTTAGGGGGGTGGATAAATGATAGGGTTTGATTCACCCAATTTCCTGACCTGACCAGCGGATCTGCTGAGAGAGCGAATAGCTAACCCAGTTACCCATTAGAATAATCACTCATCTCCAAGCTCAACTTTACCCCGGGTGTAAACAGATGCCATGTTTACCCCTGCCTAATCCCCAAACAATGGTGTTTTCCCCAGTCTGTGTTTGGCCAAGTTAATTAACTTCCCTCTGAGAGATTCCCAATTAACCCGAGCAAACAGGTGATGTGATTTCTGTCAGATGACTGTTTTAGCCACCGTTGCGCTTTTACTCCTATATATGATGATGCCTTTTTCCCAATAAACCACTGATCTTATCCTCCTCCATGCTGCCTCGTATCGTTTCTTGATCAGTCTCCTCCGGGACCTCCGGCCCTCTGCGGCCCTGATTCCTACACTGGTTTTCTTAACCTTTACTTTTGTCAATACTAAATCACGTTGACCATTTTAAGGCTTTTTAGGTAGATAGTGCCCCAAAGGGTTTCACCATTCCCTTCTTATAGGGCCTTCCTGAGGCTCTGAATTTTGTCCAAGTCCACATAGGCTGGCTATTTTGGGGTGTGCAGCAAAGAACTGAACTCCCAGCCTCTGACTCTGTAGCCCAAAACCTAACTCATTATACTATCCAGCCAGCTGCAATTTTCTTAGTCATGGCCACTTTGACCCTCAGTGAAAGCTGTGACATGAAGGGAAGAAGACTGACATTGTGAGGGTATTATTTTACTCATTACTTCTACTTTTATTTGAGCTCAATATAAAATATTTAAGGGAGCCAGGAAAACAAAAAAGACATGTGGCGTTTCAGTGGATGGGTCCCCTGACAGAACTCCTTCCAGACATCATGTTCTCTTTGATGAAACAAAGCAGTGTATTTGCTGATGTAAAGGAAATACGCAGAAGCTGAAGATTGTAAAACACATAGTTGTGTCCCAGCGGGTCCCAGGTGTTGTTTTTTTTGTTTTGTTTTGTTTTTTGTAGGATACAATTATCTCCTTGCCATTGCTTCACTCAAAGAATGCATACATGTGCTGTACTTCGTTCTGGCTCGGATCAGCTAGGCCAGGCCTTTTCTTTCACTCACAAGGATCATTGGACTTGTCAAACTTGTGTTAGGGTGAGACAAGGTTTCTGTCATATAGATGTAGTAAGCAGTATTACTTTTCTATGTAAGATCTACAGGGACAGTGGATGGAACCCAAAAACTTGGTTTTCTGGATTCAAGTTTTAATATTAACAGCTCTGAATGAGATAGAGCAGGCAACATAACATGGGGTAGAGGCCAGAAGAAATAACACAGCATGTATATCTCAATAAATTAGAAGCAGTAGCTCTTTCCTGGTATAAATTAGTTAAGAGTAGTTGCTAAATTTTGAACTTTGCTTCAGCTAGGATGGATGCCCAAGAGGATGTATGAATAACTATCTTCACTTACAAGTTTTAGTGGCATCAACAAAAGCCAAACAGATGGAAAAAGTGGGCATGCAAATGGCCAACCATATCCTCTCAAAGGAAGAGGAAAATGAGTGGTGGCTCCTCTCCCAAATTTCCCCCCCAAAATGGAAGTCAGTTTTGTTTTTGAAGTCCCAGGGCATAACCCGTTCTCAGGTCCCCCATGCAAATGGGCCAGAATGACTTAAAATATCCCCAAAAAAGGTTTTGGAGGGTATGATTGACCACTTTTGTACCCCCAAATATCTAGGAGATGGAGGGAAAGGCTGGTGTGGCCTTCTAAGAACTAATGGGAAGCCGGTGACATCTCCAAGCCCCTGGATATTGTTTATCCTTGCTCTAGGGCACAGGTGGACAATGACTACATCAATGGGATACCCCTCCCCAATCTTTTCCATACCTTTATACCTGCTTTGAGTATAAGCCACAAAAAGAGTAGAGCTTCATTTTATTTCATGCTCTAATGTTGCAATTTTTGGTAGATTAATATCATTTAAACTAAATAAAGCAGATAGAAATGACATGTGTGCCTCTAATAGAGCAATGAAACCACTGTTTCCTTCCATCATCAAACACCACTATATCTTTTCCCTTTCTGCAAAAGGAACAGGGAAGCAATAGTGTAGAGGTGACCCCAGGGGAGTGATTTAGACAGTGGTTTAGACTTTGAGACCTGTAGTTCACCAACTGACTGGGGACATGATGATTCAGAGGAAACAATGGGTTTCAAGGTGATAGAGGAGAAATGGGAAGGGGAAGAGGAAGGAAGAATGGTGGCAGGGTCATAGCCAGAGTGGGTGTTGCCCACCTTGAGTTAGCAGTTTGCCCCCCCTCTCTCTCTCTCTCTGTGTGTGTGTGTGTGTATTTGTGATTTGGATTTATTTTTTATTTTTCTGACTTGTTTTTACTCTTGTGGCCTCTAGGTGAAGTTGTTATTAATAGTGTTGCGTTCTCTTTTTGTTTGACTTGTTTTTTCTCTCCAGGCCTCTAGGTGGGGCATCTTCTGGTAAGTAGTCTTTGTTTCTTCATTTCTGTTCTGGAGTCGTGGAGGGAGGATGTGCTGGTGAGTTCTCTGGGTTTTTTTAATCTGGGTTTTTTTTGTTTTGTTTTTTTGGTGGATGTTTCTGTTTCTTCTTTTGTGTTTTTTTTGGGGGGGTTTAGATGTGTTTAATTGTTTTGTTTATTTCTGGTTGTTTTTTATGTTTCTGATTTCTTTTGTGATTATTTGTTTAATTTGTGGTATTTTTGTTGTTTGAGTTAGGTATTTTTGTGTTGTACTTAGGTGTTTTTTCTGTGCTTTCATGGTATTTTGGGTGTTTTTGTTTGTGGATTTTGTTGTTTATTGTTTTGTTGGTTAATGTGTTTTTTTGTTTATTTGTCTTTTATTATTTTTGGTGTTTGGCATTTTGTGTAAATGTTTGGTTTTGTTGTTGTTGTGTATTTTTGTGTGAAGAACAGGCTGCCTGTCGGTTCCTCTTCTCCCCATTGCTGCTTCGAATTTTGGTTTTGATGCAGCAATGGGGAAAAAGAGGAGCCGGCAGTCAGCTCACTCTTCCTCCGGTAAGGTTCGTTAGGTAGGTCGGGGGAGAAGGAGGCAGAGAAGAGCTATCTGCTTCACAATGGTTCTTTCCTCTCTGTCACCTTTTTCTCCTAGCTTACCTAACCAGAGATCAGCAGGCAGCGATCCATAAGGGGTGGTGCTCTTCCTTGCGGATTGCTGGCTGCTGCTTTTGTATTACCTCCATCGGAAGTACAAAGGCAGCAGCCAGTCATCCACCAGGGAAGGTGCTTCCCCTGATGAACTGCTGCCTGCTGGTGGTTTTTTTCCACCCCGGCTCAACTGACCTTGAGGCCGGTGGTGGTCTCACCGTGTCTTCGGCGGGGTAGCATGGAGGAGATGGAGTCCCTCTTTTCCCGTTGCTCCTGGAAAGAAGGCCGGCGGTGGTCTCGCCATGGTTGTTTGTGTGTGTTTGTTTGTGAGGCCGTGAGGTGCTGCGTCTGGCTGTGGTGGACTTGCACTCCTGTTGTGGGAGGCTGGCGTGTTTTTATTTTATTTTTTGCATGCCGGCTTTCTCAGCATTCTGCGCACTCGCGCTCTTCAGCCTGATTGGCTGAAGTGCTCACTGTGCGTAGGATGCTGGGACTTGGAGTTTTGTTTGTTTTGTTTGCATTCGTACAGCAGTTTTTCCCCCTTGCGGCTCAATTTCAATTGGGCGCACCGCGGTTCCAAATGTTCTTTTTGCTCGTGCCTCTCAGCTTGATTGGCTGAGGCATGCCACGGCGCAGAGAACGTTGGGAATTGAAGTTGTTTTCCTTTGCTCCCATTCATGGGGCTGTTGCTCCACTGGTGATGACCAAAACCCGGCGGCGCTGAGAAGGCTGCTAATGGTTGGGGTAGGGGGGTCATTCAATTCAGTAAACCTGGGCTGCATCAAATCCTCTCAAGATAAAGATCAGATGACAACCAGACCTTAACTTCAAACAGATACTTTCCTCCAAAGTATTAGAGTCACAGATTCAGGAGACAACCTATGAGACCCACTGAAAGATCAAGGACCATTTTAAGAGTCTACTGTCAACAACAGTCTATCATGGCACGCGGTCAGAACTGGAGGAGGAAAAACCACTTGGTCCCAGAGAACAGAGGCTGAAACAGCAAGCTCAGCCCCTGCACCAGTCATCACCTCCAACCAGAGCATTCTCAAGAGTAGGAACTCTTCTGGGAAAAGACCAGGGAGAAAGCCTCAGCAGCTACAACTGTGGCTTTCAGATTTAAGGGCTTTCTAGATATGCTGGATCCTTTTTAGAAGCAAACTCCATACCTAATACTGGATCTTATGTACAGATTTCCCTGACTTCTTGTTTGTGATAGAATTTCTCACTGATGGCCTAGACCAGTGATGGTGAACCTTGGCACACCAGCTGTTCTTGGACTCCAATTACCAGAAGCCCTGATCAGCAGGAGTGCTGATTTGGGCTTCTGAGAATTGAAGTCCAAGAACAGCGTGAATGACAGTAGTTGGAGCAGGAGTTATACTTTCTTAACATTTTTCCATTATATTATTCTCTTTGCAAATTTATCAAATTTATGGATTATGAGACTGTTAGAAAAAGTGTGCAGGTAATTTACCCATTATTGGAGGAATAAACCATAAAAGGTGGAGTCTTCTTTTCAAAACATATAGAAGAAAATACAACACAGCAACCAGGCCCCAGCTCGTTCTGACATTGGCTTGCCCAAGATCTGGCCTAGTGGTGGCCACTTCTTCACTTGCTCCCCCTGATCAGTTCGGCTGGTCACCTCATTCCTGGACTAACGGAATGGTTTGGCAACTCAGAGAAAGAAAGCAAAGCGGACTTTAGGTAGCATTGCGAAAGGGTGCCTTTAGTAAGTTAACCCTGGCAGTGAAAACCAATAAGAAATATGGGGATCTAATGGGTAAGAGCGATGCCTTAACAAATGTTGCAGATTGAAAAACTCTACAATGCCCCTGGGTCTGGAAGCGGCTTCATCCATTAGATCCTGTATACCCTTATCACGGGTTTCTGGTGGGAATTTGGCCTTCAAATGTTGCAGCTTGGTGAGGGGGAGGAAAGCAGAGTCCTGAGAAGCCGAGACTCCCAAAATCTCTCCCTCTCTAGCCCTTTGATTATCGGCTTCAGCCACACTGGCTGGAAAAACAAAGAGTCCGTGTTTTAAAGTAACAAGGCCTTATCTGAATAATTCCCCTTCTGCTCCTTCTCGGTGAGAAGAAGACAAAATAACCACTCTTGACAAAGAAATCATTAAAAAGGTTTATTGGAATAAAAATAGAGAACATTCCAACATATAAAAATCCTCACTAAACTACGCTAAGAAAAATTGTTTCTAAGAAGAAAATAGCATTTCAGAAAAGCAATACTTATCTAAAAAGAGTGTGGCTTGGCCATACATGATTAAGGGTTTTATCCGGTCTGGAAGATGAACAGCAGCATCTCGAGATGGTCTGAGATAACTGCTCTACTCTTCTCTTCTCTCTCTCTAATCTGGCTTGATCATACCTGTCAAGTTTTGGATTTGGAAATAAGGGAAATTTCCCGGCAAATACGGGATACTTGACAGCTATGCTTATCCTGTGCTGCCTTCCAATTGTGGCAATAGGGCATTGCAGTCTAATTAATAAGGGATGACAGCGGGAAAGAGGGTAAAATAAAGGGTTTCCCCGGCCAATAAGGGATACTTGACAGCTATGGGCTTGATTGCCACAATATTTATACTATTTTTGGTAAGAATGCGTGTGCAGGTGTTTTGAGTGACAGACACCCTCTTTTGAAGTCCAGTCTGGGACAGGACATTTAATCAGAGTTCCCATCAGAAAGACGTGTGTCTCACGTCTACGAACAGGTGGTGAGTCTGAGAATCGCACTTCTCCCAGGTGCTTAGTCTGAGAACAGACACTTTCTCAGATTCATTGTCTGAGAACAGAGGACAGGCTGACCTGCTGTTTTTAATTGGCCAGAAGTTGGCTTCTGCACATAGCAGCCTTCCAAAATGGATCCGTTTAAGATAAACATAGTTAAACACTTTAACAGAATAAAACAGATTAATGATCTAAGCACACTAAGCATTAAGTAAACAGAATAAAGAATTAAAATTAATTCTTCCCTGGCTATGAAATCTCAACATTTTCAAGAGAGGAAATTCACAGATATGCTTTAATCAGTAGGGAAGTTGCATACAGGAACACCTATATGAAGAAAATATTATAACATTAATGCATACACATTAAGAAAGTAACTCCTGCTCCTACTACTGGAATGCATTGGCACACTCAAATATTGATCTGTCCAAGGGCAGGGATATTTGAAACTCTTTGGAAAGTTATCTTTTAGACTAAAATTCCCAGATGGCAATGCAGTGCTAGCTTCTGGAAACTGTAGCCTGCCTGCAAGAAAAAACTTTCCCCAAGCTCTGTACCTTGAACTCTTTCTGAAGCAAATCAATGTTGCAAACCCTTAATCTTTCTTTAACATGTTCTTCCACTCTGAAAAATAAAACAGTGATTTCCAATTGAACAAATCAAGAGGTGTTTGTGGTCTCCTCCAAATGAGTTAAATGAAATGAAAAAAATTCTCTCTTAAATTGCCGCAAATAAGAAAGTCTAGGTATTAGCGGAGGCTCATGGAGAACAAAACAAAGCCAAAGTCTATTTTAACCATGCACTGTGTATAAGAGATACAGATGTTTCATCCATGTGATCTGGTTAATATTGCAAGAGCTAGACAGAGTAGTAGGCTATTCACTCTCTTTGTCATTTGCAACTAATTCAGCACCAGCCGTATCATCAACTCCAACACACTCTGTTTGTATATTCTGCTCAGAAGCACAGATGCCATTCTGAAATCCCTCAGGGCACCTGCTCTTTGTCAAAAGGTTGTGTATCTATCACATCCATTCATGATTGCAGACATGACTTTCCACTTGGTTTCCTGATTCTTCTAAAATTATCATTAGATCCTTCCCCATACAAAGGGTTATAAAGTTGGGTGTCCCTGGCTCTGAGAAAGGAGCAAGGAATAAGTGGCAGGAGTGGCATTGGTCAATCCTTCAAGCTAAGACTTGTGACCCTCTGGATGTTATAAAGCAGCAGCTCCTAGCTCACATGTACATGAGGAAGGCTGGCTGGTGCTACAGTTCAACAACATTGAAGCAGCATTGCAACTAGGATATATACATTAAGAATTAATCCCCATTGAAATACACATTATAAACCATTCTGTGAACATCTTACATACCTCAGAAACTGTATTTGAGTCACCATAAGTAAAAAAGCGGAAGGTCAGCAGTTCGATTACTGATTACTGCAGGACGGAATGAGCTCCCGTCTTTGTCCCAGCTCCTGCCAACCTAGCAGTTCAAAAGCAAGAAATTGCAAGTAGATAAATAGGGACCACTTTGGTGGGAAGGTAAACAGCATTCCGTGTGCTCCAGTGTCTAGTCATGCCTGCCACATGACCACAGAAACGTCTGCAGAAGCAGACAGCACTGGGCTCTTCGGCTTGGAAACAGAGATGAGCACTGCACCTGAGAGTCGGATATGACTGGCTTTCGAGCAAGGGAAACCTTTACCTTAAGTAAAAATGACATAGCAGCACTTACTACCACCAGCTGTAATTTTACAAAATACTTATATTTATAAAAATACAAGGACAGGTGGTTGTCTGATCACAGTTTAATCAATCCATGTTGTGCTTGAGATTTCCCTTTTCCTGCTGTTTTCTACCTTTTTCAGCATTTTGTCTTTCCCGGAGAACCTTAGCTTCACATGGTGTGCCTAAAGTTTTTAGCGTGTTTGGGGCACCAAAAATGTGGTGAAAACATTCCAAAAAATGTGATGAAAACATGGTGAAAAACATGACAAAAACATGCCAGAAGTGCCCCAAACACAGCAAAAATGCACGGGGAGCACCCAAAATATGGCAAAACCACCATTTTTGGTGCTTTCAACAGCAGCTGGGACCTCATCGCAGACTGGATTAATTGTAACCATGGGCCAGGTTCAGCCCACAGGCCATAGGTTGGGACCCAATGTTCCGCTCTATTACTCTGCAGTGATTGTTGTAATAGTTCTCTTTGTCTCTGCATGACAGTTGTTAAAAAGTTGTATTCAGGGTTCTGATGCTATTTCTGTAAACTTGTACTTTTGCTTCTCACTTTTCTTTCACAATTCTAAATGTTTCTTCTCTCATCCGTCTAGGTTTTAATTTTCACTTCAGGGATTGTCTTTTTGTATTAATCCTAATAATATTTCTGGTTTCAGTTCACAGTTCTCCAATTTTCTGGTCAATTGAGTTTAGTAATGCAAATCTGATGGTGATGGTAATGGTCCCCAAGTGGATTAAATCTTGGTGGAGGGCAGCAGCTTCATCAATATTGGCCAGAGGCTGATGAGGACTTTGTGTGCCAAAAGGGCTCAGGACCAGAAAGTGACTTGCAGAGTTGGATCAGTGTCACGGGTGTCATGCTGTGATGCAGAAGGAAGATGAAAGGCCACTGCATTATATTCACAGGACAGTCCTCATGGCTGATTGCCATGAAGATTGCCAATATTTGGAATCAGATACAGAAGAAGAAGAAGAAGAAGAAGAAATGCAAGTCTGCTCCTTATGCAGACTTTAAATTCCTCTGTAATGTTGTTTGAATATATTTTGTCATTAAACTTCTTCTAGTCTTCTTTTCCATCTTCACTCTAATATTGGAAATTAACAATTCATGACCAGTACCACAATCTGCTCCTGCTCTTGTTTTGGTAGAAAGAATATAATTTCTTTATCTCTTGTTTCCAACTATGTAGCCTTTTTGGTTTCTGTATTGACTATCTGGTGATCTCCACATGTACAGTTGTCTGTTAGTTTGCTTGAACTGTGCATTTGCAATAAACAGATTGATGGATTTGCAGAATTCTATCAGTTGTTCTTCTGCTTTGTTTCTTTCCCTAGATAAAATTTTCAAACAACATTTGCTTTGTTTCCTACTTTTGTGTTACAATCACCTATGATTTTAAGCATTTCTTTCTTTCTTTCTTCCTTCCTTTCTTTCTCTCTCTCTCTCTCTCTTTCTTTCTTTCTTGCATTATTATACCACCCATCTGGGATATTTCTTACTCTGGGTGGTGCACATATAAATAACAAAATAACATAATAAAACAAACAACAAAATAAAATAAAACAACAGGATAAGTACATCAAAAATAAAATAAAATCCTTGGCCACTTTTAATGTGTGCTCAATTTTCTCCTGGATGCTTGTTCAAAAGCTTTTGATTTCATCATCTTCAGCATCTGTGACATAAACAGTGGTGGGATTCAGCAGGTTCACCCCAGTTCGCAGAACCAGTAGCAGAAATTCTGGCTGGTCCCACCCATCCAAGTTTTGAAAAAACGTAAGGCTTTTCCCCTGGCCACGCCCACCATACCACGCCCACAGAGTAGGTAGTAAAAAAAAAGAATACCACCACTGGACATGAATGATGATTATGTTGATACAATTTCTATGGAGTCTGATTGATATTATCCAGTCAGACCCTGCATTAAATCCCCTAATTGCTTGTGTTGTATCTTGCCTCAGTAGTAGATCTATTTACACTACTTTTGAGTTGGTCATTTCCAGAGTAGAACTCATTGTACTTGTCTGACTGAAAATATCCTATTTCAATCCATTTTAACTCATACATATTCTTTGCTCTTACCCAAAAGTAGATTGAAACCCTTCTGACCAGGGAGTCTCATCTTCTAGCACTAACACTTATTTCATTTTAGACAGTTTAATCATAGAATTTTCAAGATAACAAAAGTTGAGAAATGGTTGACCATTACTACTTTCTGCAAAGTACTAATAAAAGTTAGCTTGAATGTCACCAATTTTGCCTCCTCTACTGGTGTCACCTTCAGCTTCTGCTGCTACCCAGTAACTGTCCCCCCCCTTCACCACTGGGACTATCTATTCTCATCTGCTGGTATCGCCATTACCTTGAAGAGGGCAATTAAGATTTTTGGACTCTGTACCACTGGATGGGAGTACACATCAAGCAAACATGTTTAAGTAAAGAGCTTTGGTTTGATACATAAGGAATGTGTCACTGTTTGAATATGACTGCAAGGACTGTGAAGATGACAAGGCCTTGCACTTCTAAGTTTGCCACAACACCATTGTGAACAAACTTGTGTGAGCTTGATTGCTTTTACTTCCCACTGCAAAATGCTTTCGAACCAAATCTGTCTCTCCTTGTTGTCTGCTCACGTCTGTGTACATTTTGTTTTAAACTTTCATTGCATTCACTTAGTGGTGTCATGTCATGTTACGCTGCCGTGCTACAATTCAGGACTCAATAATGGAAGAAACACAACATTCACTTGGTGCCTTTGTTCCATTATTCAGCAGTAGGAACTTCTGTTTTATAGAAACCATATATAAGAAGGGCAATGGAAAGGAATGTTTGCAGTCTTAGTTTCAGGTGCAAACACATCTTTTTTTTAAAAAAGCTCAGTTTATTGTTTTTGAGGGTGCATTTGCCTTAACCCTTACAAATGCAAAGAGCAAGGTTTCCTACAATATGATTAGGAGGTGCGAGCTAAGCAGGAGGTGGGGAAACATCCTCTCTTCATTGTCCTGCAAGACATCCATGCATAGGAAACTGCCTTACACCACATCAGGCTAATGGTCCATCTAGCAACCCTTCAAGTAGGAGAAGCTACTTTTTCCAACAATAACACGCAGAAACCCCTCTCCTAGTATGGGATAATTTAAGGGGGGCTGTAGGTCCAAATTAAGCTTTCCCAGTAAATTGTATATAATTATACAATTAATTATATAAGAACATAGAACATAAGAACAGCCTTGCTGGAACAGGCTACAGCCCATCCAGTCCAGCATTCTGTCTCACACACTGGCTCACCATTTCATTCAGGGCATTACCAAGCAGATGCCTTCATCTGTTTAGGATTCCGTGGAAATGGCATTGAGAGATATCCTGCCTATTTTGCCTAATTATCCAGTTAATTTTATACAGTGGAACCTCATACAACAATCGCCCCGCATAGCAATGAAATCGTATAACAATTAGATTTTGGGGGGAAATGGCGTCCTGCATAACAATTTTCCCTATGGAAAAGAATCATACAACAATTTTTCAATGGGAAAACCATTTAGCGAAAATAATTGTCCAATGCATCCCATAGGGACAATCGCTATCCGATGCATGCATGCATGCATTCTCATATAGGTATATATACATATATACTGTAGACCCTCGTATGTATATATATATATATATATATATATATATATATATATATATATATATATATATATATATATATATATATATATATATATATATATATATATATATATATATATATATATATATATATATATATATATATATATATATATATATATATATATATATATATATATATATATATATATATATATATATATATATATATATATATACACACACACACACACACACACACACACACACACACACACACACACACACAGTAGACCCTCGCATAACAATATTACTTGGTTCCCCAAGTAGCATTACTAAGCAATTTTTGTTATTATGTGGGTTTCTATACAGTTTCCCGCATAACGATGTTTTTAGTGTCATTGTCCAGTTATTTTAGTGTTGTTGTCTGGATATATATATATCCACTATCATTTTCGCTTAATAACGCATTGTTATGCACCACATGTTCCCCCGCATAACAACATTTTTAGTGTCATTATATATATATGTATATATGTATATATATGTATATATATGTATATATGTATATGTGTGTATATATATATATATATATATATATATATATATATATATATATATATATATATATATATATATATATATATATATATATATATATATATATATATATATATATATATATATATATATATATATATATATATATATATATATATATATATATATATATATATATATACATACATACATACATACATACATACATACATACATACATACATACTAGCCGAGATTGCCCGGCGGGCTGTTTTAAGTTGTTTGGAAGGTTTTTTTAATGTGTATTGTTGTATAAAAAGACGTTAAATTGTGTTGGATAGTAAAGGGTTTGGTGTTGTTTTTTTGAACAAATGGTGCCGGGCTGGTTTAAATGGTGTTGAAAGGTTTTGTGATTTTTAAAATGTTTATTTATACGCACGGGCTGTTATAAACTGTGATCACCTTTTTTTGGTTTGTTTGTTTTTTTATTAAAAAAAGGAGGAAAGGATGATATAATTTTTTACATTTTTTTTTAACCAAATAATGTTTTACTATGTGAATTTTTTTAAAATAGTTGTACCTTGGATAATAATTTTAAAAATGTGTAAGTATGTGTTTTTTTAATTCAATGTTTTTAAACTTTGTTTAGATTTTTTTGAGTGAAAACTGTACACAGGATTTAAGAAATGTTTAGAAATTTTAGATTTATTTTAGTGTATATTTTTGACTGTTTTTTCTCCTGTGGTCTCTGGGTGGTGCTGTTGAGGTTTTCTTTTACTTTGACTGTTTTTCTCTAGTGGCCTCTCGGTGTCGCTTCTTCCGGTAAGTAGTCTCTTTCTTTCCTCATTTCAGTTCCAGACGTCGTGGAGGAAGGTCATTTGGGTGAGTTTTCTGGTTTAATTTCTTTTGGGGGTTTGTATTGGGTTTTTTTTTCTTGGTGTTATTTTTGGGTTTTATTTTGGTTATTTTTGGAAGTTTTTGTTTATGATTTTTGTGGGTTTTTTTTTAATTACTGGTTTATTTTTGGGGTAAGTAAAGTCAGCGGCTCATTTTTGATTGGCCGCAGCGTGTTTCCCAATGTTCTTTTTGCTCGCACCTCTCAGCCTGATTGGCTGTGGCATGGTGTGGCACAAGGAACATTGGGAATTGAAGTCCTTTCTTTTTGTTGGCGTTCGTGGGTCTCCTGCCCCACTGGTGCATTTCTCCAACCCCCAGTAAACTCCGTACCCAGTTCAGGTGAGTGCATGAATGCTTGGTTGGGGCTAGTAGACCCTGGCTAAGGATCCTTTGTCAAATCACAACGGTTAATGCTCAGATTTATATATATATACATACACACACAAGACACATCTTTAACCCTTAGATATAGATATAGATATAGATATAGATATAGATATAGATATAGATATAGATATAGATATAGATATAGATATAGATATAGATATAGATATAGATATAGATATAGATATAGATATAGATAGTCAGTTGGAAATGACTGGCTTTCGAGCAAGGGAAACCTTTACCTATAACTTTAGTAACTTCCCTGTAATAATTTTGAGGGTTTGATATAACATTATCTGTAAAAATATATTATAAAACCAAATTAAAAGATGGAGGAAGGAGCTTAATTGACATGGACCATTGTCAGGTATTGAAATCGTTATACTGAGTATTGCATAGGATGAATGTATGCACCTGTAGCTTTAAGAGCCTGTATGTGTATTGCACAGCTGATACCACTGATACATGTAGCGACAGTTTCATGCTCTATAAATGAAGTGCTTCCAGAGAACTTATTTGGAGGAGTTATGAAGGACTCATTGAGGAGTACTGGAGTAATCTGGGAGTTCATGCTGCAACTCATGCTGGAGTTACTGGAGCAAGAAGAGAGAATACAGAAGGACTGTTTCTGCAACTCTTGCCAAAGTTGCTGAGGAGGAGCTCAGGCAGAAGCTATGCTACAATTGAACCTGCACTGGAACCTGGAAGCATTCAGTAAGCACTAACTATTCTCTTTTACCAGAGTGTGTGTATGTTTGTCCTTGAAAGAACTGAACTGCTTATGCTATTGAACTTGAGAACTTGAAGCCAGAATGAGTCTTGGCTTCCATTCCTGTTGAACTGTTGTGAATGAACTGAACTGCTGTTCTGAATCTACCAAAAACTGTAAGCAAATCCACAAGCCTCTAATCAGCCACAGAAGGACCTTGAGAGATTCCTACCGAGGCGAGAGACTTTAACTTTGTGTAAATACTTTTTGTGAGAGACGCTATCTATATTTACGTTTTACACTGAAAGATAATTAGCACCAGAAAAGTAAATGCCATTTGTTTTCTGTTGAACTACACTGCCGTTCTTCCTGTGTATGTGGGCAGTCCAAGGTGCACCGTTTCAACTTGTGTTACGCTTGCATGCTTCTCTGCTAAACACACGCATGCGCACGCGTGCACACACACACACACACACTAAAACTTTACAACCATCATTAAACGAGGATATAGCTGAGGAACTCAACCTCCCCTTCTTCTTGTTTCATGTCAAAATCAAACTTTAGATGGCCAAAATGAAGCCACCTTCTTGGCTTTGTTGTTGGTTAAACTTAAATCCTCATTGCTACATGATTCTGGTAGTAATCGACAGGCCAACAAATGAGCCGGTTTCTGTATCTCTCCACATTCACACAGCATATTGTTGTCTTCCAGCAGCCCCTGCTTGAACATGTTGGTCTTACATGTAGGGACTCCAACCTATTCAGGGTCCTCAAAGTGGCATAGAGGAGGTTGAGATCCTCAGCCATATCCACCTTTAGTGTTTCTTGTTGAGTGAGCTCCTTCCTCCATATTTTAATTTGATTTTGCTCTGAGCTCCCTTCTCTTTCCCAGCTCCTAGCAGAAGTTGCAAACAGATAAATAGGTATCAATTTGGTGGAAAGGTAAACAGTGGCTATGGATTAGGGGCCCTTCATTATCCCGGAAGCTACCATATTTGGTTCTAGATGGGACTAGTTTGCCCCAGACAGACCCGGTGCATAACTTGGGGCTACTCTTGGACTCGTGGCTACTGCTTGAAGAGCAGGTGACAGTCAGGGCCAGGAGGGCTTTCGCACAGCTTCGTGTGATTCACCAGCTGCACCCGTTCCTGGACTGGGACTCCTTGCTCATGGTCACACATGCTCTGGTCACCTCCAGACTAGATTACTGTAATGCGCTCTACATGGGGCTGACCTTGATGATGATTCGGAGGCTGCAGCTGGTCCAGAACATGGCTGCCCGGGTAGTGATGGGGTGTGGGCATTATGCTCGTGCCTCGCCACTGCTCCGGAAGCTGCACTGGTTACCAGTATGCCTCTGGGTGCAATTCAAGTTGTTGGTAATCTTAACCTATAAATCCAAGTGTTCACCGTTGGAACTGGCTATAGGTTGCTATGCGTCGCCCTACTGACCCGCACCCACCCTTCGTGCGCACGGCCGAATTGCCTACGCAGGTCAACGAAGGATTTAAAAATCCGGCACGGGGGCCTCAGCCCCACAAACGGCAAGAAAGGGAAAGAACTTCACTTTCCAACATTCCTTGCGCAGCGCCGCGCCAGAGCCAAACACGCTGAGAGGCTCTCGCACGGCGCAGCGTTCCGACATGCGCCGCAGCCAATCGAAAGAAACGCATTTTAAAAAAACCCAGCAAAAACACAAAGCACCAACCCATTACTACAAGCCCCAGCGTCCTGCGCGCCATGAGCACGCAGAACGCTGAGGAAAACGGCGCCCGAAAAATTAAAAAGAAAAACAACTCACCGCGTCACAGCCAAGCACACACCAGCCGGCTTTCTATCCCTCCCTGAAGGACCAAACTGGAGTTTCCCCTTTAATATCAGTGGGTGGGGGTTGCGATCCCCCTCTCCGCTGGCTAACCTAGCATTGGGAGGTTTGTGGGGACAAAAGGGGAATGTTTCCAAAACCCTTCTGGACTCAGGACACCAGGGAGAGGGGATCGATTCCCACCCCCATCCTTAAAAAAACTCCGTCTTTTCTACTCTTTAAAAATGGAGTTGTTTTAAGGAGTGGGGGGAGGGAATCGATCCACTGTGCCTGGTGTACTGGGTCCAGAAGACTTGGTGGGACATACCTCTTTTGTCCCCACAAACCTCCCAAACCCCAGGGGAGCAAGCGGAGAGGGGAGCAAGCCCCACCCACTGATATTAAAGGGGAAACCCCGATCTACTTTCACAACTACACACAAAAAAGCACCATAAAACAATAAAGCCACCCTCCCCACCACCTAACCCACCCTTACTAACCCACAACGACCATGCCCCCCTCCCCACCACCTAGCCCACCCTTCCTAACCCCCAACGACCATGCCCCCTCCCCACCACCTAGCCCACCTTTCCTAACCCCCAATGACCATGCCCCCCTCCCCACCACCTAGCCCACCCTTCCAAACCCCCAATGACCACGTACCTTCCCCACCACCAAACAATTTTTTTAAAAAAATTACTAAAAACACTCAAACACAGCCAAAAATACACAAAAACAAAAACACCAAAAACAATATGAAGTAAACAAAGACACAATCAAAAATAAAACAAACAGACAAAAATACAAACTCCAACCCCACCCCCCCCACACACACACACACACAAAACAAAGAAAACAAGCAAACTTACCAGAACACGTGCTACCTACACCAGGACTGGAAAAGAAATGAATACAGAAAGACCCTACTGACCAGAAGAAGCTCCACCCAGAGGCCAGGAGAGAAACAAAAGTCAAAATACAATAACCCCTACCAGCACCACCTGCTGGCCACAATAGTAAAAACAATTCAAAAACACACAACAGCCCCAAACAAAACACAAACTCACAATTTTACACAAAAGGTCACACCAAAAAAAACAAGTAAAAAAAATTACACTAAACACACTGTCACACAAATTACAAATATATATATGTCAATAACATACAATAGAAACTTTAAAAAATCCTGTGCTGAGCTATTATATCATACTTTCTTCTTTTATTAATCCTCAAAAAAACCCAAAAAAGCAGATCACAGTTAATAACAGCCAAGCCAAACAAATTTAACATAAATAAACATTTAAAAAATTAAAATTACAGACTAAGCAATTTTTTTTAAAAAAACAACACAATTTAACCTTCCAACACAATGTAACACTATTGCAAAAAAAAAAAAATGGCTCATTTTTAATTAAAAAACTCGGGGGGAAAAGCCCGGCAATGCCGGGCAACCCTTGCTAGTTACCTTTAAATCCCTACATGGTAGTGGGCCAGGATACCTAAGAGACCGCATTGCCCCAAGAACATCAGTCCATCCAACCAAAGCAGCCCAGTGGCTATCTCTAATTGTACCATCGGCTAGAGGGGCTCGTCTCTCTCGCACAAGGAGGAGGGCTTTTTCCATGTCTGCACCAGCCCTATGGAACCTCCTGCCAGTGGAATTGTGGCTGCAGACAGAATTGCTGCCCTTTAGGAAAGAGCTGAAAACCTGACTGGCAGGGCAGATGTGGGGCACTGATGGAGGGGTGTCCCCCACCTGCTGGCTTGTTTAAACAATTGAGACTCTCTTTTTATGGACGTGGGCAGGGTGGGTATATTATTTGAATTTTTTAATGGTGATTATGTGTTTTAGTCAGTTCTAATGTTGTTTATTGCTGTCAGCCGCCCAGTCGTTGTCGAGTTGGACAGCAATAGAAGTGTGAAAAATAAATAAATAAATATGCCTGCCATACGTACATGGAAATGTCTGCAGATGCAGATAGTGCTGGCTCTTTGGCTATAAACAGAGATGAGTACCAAACCCTAGAGTCAGATACAACATTTTAGCAAGGGTGAGCTTTACCTTTACTTACCATAAGTATGTTAGATCTTGCCATAAAGCTGTTCCTAAATCTTAGTTGGTGGACTTGAGGCACATATCCATTCAGAGGATGTCAAGTTGTTGCCATGGTGAAGCAGTCCATACCAGAAATGAACCATATAATGAGCTATATGTTTGCCTGATTTCCACGATTACTTTCCAATCTTAGGACAGATGTGTACTTCTGCTGCCTTCTTATGGCTTTGTCCAGAGTATTATAATCATGTTTGAAATGGTAGAAATTATATTGGGGGGATACAGTTAATAGAATTTAGAATTTCTATTGAAATTTAACAAATGTATATTACCACTTCCTGTGGGTCATCTGCAAAAAGGAAAGTTGTGGTTTGTCGACATCTACCCCACATAAAAGCATTAATGAGGCATTACTGCTTTTCAAACACACACAAGGTGCAGAGTTCTCACAGAGTGGAAACAGTGGGACGACAGCCTGCATAAATTCTTTGATGAATTGGTAATAGATTACATAATTTTGAAAAGGTTACTTGGAAATTGTATAATAAATTTTGAAAGTTCATGTCAAGCAAATACCATGCTGGGTATGCCATTGCTACTTCTCAGATACTCTAGACCAGTGATGGAGAACCTTGGGATTCCAGGTTTTCTTGTACTTCAGTTCCCAGAAGCCCAAGTCACCACTCCTGCTGATCAGGGCTTCTGGGATTTGAATTGGACTTCAATTCCCAGAAGCCCAAATCAGAACTTCTGCTGATCAGGGCTTCTGGGAATTGAAGTTCTAGAACAGCTGGAGTGCTATGGTTTGCCACCACTGCTCTAGACTACAGAGGAGTGGGGACCATGTAGTCCTCCACTCTTGGTGTTGTGGTAATGTAAACACCAGTGATCCCTGGCCAGCAAAATAATTGGTGACAGAGTTTGGCACTTGGACTCCAACATCTGGAGGGCTGTGTGTTTCCTGTCTCTGTAATGAGAGAAATGGACCTTCAAACTGTGTGCCAGGGGAATCTTTAAAACCATTAAGGCTTTGGGCAGGACTACTACAGATTATCTTACATTTACAAAGAATTTGGAATAGCGTTTGGAAATTAATGACATGCATCTTAAGAACCATGAAGCAGTGCTGCTCGGTCCCAGGAAGGAAATGCATTTATTGTTTATCATCAGTCTCATTGCCATAAGAAAAAAAGCAATGAGCAAGGCTCTTAAACTGCAAAATCCTACCCTCAAAGGCTTCAAATCTCTATGGGTTCCGCAAATGGAATCAGCTTGAAGGTTAATCTGTTTCCTCTATTGCTACTGAATGAAAGAGATTGACTGGGCATTGTGTCTTTAAGGATCAACATAATGATGCACTAAAAGACATTTTGAAGATACATGGCTTTTGCTGCAATGTAAAGATTGAAACAGCAAAGGAGCACAGTATGTTTTACAGCAGGAGTTCCCAATGTCATACCACCAGAGGCCAGTTCCTGCAACCACGCTCAGCTGTGGGGGCCGGAGGCATGGCTGTGCCCACTATTTATTTATTTATTTATTTATTTATTTATTTATTTCTGCACATTTATATCCCGCCCTCCTGGTGGGTACACCACTCAGGGTGGCTAACAACATAATAAAAATTACATCAAAACAATTAATCAACAAAAGTTAAAATAGATCTAACAGCCCCAGTTAAAACCAACATTAAAAACACAAACAGATCATCATTAACAAACAACCCACCCCCACCCTACCCCCGTTAAAACAGAATAACCAAGCCAGGGGGCAGCCCCTCACATAGGCTAAATCAGCCATAGGGTTTGACTAGTAGAGTCAAGCATGCCCCAAACCTGCTGGAAGAGCCATATCTTCAGCATCTTTCTAAAGGGGAGTAGTTCCGTCTGGAGCTGCAACTCAGGTGGTAAGAGGTTCCACAGGGCTGGGGCAGTCATGGAAAAGGCTCTTTTCCTGGTCCCAGTAAGATGTGCCTCTTTCACTGATGGGACCACCAGTGAGCCCCTCCTGTCTGCCCTAGTAGGACGGGCTAAATTCCTTGTGGTGATGTGGTCTCTTAAGTAGCCTGGTCCAATGCCATAAAGGGCTTTAAAGGTCAAAACCAGCACCTTGAATTGCACCCGGAGGCACACTGGCAACCAGTGCAGCTCCCGGAGAAGTGGTGAGGCTCGAGTATGACGCCCGTACCCCATCACAACCCAGGCAGCTGCATTCTGGACCAGCTGAAGCCTCCGAATGGTTACCAAGGGCAGCCCCATGTAGAGCGCATTACAATAATCCAATCTGGAGGTGACCAGAGCATGAGTGACCATGAGCAAGGAGTCCCGGTCCAGGAGTGGGTGCAATTGGTAAATAACATGAAGCTGTGCAAAGGCCCTCCTAGCCACAGCTGCCACCTGCTTATGTTTTTGTCATGATCAGTAGCTGCATCAGCATCAGGAATTGTGCAGTTTATCCAGGTTCTTGCACAGCATCCACTGTTTCCCAGGGCAGCAGGAGGCTTTTTGGAGCATGTTCGCTCCGGTTTGGTCTTTTCTGTCACTTCTCCACTATGCTTTGTCATCTAGAGCATGATGGGACATTTTTCTTTGCATTTTCTGAACCAGATTTGCTATTTAACTTTTGCTATGCTTTGCTTACTGAAGCAACAATTTGCCTTATGGACTTTGTTATTCCTTTTAACAAATAAAAGCTAAGACTGCCCAGGTCTTATTTCCAAAGGATTTTGGAAAAGTCATGACCAGCTTGGTGTGATCCTGGAACAACGGGATTTTGGAATAATTTTTTCATTATTTCCTGTTTACCAACTAATTTACACACTACCTTACAAATCTCCCATGACTCATCATTTTGGAGAATTGTGACCCCTGGGGAGACAGTGGCTGACTCAGGTGTAGTGCACAAGTTACGGGCTGGAATTTTGGGAGCTGTGGGAGGCAAAATAGCCCTTAGCCTGAAGAAAAGAATTTTGGCAGATTGATGATACCATCTGTCCCCCCAGGGGTATTACAATAGCCACTATGGGTCAGATAAATGATATGCATGGACCAGATTAGGGGGTTGGAAACCCCTGTTTTACAGGATAGGAACCCTATCCAGTAAAGAGATAGAAGGCTCATCATTTGATCTTCAGTTTCTGTGCCGATGGCACCAATATTTTTTCTACCATCTCAATGATGCAATGTTTAAACTGGTATCAACTGTGACAAAAATTCTGTTTTCTATGCTTTTAATAACCACCTCCTGGAGGTATTTGTTTTCTTTTTATGTTTGACTGGTGGTGAAAGATATGCAACAAGAGCTTTTCTGTTCAGAAGCTTTATATTTAGCACTAGTCCATATGTAGCAAAGAAACCAACACATTCAGCAAAGAACATTATTTTGAAAGAATTTATGTGTTTCTTTTAAGTTGCTGATTGTAAAGAGGGCTGATTTCTAAAATGGATTGGTTGTGACTGTGTTGAAAACATTCAATTTAGCAATGTTTAATTTAAGCTATATATACTTCACCGCCGCCGCCGCGAGGAGGCTGCCCGCGGCCAGGAGCAGCCGCGGGACCACCCCAGCCGGGGGTGAGGAGGACCGGCCAGGCGGCGGGAGAGGTCGCGATCCTCCACCGCCGCCGCCGCGAGGAGGCTGCCCGCGGCAAGGAGCAGCCGCAGGACCACCCCAGCCGGGGGTGAGGAGGACCGGCCAGGCGGCGGGAGAGGTCGCGATCCTCCACCGCCGCGGCCGCGAGGAGGCTGCCCGCGGCAAGGAGCAGCCGCAGGACCACCCCAGCCGGGGGTGAGGAGGACCGGCCAGGCGGCGGGAGAGGTCGCGATCCTCCACCGCCGCCGCCGTGAGGAGGCTGCCCGCGGCAAGGAGCAGCCGCAGGACCACCCCAGCCGGGGGTGAGGAGGACCGGCCAGGCGGCGGGAGAGGTCGCGATCCTCCACCGCCGCCGCCGCGAGGAGGCTGCCCGCGGCCAGGAGCAGCCGCGGGACCACCCCAGCCGGGGGTGAGGAGGACCGGCCAGGCGGCGGGAAAAGTCACCATCCACCGCCGCCGCCACCGTGAGGAGGCTACCCGCGGCCAGGAGCAGCCGCGAGACCACCCCAGCCGGTGGTGAAGAAGACCAGGCAGGCGGCGGAAAAAGTCACCATCCACCACCGCCGCCAGAGGCAGAGGAAGAGGAACAGCTGACCCACGGGGAAAACATCCACTGCTCGCCACTGCGATGTCACGGGAGCAAGGGGCCCAGAGACAACAACCCCACTTGGGGAGTGAGGGCACAAGGATAAGTAGCTGATGTGGAAAATGTAGCGGAATTAATATAGCAACTGACATAGAGACTTTACACTGACATAATATAGCAATTAACATAGAGACTGTGTTTTAGAGTGTGATAAGTATGCATGATAATATGTTGTTTAAACTGTTTTAAATTTTTTAAACTGTGATATGATGTATGATGCGAGAAAAAACATGGCGTAGAAACCGGCAAACCACGCCACAAAGCTTGCCAAGAGAACCCTATTGACCAAAACAAAAGGCAAAACAAAGGGGCAAACAAAGGGGCAGGCTAGGTGATACAGGATGCTTAACACCACAGAGTGGAGGAAGGGGAGGGACAGGAAGGAGGGAGGAGGAATGCAATGTTGTAAGGAGCAATACTGCATAGGGACATGGAATGTGAGATCAATGAACCAAGGTAAACTAGAAGTGGTAAAAAATGAGATGGAAAGAATAAGCATTGACATCTTGGGCATCAGTGAGCTAAAATGGACAGGGATGGGTGAATTCAGCTCTGGAAACCATCACATCTACTACTGTGGACAAGAAAACCTTAGAAGACATGGAGTAGCCATAATTGTCAATAAAAGAGTGAGAAGAGCAGTAATGGGATACAACCTCAAAAATGACAGAATGATGTCAGTAAGAATTCAGGGCAAACCCTTCAATGTTACTGTGATCCAAATATACGCACCAACCACGGGTGCAGATGAAGCCACAGTGGACCAGTTCTATGAGGACTTACAACACCTCATAGAACAAACACCAAGAAATGATGTCCAAATTATTTTAGGAGACTGGAATGCCAAAGTAGGCAATCAAAAAGTGGAGGGAATAACAGGCAAGTTCGGTCTTGGAACACAGAATGAAGCAGGGCAAAGACTGATAGAGTTCTGCCAAGAGAACGCACTGGTCATAGCAAACACCCTCTTCCAGCAACACAAGAGGCGACTTTACACATGGACATCACCAGATGGCCAACACCGAAACCAGATTGATTACATACTCTGCAGCCAAAGATGGAGAACCTCCATACAGTCAGCAAAAACAAGACCTGGAGCAGACTGTGGCTCAGATCACAACCTACTGATTGCAAAATTCAGGCTTAGACTAAAGAAAATAAGGAAAACAAAGAGACCAGACAGATATCACCTAGATAGCATCCCTAAAGAATACACTGTGGAGGTGATGAACAGATTCAATGGCTTAGACTCAATAGACAGAGTGCCAGAAGAATTATGGACAGAGATGAGGGACATTATGCAGGAAGCAGCAAAGAAAACCATACCAAAAGAAAAGAAGAGTAAGAAAGCAAAGTGGTTGTCTGATGAGGCTCTTAAAATAGCAGAGGAAAGAAGGAATGCAAAAGTCAAAGGAGAAAGGAAAAAATACAATCTTTTGAACACAGAATTTCAAAGAAAAGCAAGGAGAGATAAGGAAAACTACCTAAAAGAACAGTGCAAAGGAATGGAGGAAAACAACAAAAGAGGCAGAACCAGAGACCTTTTCAAAAAAATCCAGGAAATCAAGGGAACATTTAAAGCAAAAATGAACATGATAAGGGACAAAGACGGAAAGGAGCTAGCTGATGCAGAAGAAATTAAGAAAAGATGGAAAGAGTACACAGAGGAACTCTACAAAAAGGAACTCAACACTCCTGATAGTCACAATGATGAAGATTTTGAACCTGAGCCAGATATCCTGGAGAGTGAAGTCAGAAAGGCCCTAAAGAGCACTGCAAACAACAAAGCTAGTGGAGATGATGGTATCCCAGTTGAATTTTTCAAAGCTTTAAAAGATAATGGCATCAAATTACTGCATTCAATATGCCAGCAGATTTGGAAAACAAAACAGTGGCCACAGGACTGGAAAAGATCAGTATATGTTCCAATCCCAAAAAAGGGCAATGCCAAAGAATGCTCAAATTATCGAACAATTGCGCTCATCCCACACGCCAGCAAGGTGATGCTCAAGATAATACAGGATAGACTTCAGCAGCATGTGGAAAGAGAACTACCAGAGGTGCAGGCTGGTTTCAGAAGAGGCAGGGGGACTAGAGACCACATTGCCAACATACGCTGGATCATGGAGAAAACAAAGGAATACCAGAAACAAGTTTACTTTTGCTTTATTGATTACACTAAGGCCTTTGATTGTGTGGACCACAACAAGATGTGGCAAGTGATTAAAGAGATGGGAATACCAGAGCACCTCATATGCCTCCTGAGAAATCTGTACAGGAACCAAGAAGCAACAGTTAGGACAGAACACGGAATGACAGAGTGGTTTGGAATAGGAAAAGGAGTAAGACAAGGCTGCATTTTGTCACCCTGCTTATTCAACTTATACACAGAGCACATAATGCGCAACGCAGGGATGGAGGAATCACAATATGGGATTAAAATTGCTGGGAGAAACATCAACAATCTGAGATATGCAGACGACACCACCTTAATGGCAGAAAGTGAGGAAGACCTAAAGAATCTCTTGATCGGATTGAAGGAGGAGAGTGCAAAAGCTGGCTTGAGACTCAATATCAAGAAAACCAAGATAATGGCAACAGGCCCGATCAGTTCCTGGAGAATAGATGGGGAAGAAGTAGAAGCAGTGACAGATTTTACATTCTTAGGATCTAAGATCACTGCAGATGGAGATTGCAGCCATGAAATAAAAAGGCGACTGATTCTTGGGAGACAAGCCATGAAAAACCTGGGGAACATGGTGAAAAGCAGAGACATCACCTTGAAAACAAAAATTAGAATAGTCAAAGCAATGGTATTCCCAGTGGTAATGTACGGATGTGAGAGCTGGACAATTAGGAAAGCTGAACGCAGAAGAATAGATGCCTTTGAAATGTGGTGCTGGAGGAGAGTTTTGAGGGTACCCTGGACAGCGAGGAGAACAAATAGGTCAATCTTAGAAGAAATCAACACTGACTGCTCATTGGAAGGTCAAATAGTAAAGATGAGGCTAAAGTACTTTGGGCATCAAATGAGAAGGGAGGATTCACTTGAGAAGGCCGTGATGTTGGGAAAGGTGGAGGGCAAAAGAAGAAGGGGGAGGCCAAGGATGAGATGGATAGATGGTATTGTAGACACAATGGGCACAGAACTGGGAGGACTGAGGGGGATGGTGGAGGACAGAGGTGCCTGGAGAACGATGGTCCATAGGGTCGCAAAGGGTCGGAATCGACTGTGCGACTGAACAACAACAACAACACTGACTTGAACTCACAGGCCCAAAGGTGTGCTACACAAGCAGGTAAGAAAGCAGTTAAACAACCAAACTATTTAGTTGTGCTGCTGCCCAGAAATCCTAGCATTGTTCCAACCAGAGATAGAAATAAATCAACCCTGTAGTTTTCTGCTGACTTTACTTTTCTGATCCTGAAGTTCTTACTGTCCAGCACAGGAAGAAAACCTCAACAACTGCTAAATTCTTCAGAACTAGAACTTGTAATGAAATACTTAACCATCCCAAATTCCAACCAAGTTCATCCAAAAGAAGCCAGGTAAAGGTCACCCTTGCTTGAAAGCAACATTCGAGAAACACACTGTTGTGTCTTAAGCTTTTAAATGAAGAGTCCACAAGAGGTGATCGAAAACAATGACACAATGGTTTATTCACAACTCTTGTAACAATACTACAGCTTAAATATGCAGAAGCTTGGCTGTGCTCATTCTGCCATTATGCTGCCCGGGATTAGTTCTGCACCTGCACCTATTGAAGGTAGTAATACCTCATACAAAGTTCGCTTCATACAACATTGAATTCATACAACACTAGAAAGGGTTGCCCGGCGTTGCCGGGCTTTTCCCCCCGTGTTTTTTAATTAAAAATGAGCCATTTTTTTTTTGCAATAGTGTTACATTGTGTTGGAAGGTTAAATTGTGTTGTTTTTTTTAAAAAAAATTGCTTAGTCTGTAATTTTAATTTTTTAAATGTTTATTTATGTTAAATTTGTTTGGCTTGGCTGTTATTAACTGTGATCTGCTTTTTTGGTTTTTTTGAGGATTAATAAAAGAAGAAAGTATGATATAATAACTCTGCACAGGATTTTTTAAAGTTTCTATTGTATGTTATTGACATATATATATTTGTGATTTGTGTGACAGTGTGTTTAGTGTAATTTTTTTACTTGTTTTTTTTTGGTGTGACCTTTTGTGTAAAATTGTGAGTTTGTGTTTTGTTTGGGGCTGTTGTGTGTTTTTGAATTGTTTTTACTATTGTGGCCAGCAGGTGGTGCTGGTAGGGGTTATTGTATTTTGACTTTTGTTTCTCTCCTGGCCTCTGGGTGGAGCTTCTTCTGGTCAGTAGGGTCTTTCTGTATTCATTTCTTTTCCAGTCCTGGTGTAGGTAGCACGTGTTCTGGTAAGTTTGCTTGTTTTCTTTGTTTTGTGTGTGTGTGTGGGGGGGGGGCGGGGGGGTTGGAGTTTGTATTTTTTGTCTGTTTGTTTTATTTTTGATTGTGTCTTTGTTTACTTCGTATTGTTTTTGGTGTTTTTGTTTTTGTGTATTTTTGGCTGTGTTTGAGTGTTTTTAGTAATTTTTTAAAAAAATATTTGTTTGGTGGTGGGGAAGGTACGTGGTCATTGGGGGTTTGGAAGGGTGGGCTAGGTGGTGGGGAGGGGGGCATGGTCGTTGTGGGTTAGTAAGGGTGGGTTAGGTGGTGGGGAGGGTGGCTTTATTGTTTTATGGTGCTTTTTTGTGTGTAGTTGTGAAAGTAGATCGGGGTTTCCCCTTTAATATCAGTGGGTGGGGCTTGCGACCCCCCTCTCCGCTTGCTCCCCTGGGGTTTGGGAGGTTTGTGAGGACAAAAGAGGTATGTCCCCCCAACTCTTCTGGACCCAGTACACCAGGCACAGTGGATCGATTCCCTCCCCCCTCCTTAAAACAACTCTGTTTTTAAAGAGTAGAAAAGACGGAGTTTTTTTAAGGAGGGGGGTGGGAATCGATCCCCTCTCCCTGGTGTCCTGAGTCCAGAAGGGTTTTGGAAACATTCCCCTTTTGTCCCCACAAACCTCCCAACGCTAGGTTAGCCAGCAGAGAGGGGGATCGCAACCCCCACCCACTGATATTAAAGGGGAAACTCCAGTCGGGTCCTTCAGGGAGGGATAGAAAGCCGGCTGGTGTGTGCTTGGCTGTGACGCGGTGAGTTGTTTTTCTTTTTAATTTTTTGGGCGCCGGTTTCCTCAGCGTTCTGCGTGCTCATGGCGCGCAGGACGCTGGGGCTTGTAGTAATGGGTTGGTGCTTTGTGTTTTTGCTGGGTTTTTTTAAAATGCGTTTCTTTCGATTGGCTGCGGCGCGTGTCGGAACGCTGCGCCGTGCGAGAGCCTCTCAGCGTGATTGGCTCTGGCGTGGCGCAGCGCAAGGAATGTTGGGAAGTGAAGTTCTTTCCCTTTCTTGCCGTCTGTGGGGCTGAGGCCCCCGTGCCGGATTTTTAAATCCTTCATTGACCTGCGTAGGCAATTCGGCAGTGCGCACAAAGGGTGGGTGCGGGTCAGTAGGGCGACGCATAGCAACCTATAGCCAGTTCCAACGGTGAACACTTGGATTTATAGGTTAAGATTGCCTAATTCCTTGAAAAAAGTTGCCTCATGCAAAATCGCTGTGACTTTGTATGAGGCATTGGGGGTTTTCCCAGGCTGCATTGTGCCGGGGCAGTATAAAAGGCAGTACACATGCATGCATTGTTCTTTTGGGTTTTGCATGAGGCAAAGAGTGTTTAGGAATGGTTTTGAGCACGATTTTGGATTTTTTGGATTTTTTCATCAGAATTTTTAGAAGCATTCCTGAGATTTTTGCAGCATTCTTCAGGTTCTTGGACAATCAGGGTTGTTTGACATGTTTTTGTAATGTTTGGACGTTGTATGAGGTATCACTGTACTCCTCACGAGAGTGTGCTGTGCAAGCGTGCGAACCAAGAGCCAATGCCCTATTTGCAAGAGCCACTTATATAGCATCCAAGCGGACGTTACCCAGTGCTACCTTTTTTGGATAACCTTTATTAACCAATCCATAGTGCTGTATTTAAATAATGACGAATCCCTGTTAGGATCCAAACAGTGACTCATTTACATAAGGGCACACCCTGCAATGGGGAAGGTGCACCAAAACCACCATCAACTAGAATGGTGTGAATTGCCATTTCAGCAAGCAATAATAAGTCCTGACAATAATACTGATAATTATCACAATACATAACACACACCCTCAAACCCACACAATTATTTTCTTTTTTAAATTTTTTTTATTTTAAACTTTTATTTTACACATACAAACATATATATATAGTGATACCTCATACAACATCCAAACTTGGTTCCACAAGTTTGGACTTTATATGGATTTGGACTTTGTATGAGGCGTGCAAAATCCTAGCCTACAATGTCCAAATCCTTGCTGCGATGGCTCGTGCAACGTCATTTCCATAGAGATACATTGTACTGTAACAGCACAGACTTCAGGGCAAAGTCAAGGAAAGAGACAGGAAACTGACAGAACTTTAAGAAAACATTGTGTAAAGGCTAAATACATTACAAAAACATGTCAAACTACCCTGATTGTCCAAGAACCTGAAGAATGCTGCAAAAATCCCAGGAATGCTTCTAAAAATTCTGATGAAAAATTAAAAAAAATCCAAAATCACGCTCAAAACCAATCCTAAACACTCCTTGCCTTGTGCAAAACCCACAAGAGCAATGCATGCCTGTGTCCTGTCTTTTATACTGCCCAGGCACAATGCAACCTGGGAAAAACTGAATGTCTCATACAAAGTCGAGCGACTTTGTATGAGGTAACTTTTTTCAAGAAATTAGGCGATGTATGAATTTGATATTTTATGAAGTGGACTTTGTATGAGGTATTATTGTGTGTGTGTGTGTGTGTGTGTGTGTGTGTGTGTGTATGTTTTAAATTGTGTTGGAAGGTTTTTCTTTTGTTAATGTTTGTACAAATGAGGTTAGTCTGTAATTGTGATTTTTAAAATGTTTATTTATGCACACGGGCTGTTATAAACTGTGATTAGATTTTTTTGGGTTTGTTTTTGTGGATTAAAAAAAGAGGAAAGGATGATATAATTTTTTACAATTATTTTATTTAACCAAATAATGTTTTAGTATGTAAATTTTTAAAAAATAGTTGTATCTTGGATAATAATTTTAAAAATGTGAATGTACTTTTTTACATTCAATGTTTTTAAACTGTGTTTAGATGTTTTGGTTTTTTTTAAAGTGAAAACTCTACACAGTATTTTGGAAATGTTTTTATTTTATTATTGTGTGATTTGTTTGTGATTTGTGTGAATGTGTGATGCAATGTTATGTTTTTGACTGTTTTTTCTCTTGTGGCGTCTGGGTGGAGCGGTTGAGTATTTCTTTTACTTTGACTGTTTTTTCTCTACTGGCCTCTGGGTGGTGCTTCATCCGGTAAGTAGTCTCTTTCTTTCTTCATTTCAGTTCTGGCCGTCGTGGAGGAAGGATGTCTGCTGGTAAGTTGGCTGGTTTAATTTCTTTTGCAGTTTTGGTTTGTTTTTGAATGTTTTTGTTTTTGTTTTTTGTTTTTTTTAAATTAATGGTTTATTTATTTTAATTATTTTGGTGTTTGTTTGTTTTTTTCTCTTTCAAGGGGGGCCAAGGCACTGGTGCCTTGGCCCCCGCTTGAAAGCGTAACACTTTCTGTTCTGCAGTCTGGGCTTGCTGGCTGGGCTGCGGGGACCTGACCGCCAGTTTTTTTTTTGTTTCCCCGGCCTGGGCTTGCTGCCCGGGCCGGGGCAAGGCCAGCGCTGGGGGGTGTTGTGGGGGGGTGTTTCATCCCGCAGCCTTGCCTTGCTGGCTGGGCCATGGGAAGCCATGCGACACAGGGGGGGGGTTCCTTCCCGTGGCCTTGCCTTGCTGGCTGGGCTCGGGAAGCCATGCGGCATGGGGGGTGTTTCCTTCCCATAGCCTGGCTTTGCTGGCTGGGCCACGGGAAGCCATAGGGTGGGGGATTTTCCTTCCCACTGCCTTGCCTTGCTGGCTGTGCCGCGGGAAGGTCTGCAGCATGTTTGTGAGGCGCTGAATCCGGCTGCGGCGAACTTGCCCTCACGTTGGGTTTTTAATTTTTAATTTTTTGCGCGCTGGCTTTCTCAGCGTTCTACGTGCTCATGGCAAGCAGGACGCTGGGGCTTGTAGTTTGGCATTTGTGTTTTTGGTTTTTGCAGCGGTTTTTTTCTGCATCTTCATTTTGATTGGCCGCAGCACGTTTCCGAACGTTACTTTGCTCCCACCTATCAGCGTGATTGGCTGTGGTGTGGCATGGCCCAAGGAACGTTGGGAAATGGAGTCCTTTCTTTTTGTTTGCGTTCGGGGGGCTCCTGCCCCACTGGTGCAAAATTCAACCTGACAGTTACCTGCGAACCCCGGTCGGGTGAGTGCACGGAAGCTCGGTCGGGGCTAGTGGGGCCTGGCTAAACATCCTTTGTCACATTCCAATGGCTAACGCACAGACACAATCCCACTCTCGCCAGGGGAAACTTCCCTTGGTTGTGAGCAGGGAGGCAATCGAGACTCCGAAGTGGCAGGCTTTCTTATGGGCCACACCAGCCGCCTTACAGCCGAGACCAGTCTCAATCGCGCTTTCCTACTCGCAATGAAGGGAAGCGTCCCTTGGTTGCAAGTGGGAAAGCCCGATTGAGACTGGTCTCGGCTGTAAGGTGGCTGGCTCCGATGCCTCCTCACAGCTGAGCTGAGGGCAGTCTCGATTGCGCTTCCCCACTCGCAACCAAGGGAAGCGTCCCTTGGTTGCAAGTGGGGAAGCCCGATCGAGACTGATCTCAGCTGTGAGGTGGCCAGCGTGGCCCATTAGAAGGCCTGCCGTGTCGGAGTCTCGATCCTGCTCTTGCCAGGGGAAACTTCCCTTGGTTGTGAGCGGGGAGGCAATCGAGACTCCAATGCGGCAGGCTTTCTTATGGGCCACGCCAGCCACCTTACAGCCGAGACCAGTCTCGATTGCACTTCCTTACTCACAACCAAGGGACACTTCCCTTGGTTGCGAGTGGGGAAGCATGATCGAGACTGGCCTCAGCTGTGAGGCGGATGGCATGGCCCATAAGAAGACCTGCCATGTCAGAGTCTCGATCCAGCTCTCACCAGGGGAAACTTCCCTTGGTTGTGAGTGGGGAGGCAATCGAGACTCCGATGTGGCGGGTCTTCTTATGGGCCATGCCAGCCACCTTACAGCCGAGACCAGTCTTGATTGCACTTCCCTACTCACAACCAAGGGATGCTTCCCTTGGTTGCGAGTGGGGAAGCACGATCGAGACTGGCCTCAGCTGCGAGGCGGACGGCATGGCCCATGAAGGCCTGCCGCATCGGAGTCTCAATCCCGCTCTCACCAGGGGAAACTTCCTTTGGTTGTGAGCGGGGAGGCAATCGAGACTCCGATGTGGCAGGCCTTCTTACACTCCAGGAGGAGGGGGCCGGCGGTGGAAGATGGCATACCGGTATTACAGTTCCGTACCTGGCTCGGGCTCCACTCGCCTTTCTCTTCTGTCCCGGACACCGGAAGCAGGGAGTGCATGCGATCGGATTGCCAGGAGGTAAGGGGGTCTTATTTTTGGGTGGGGCCTTATATTTCAAAGGCAGGGGGGAAGGGGTGTGTGTCTTATTATGGGAGGAGGTCCTATAATCTGGGAAACACGGTATATATACTAGCATATTTTGCCCGGTGGTGCCGGGCTTTGTAAAATTGTGTTGGATAGTAAAGGGTTTCATTTTATTTTCTTGAACCAATGATGCTGGGCTGTTTTAAATGGTGTTGAAAGGATTTGTGATTTTGTGGCTTCAAGGTGCTGCGTCCGCCTGCGGCAGACTTGAGCTCCCAGTGTGTGTTTTATTTTTATTTTTTGCATGCCGGCTTCCTCATTTCTGGGCCCTTTAAATTGGTTTTGGAAGGTTTTTGTTTTATGTTAATGCAAATTTTATTTTAATTTATTTTATTTAATGTAAATAATTTTTTTTAATTTAAAATTTTATTTTTGTTTTTTAAATCTTTATTTTTAAGCATTTTTTATTTTTTGTTTTGTTTTTTGAGTGAAAAGTGATTTCTGTTTTGTTTGTTTTTTTGTTATTTTTTGAGATTAGTGTGAATACTTTTGAATGTTTTGATAACTTATTTAATTAATTTGGGAATTAATCTTATTAGTTTCAATATTTTTGAATGTTTTTTCTCTTGTGGCCTCTGGGTGGAGGTGGTGAGCTTTTCTTCCTCTCTACAATTTTTCTCTTCTGTCCTCTGGGTGTCGCTTCCGGTAAGTATTTTCATTATTTTCTCAGTTGAGTTCCGGTCATCATGGAGTGAAGACGTCTCCTGGTAAGCTCTGTTTTTTTTTGTTTTTTTTTGGGGGGGGTGTTGTGTTGGGTTTTGGGGGAATGTCTTTGTGATGTTTTTGTAGTTACTTTTTGGATGTTTTTGTGTTTCTTTTTGACTGTTTTTAAATGTTTTTGTGTCCTTTTTTGGGTGGGGTCTTTTTTTCATGGGCCAGGCTCGAACCCTGGCCCGTGGAAAGAAAAGGGCGAGGGGTGTTCTTTTTTTCCCGCGGGCCAGGCTCAAAGCCTGGCCCGTGGAAAGGAAGGGGTGTGTGGGGGGGGGCTTTTTTTAACAGGCCAGGCTCAATCACGCTAATGGCACGCAGGATGCTGGGGCTTGTAGTTTTGTGTGCACGTGATTGGATACTGCAGTGGTTTTTTTCCTGCGGCTTTTTTTTTGATTGGCTGTGGCGCGTTTCCGAACGTTCCTTTTGCCGCGCCGCTCAGCCTGATTGGCTCTGGTGCAGCGCAGTGCAAGGAACATTGGGAATTGTAGTTCCCTTTTTTTGTTTGCATCCGAGGGGCTCCTGCCCCCCGGCCGAAAATTTCAACCCGACAGTTAGAAATGTCTTAAAATATCTTACAAATAATGAACCACCATAAGCTACAGTAAAGACAAGATCTATATATTATATAACTCTTGTAGTCATACCATATTATTGCATTCATCCACATTTTTCTTTCTTTCTTTTTTAATCACCCTAGTGATGGTTGCATTGTCAAGGGAAACCAGGTAGCAATACACATCAATTTTTAATCCAAAAAGATAACTCGTCAGACACCGGCTTTTCACCTCTTCCAGCAATCAAAGTATGGACTAAGAAGGGCTTCCAAATATCATAAACTTTGTTCTCTTTACTAATGCCTTTCTTTAAATTGAGCTCTGATGTTAATTTATTATTAAGTGCTATGTTCCACATTTGCTTATACCAGTCTTCCAATTTTAAAGGAGCATCACTCTTCTAGTTCTTAGCTATACATAACCTTGCGATTGATAATATGATTGTTAACAATTCTACTACATTGACACTTAGATTCAATTTATCCAGTTTGACCAATAACACACTACCTGCATCCAATTTAATGTCTATCCCAAATATATCTACAATCTCTTTCTCAACTTATCCAAAATTGTTTTACTTGTCCACATTCCCACCACATATGAATCCAACATTTTGTTTGCACCTCCAGCATAAATTTGATTTTGCGTGATCTATTTGATGCAGACGCATCGGTGTTAAGTACCACCTCCAGATAACTTTATAATTATGCTCCTTAAGTCTGACCGATAACAATCTCATAACTCTTTTTTTCCACTTCCCTTTCCAATTTGAATTGCTAATGCTTATATTGAGATCATTTTCCCAGGCCATTCTCAGAGATTCACCTAAAAACTCAATGTGGTTCAACATTCTGTACATCTTACTAATCAATCCTTTAATGGTAGAATTTCCCAATCTTAGGTTATGTACTAACGCCTCAAACTCTGTGTTATCTCTTTTCAAACTGACTTCGCTCATGTACTTCTTATTCCAATTATTAATCATTGCTATCTGCATCCAGTTCAAATTCAATTGCTCCATCAACTCCATTTTTCTATCTGTGTTTTCACATGATAAACCAATCTTTTAAAAGAGTCACGTTATAATTTTTTAGAACCCCTTCAATCCTATCATTCATTGCTAGAGGGAAGCTTTTAATATCTTTTAGTTCAATAATAGGGGATGTGTCAGGGGCCAATTTGTTCTTAATGGACTTCCATGTTTCAATTAATATCTTTAAAAATTTATTTGCCGGATTGATTTTAACCTTATCTTTGTCCAAAAATATTGCATTCCCTACCTCTTCCAACTCCTACATTTTAATTCCTTTCCAGGTTACTCCATCAGTTGATAAAATCCTAATAATATTTTTAAGTTGACATGCTTGATAATAATTTCTAAGATTCAGCAGTCCTAAACCTCCCTCTTTTTGTGGTCTATACCATAATGAATTTGTTATTCTAGTCTGTTTTCCTCCATTACAAAAAATATTTATTAAATTTTGCAATTCATTTAACTTCTTCTCTTTAATTTTAACAGGTAATGTTTCAAACAAAAAAATAATTTTTGGCAAAATCTTCATTTTACACAAGGTGGTTTTTCCAAACCAAGATAATTTTTAATTCTTGTACCTCTGTATCATTTTCTTTATTTCTTTAAGCAAGACCCCGTAATTTAAGTTTAATAGTTCATCATATTTATTTGTAATTTTTATTCCTAAATATTTCACATTATCTTTTATATTGATGTTAAGCTTTTCCTTTAATTAATTTTTTTCTTCTACCCCTGTATTAAAAGAATCACCTCCGATTTCTCCCAATTTACTTTTAAACCCGTTATTTCTTGAAACTCTTTAAGATGTGACTGTAACCTCTCTGCCGCTTTCAATGGGTCCTTTAATAACAGCAAAGTATTGTCAGCATACATGTTAATTTTATTATCTTTAATTCCTTTTAACTGAATATCTTCTCTAATTCTGTTTGCAAGTAATTCTGTTACCATTATGTATAATTTTGAGGATAAAGGATTTCCCTGTCTAGTTCCGGTATCCAATTTAATATCTTGTGTATAAACGTCATTCACTCTCACTTTTGCAATGCCTTGCTGGTATAATCTATCAATTAACTTTGTAAATTTTGAACCAAATCCAAAACCTGCTACTGTCTCTTTTATCGTGGGCCACTGAAGTGAGTCAAAAGCTTTGTATATATCTAATGAAAACAACCCTATTTTTTCTTTACTAACCTCTGCCACATTCATTAATGCTTCCACTCTTCTTGTCACGTCCGCCAAATACCGCCCTTTCATAAAACCTGCCTGATCAATCTTAATAAAATTCCCCATAAATTTAATCAACCTGTTAGCTAAAATTGCAGTAAATAATTTTACATCTTGATTCAACAAGGAAATAGGTCTATAAGAATCATTTTTTTTTACATCTGTTCCTATTTTTGGAATCAAAATTATAATTGATCTAAACCAGGATTTCGGTAATTCCCTTCCTTCTAATACATAATTAAAGATTCTTAAAATTTTTGGCACCAACATTTCTTTAAACTCCTTGTAAAATTCATTCAATAAGCCATCTTCTCCTGGATACTTTCCTGCTTTTAGTTTGTGAATGACACTGATTAATTCTTGCTTTGTTATAGGTTCTTCCAAGTTCAATTTATGTTCTTGAGATACCTTAACATTGATCCATTTATTAACATAATTCGACAAATTCTCTCTTTTTTATTTCTTGTTTTGAATACAGCCCTTGATAAAATTCTTTCACTATCAATTTTTTGTTCAATTTTGTTGCATCTTTTCCCAGTTTTATCTTTTAATATTCCTGTTTCCCTTTTTTCTCTCTTGGCCTCAGCTGCCCTTGTTAACATCCTAGAATTTTTGTTACTATATTCGAAAAAATCCCTTTTCAAATATACTAAATTTCTTTTGACCTTGTCAATGTCTTTTCCTATCAATTCGGCCTTCAATTTTTGCATCTTATCAAAAGTATTCTTATCATTTTTCTTAATATGCTCTTCTTGCAAAAGTTTAATTTGTTTTTCCAATCTAACCTGATCTTCCCTAAATTGTATATTTTTAAGATAAGATAATTTAATACATTCCCCCCTGAACATGGCTTTCATTGTGTCCCACAAAGTCCCATCTGTAACATCCCAAGTATCATTAAGTCTCCAGTATTCTTCCCATTTTTTAACTATCATAAGAACATAAGAACAGCCTTGCTGAAACAGGCCACAGCCCATCCAGTCCAGCATTCTGTCTCACACAGTGGCTCACCATTTCCTTCAGGGTATTCCCAAGGAGATGCCTTCCAGGATTCCCTGGAAATGGCATTGAGAGATATCCTGCCTATCTCTCTAACCCGGAGGTTGTCCTTAAGTATCCATAATTATAGCTATTGATACCCTTGTCCTCCATGAACTTGTCTAATCCTTTCTTAAAGCTGTCAAGACTGACAGCTGTCACCACTTCTTCTGGCAGGGAGTTCCATAGACCAGTAATCCTCTGGGTGAAAAATTACTTTCTCTTATTTGTTTGAGAATTAGTACCCAAAAGTTTCATGGAGTGTCCCCTAGTTCTAGTGTTATGCTATAGGGAAAACAGTTTTTCCTTATCTACTTTGTCCACACCATGCATGATTTTATAAACTTCAATCAGGTCACCTCTTAGACGCCGTCGTTCAAGAGTGAAAAGGCCCAACCGTTGCAGCCTCAGATGGTAAGGAAGGTGTTCCAGTCCCCTAATCATTTTGGTAGCCCTCCTCTGCACTTTTTCCAACTCCATAACATCCTTCTGGAGGTATGGCGACCAGAACTGTACACAGTATTCCAGATGGGGCCTCATCATAGATTTATAAAGAGGCAAAATGATCAATTCTTTGTTTTTTGGATTTTTAAATATTTTTACATCATACTTTCAATTGTTACTTTTTTCCTTTACTGCATCCAATTTTAATTATAAAATCAATTTAGCGTGATCCGATTCCCTAAAGATTCCTTCTTCAATGTTTTCTAACTTGTTAACCAAACTTTTCAAAGCCAAAAAATAATCGATCCTCGAGTACGATCCATGCACATGTGAATAATAAGTAAAACTCCTCTCCATCCCTTTAAGCTCTTTCCAGGCGTCATGAACTCCCAACATCTGGATCCATGCATCCATGATATTTTTACTATTACTTCTATATTTAGTCTCACTTGTGGAGTCTATACCTGACATAGTCAAATTAAAATCACCTGCTAATATCATTTTAGAGGTTCTTTCCATTATAATTACTTCATACACACCTTGTAAAAATTCTTCTTGCTTTTGATTCAGGGCATAAATATTAATTAATAGTATTTCCTCCTTATCTATTATTCCTTTTACAATTAAATATCTCCCCTACAGGTCTGCAATGCTAGAATATTTTACAATTGTTTTCTTTTAAAAAACACACAGAGAGTGCGAGCATAAGACATTTATTTTGTATAACTACCATTTAAAGAGATTAATTGCAAAATTAAACTACACTGCTTTTTTACTTTAATCTAGGAAGAGAGAATCCAGGTTTGAATTCTTGTGTCGAACGTGTTCTCTCAAAATATTTCCATGTCTTCATTAAAACTCCCCCTGTAGCCAAACGGAACCACCCTGAAAGTTAAACAGATAAAGATAAAATAGAAAACCACAGGAGATGAAGCCATCAGCTCTTTCCACTTCAGTGGCTTGTTGAACATGAAAGATGGATGCATGAGATCAGTAAGATGTTTATTTTCTGTGGTTAACATAGAATGAGAAGCTTATTCCACAATGTGCCATTATTTAATGTTTAGCTGAGTCAACGATCATTTGCATTTTAGGAACATAATTTAGTTGCAAGTCAGGAATGCTAGGGTAGCCTACTGAGCCCTCACTTTCAAATAGTTAACTTTTAGCAGTCCATCTAAGCTCTCCCAAAACTCTCAGGATTACTTTTGCAAAAATTACGGGGTTGGAAGGAGGCGGCGTGAGAAAAGGAATAGAGCAGTTTTGCATTTCTCTCCTACACATGCAGTCAGGAATGTTTTCAGAATTGGTCTGGTAACAAACTGCCTATGCCTGTGATGGCAAACTTTGCAGTGGTGGGATTCAATTTTTTTTACTGCCTACTCTGTGGGCATGGCATGGTGGGCATGGCCAGGTGGCCATGTAACTGCGTGGGTGTGGCCAGGTGGCTCCGGAAACTGGATGGGGGAAGCCTGGGGAAGCTGCAGCACTGGTACGGGAGGCCTATGACCCAAGGCAACTGGATGGGTAGGGCCAGCCGGAATTTCTACTACCAGTACAGGCATACTGGGGCATACCGGCTGAATCCCACCACTGAAACTTTTGCACTCCAGGTGTTCTTGGATTTAAATTCCCAGAAGCCCAAGTCAGTAATCTTGCTGATCAGGGCTTCTGAGAATCAAAGTTTAAGAATAGCTGGAGTGCCAAGGTTCACCATCACTGGTCCAGGCATTTAGAGGTAATTAATTATGTTGCTGTAATTGGGTGGGAAAAATACGATGACAGCAACAGCTACTCTACCCCCCCCCCCCAAATTTGCTGGCTAGGTCCCCCATCTCTGTCTTCCAACAGGACACAAACTCCACAGAATTCAGAAGGATACTGTGTTTGACTCTGGCAGGTAGCACTCAGCCAACATACTTTGCTGCCATGGGTAGCTTTGTCTTTCATGAATTGTTAATGCCAGCTGGGAATGGGCAGAAAATGAGCATCCAGGCATCAACGCCACAACACAGATCAAAATTATACATTCTCCTCCTCTGTACATGTGTGGTGCATTTTGTGTGAACGGGTGCATCAGATCTGATAGAAACTGACGTGCCACTCATTTTCCTTAGCTCCTGCAAATCACCTGTAACTGTTCTTCTTCTGTGTCTATGCCAGACATGAAACTGCCAAAAATATAGGCACATTTTGGTGAGTTGATTCTGCAGTTCCTGTTACCTGACCTAGTGTGAGAAAGATTACCAGAGTACATGCGATTGTCATTGAAAAAATAACACGATCTCTAAGGAGGCTCTTTCTGTGTACCCCCCACCTGTAACTGTTAAGGGAAAAATATTTTGGGTGGTCAGGTGAATTAATTGATTTTTTTTTACTTGTTTGTACTTGATAGAAATTTGACCAGCTGTGCCATGTGTGAAATTTAAATAAATCATGATTATTATTTGTAAGCCTGCATATATAGATATAAATTAGCATACCCACATTTTCAGCAGATGTAGGTATTGCTGCCTGAGTCTTGAATATTTGAAATACCTAGCAAAAGCCTAAAAGTCTAGTCAACTCTCTGCCTGTTGCTAACATTCTAAACTGGCTCAGAACTAGACAGAGCAGTTGCTATGGCATCCAGTAGTGATGCTTTTCTAGTCTCCTATCTGGTCAGGAGCACATCAGAAAGATCTGGAACAAGCCCTTTGATGGCTAGAGTCTTGCTGAGAAGCCCAATTTTATATAAACACTAGTTTATTGCCCGGCCTTGCCGGAAAGGTATTGATTGAGTGTTGGTGGTGGGGTGGTTTTGGGGTGGTGGCTTTCTCCGGCAGGCAAGGGCAAAATGGAGCTCTGCATTTGGCCCTTGCCTGTTGGAGAAGGGGTTTACTTTCTCTGGCAGGCAAGGGTGAAATGTAGCTCCACATTCAGCCCTTGCCTGTTGGAGACCAAGGGTGGAACAGAGCTCCGAGTCCACATTCGGCCCTTGCCTGCCGGAAAAGGGGCTTGTTTTCTCCAGCAGGCAAGGGCCGGATGCGGCGCTCCCTTAGGCCCTTGCCTGCCGGAGAAATTTGCCCCTTCTCTGGGAGTCAAGGGCTGAATGTGAAGCTCAGTTCCACCCTTGCTTGCTGGAGAAGGGGTTTGCTTACATCCAGGTTTGCGCGTGGCAGTTTTTTTCGGCATGCACAGACTGTGCTACCTATGGGATTCCATTTTTCCTTGCACACACATCTCAATGATGATGGCACACAGACCTTTCTCTCTCTCCCCCCCCCCCATTTGTGTGTGCACAATGTTCTTTTCATCTTTGTGGGGCAAACATCCCACTTTCGGCTCCTGGACCCTCACGGCGATGGTGTCAAGGACAAAAGGTAGGTGTGCACAGCACATTACGGGATGGGCTGGACGGGTGCGGACACGCATTCCGGACACACACGGCCCAACCCCATTCTTATAGGTATAGATGTAGCAATAAGCATCCCTCTACTTTACCTAACAGTAAGTTGCCTGGTTACTTTCTTTTTTAAAAAAATAGTTTTTTAATTTTATTAATACTACCAAGAATAACAACAACTATACATTATATTAAACAATAAGCCAACAAAAACACAACTACTACAATATACAATAATACCATGTGCTTCCTTCACCCATCTGGACAGTATATATGCCTCTTTACTTCGTTTAATCTATAATCTCTTTAATTTATAATTTATTCTTCCTTCCAAAATGATATATACTCTTGACCTGGTTTTGTACATTTCCCTTTTACCAGTGCATAGTCCAAAAACTCTTCCCATCTTTCCTTAAAATTCGATGTCTTTAAAATTCCTTTTTTACTCTTAATTCTGATGTTAAATTATCATTTATTGCTATATTCCATATTTCTCTATATCATTCTAATTCAATTTTACTATCAGACTATTTCTTAGCTATTGTTAGTTTAATTGCAGTTACCTTAATACTGATCATTTCTTTCTATTTTTCTCTCTTTGTTTATCTCCAAAATCTATCAGAAGACATCTGCAGATATATTGAGAGAATTTGTGCAATTTCTACACTTTTCCTCACATTTCTTTCACAAAAGTACAATCCCACCATAGATGTAAATAAGTTCCCAATTCTTTTTGCACCTCCAACAATTCTTCTTGTATTTCGGATCATAATACCTTAATCGTATTGGTTTACTTTCAACTAGAAGAGAAGCCATAGGATAGGTTTAGTGCCAGGCTTTTGTTATATTGGTTACTAGCATATTTGTGCCCGGCAGCCGGGCAGTTTTTATGTGTGATTTTTTTTGGTTAGGAGTGGTTTGGGTAGTGGTGTTTTGAATTTGTGGTTTTTAATTTATTTGAATTCCTTTATTTTATTTATTATTATTTTGGATTATTTAATTATTATTTTACTGTTTTTACTCTTCCGGCAACTAGGTGAGGCTGTGGTTAACAATACTGTGATTGTTTTTTCATTTGGATGTTATAATTATGCTTTTGACTGTTTTTACTCTTCCGGCCTCTAGGTGGGAGAGACTGTGGTTAACAGTACTGCAATATTGTCCTTTATTCAGTTCTATTCCTGCAGCATAGAGAGAAGACGTCTCTCATAAGTGCTCTTGGTTTAATTTTCTTTTATTTATTTATTATTCTGGGGTGCTGGGCAGGGTGTTTTTCTTGTTTTTTTTTGTAGTTTTCCTGGGTTTTAGATGTGTTGTATTTTTTAGAATTTTTTTGTATTTCTCTTTTGATTTTTTCAGTATCTATTTGTTTAATTTGTAATATTTTTGTTGGTTGAGTTAGGTGTTTTCTTGTTGTAGATAGGTCTTTTTAGTTAGTTTTCTTTGGGTTTAGGGGTGTTTGTTGAGTTTGTTCTGTGTTTTTTTGGTTTTCTGTGCTTATTTGAAGTATTTGTTTATTCATTTGTGTGTTTTTTTGTTCTTTGGCCTTTTGTTGAACTTTTTTTTTTTGCTGTTGTGTTGGCTGGGAACGAAAGTTTCATCCCCAGCCAACCCAGAGAGAAGCGATTCCTTCTCTCCGTTAGGCAAAGAGGTGCACTGGCCTCTCCTTTGTCCCTGCGGACATTGAGGCCAAGTCACCCGCAGGGACGAAGGAGAGGCCGGTGCTTCTCTCTACACAGAAAGCTGTGCCAGGAGGGAAAAAGTTTCAAAGACCCAACTGGAGCCGGCAAAATGAAAGTGCAGTTGGTGGGGGTTATGGACTGGGGGGAGCAAGGTGGTGGGGTGGGGGTTGGGGTGGCATGGTTACCAGGCCTGTGCCACCTCCAACTACCTAACCCCCACCGACTGCACTTAACGTTTGCCAACTCCGGCTGGATTTTTTTGAAATTCTTTTGCTCCCGTTGCGGCTTTCTGCATTGGGAGAAGCACTGGCCTCTCCTTCATCTCTGCGGGCGTGGAGGCCTCTATGCCTGCAGGGTCAAAAGGAAAGGCTGGTGTGCCTCCCAATGCAGAAGGCCGTGCCGGGAGGGAAAGACTTTCAAAGACCCAGCCGGAGCAGGCAAAAGTCAAGTGCAGTTGGGGGGGGTAGGGAGTTGGGGGGGCAAGGTGGTGGGGCTGGGGTGCATGGTTACCAGGGCCGTGCCACACAAACCCAAACATCCATTGACTGCACTTACATTTTGCCAGCTGGGTCTCAGCATGATTTTTATTTTTAAACCGCCACGCCATCTGCCCAGCCTCCTCCATGCTCACGCTCTTCAGCCTCATTGGCTGAGGGGTGGTGTAGCGCGAAGGAGGCTGGGAAACATAGTTTTATTTTTTTATTTGACTTTGTGGGGCGGCTGCCCCACTGGTGACTGCTGGACCCTTGTGGCACTGTGTGGGCCAGGTAAAGTCGAGTGCAGGTGGCTCGGTACAGGACAGTATGGACGGGTGTTTGATCCTTTGTTACATTCCAATGGTTAACGTCCTTCCTAATAGGTATAGATATGGACAAATCCACTAATGTGGCACATTGAAATCAACAAAACTCTTCAGCAGACAGAAAGAGTACTCCTCGTCAGTGTCGGTGGTGGCTGCAACTTGATCCGAGTATACATTTTTTTCCTGTCCCTGTGCACTGGGAGGCCTGGTCATGGAGGCCAACTGGTTCAGGGCCGCATTCGCCCTCCGAGGCAAGCTGGAAAAATACTGCTGGCATGAATTCATTTAAGGTCACTTACCAAGAAGTGACCCATACACTATGATCTCAGAGCCATCTCTTGTGGCACATATGAAATGCAACATGCAGGATTTAACACTGGGACTGCAATGGACTGCCACAGTCTTGAGGATAAGGACAAGATGCCCCTTCACAGCCAGTCCATCTGGCATGCAAGAGTACTAAACCTGGATTAAAGCCACATACAAAGCCCATGGTTTGACCAACTTTCCTCAAATCAATGCTTTCCCATGCTGGAGTATATCTCCTCTCATGCCAAGACATCATAGCCATGTTGGCACTGGATGAAGGGAGTTAATGGTAGTGTAGTACATTTGGAGGGTAGGGAAATGGTGTTTCAGGCCTCACCAATATTTCCAGAGCACTCAAAGTAACTACTTTTTTGTTTATCTCTCCAGGCATGATTGCTTTCTAAGCAGCAAACGTATTTACATTAGTTTGAAAGAACATCCAATTAATCTCAATTAAGTTCACTTATTAAGGATAGGACTGCTCACTGACTCAACATTTTGAAGAACATTCAAATCTGAGAAATTATCAGCCATCAAAGAACACTAGAGTCATATTGTTTGGTATATGTCAAACTATTCAGTTGTCAGGGGAAAGTTCCTATTTGTTGGTTTTTTCCCCCACAGCAATCAAGTCCACAAAGGTTTATTATGGTGCGTATATGGTGGCCAGATGCAATACAAGATTTTTGCAACTTTAATAACCGTGCAAACACACACAAAAAAATAATTTCAGTGGATTTTGCTAACACAGCAAGAGACATGTGGTGAAATACCAGATTCTGCACAATTATTAGAGGTATAGCAGCTCTCTAGTTTTTCTATCTGGCCACCCCAGGTATATGCAAGAATGACTGATATCCTATTGCACTTGGCATAGCATAAAGTTATGCCTGTGCAAATTTCATATGGAGCTCATACCTGTCAAGTATCCTGTTTTGCCTGGGGAAACCCCATAATTTACAGCCCTAATCCCATCATCACATTTTTTTTGTAATTTCCCATATTTTTTTTAAAAAAATCAGAGGCATATAAACCTCCCATATATCATATAGCATTATGAGGTATGCAGCTCATACCAGAGAAGAGGAGTGTTGGGCTCCCCCTGGTAGAGAAAGAACCACCCCATAAGCACAACTGCTTCCCCACACAGGGAGAAATACAGTTAGCAAGCCAAGCTTACTAATAATTCTATTCTATATTTCCACTTACTTCCCCCCCCCCCCAATCGACTGCATTTCATATTATGGTGATTTTTCATGGAACTGTTTTTTACACTTTAATCAGTTAATTGTCTCCTGTCTTAGTGTTTTTTTTGCCTCAATTTCATTTTTTAAAACTCTGTGTTAAGGAGAAAACCATGGAAGTGTCCTGTTTATGCTGTATGCAAATATACTTGAAGCCAATTGGCTCTTTAACACCCTCTTTCCCAGGAGAGAGAGGGCTTCAAGTATATTTGCATACAACATAAACAGCATACTTCAATGGTTTTCTCTTAAATACAGAGTTTTAAAAAAATTAAATTGAGGCATAAAACGCTAAGACAGGAGACAATTAACTGATTAAAATGTGAAAAATAGTTCCATGAAAAATCACCATAATATGAAATGCAGTTGAATAGGAGGGAGAAGAGGGGGGGATATAGAGTAGAATTGTAGAAGTAAGCCTGGCTTGCTGGCTGCCTTTTTCCCTGTGAGGGAAAGCAGCTGTGCCTATGGGGTGGTTTTTCCTCCACCAGGAGAACTCAACATTCCTCTGTGGCTCCTCATCTTCTAGGTTCTTGGATGTGCCTAGATTTTGGGGAGAAGGGGGTGTGGCCTGGGAGAGAAGGGCATGGCCTAAATTTTCCCTTATTGTCATGTCCAAAACTTGACAGGTATGATGGAGCTATGCTCTGGCAGTTCACATATCTCATTATGCAACTGATTGCACAACACATTGTGCCCTTGCAGAATTGCGCCCATATTACACTTTAGTGCAAATTGTAAACAATATAAATTTGTCAAGTGAGTTGTTACAGAAAATTGACTACTATTAAATCTTGTTCTCTGTAGGTTTTTTAATACAGAAATGGGGAGAAAATATTCTTCGCTTCCTCATTTATCCCATTGGGTGTTGAGGGAGGAGAAAATATTGAATATACTTGTGTATATGCAGGCTTACAGGGGCTACAGTAAGTGCAGTGATACTAAAACAGCAAATTGCTGCAAGTTAATGAGTTGCTGTCTGACTTCTACATCATGCACCGGCCCATGCAAGTAGCATTTGATGAGCAATATAAGAGACAACGATAACTAGTGGAAAAACTCCACAGAGTTAATTAGTAAAACTCTGGATACTATGAGGAGAGGAGATTACACTTTCCTTCCCAATGGCACCCCTCTTTCTCATGTTCTATGGAACAGAGCTTTGTTCAAAGCATAAGAGCAGTCTGTGTTGGATTTTGCACTGATCTGGTAAGTATCCCAACATGGCTATCACATATAGCTCCTAGAATAGGTGTGGGGTTCGCTTTGCTTTCCAGATACTTTGGAAAGATGTTATATATAGTTCTAAACATCTTTCCAAGATGTATGACAAGCCTAGTCCTCTCACCCAAGCCCCAGCTCTGGATCCTCTTGGTGAGCAGGTATTTAATAGAAAAGACGCATGGTCAGACAACTCATTTTGACAAAAGACTTAATTGTCATCTTTGCAAGTCAATTCACATTCTGCTTTGTATGTTTATACAGAGTTAAGAGGAATAGCCTTGGAAATTGATGAGGTCATCACCTTCCAGAATCCCAGGTGCCAAACATGTTGACTAAAATGCTCTTAATAGCTGAGCTTACATCTACCAATCAATACACCCATTTCACCACATCTACTTAGTTTACAAATGCAAGCTTCTACTAAACCAGGATAGGAACTGAAGGCATACAAATTAGCCATGGCTTAAACTGTAGAAATGCATATTGAAAAGTTCAAAGGAAGATTATGGTATGTGTTTGTAGAGAAAGAGGGGAATGTGTAGAGAGGACATGGTTTTACTTTCTGGGTGAATAGAAACCCTAAGTACCCTTGGGTCAGCATTTAAAAGGAAAATCTCTGTGCCCTGCAGTGTAACATTCTAAAAATTAATTATCTGGTAGATAAACCAAGACTAAGTCTGGATTATTGTAACCCCATGTGCCCTTGCAACCAATAAACCAGACACTGGTAAACTTTTTGTTGCTTTTTATTTTAAAAAACCCAAAATAAAAGACAGAAATAAGTCAAAAACATTCCAAAAAAAAGTAACTTCAAAATGTATACTTGCACAAAAAGTTTTAGATTTTCTAATAGTAAAGCCAAAAGATAAAGCCACTCCATATTGTCTAGGACTGAGGCAAGAGAACACATTTTTAATAGTTATTCGAAGAAAATAATAAAGCTAAGCTATTCTAACCTACTTACATAATCATGGTCCACAAAGCATAAGCAAAGTGAAAAGGATTAGCCACCAGTCATTAACATAAAGCAAGACTAACTTCTCTCACCCCACTCATTCCAGATGGCTCCACCAATCAGAACTTCTGGCTGCTAGAAACTTCCAGATCTCAGTTACTTATAAAGTAACTCAGTGACTTCCAGAAAGTAACTTCTCAGTCTTCATTCTTTGATCCACCTGGCACCAGTTTGTCTAATTAGCAAGCAGAAGTTTCAAGTTTCCCTGTGAGTTGCGAGTTCAGCTCAATCTGATAAGCAACCACCTGTGGTGAAATCATTACTTCTCTATATCTACTGTGGGATCCGCGCACATAATTGGCATACTGTCCCTGACAGAACCACGGTTTGGGGGAACACTCCTTGGATCCCTGATTACGAAAGGACAGAAATTAGGGAGCGGATTAATAGTCATAGTTTGATTCACCGATCACTGACCTGGCAGGCAGTTCGGACAACAGAGGGCAAAAGATCACCGGGTGATCTTCGCGATAAACATGTAATGGGTAATCTTGTATCCACAGAGGCTCAGCGCCCAAGAGTCAACCTAGGCACATGTTTACTCCCAATAGCAGTAGACAATGCATGTCCGCCGGTAGTAAATTAGATAGATAAGAAACTTCCCGCCGGTGAGGTCATCCCTGATGAGCAACTTGTGTAATCTCAAAGTGCAGACTTGCAGTCTTCCTGTAACAGCCACGCGCGACCTATGCACGCGGTCGAGCTAGGCAGGGTATAAAGATTCGAGCCTTCTGATAAATAAACACTGGACTTTCACCTCATCTTTGCCCGAGTGCCTTCCTTGTGTCCAGTCACTCCGTGACCCAGCGGGCCATTTCTGGCCCACCATTCCAACAATCTGCCTCTTTTTTTCCTAGCTGAAAAAACCAGGCCTTTAACTAGTTTGCAGGACAGCTTCACCAATGCCATCTTAAGCGGCCTTTCATTTCTCCATATTGATAGAGACATCCCGAACAAATTCATATCTCTGATGCTCTGCGAGTATCCTGGCCAGTCAAACAGTTATCTGATTAAAGCCTCATCCTTACCCACAACACTGCCAGGTTCTGTGCCACAGTGTGTAAGATCAGAAGAACAAACCTGGCAGGTCCCTAGCTAAATAAACCAGTGGTACCCAAACTTTTTTTTTGCGGGCTGGTCCAGCCCCCGACACACAGCTGTGGGGGCTGGAGGCAGGCTGTTCCCACTACTGACAGTTTTGACATCAGCAGCAGTGGCGACGGCGGCGATCATGCTTTTGTTCCAGCTGCTCTGATATGGTTTCATCCCCTCTGCAGCCATTGCCAAAGCCAATCGCCGTGTCGGGGAAATTTTCGGAGCCGCCTCTGTTTCAGAATCTGTGGTGCCGGAAGGGCAAACCTGGCACACTGTGGTGATGTCATCCTGGTGCGCCAGGGGGCTCTCCTAGCACTGTGGATTTTGAAACAGAAGAGGCTCTGAAAATTTCCCCGATGCAGTAATCGTCTGTGGCAAAGGCTGCAGAGGGGATGAGACCGAGCCAGAGGCTGCTCCAAGCAGCCGAGACAAAGCACGATTGCTACCACCATTGCCGCCACTAACATCAGGCGGAGGAGGCAAATGAAGGGGAGGTCCGCAGTGAGCCCAGGGAACTCACTGCAGGCTGCATTAATGATATGCACGGGCCTAATTGGGCCCGCAGGCTGTAGTTCGGGTGCCCCTGAAATAAACTATCAGCACAACATCATAGGCTTAGTAGTAGTTGTAATACTGTAATCTTAAGTACTAATTTTATTACTCATTAAATGTGAGGAGAAATGTTCCTTTGAAAATATATTTTACACATCCTCTTCGCAACTTCTGTTTTGTTGTACTATGCTGGTCTTAGACTGTAATAAATCTTTGATTTGAGTAGATTTTTAAAAACATTTTTTTTACAGCAGTGGGAAATAGTTTAAAGAAGTGGATCCAAAGCTGTCATAACAATGGATTCATCTATATTGTTACATAGCAACATATCAAAAATCATAAGACAGTGACGGCCAGCCTTGGCACTCCAGATGTACTTGGAATTCATTTACCAGAAGCCCTGATCAGCAGGAGTGCTCACTTGGGCTTCTGATAATTGAAGTCCAAGAGACTAACTCCTTTTGAATCAGAGAGAGAATGAACCACACAGACAGAGTAAACTACACAAAACCCCTGCAAACAGTTCAACATATGATTTGGGGAACATTCAATGAGTGTTTGTGGGGGCATAACCCAGAACAAAGCCAGCATGGTACAGGCATGGAATGGATCTGAAGATAAGAGTTGTAAGGCCATGGAAATGACCTGAAAGATTGCCCATCTCTAATCCTAATATGCAGAAACACCATTTGAGGATATTTTCCTTTTCCAGAATGGGGTACTTTGTAATTGTCCTTTGAAAATAAATACAGCTTCTGTTATGCACCCTTGGCAGGAGACTGATATACGAAAAATACTAGCAGCCAAAGATTATGTACAGTAGGTAGAAGCAAAAGGCATGCCATGAGATTAGATAGTTGTCAAGCATAGTTTTCCCTAAATAAAATAAAGTAGCTAGAGTTAGTATAGTAATAAGCTCTGTTCCAGCAGCTAGTGGAGGGCAAGCCAAAGGCTATTTGACAATGGAATATACTGCTGCAGGAAATGTTGTGCCTTCTTCACCAGAGGTATCTAAGTAGAGATTGGACAACCATCTAAAGAGTATGAGAAGACATTTTTTATTTAAAAAAAATAAAGACATGATATCCTGTATGTTACTTTTAACACTACAGATGTATTGCCTGTGACTGCTTTCGAAAACAGTCTCAGATTGAATGTGGGAAACGAGGTAATATGAAGTCAAGTATAGATATGTTTAAACATGGGTGTTAGAGAGTTAATATGCTACAATCTTTCCATATACAATTCAAAGTATCAGTTTTCCACCTGAACAAACCTTTATTACTTGAGATCTCAACATCTGAAAGATTGTGTCATCCTTCCACATGTGATTTTACCTGAAAATGAAGAGGAGCATCTGATGCTTTTCCCTCAAGGTCTTCTCTAGTGAGTCATGGTGGATGTCAGGAACAAAAAGGGCTTTTACAGGAATGGCCCCTTAGTTGTACATTGCTCACCCAAAAGTTTTTTTAAAATTTTTTAAAATTAATTTTCAAACTATAATAACAAAATCTAAATGAAAAACCTAGTACAATTACATAATTACAGTACAAACAGAAAAAATAATAAGATAATAAACAATACAATACATAAACATTCATACACAAATACATATAAAACATAATAAACAAAACTAAAAAAATAACTATACCAATACCTATACTTTATCAATGCAATACATCCCATCCTTCTCTAAATCTTAATTATTATATCTCCATTCATTTTTACAACATAAACATTACATTTACTATATTTTCATTTTCTTGTAACATCAAACACTAAATATAATCATTTTATCTATCCATAATATTCATATTTACCCTTTTTCCCCTACCCATAACTTGTCCATTATTACAGTATTACCATACTTATGCCTTAACAAAAGTCATAAAATACATTTATAAAAAGCATATACAGAGATTCATGCTACACACCCAGTGTATCATATAATGCCCTGGAGGATGCAGGATATCACAACGTTTTTTACTGTTTCCAGAAAGTAAATTGATCATGTACTGGCCCACCCCCAACACCTCCAGCCAATTTTGTCTCTGCAAATAATTGCCAAATTTTCAAAAATCTATTTTCTTTAATTATACCTTTGTTTTTCAATTCCCAAGTTAATTTATCATTTAATGCAAGACCCCACAATTCCTTATACCAATCTTCAATTTTCAAAGTAACATTGCTTTTCCAATTTCTAGCTATACATTGTCTACCTGATGTCAACATTATAGCCAGTAACTCTTTTTTATCAGCATCTAAATTTATATTATTCACATCTGTCAGCAAAGCGGTACTTGCCCCCAATTTAAATCTTGTTCCCAAAATACTACAAATTTCTATCTCAATTCTTCCCCAGAAATCGTTTCCCACATTACAACTCCACTACATATGTTCATACGTTCCCATTGTATCTCAAAAACATTTAACTCTTATTATTATCCATCTGATGTAACCTCATGGGAGTCAAGTACCATCTCCACAACATTTTATAATGCTGTTCTTTTATTCTGACATCATTCGCATAATCATTTCCCCCCATTTATTTCTCCATTTCGATTCTGTTATTTTAACATTGAGATCTTGTTCCCAAAGATTTCTTGATACCTCTTGCGGATTACCTTCTCTATTTAACATCATGTAAATCCTACCCACAATGCCCTTAATTCCCATTTCCCCATTTCTTATCTTCCATACCAGATCCTCAAATTTAGTCTTACTCCTTCCCAAACTAGTTTCCAACAAATATTTACTATTCCATTTATTTACTAATGCAATCTGAAACCAATTCATCCTCAATTGCGTATACATTTTTATTTTCTTCTCTCTATCACTGCAAATCCATATCCAATCCTTCAACAGGGAAATACCATTTTGAAGAAAAATTTCCTTCACCCTCTTATCAATTTCTATTGGAAAAAATTTCATGTCCTTCATTTCTATAATCGGGGAAGTATCTGGAACTAATTCCTTCTTTACCTTCTTCCATACATCCATCATTGTTTTTACCATTTTATTTTTAATTGTTATTTTACCTACATCCTTATCTAAAAATACTGCTTTACCAATTTGAGCTAATTCTCTCATTTCAATATCCCCCCATATCACCGTTTCCCTCATCAAAACCTTCACAATATTTTTGACCTGAAAAGCTCTGTAATAATTCTTAATGTTCAGCAATCCCAATCCTCCTTCTTTCTGAGATAAATACCACATATTCTTTGTAATTCTAGATTTCCCCCCCAGCATTACAATAATTATTTAATAAATTTTGAAATTCCTTAATTTCTTTTTCCTTAAATTGGATTGGTAGGGCGTCAAACAAAAAATTAAGTTTGGGTAATAACATCATTTTGCACAATGCTACCCTGCCAAACCAAGACAACTTTAACTTATTATATTGTTGTATTTATCCTTAATATCCCTTTTTTTGTTTCCCATAATTTAATCTCTTAAAATCATCTGCTTTATTTGAAATATTTATTCCCAGTACTTCAAACTTTCTCTAACTTGTACCTATCTTTTATTTTCTCCTGTTCCTTTTTGTTCACATTACAAAGTATCATTTCGGATTTATCCCAATTTATCCTTAAACCTGTCATCTCTTCAAATTCCTTCAAATGTGCCTGAATCCTTTCCAATGCCTTCATAGGATTTGTCATAATCATCAAGGTATCATCAGCATACAAACTTATCTTATTACCTACTATGCCTTCAATACTTTTATCCTCTCTTATGGCACTCGCAAGCAATTCCATTGCCATAACAAATAAAACTGGTGATAACAGGCATCCCTATCTTGATCCTGCTTTCAAATTTATATCCTCCTTAAAGGTATCATTAACCCTAACCTAGGTGGACCCCTGTTGATACAATTGTTCTATCATCCTACTAAACTTATCCCCAAATCCATAACCTTTAATTATCTCATTAATTGTTTCCCATTGAAGCAAGTCGAGTGCCTTAAAAATATCTAGTGCTAATAACCCCACTTTCTCCTTACTCTGATCTGTAATATCTATCAAATCTAGAACTCTCCTTGTCAGATCCACCATATGCCTTCCTGTAAGGAAGCCTGTTTGATCTTTGTTAATATAATTGCCCATAAAGCTATTTAATCTTTTTGCTAATATTGCAGTAAAAAAATTTGCATCTTGATTTATTAAATAAATGGGTCTATTTTTTCTAAATCTTTCCCAGGTTTAGGTAGTAAAACAATTATAGATCTATACCATGAAGTCGGGATTTTTCCTCCATCCTAAATATAACTGTATAACTTCAGTAGTCTTAATACCACCCTGTCCTTAAACTCTTTATAAAATTCAGCCGGTAACCCATCCTCTCCTGGTGATTTGTCAGCTTCCAAGCTAGCTATCACTTCTTTTATCTCTTTTTCCGTTATTCGCTTTTCCATCCTATTTAAATGCTCCTGATTTATTTTATTTCCAATTTGTTTTCCCAATCGGTCCCTCATTCTTTCCAGATTTATATTCTTTCTTATACACAATTCCTGATAAAACTCTTTAATTATCTTCCTTTTATGTTTGGTCTTATTACATCTCATTCCATTTTTATTAACTAAAATTCCAATTTCTTTCTTAGTTCTCTTTTCTTTAAACCGCTCTTTCCAATAATTTAGAATTTCTATTACTAAATTCAAAATACTCCCTCTTTAAATAAACCAAATCTTTTTAAATTTTTTCAATATCCTTCCCCACCAATTCCATTTTTAATTTTTGAATCTTATCAAGCACTCTCCTATTTTTTGTTTTTGCATGTTCCTCTTGTAACCCTTGGATTTCTTTTTCAATTTCCTCTTGTCTACTTTTAACTTGTTTGTTTTTAATACTAGCTAACTTTATACTTTCCCTCTAAATATCAACTTCATGGTATCCCAAATCACATTATAACTAACTTCTTCTGTATCATTCCAATCCCAACTTTCTTCCCATTTTTCAATTATTTGCTGCTTACAGTTAGGGTCTCTAAACAATTTAGCAACATATCTCCAATTATTTTTTGCCTTTATTGCACCCGCCACTCTTAGTTCCATCAAAACTTTTGTGTGATCAGATTCCTTGAAAATCCCAACTTCTATATCCTCTAAATCATTCATCATATTATCCACAACAAATATATAATCAATTCTGAAGTATGTATTGTGGACTTGTGAAAAAAAAGTATAGACCCTTTCTGATCCTTTAAGCTCCCTCCATGTATCTCTCAAGCCCAGGGATTTCATCCAATTGTCTAAAATTCGCAAATTAAACCCACTTACACACCTTGTTGTATTTGTACAATCTATATTTGACATTATTAAATTAAAATATCCTGCCACAATAATTTTTGTCGTTCTTTCTTTTTCTAAAATATGATACACCTTATACAAAAACTTATCTTGTCGTTCATTTGGAGCATAAATATTCACCAAAGTTATTTTCTCATCTTCAGTTGTCCTTTTTACAATTAGATATCTACCTTCTGGGTCAGAAATATTCTTTGTCATTACAAACCCCAATCTATTTGAAATCAAAATCACTACTCCTCTTGCCTTTGAAGTGCCATAAGACTTTTCATAAATCTGAATCCATCCTAAGTATATCTTATTCACATCATCTGACTTTTGATGAGTTTCCTGTAAAAAGACTATATCTGGTTTATCTTTCCTAAGGGCCATTTCTAATCTTCTTCTCTTGACTTGACAGCCAGTACCTTTCAAATTGCACAACACTACTTTAATATCCTTTATTTTTAACTTCCATCTCCACCTACCGTGACCACTGCAACCTCCTTTGGGCATGTTTTTACCTAATCCCACCACCTTAACTAAAATACACACATAAAAAACACAATTACAACTCAACAAATAAAAAACAATCTTACCTTCCTTCCCCGCTCTTCTTCTCAGGAAGCCGCCTCTGCTATCCAAAGAGGGGAGGGGGGAACATGCAAGATATGCATGCTAACCATTTAGCGCTCTATACCTCACATAGTTAAAAAAATAAGTAATTAAACATTCTACTTCTTTCTCCTCTCTACTCCACCTACAAATGATTCTCCTCATCCTTCATCTGATTCCAGCACCATCACTTCACCACCACCGCCACCAGCATCTGACTCTCCGGTTACACCCTGCTCTTCATCCTTTCCATCCTCCCTTTCTATACCTCCTGTCTCAATCAATGCCTTCCTCAGTTGTAACCATTCTTCCGAGCCTGTTTTAGTCAATCCAATCATAGATAGATACTCCAATGGATCCATTTTTGTGTCAATTACAAGCATTTTTTGTCATAAAAAATCTCAGTTACAAAGGAAATCTCCAGTAATATTTAATCCCTCGTTCTATCAAATTTCTTGTCACCAGTTTCATCTTGTATTGCCACACCCTTTCATCCATTGAGATATCATTGTATACTTCAACATCATTTCCATCTATTTTTAAAGCACCAGACCCAGCTTGCTTCAAAAAAAGCCATTACTTTCAATTTATCTCTCAGATTCACAAATTGAACTAAAACATTCCTCTGAACACTTCTCCCTTTCCTCACCGCCAGTCTATAAACACTTGCAATATCCTCATTAACAAAATACTTTCCCATTTTAATATTGTTCAGCTAATTAACTATTCTCTCCTTCAGCTGGTCTGGCAGTTTTCCATCAAATTACGAATCATTATATTCTGTTTTCTCAACATCTCTTCAACCATATCAACTCTTTTCTCCTGAACCTCAACTTTAGCTTTTATTTGATTTTCTTCTGTAAATAACTCATTCACATCAGATCTTACCATTTTTATATCAATCTGTAGATTTTTCATATCTTTCTCAACAGTCTGAAAGCTTGCATTCACCTTTATAGTAAGCTCAGTAACCGCTGATGTAAGTTTCTTATAACTACTCATGATCTCTTCCTTTTCTTTTACTCTTTCTTCTTTCAATTCCTGAAAACCCTTCAGAATATCTAATCATTCAATCTTGCCTCCTCAATAGTTTGCAACCCCCACACCAATTTTCCCAATTCTATAGGAACTTGAGATTGGTCCATTGCTATAGGATCCAGTTCTGAAGTCAGTGCTGCAGTGGGTTTTTCCTTCTTTTCCTTCTTCTCCTTCTCTTTCTCCATCCTCTTGGGTTTTACCACCTCTTCTTTTTCCATTATCTCTTCAAATAGTAATGCCAAAGCCACAACTCCCCTTGACTCTTTTAATCCATTCCTCTGCTCAAAAGTATTTTGAGGAACATTTTCTGGTGGGAAGAGGTTGAATTGTGATATGTTAACTTTATTCACAAGCACAGAATATGCCATTACAACATGAAGTGTCTACGTACATTAAGATAATACATAAATTTAGTATGGGGTGCAAGTGCCCCCTGTGTTGCCTCTTGCCTTCCAGGGCTGCTTTAGGACACATTATTGCCTGAGGTATAGAACTAGATGGAGTCTCCTACTATTTTATCTAGAAAAGCTAATTTGACATAGTCTTCAACACTGCAGATTGGAGATCATCCACCCCTCACCTGAAGGCAGCAGGTTATCAAAGGGCAGCAGTGGTGAACCTATGGCATGCATATCAGAGGGGGCACTCAGCTCTATGGGCACACACACCATTGCTCCAGCAGAGTTCACTGGAGTTCATTACTAGAAAGCCAGAGGGGCGTGTGGCTGAGCTGCTCCACTCTCCTTCTCCATGTGTGCCTGAGGACATTTCTCACATCACCCACCCCTCTGCCCAGCAGCCCAATGAGATCACTTCCTCCCTCCCCTGTGTGGGGTAAAGCAGGTGGCTCACGTGTGGCGTGAGGGTGTGGCCCAGAGGGCAGCCTGTTGAGTCTGTGCCAAAGGTGATTCAAAAAGTTGTTTGTATCATTGAAAGCTCTATTATTGTGCTTTTCTTTTAAGGCAAAACAATGTATGAGTCGATTTTTTTTCTAAAATAAAACCTCAGTATTCAGGTTAAATTGCCATGTTGGCACTTTGTGAAAAATAAGTGGGTTTGGGGTTGCAGTTTGGGCACTCAGTCTCAAAAACATTCACCATCACTGTCTTAGGGGGTACAGACAGTGGTGGGCATCAGCAGGTTCATACCAGTTCGCCAGAACCGGTAGCAGAAATTCTGACTGGCCCATCCCATCCAAGTTTTGAAATAAAGTAGTCCTACCACCACTGGGTACAGACCAAACTATCCAGCATGCACCTGGGTCCTCCAACACTTAACTGTCACTTCCCATCATCTTCTACCTGAGGCTAGCATCTCACTCCACCTGTTGGTAGAGCCAGCCCAGCCCAGAGTCAAATAATAAACTACTCTCATCGACTAGCTCATTGGTGGGGAACCTGCAGGCTTGAGGGGAGCCTAGACCTCTGAAAATTGAAGTCAAATAACACCTGGAAGATTAGCCTGTTTCCTCTAGGCCAAAGTTTCTCAAACTTTCGCCTCCAGGTGTACTTGGGCTTCAATTCCCAGAAGCCCAGGCTCCCCTCAAGGCTGCAGTTTCCCCACCCCTGAACTAGCTAGTTGTTTATTTCCAGTCATTCAATTTCTTCCTATTAGCATGCCACCTTAATGCCAGTAACTTTTTTTTGGTTACAAGAGGAAGTGACAGCATAGATAAGACATCAGAATTTGTGACTCATTTAAACAGACATGAACTATATTGGATTGGAGGCAGTGGGATGATTGGAGTTATCTGAAAAAGCTTTTGCAACATTGCCTTGTATCGCTCCCGGCATGCCTTCAAAGCTATCTGCAGGTCCCCAACTTTCTTATGCCAGCTTCTTTTAAAGCACTGGTTGCTTGGGGGCTTTAATTTTATTTCTAGTGCTTCCTTGAGAAGTGGGAGACAAACAAGGAAACAAGCATCAAATTTACTACAGGGTTTGTTTTAATGTTTTGGCACTAAGGAAACGAGGTGATTTCTATTCACTTCCCAAACAACCAAGGGCAAAGGAAGTCTTTGTAGATTTTGGAAAACAGCACATGGGTGGGAGGAGATACAGATTTAACAAATCATTAGTGAGTCCATTAGAGCCTCAAAAATCTCAGCAGTGAATTTTCAAACACTTAATTGGCAGTGTAACCTGTGGACTCGCTGTGCTCTGAACCTCAAAAGAAAGAAAAAAGTCTGTCAGAAGCTTTGAGTATTGGTTTTCTGTTCTGAATCTGAAATGGAATTCTTTATTGTATGGTTATAGACCTGAACAGGACTTCCATTGTGGCTAACTTTAAGGTTGATCCTGATTCTCTGTCATGGGGTTTCCCCCTGAAAATCCATTGTTGTCCTCTACATATAAATCAGTAGTAACACCCTTGGGCAGTTGTGTGATACACATCCCAAGCATTTTCTACTAAGGTTGTCCCTTTAACATTATGGCCCACTACTTGCCCAATATGCCTCCAAAGGTAATCTGTTTTGATTCTCCCTCTTTTTGTGATTTTTTTTAAAAATCACAGCAGAGGAAAAGGGAAAAGAAATATCAGGCTTGGGCAAAAATATATATAATAACTTCAAATCTAAGGAAAGAAATGATGATTTTTATCTGACTTTCACAACAAGCCTGACTCAGGGATAATCACTAAAATTACTTCTGTGTTCACCCTTCTCCATCTGCACCCCACTTCCCCAAGAGAAAGAGAGGTGTTGAAAAGTGATGCTGTGTGAAGACAGATATGAATCAAATCAGACTAAGACATCTCTCTGCCTGTTGGCTGCACACTAAATACTCCCTTGCTGTGTAGCCGGCCACCCCACCACAATAATTCAACAGCACTTCCTGTCATGCTTATGATTGCTTTCTAAGCAGAAAAATAAATTCTCCAGAAAACACGTTCTAGATTAAAAGGTTCCAAACAAGACAGAACTTTGAGCAAAAGGCAATCTGAGTTGCTGGGCAGAATTGTAACTTATTCCTTTTTAGAATGTACTAGTTGTACTGATGCCTCTCCTGTTGTCTCTTCACATGTCCTATCCAACCACATATCTCCTTCTGTTTCAAGTACTCAGTGCACTCAATGATGTTACAAGACACACCACTGTGTCATGTATAATGAAGAGATGATGTTTTTACTTGTTTTTGTGCTTGCTTGCTTACTGGAGGATTCACTTGAGAAGGCCTAAATGCTGGGAAAGGTGAGGGCAAAAGAAGAAGGGGGAGACAAAAGATGAGATGGCTAGATGGTATTGTAGACATAATGGGCACAGAGCTGGGAGGGCTGAGGAGGATGGTGGAGGACAGAGGCGCCTGGAGGACAATGGTCCAATAGGGTTGCAAAGGGTCGGAATCGACTGTGTGACTTTGATGTTGGCAGATTGTTACGCAGCAGCCAGCAGTTACAAAGCTAAACACATCTTTATTTGGTGGTATGCAATCTGAACATGTGGTAATGGCGGAGGTACAGCTCCTTTTATACAGCAATAACACATTTGAATATGGATACACGGTAGCCCATTGGCCACCGCCTGCGTGACATCATTCTGAGTCACGCCCTTCTTCACCAGGTGTAGTGTGGCAGGAATGTAATTGGGGAATTTGTACCATGTGAGCTGAACGCTTGCAGCTGCCCTCTATGGGTAGCTAGCTCGCATTCCATTACAGCTGAGAAACATTGTATTCATTACAAGGCTACATTCTTACATTGAAATGGTTACATTCATTCTGAAAGATATAGTGTTTCCATACACAACGCCCCTCCCCCCTAGGATGGGAAGAAGTCCCTCAACCATTGTGGTTTTCCACATGTGCGCTTGGGGTGTACGGCAGCTTGGCCGAGCTCGGGGGAACTAGGGGTTCTGTGTTCCATGGATTCTCACCCTGCAAGGGGAGAATAAGACTCGTTAGTGGTCTGTTGTGGATTCTCTGTCCTTGATGGTTCTCGCTGAGGGGTAGGGGTAAATTCTAACCCTGAGAAACCGGGGGCACCTGGGACTAAACAAAAAACCCGCTTTTCGCTCGGACGGGTGGGGGACCACTCCACAAACCCCCCCGGTTTCAAAAATCAAAATCAAACTCATCAACCACTCCATCATCCTCTTCCCCCCGATGCTTCCAAAGGATATGGATTTGTATCATCCCCCTCCCCTCTTGGTGGGAGCCGAGGACATGCATTTGTACCCGGAGGGCACTCTGTGTCTCCCCCTTGGGATAAGCGGGTGGGGGAGGACCCTAACGTTGACTCTCCTTGTTGGCTCTCTTTGCCCTGACTGCTGGTGACCTGAGTTGGTTTAATTTAATTTAATTTAATTTAATTTAATTTAATTATCACATTTATATACCGCCCACTCGGCCAAGCCAACTCAGGGCGGTTCACAACAAAAGTTAAAAACACAAGTTAAAACAGTTAAAACTACCCACCCCCTAAAAACAAGGGCTGCAGGATCCGAAGGCATCATGGGGAAGAGTTCCTCTGCACCAACCACCCAATGGCGGTTACCCTTCCACCTGCACCCCACACTTGACCCGCCAACCAGGTTTTAAGATCTTTCTGAAAGGCAGCAATTCCGTCCGAAGACGTAGCTCTGTTGGCAGGAGGTTCCAGAGGGCCGGTGCAGACACGGAGAAGGCTCTGGTTGGACGGACAGACGTCCTCAGGGCGATGCGGTCTCTTAGGTAACCCGGCCCACTACCATATAGGGCTTTAAAGGTCAAAACCAGCACCTTGAATTGCACCCGGAGACAAACTGGCAACCAGTGCAGCTCCCGGAGCAGTGGCGAAGCACGGGCATAACGCCCACACCCCATCACCACCCGGGCTGCCGCATTTTGGACCAGCTGTAGCCTCCGAATGGTCGTCAAGGGCAGCCCCATGTAGAGCGCATTGGTTGGCATGTCTTCTCCACAGTAGACCCGTACTGGTTTCTACCCTGTATGACACCTGCCCCGTTTGCTCAACTACCACTCCTGGAACCCATGTTGGTCCCGAGGTCATGTAATTTCTACATTGCACTGGTTCCCCTACTGCAAAACTTTTGGTGCTCCCAATTTCAATATTCTTCCCCTCATCCTTCACCCTGGTCAGATCCAACCGATCAAAGAGTGTTATGGGTTTCCTATGCATGAAGAGCTCTGCAGGTGAGAGCCCTGATGCCAGGGGAGTTGCCCTGTAGCAGATTAGAAACTGGCACAGTTGGATGTTCAAATCCCCGGGGCCCATTCACCGCAGTGCGTCTTTTGTAGTCCGCACCTGGCGTTCTACCTGACCGTTTGTGGCAGGCTAGAATGGAGCAGATGTGATGGAGCAGATGTGAATTCCAGGCGTTCCTCTCGATGAATGCCTGGAATTCAGCAAATGTGAACGTACTGGTATTATCAGAGACCAGCACATCGGGTAAACTGAAACAACTAAACACCCTGTGCAACTTCTTTATTGTTGCGGCTGATGAGGTGTTGGACATTGGAATGACCTTCAACCACTTAGAGTACGAATCTACTATCAACAGGAAAAGGGAGCCTCGGAATGGGCCAGCAAAGTCAATGTGCACTTGGGGCCATGGGCCGTGAGCCGTGTCCCATGCTATGTGGGGAAGCCGGGACTCCTTGGGTCGAGAGCTCTGGCAACTCTCACAAGTGCCCACCATGTGCTCTATATCAGCATCAATCTGGGGCCACCAGAAATAGCTTCTGGCCAGAGCCTTAGAGCATACGATTCCCGGGTGGCTGGTATGCAGTAGCTTGAGCAGTTTCAGTTGTAGCTTTTCGGGAATGACCACCCGTTGGCCTCAGAGGAGGCAGCCCCTCTCTATGGAGAGTTTAACCCTCCATTTGAAAAATGCTTTGAACTCCTCCATAGGGGGAATCGTGGACCACCCTTTCTTAACCCAGGAGCTGACTAGGGACAGAGCTTTGTCCACTGCTGTGGCTGTGGCGAGGACTGCGGGTACTATGGGGGGTGAGTCGAGGGACTCTATCAGCAGGACCTGGTGCTCCTGTTCCACCTCACATTCGGGGTCTCCCAACTGTGGGAGGGGGGGACCGGGAAAGTGCATCCACGTGGGAGATCTCCTTCCCCGGGCAGTGGACCAGTGCAAACTGGTAGGCGTTGAGGAAGATGGCCCATCGTAGCATTCTGGATGACAGAATCTGTGGCGTGGGCTTGCCCATGGTGAAAATTCCCAAAAGGGGCTTGTGGTCGGTCACGATGGTGAACTGTCGACCGTACAGGAAATTGTGGAACTTCTTCATCCCTGCGATTATGGCTAGGGCTTCCCTGTCTGTTTGCGCGTAATTGCGCTCAGCCTTTGAAAGTGACCTGGAGTAAAAGGCAACCAGGGCTTCCTGCCCATTTTCCAACATGTGGCACAGCATGGCCCCCACCCCCACTGGTGAGGCATCACAGAACAGGATTACAGGTTTCCTCGGGTCGAAATGGGTCATAACGGCATCTGAGGACAGGAGCCTCTAGAGCTCTTTGAAAGCTTTTTCCTGGTTATCCCCCCACTGCCAAACTGTGTCTTTCTTCAGTAATTCGTGCAGTGGCTCCGCAATGGATGCTTTCCTTGGCAAGAAGGAATGGTAAAAATTTAGGAGCCCTAGAAATGACTGCAGCTCTGGTTTCGCGGGGGGGGGCGGGGCGAGGGGCATTTTGAACAGCAGCACCTTTGACTCGGAGGGCTTAATACCATCGGGGGTTATCTTGAACCCAAGAAACTCAACCTCCCTCGCAAAAAACACACATTTGTCCCTCCTCAACCTCAGTCCCGCTTTCTTGAATACTGTTAGGACCTTGTCTAGCCTTTTTGCTAGTTCTGATTTGCTCCCCCAGTTATCAAAACATCATCGAAGTAGGGGAGAACACCTGGGAGGCCCTTTAAAAGACGTTCCACAAGGGACTGGAAAATCCCGGGGGCCGAATTTACGCTGAACTGTAGTCGCGTTACCTTGAATGCACCTTTGTGCATGACGATGGTTTGCGCAGTGGCAGCAGCTGGAGTTACAGTGAGCTGCTGGTATGCCTGCGCCAAATCTAGCTTAGCGAAACATTTACCCCCGGGTAGAGTGGCTAGTAAGTGGCTAACTACCTGCACCGGATTGGCCAATTTGATGTTGGCAGATTGATACGCAGCAGCCAGCAGTTACAAAGCTAAACACATCTTTATTTGGTGGTATGCAATCTGAACATGTGGTAATGGTGGAGGTACAGCTCCTTTTATACAGCAACAACACATTTGAATATGGATACATGGTAGCCCATTGGTCACCGCCTGCGTGACATCATTCTGAGTCACGCCCTTCTTCACCAGGTGTAGTGTGGTGGGAATATTCCCGCGGCTGACAGTAATTGGGGAATTTGTACCATGTGAGCTGAACGCTTGCAGCTGCCCTCTATGGGTAGCTAGCTCACATTCCATTACAGCTGAGAAACATTGTATTCATTACAAGGTTACATTCTTACATTGAAATGGTTACATTCATTCTTAAAGATATAGTGATTCCATACACAACAGTGACGGAACAACAAAAAACCTTCTGGATTGCATGCAAATGTTTCCTCTCTAAGTGGTAGTCCAAAGAAAGCTGCTTTGTGAGTAGATTTTGGGCCAAGGGGAAAAACACCCTTGGTATTGACACCCTTGGTATTGACACTGTTCAAGAAATAAGCAACCTCAGAGAAGATAAGGTCTGTCCAAACTTTCAACTGTTTTTCTCTAGGCAGATTGTCAATTTGTAAACAGATTTTGCAAAAGGAATACCTTTTAAATTATCTGGATTCTCTTTCACAAGGAAATGGGTTCTGAAGATGCCAAAAGATATCACCTGTTCAGGGAATGAGGAGTGCAAATAATGGCAAACCATAAGTTGTGAAACATTAACAGTTGATCCAGATTTTTTCTCACGCATACCATTTGGCAGTTTAAAGGCCAGAGGGAGCTGAGACTGAAATTCTCCTAAAGAGTGAGAGAGGTGATCAACTCTTGGTGGTGAGAAAGAACCTTCTGGTGTGGATGAAACATTTTTTTTTTACAAAGTGGTCAAGAAGCCTACATAAACATTTGAAGAAGATCCTGGCCTGCTTTGTATCCAAATATTGCGCATTAGAACAGTACCAACTTGTACTAGACCTTCACTCTGATCTGCTTCATCTGGAATCCATGGCATTATCTTTGGTTTTTAATTATTTCCTGTCCAGAAGGAAAATATTTAATAAAAAAACACAAAAAGAGGGAGAATCAAAACAGATTACCTTTGTAGGAATATGGGCAAGCAGTGGGCCATAATGTTAAACGGACAACCCTAGTATAATATGCTTGGGATTTGTCTCACCAAACCAAAATTTATTTCACTAGGGAACATCAATGCCCCTAAACCCATGTTTATGTTTTCTTTCTTTTTATATGAGTTGATTTGTTTGTATGTCCCCAACTCTGCAAGTAGTAAGGCCAGGGCTCAAAGTGTCCCCAGTAACTAACTCCATAGGTTCCAGACTACTGGTATAAACAGGAACAGGTTTGTTGTTTGTCAAATTAAAAGTTACACCAAAGCCATCTCGGATAAACAATCCACTGAGGGGAACAGTTCTCAGCATAAGCCCCTCCAGTACAGTGTCTTCAGCCCATTTCCTAGTTAAGCCCACTGGGAAAATTGAAAAGTCATAGCTCACAAGTTCAAAACACTGAGTTGCCCCAACATAGCACACACCTCCTGGCAACTGGGTGGTATCCACTGGCACCCACTCCCTGACTTCTGAAGCTGCCACTATCTATTTATGACACTTGTGAGTCCAACATTGGCACTGGGTCATGGAGGGCGGGGCAGCAGTGGGATCCATTAGCTTTCAAGGTGGTCAGAAGGACACTGACTGCTGTTGAGGCACTGGTAAAGCACTATTACCTCCCTCCTGGCCTTCAGCTACTGCTACCTCCACCAAGAAATGTCTCCAGGGGTCTTTCTCCAGAGAGCAGTAGAAGTTTCCCTTAGTGTACTTCAATTACTCAACATTTTCTCCCCAGATCTCTTTGCCTTATAAGGTAGACCCAGTGTCCTCTGTAGATCCCCAGAAAGCTGTACCTTCCACTCTCTCTCTCTTGCTAGATCCCATTTCCTGTTCCTCTTCCCCTTTCCTCTCCCCCTTCTTCATCACCACCTGTTCTCTATCTTGTCCTTCTTACCACTCCCCTCAGCAGCCATCAACAATCCTTCCACCATGCCCTCCTTGTGTCCACAACCTCTCTCCCTAGTAGGTCCAGAGAATAAAGGAAGACAGTCCATTGGGAGCACCATCAATGATCCCATCACAATCTGATTTTATTTTACCATAGATATTGTCTTGTATTTACTGGCCTGGGTATTTGAGTGGAACAGATAATTTTCTGCCTAAACGTCATTTTAATGTCCACTTTACACCATCATTTTCATTCAGAAAATATCCCACAAATCACATAATATATTTTTCTTAACTTAGTGCACGGTAGTAAAACTTGTCTGTTTGCCTTCCTTAAAATGTTGCCAGAAAAATCCTGATCAGCAAAATGGAGAAAGTTGCAATTAATTGCCCTTGGATGCAAGGATGAAACAAGTAAGGGATGTCTAGAGAAGTGAGATATAGGATCAAATTTGTTTTTATAATTCCAGTTTAAATTATAAATGGAAAGAGGAAGATAAAGATAAAACACAAAGACATGACAATTTGAATTCCATCTGAACTACTTCAATTTAGGTTGGGACCTCCTCCCTAATATCTTTGTGTTTACTTTCTCTAAAGAAGTTTCCCTTTGATCATAATACAGCTGCCAACTTTGACTTTGCAGATGATGAGACGAAGTTATGAATCAGTATTAACTATAGAAAAGAACTGCATGGATTTGAGAGTGTAGATGAAAGTCACATTGTCAAAACTCATGAGACCTGTTGCAAAAAGAAAGACACTTTACTCTTAATGTTCACACATCTGCAAGGCTTATAAGGCATTTTGGAGAAATAAAAATGCATATGAAACAATCTGAACAGTTTAAAATGTAAACAGCTAGTATTCTCCATCGCTGGAAAAATAAATAAACACAAACACATTATTAGTCTATGGAGGAAAGCTTCTTGGTTAGATAAAATGTGCAAAGAAATATGTAGCTTAGGGAAAATGCATTAAAATCTTCACAAAGTTCAGGGTGCAGGGGAAAACATTTCAGCCTAACACAAAACAGGGATAGAGAGGAAATGCTGGTGAGAAACAGAATTAAATCAAAACAGACTCACATTTCTGTTAAACATATTGAGGAATAATTTAAGAAAGCTCATTTCTCCCATTTGTGCTATTTATCTACAGCTGTGCTAATGGTTTGTATCTATACCTCAGCCTGGAAAAGAAAGAGCAAGGAATTATCTACAGCCATTCTTGCCTAAATTTAGACATCTTTATAATACTATGACAACAATTATTACTATAACAACAATGCTGTTCATACATTCATATATCCCAGATTAAATGATGGCGGAGCACTAGGCCAGGAGTTCTCAACCTTTTCAAGTTGGGGTCTAGGTCATGCTCCCGCAAAGATTTGAGAGGGCTGTCATAAATGAGTCCACAGCCAATTCCGGCGGTGGTTGGAGTGAGGGCAGGGGTTAAGAAGCTCTGCCTAGGCCATCTAACCTACGTACAAAGAAGACATCATGCAGTTATTTGGAGAAGAAAAGTCCACAACTTTACTGGTTGCAATGGCAGTTCTTGGTCAGAAACCCAAGTATCCTCCAATGTCAGTCACCAACCCCTTCACCAGTGGCTGAAGTTTCCACCATGAGCAACAATCCTCTGGAGACCTCATGGGCACACACCACTCATGACTTTCTGCCATCTGCATGCAGGGTTGGGCCAATAGACCCATGATCTAGGACTGTCCTAACTCCCTTTTAGGGGTTTTCCTTTAACAACCTGAGCAAACAGACTCCTGCTTCCTGCCCTCATACCCTCTGGATCAAACCCAATGCCTTATAACCATTAGCAAAGTTGTAACAAAAGCAACAAGGCAATTATTTATTTATTTATTGCATTTTTATACCACCCATTTGTGATATTTCCCACTCTGGGTAGTGCACATACAAATAACAGCCTTCTCCACATCCTGTGCCTATATGCAGTGCTAATTTCTAAAAATTTCCACTGGCCAACATTAAGCTGGCAGAGACAATCCTTTCTCCATTGGCCAATGGCAAGCCAGCAGGAAATCCTCCATGCCCTCTTCTAGTATCTCTATCAGGCCAAAGAAGCCACATGCCAGGTCCAGCCTTCTCCACATCCTGCTGCCAGCCCAGGGACTGCTATTTCAGAAACAACTGAGGTGTCCCAGCTAAGTGTGGGTCCCCATTTTTCACACTTGTCTAGTACATAATTTATTCTATTCTATCATGCCTGCCACATGACCACGGAAACGTCTGCAGAAGCAGACAGTGCTGGGCTCTTCGGCTTGGAAACAGAGATGAGCACTGCACCCTAGAGTCGGATATGACTAGCTTTCGAGTAAGGGAAACCTTTACCTTTTTATTCCAGTTGTTCTTATCCCAATTAGCCATTTCTATGTTTTGTTTCCCCTCTTCCCCATTGCTGATGGACAGAAGGGGAAGAGTGAGTAATAATAGTCATATCTACCACAATTCTTTAACAAGCTTCAGCTACGTTCAAGGGTGGAAAAGATCTGCCCGGCCTGAGAGCTCATTTCTCTCAGACAGAAAAATGAAGAAATAAAGCCAATAGAACAGGCAGCATGTGAGGCAGTGACTCCACCGCAGATGGACCTCCTGATGCCACCATGACCTGGCACTCCTCCACCGCACACTAAGCCTCTGTGAGCACTGGCCATGGAGAACGTGGTGCCAAAATGTCGGGGCCCCTGGCACCAAGGCCGCACCAGTGACCTGGCCTGACTACAGGCAGCAGCAGTGCCTTCCCCAGTGACTAAAGCTGGCTGGCGGTGATTGCAGCCCAGCTCCTCCACCCTCCAGTGGGTCACTTCAGGTGGAAGGGAGGCTCCATTTGGGTGGGGGACAATGGGACCAGGCTCTGGTTCACACTTCCTCCCTGAGGCCCACAATTTCTACCAGATGAGTCATGTGAACCTTTTCTCCCCTGTGCCCCACACCTTAAGAAGCCAGTCACAGAAAGAGTCAATCACTGTAAGTGCTACATGTAGCTCACACTACTACCACTTGCCTGCATTTCCTGCACATCCCTGTCCCAGAAAATGGACAAGAGAGATGAGCAGGTTGACATCAGGAAAATTTACTTTAAAAAAACACTACCACTATTACCTTATGAGTGAAGGTGAGGATGTCCACCCTAAAATTTAGAATGAATCCCTCCCACTCAGACCTACAGTGGTGTGCAGATGTCTTGGCCACCACCAGCTGGTTTGGGAAAAGTCAATTAGTGATTTGGGGGAGCATAACTCAGCCCCTGAGCCACCTAGACACATGAAAATTAGACAATGCAAGCGCGGCGCCAAAATGGCCGCCGCGCCCTTTGCGGCCCCCCCCACAGGACAGAGAATCCGGGTAGTTAGGGGCGTGGCCAGCTCCCTTATAAAAGGGGTGGCCACGAGGCAGCCGAGCTGCCATTTTGCCTCAGCGACGGAGCGGAGAAGTTTTTTCCTGCGCCTCCGTCGCTCGTTGGTATCACCGGGAAGCCTTTTGGGTCGTTTTGCCTAGTTAGCTTCCCTTTTTTGCTTGAGATGCCTTCCAAAAAGAAGGCTGCTGCGAATTCAGCCCGGGCTGTTAGGAGGCGCAACCCAGGTCGGAGGACCGTGGTGCCGCCTCCTCAACAGCCACCTTTGCCATCCTCGGCCGGGGCTGGTGGCTTGGGGTCTATCGCCCATTGGCCTGATCAGAGTGTGGGCGCGGAGGGCGCTCCGGCCCGCGGCCCGCGAGCGGTGGACACCGCTCCTCTTCCTGCCCAATCCGTTGGGCCTATTGCTTTAGGGCCGCAGCCTCTCCCGGGGTCCTCTAGCCTTGGGGGGTGGCCCGGCGCCCTGCCTTGGCAGGTTTCCTCACCAGCCCTAACGGGCTTCGGTCCTGGCCAATGGCCATATATGGGCCATGGGGTGCAGGGACCTGTCCCCATCCAAGGGTCAGGCGGGCCGGCCGGCTCTTTGCCCATGGTCAATGTAGACACCTTACTGGCCCGTATTGCGGCCTTGGAGGCGTCTTTGACCCGGGCCAGTCAGGCAGGCGCCCCTTTTGGGGTACCTTTGGAGGCGCTATCGGCAGCAGGACACCGGCCGGCGGGGAGGGTTGAGCTGCTGCAGGCGGGTGGCGCGGCTCCGGCCACTGCCTCGCAGCTCCCCAGCCAGCAACCTGGTGCGGGTCAAGCCCCGGTGACGAGCTCTTCATCGGTCGTGAGCTCCGACGCCCCTAGTGGGCCAGAACCCCCGGTGGGGGCGGCCCGCGGGGGTGCAGCGTGTGAGTATATGGTGCAAACGAGTACATCCACACACATTCCCAATATAGGGGGGGCCTTTCAGTGGCCTTGGCCTCGCGCGGGTGGTGCAGGGACTACGCCGCTGGCGACCCACCCGGCGACAACTACTGCCACTATGCCACCTGGGGTGGGCCTCGGTTCTTACACTGCTGGGAACATACTTGGGGTGGCAGGGTTAACTCAGGCCCCTTTTGATAGGCCAGCTATCCCCTTTTCGGCTTTGCCGACGGCAGGGTATTCCTTGCCACTGGGTGATCACTTGGCACAGGCTACCAGAGAAAAGATATGGCGTGGGGAGTACGTAGATATCTTCTCACTCCTGAACAGAGAGCCCACCAAGGAAGAAAGGGAGGGTCAGGATGAGAAGGACAAGGAGCAGGCACACCGCCGTAAGCCGCCGCGTACCTGGGCCAACTGGCTCCCCGCTTATTTAATATACATGGCGGTATATTTGAGGGCGCGGCCGGATCTAGCTATTCCCATGGTCCAATATTTGGACAACATATATAGGGCGATGGTAGATTTCCCGGGCCCCTCATGGCTAGCATATGATGAGGACTTTCGTATGAGGATTCCCCTCCACCCCGAGATGAGATGGGATGAGCCGTGCCAGAGACTGTGGCTCTTGTATATGACACCCACGCGTCCTGCCCCGGGGGATAGATACCATTGTGGACATGCGGTCCAGCGAGCAGCTCCAGCGCAGGTTACCCGCCAACCGGCGGGGCAGGGGGTTCCAGCCCGCCTGCTGTGCTGGACTTTCTCGTCCAATGGTTCCTGCAGTCGAAAGAACTGCAGGTATAAGCATGAGTGTCCCACATGTTCTGGTCCCCATGCAGCCTCTGCTTGTCCCAAGCCTGGGGGGGCGCGAGGCAGAGGGAGGGGTGGACAGTGGGCTGGCAAGCCTGCCACGGATGGAACTAGTCCTCCGAAAGGCCCCCTCCCCAATTAAGGTGGACATGCTGGAGCGCTGGCTCGCATCGTACCCAAGGGGAGGAGACAGAGAGTATCTCATCCAAGGTTTTAAGCAGGGATTTCGTATCCCTTTTATGGGTGATAGATCCCCTCAGGATGCTCCCAACCTTTTATCCCTCAGAGGAAGGGAGGAGGTGGCCGCGGCCAGCATTAAAAAGGAATTAGACGCGGGCAGGGTCGCTGGACCTTTTCCCGCACCCCCTTTTCCCAACCTTAAGGTTTCGCCATTGGGTTTGGTTCCCAAAAAGTCCCTCGGTGAGTTTCGCCTTATTCATCATTTGTCCTACCCAGCCGGCCGATCGGTCAACGATGCGATACCTGATGACCTTTGTTCGGTCAGGTACACATCGTTCGACCATGCGCTGCGCATGGTGCGCTCGTGTGGCCCGGGTGCCTTGCTGGCCAAGTGCGACATTAAGTCAGCTTTTCGCCTCTTGCCGGTGCACCCGGGCGACTTTGAATTGCTGGGTTTTAAATTTAAAGGGGAGTATTATTTTGATAAGGCCATGCCTTTTGGCTGCTCCATATCATGCTCGGCTTTCGAGCGTTTTAGTACCTTCCTAGAGTGGGCTTTCGTCCGCAGGTCAGGGTCCCGGTCTGTAGCCCATTACCTGGATGACTTTTTATTCGGGGGTGAACGGGGCTGGGACACGTGTGCACGTCTCCTCAATACATTTCAGACGCTAATGCAGGAACTTGGTGTCCCTTTAGCGCCCGAAAAGACCGAGGGCCCGTCGACCGAACTAGTATTCCTGGGGGTTGAGATTGATACAGTAGTGCAGGCTTCTAGGTTACCGGGTGATAAGGTGTCCAGGATAGTGACCCTTATCTCGGAATTGCTGGCCAAGCGTAAGGCATCCCTGAGGGAACTGCAGGTGCTACATGGGCACCTCAATTTTGCTTGCAGGGTGGTCGCACCGGGTAGGGCTTTCGCCCGGCGCTTATGCGACGCCATGGCAGGGTTATCCAGGCCCCACCACAGAGTCAGGCTTACCCGGGGTATCAGGGCAGACATGTTCGTCTGGTTGCAATTCCTGAGGGAGTTTAACGGGGTCTCATTTTGGAGGTCTGACCTCCTGGCATCCCCCGATTTCCAGATACAGTCTGATGCCTCAGGATCCCTGGGTTATGGGATGTACTTCAATGGGAAGTGGGCCTATGGTGGGTGGCCACCGGCATGGGCAGGCACAGGTCGCCTGCGGGATCTCACATACCTGGAATTTTTTCCCATTCTGGGGGCTTTGATGCTATGGGGCGAACAGTGGGCTAATTCGGTGGTGCATTTCTGGTGCGACAATGCTGCCGTTGTACACATTGTCAATGCACAGACTTCCAAATCGCCCAGAGTCATGGATCTAGTGCGCCGTTTTGTGCTGCGCTGCCTGCGCCTCAACGTCTTGTTCAGGGCCAGGCATGTCCCAGGGGTTAATAACGATTTTGCTGACGCTTTGTCCCGCCTGCAGATCTCCCGGTTCCGCGCCTTGGCCCCGGATGCGGAGGAATTTCCCTCGCCACTCCCGGACGAGATGTGGACTATTGGCAAGGAGAGGTGAACCGGGCGATTGGCCTGTCACTAGCGCCACGCACGCGTAAGGCGTATCAACAAGCATTCAATTCGTATGGGGCTTTTGCTACTCAATGTCACTTGCCAGAGACCTGGCCTATCCCGGTGGACCATATTCTGCGGTTCATGGTTCACCTGCATGCACAGGGCCTTGCACCTCGCACCATAGCATCCAAGCTCTCGGCGTTGGCTTTTATGGCCAAAGTAGGGGGTCATGTGGATACCACCTCTGACTTCCGTGTGAGACACGTTTTGGAGGGGTGGGTGCGCGAGCGCGGGCGTTGCCCGGACGACCGGCACCCTATTTCCCCAGGGGTTCTTACCCAGTTGGCCCGGGGCTGGCCAGGCCTCTGTTTTGATCATTATGAGGCAGCCCTTTTTCATGCAGCCACAACGGTGGCATTTTTTGGAGCGCTCCGCGTCAGCGAACTCGTGATGCTGTCTAAGGCGGATGCAAGTGGTAGGGCACTGGAACTCGGAGATGTCTATGTCGCCAAAGACTGGGCCCAGTTGAGGATTCGCTCCTCTAAAACAGATCAGCATGGCGTAGGCAGTGGAGTAAGACTGCTACGGTGTTCTTTGGCAGACATCTGTCCGGTTGGTGCCCTACAGGAATACCTGGCACTGCGTGGCATGCACCACGGCCCGTTTTTCTGTCACCAAGATGGGTCTCCCCTTACTAAATTTCAGTTTTGGAAGGTGACAGCCAGAGCCCTCACCAGGGTGGGCCTACCAGGTGCCCGTTATGGCACACATTCGTTCCGTATTGGTGCAGCCTCTACAGCAGCTGCTTTTGGGTACTCTGGGGCTGACATACGCAGCATGGGGAGGTGGGGCTCACAATGTTTTCAGTTTTATGTGCGCCCACTCCCGCCATGAGTACCAATCCAGTCACCTTACCTCCCCTTTTTCTCAATTTTCTTACAGACCCTGGGTGTCGTATTACACCGGTGACAGTATGGCTGGTGGGCCACAGCTATGTGCTCAGGGCAGCGCGTTACGCTGCGGCGACAGAGTGGGGACCCCGACTGGGACTGGGTGACCACGCCAGTCTCGCATGGCATGGTAAGCCTGGGATGTTATGGCGGGAGCTGCGGCCTTTCCTTTTTTCTGGCCTGGGGGCTGACCCGCCTGACATTCTAATCATCCACCTGGGGGGCAATGATTTGGGCCAGGTCACCGGCTTATCGCTCAAGCATGCGATTTGCGAGGACCTCGCCTACTTGCATTATGTCTGGCCTGCCACAGCCCTGGTTTGGTCGGACATTGTTCCGCGCCACTCTTACAGAGGGGGCGTTAACCTCCTGGCTCTTGACCGAGCTAGGCGCGCGGTCAATAAGGCAGTGGCGCGGTTTCTTACCACCAGGGCTTGGGGACGGGTTAGTCATCACCCCGATATTAGTCTACGAAATTATGACTTGTATGCAGGGGATGGGGTCCATCTGTCGCGAGGAGGTATGGACCTCCTGTTGGGTGACTGGCGAGCAGGCCTGTTGACCGAGCTGACGGTCTGGGGGGGGGGCGTCAGGTCTTCTGTGAAGCCCCTCCGTGTGGCGGGTAGCACTGGTAAGGTAAACAGTATGACCCACAAGTATCCGGCAGGTTCGCAATTGACTGGACAACACTAGACAGGAATAAAGTAGTTAAACGTTGTCCGGTCAACGACGAACCAGGCGATGGGGTGATGATGATTGCTAACCAGCATGCATCACCCCTGTGATTTTACGGATACGCGTCAGAGGGTGGGGTCATGAGTTAGTTATTGACTACGGTCAACAATTTGTTTGTTGTTAACATACAAATTGATACAAATTGATACATTGTAACCAATTGCCGCTGGCAATTTTGGGGTGGTACCTTACCAGTGTTACTTCGGCCTGCTTGCCTTAGGAATTATGATTGGTCGTTTTACCAATACAAATTTATAATTCGGACTAGGGCATTGAATCAATAAATGTGGCCCTTTGCTGTTATCCACTTTCAATGTTGTCTGTGTCCGTTATTGGGGGGGTTCGCCTGCAATGCAAGCGCGGCGCCAAAATGGCCGCCGCGCCCTTTGCGGCCCCCCCCCCACAGGACAGAGAATCCGGGTAGTTAGGGGCGTGGCCAGCTCCCTTATAAAAGGGGTGGCCACGAGGCAGCCGAGCTGCCATTTTGCCTCAGCGACGGAGCGGAGAAGTTTTTTCCCCTCCACCCCCTCCCTAGTTAACAGTGTGATCATGGTCGCTTCGGGGCCGGGTGGGAATTTTTGGTTGGGACCCATATTGGCTTCGGGTCCTGGCTTTTTTGCCCATCCCACACTGTTGCTATGGTTTGATATAGGGGTCTTTCTTCGTTCCTACTGTTGACTTTGGTCACATGGGCGGGTAGCACTGGTAAGGTAAACAGTATGACCCACAAGTATCCGGCAGGTTCGCAATTGACTGGACAACACTAGACAGGAATAAAGTAGTTAAACGTTGTCCGGTCAACGACGAACCAGGCGATGGGGTGATGATGATTGCTAACCAGCATGCATCACCCCTGTGATTTTACGGATACGCGTCAGAGGGTGGGGTCATGAGTTAGTTATTGACTACGGTCAACAATTTGTTTGTTGTTAACAAACAAATTGATACAAATTGATACATTGTAACCAATTGCCGTTGGCAATTTTGGGGTGGTACCTTACCAGTGTTACTTCGGCCTGCTTGCCTTAGGAATTATGATTGGTCGTTTTACCAATACAAATTTATAATTCGGACTAGGGCATTGAATCAATAAATGTGGCCCTTTGCTGTTATCCACTTTCAATGTTGTCTGTGTCCGTTATTGGGGGGGTGCGCCTGCAAAGTGTTCTGCTGACTCTCAACCCCTCTGCATGTTTGGTGTGAGTTATGGACCCACAAATCACTCAATGAATTTCCTCCAAACTAGCTGGTGGTGATCTAAGACATTTGCACATGAGTGTAGGGATTCTCAACCTTGGGTCCCCAAATGTTCTTGGGCTTCAATTCCTAGAAGGCTCAATCAGCTGGTGTAGTGATCTGGGCTTCTGGGAACTGTAGTCCAAGAACACCTGGAATGTCCAGCATAGACATCCCAGCCAGATCCTGCTCATTGAACAACTATGGCTCTAAATTAAAAAATGGATTTTTACTTCACATTTTTCTTACTGCTAAGATTTACAAAAGGGGAATTCTATTCACAACTACCTTGTGAAGAAGATGGATACATGCATGGAAACAGTCTGTACACAATTAAATACATGAAGAGACAATATGTGGATACTCTCTGTAATCTTAGGACTTGAAGCTAGCCCAGATGGTCTGCAACTCACTCTTGTCCATTTGAATTCCTCCTTCCCCCTACACCCAGTTCATAGAATAGCAAGGAGATGTAAATGCAATGTCTTTTTTTCTTCATAAATTTATCTCAATGTAGGCATTCAGTTACTGCTCAGAATTGCCAATTTCCTTGAGATGTTGTGTCAGGTATTTGCCAGGACTCCTTCAGGTGTGTGAGTCATTCTTCCAAGAAATAATTCCCAGAGTCTTTCTTGAAAATTGCCATTTCACAAATGAGCTGGACTTTCATTATGAACAGGTGCCTTTACAATGTTGGGTCCTTTAAAATGCCATTGGTAATCACAAAACTTTCCTTAGGCTGTAAGAGGGACTTTGGTTCGGTTCCAAATACAATAATTGCAAAGCTGTAATTGCTCATCCTTCCAGGAAACTTAAATTGAAAGGGATGCATGTAAGTTCAAGTCACATTGTCTTTGAAGACCTGAATCCAAATGACCCTATTAGGGATGTACAGATATCCTTGCTCCCAGTCTGTGCCTGAATAAAGGGGATACAGAACAGAGACAACCCACCCTATGTCCTTTTGATGCCATGCCAACCTGATTCTTGTCTGAACCTATCATGGTATTTGGTTGATTCCAGTTCTCCATGAAGACCCCATTTTTATGAATGAGGAAACATAACCAGCAAGAACAGATCATATATTAATCAGTGCAGGCAAAACCAAAGAAGTCTGCAAAGCTTTGTACTGTTTTATTTTTATGTACCCCTGGGCTCTAGCCAGTAGGAGAAGGCCCAACCAGCTTCTATTAGAAAGAAATGGAATATAAATCAAATCAATGAACTTGACACATTGGTGTGCTGTATAGAAAACAAAGAACAGAAAGAGAACAGAGCTTTGGATGGAACAAGATGTTCCAGGTGCTATGCTCCAGGTCAGTGGTGGCTAACCTACGGCCTGCCACCCTCATGTGGCCCACTGCCCTTGCCGCTACCAGAAGCAGACACATTTAGGACAGCTGTAAAACCTGCCTGCACATGTATAAAGGTGCCTGTGCATGCAGCAAACACTGTCGTAAATGTACCCACAGCTGTCGTAAGCATGTTTATGACAGCCGTGGACACATTTTACAGCAGCGTTTACAGTGGGAGGAACTATGTGACTGGCCCACACAGCTGTTGGGGGGGGGGTATGGTCCGGCCCACAGCATGAAAGGTTGGGAACCCCTGTCCCAGGTGCTATTTTAGCAAGTACAGCTAAGAAAACTATAGCAACATGTTATGTCCATGAACCGAGAATGTAAGATAAATAACATGAGAATCAACAAAGAGAATGCAAGCGCGGCACCAAAATGGCCGCCGCGCTCTTTGCGGGCCCCCCCATCGGACGAAGGCATCTGGGTAGTTAGGGGGCGTGGCCAGCTCCCCTATAAAAGGGGTGGCCACGAGGCAGCCGAGCTGCCATTTTGCGAAGCGACGGAGCGGAGAAGTTTTTCCCCTCTTACCTCCGTCGCTCTTGCCTTTTACAGGGAAGCCTCTTTGCTGCTGATTTTCTTGATCCTTTTCGGCTTCCCATTGGCTAGCTCAATGCCCTCAAAGAAGAAGGCGACTGCTAACGCGGCTCGTTCTGCGCGGAGGCGGCGGCCGGGTCGGAGGACCGCGGCCGCGCCTCCCCAGCAGCCTCCTTTGCCCGAGCTCACCGGGACCGGTGGGATGGGGTTGATTCCCCCTTGGCCTGAGGCTGGAGGTCCGCGTACCGCCCCTGTAGGGGCCGCGGCCCTCGGCACGCAGGCAGTGGCCACTGCCTCTGGTGTGGCCCATTCTGCGGGGCCTTCCCCCGTTGGTGCGCAGCTGCCTGCGGGGGGGGGGGGGTTCAGCTCTTTTCCCTGGCAGAGTTCTCTCCACGGCCCAGGGGCCGGGCCTGGGATCATGGCCCTATATGGGCCCCGGGGTCCGGGGACCAGGACCCGTGCCTGCAGTTGGTGGGCCGGCCGGCCCTTTGCCCCCTCTTGGCTTGGGGGGCTACGTCAGCGTGGAGGCCCTTCTGGCCCACATTGCGGCCCTTGAGGCTCCACTGGCCTGGGTTAACCACCCAGGGGACCCCTTTTGGGGTGCAGATTCGTTTATCGTCTGCTGGGCAGCGGCAGGCGGCGGGACGGGTCGAGCTGACTGAGGCGCGTGGCCCGGCATCGGCCACTGCCTCGCAGCTCCCCGATTGACAGGCCGGTGCTGGTCAGGCCCCGTCGGCGAGCTCAGTTGCGGTCGTGAGCTCCGACGCTCCCAGTGGGCCGGAACCCCCGGTGGGGGCGGCCCATGGGGGTGCAGCATGTGAGTATGTGGTTCAATCTAGTGCACCCACACACATGGCAACGTTTGGGGGGGGTTTCAATGGCCTTGGCCTCGCACGGGTGGTGCAGCGGTTCAGCCGCCGACGGCCCACCCGGTGACTCCAGCTCTCACCCTGGGCCCCAGTGTGGGGGGTACTCCTTACGCAGTTGGGTATGTTTTAGGGGTGACCGGGTTGGTCCAGGCTCCTTTTCAGATGCCCGCAAGTCCCGCCGTTACTGTGTCGGCATTGCCGACTGCGGGGTATTCATTGCCCCTGGGGGGACTATTTGGCCCATGCCACCAAGGAAAAGATCTGGTGTGGGGAGTATGTGGACATCTTCTCCCTCCTTAACAGAGAACCCACCATAGAGGAGAGGGAGGGGCAAGATGAGAAGGATAAGGAGCAGGCACGTCGTCGCAAGCAGCCACGTACGTGGGCCACCCGGTTGCCGGCCTACCTCATATACATGGCGGTCTACCTCAGGGCCCGGCCGGATTTGGCGATTCCGATGGTCCAGTATTTGGACGACGTTTACCGGGCGATGGTCGACTTCCCGGGCCCGTCGTGGTTGGCTTATGACGAGGAATTCCGTATGCGGATTCCCCTGCACCCTGAGATGAGGTGGGATGAGCCCTGCCAGAAGCTGTGGCTTCTGTACATTACTCCCACATGCCCTACGTCTGGGGAGAGATACCATTGTGGACTTGCGGTCCAGCGAGCGGCCCCACCACAGGCACCCTGCCAGGGGGCGGGGCAGGGGGTTCCAGCCCGCCTGCTGTGCTGGACTTTCTTGTCCAATGGTTCCTGCAATAGGAAGAATTGCCGGTACAGGCATGAGTGGCCCTCTTGTGCCGGCCCCCATGCTGCCGCCGCCTGTCCCAGGCCTGGAGGGATGCGGGGCAGAGGGAGGGGCGGACAAGGGGCTGGCAAGACTGCCGCAGGGGGAGCTGGTTCACCGAATGGCCCCCTCCCCAATTAACGTCGACATGTTGGAGTGTTGGCTCGCATTGTACCCGAAGGAGGAGGAGGCGGTTTACCTGCTTCAGGGTTTTCGACTGGGGTTCTGTATTCCTTTTGTGGGTGATAGGTCCCCTCAGGATGCTCCCAACCTTTTGTCCCTTAAGGGGGGGAGGAGGTGGCTGCTGCCAGCATTAACAAGGAGGTTCATGCGGGCGGGGTCGCCGGCCCTTTCACTGCACCCCCATTCCCTGACCTTAAGGTGTCACCCTTGGGTTGGGTGCCCAAGGAGTTACCGGGCGAGTTTCGCCTGATCCATCACTTGTCCTACCCCATATCATGCTCGGCCTTTGAGTGTTTCGGCACATTCCTGCAGTGGGCTTTCGTCCGCAGGTCAGGGTCCCGGTCTGTAGCCCATTACCTGGATGAATTTTTGTTCGGGGTGAACGGGGCTGGGACACGTACACACGTCTCCTCAACACATTTCAGACGCTAATGGAGGAACTCGGTGTCTCTTTAGCGCCCGAAAAGACCGAGGGCCCATCTACTAAACTAGTATTCCTGGGGGTGGAGATTGACACGGTAGCGCAGGCTTCTAGGTTACCGGGGGATAAGGTGTCAAGGATAGTGGCCCTTATCTCGGATTTGCTTGCTAAATGCAAGGCATCCCTGAGGGAACTGCAGGTGCTACATGGTCACCTCAATTTCGCTTGCAGGGTGGTCGCACCGGGCAGGGCATTTGCTCGGTGCTTGTGCGACGCCATGACTGGCTTATCTAGGCCCCACCATGGGGTTGGACTCACCCGGGGTATCAGGGCAGATATGCTTATCTGGCTCCAGTTCCTGAGGGAGTTCAATGGAGTATCATTTTGGAGGTCTGACCTCCTGGCTTCCCCTCGCTTGCAGATACAGTCTGATGCCTCGGGGTCCCTGGGTTATGGGATGTACTTCAATGGGAAGTGGGCCTGTGGTGGGTGACCACCAGCCTGGGCAGGCACGGGTCGCCTGCGTGATCTCAAGTATCTGGAATTTTTCCCTATCCTGGGGGCTATGATGCTATGGGGCGAGGAGTGGGCCAACTCGGTCGTCCATTTCTGGTGTGACAATGCGGCCGTTGTCCATATTGTCAACTCACAGACTTCCAAATCGCCCGGGGTCGTGGACCTAATGCGCCAGTTTGTGTTGCGCAGCCTGCGCCTCAACGTCCTCTTCAGGGCCAGGCATATCCCGGGGGTCAATAATGATATCGCTGACGCTTTGTCCCGCCTGCAGATCTCCCGGTTCCGTGCCTTGGCCCCGGATGCAGAGGAATTTCCCTCGCCACTCCCGGACCGATGCGGACCATTGGCAAGGGGAGGTGAACCGGGCGATTGGTTTGTCACTGGCGCCACGCACGCGCAAGGCGTATCACCGTGCATTCAATTCTTTCAGAGCCTTCTGTACCCAATTCCGGCTGCCAGAATCCTGGCCGATCCCAGTGACCCATGTACTTCAGTTCGTGGTTTACCTGCATGCCCAGGGCCTTGCACCTCGCACCATAGCATCTAGGCTGTCAGCATTGGCTTTTATGGCCAAGGTGGGAGGTCAGGTGGATAGTACCGCTGACTTCCGTGTGAGACATGTTTTGGAGGGGTGGGTGCGGTAGCGTGGGCGTTGCCCGGACGACCACCACCCGATTTCCCCAGGGGTTCTTACCCAATTGGCCCGGGGCTGGCCTGGCCTCTGTTTTGATAGATATGAGGCAGCCCATTTCATGCAGCCACAACGGTGGCCTTTTTTGGAGCGCTCCGCAACAGCGAGCTTGTGATGCTGTCTAAGGCGGATGCAAGTCGTAGGGCACTGGAACTCGAAGATGTTTATGTAGCCAAAGACTGGGCTCAGTTGAGGATACGGCTCCTCTAAAACAGATCAGCATGGCGTAGGCAGTGTGGAAGACTGCTACGGTGTTCTTTGGCAGACATCTGTCTGGTTGGTGCCCTACAGGATTTCCTTGCACTGCGTGGCACGCACCATGGCCCCTTTTTCTGTCACCAAGGTGGGTCTTCCCTTACTAAATTTCAATTTTGGAGGGTGCCGCGAAGGCACTAGACAGTGTTGGCCTCTCTGGGGCTCATTGCGGCACCCATTCGTTCAGAATGGGGGCGGCTTCTACTGCAGCTGTTTTGGGTACTCCGGGGCGGAAATACGCCACATGGGAGGGTGGGGATCACAATGTTTTCAGTTTTGTGTTCGCCCTCTTCAACCTGAGTACCAGTTAGTCACTGCACTGTTTCTCCCCCCCTTTTTTTCCTTGACAGACCCTGGGTGTCGTATTACACCGGTGACAGTATGGCTGGTGGGCCATAGCTGCGTGCACAGGGCAGCGCATTACGCTGCACAGGGCAGCGCGTTACGCTGCACAGGGCAGCGCGTTATGCTGCACAGGGAAGCGCGTTACGCTGCGGCGACAGAGTGGGACCCCGACTGGGACTGGGTGCATCCGCACGTCTCAGGTGGTATGGTAAGCGCAGCATGTTATGGCGGGAACTGTAGCCATTCCTTTTCTACATCAGGGATGCTGACTCGCCTGATGTCCTGGTTATGTACCTTGGGGGCGATGGCTTGGGACAGGTCACTGGCCTATCGTGGAAGCTTGCGATTTGCAGTGACCTGCCCTACTCACATTATGTGTGGCCTGCCACAACCCTAAAGTGGTCGGACGTGATGTCGCGGTACGCTTACTGGGGAGCGTTCGGCCTCGAGGCTCTTGACTGAGCCGACGCTCCGTGAACAGGGCTGTTGCCCGGTTCCTTTTCGAATAGGGTGGGGACGCGTCATTCGCCTCCCCACCATCAGTCTGCAAAATTGAGAGCTTTACTCAGGGGATGGGGCCCATCTGTCGCAGGGAGGTACGGACCTCTGGTTAGTGGACTGGCGAGCAGGCCTGTTGACCGAGCTGACGGTCTTGGGGGGGGCGGTGAGCCTTTTGGGAAGCCTCCCCGTGTGGCAGGTAGCACTGGTAAGGTAAACATTTATGACCCACAGGTATCCGGCAGGTTCGCAATTGACTGGACAACACTAGACAGGCATAAGTTGGTTAAACGTTGTCCAGTCAACGACGAACCAGGCAACGGGGTGATGGCTACAGCTAGACAGCATGCATCACCCCGTGATTTCACTGATACGCGTCAGAGGGTGGGGTCATTAGTTAGATATTGACTACGGTCAACAATTTGTTTGTTGTCAACAAACAAATGGATACAAATTGATACATTGTAACAATTGCCGTCGGCAATTTTGGGTGGTACCTTACCAGTGTTACTTCGGCCTGCTTGCCTTAAGAATTATAATTGGTCAATTACCAATAGAAATTTATAATTCGGACTAGGGCATGAATCAATAAATGTGGCCCAATGCCGTTATCCACTTTTACCAGTGTCTGAGTCCTTTATTGGGGGGTGCGCCTGCAATGGCAATTGGAAGGAAATATCACACCCTAAATATCAAAATAGAGGGAACAAATATAAAACGAGTCACCACGGAAATGCGATGTCTGAGAAAGGCTGCTGGAGTGACTAGATGGGATAATATCAGGAATGAGTTGATAAGGGAAAGAACTGGAATAGAACTAATCTTAAATTACATACAGAGACAACAAATAAAGTGGTTTGCCCATTTGGAGAGGATGCCTTGGAATTTTATAAAACACAAGGCTTATATGGAAAGAAGAGAAGGATGAAGACCATGAGGCAGTCCCAGAAGAAGCTGGAGACACAACATCAAAGAAACATCACAAAACACCAAATAACAAAGGTGGAAACCACTAAAAGTACCAGAGCAAGAACCTTGTAACTCCATTGACACCTGATCAGCCGGGGCAGGAGAAAAAGTGGCAGTAGAGGGAGGAGGGGGGAGAAGACGTAGGTGAAGAATGCATCAAATAGCGAGTTAGTTGCATGTTTGAATGATTGGTCTTCCAGGCATTTATGCATAGTAGCATCAGGTTCATGCCCATTGGCAGGGGAGGCCCATTTCTCCTACTTCTGAAGTGGGATGAGAAGTACCATTATCACACTTCTCTAATACTGTATCTCCATTCCTTTAACTGCAATATGTCCCCTCCTCCCAATATGCTCTTCTGGTTCCATTGTTCCTCCCCATAACCACTGCTGATTCCTTCTTACAGCTTCAATTTTCTAAATGCTGAATTCTCAGAACTTCTGAGGGATCAACCCTTTTTGTGGGCTGTCAGGAAAAATGTCTGTGCAGAAACAGACAAATCGGTGACAGGGTCCCATAGTGAATTAGGACTTTTCAATTCCTCTACCTCACCCTACTATTGGAGGCAGCAGTCCCCTTATTGTACCTAAATAAGGTCTTGTTTGTAGTCAGTAGCTATTTTAATGATAATATGTCTAATCATGTGTTAATATTGCAATTTATTTGTTTATTCCTGAGCAGCATTGGATTTAAGTATTTTGTAAGCTGCCTTGAGTACCTTTACAGGGACAAATACAACGTATAAATCAACAAATAAGTCTGTGTATCTGTATGTAAAACATTGTGCCTCACCTTGCTGAGTCATTTGTGAAAGGGGGAGAGTATTTCTTGTAGTCAGAGTGTCCAGTGAACAGGAAGAATGTAGTAGTTTGGCTGCTAGCACCTTCAGGCAAGCCTTTGGGAGAAGGGCTATGGTCAGTTCTGCCTGTGAGGCATAAGACTGCCTGAAAAATACAAAGCCTATTGGCCGAATAGAAAGGCGATGACTTAGAACAGGGGTTCTCAACCTTGGGTCCCTAGAAGTCCTCATCAGCAGGTGTGCTGACTTGGGCTTCTGGAAATTGAAGTCCAAGAACATCTGGAGGCTCAAGGTTGAGAAACCCTGACTTAGAAGTTTCTAACAAAGGCAGTGCCAGAGTCTCAAGTTCACTCAATCACCAATTGAAAACATCTGGAGGCCCTGGAGATGCATGTTGTTGTTGTTGTTGTTGTTCAGTCGCACAGTCGGTTCCGACCCTTTGCGACCCTATGGACCATTGCTCTCCAGGCGCCTCTGTCCTCCACCATCCCCCTCAGCCCTCCCAGCTCTGTGCCCATTGTGTCTACAATGCCATCTAGCCATCTCATCCTTGGCCTCCCCCTTCTTCTTTTGCCCTCCACCTTTCCCAACATCAATGCCTTCTCAAGTGAATCCCCCCTTCTCATTTGATGTCCAAAGTATTTTAGCTTCATCTTTACTATTTGACCTTCCAGTGAGCATTCAGGGTTAATTTCTTCTAAGATTGACCTATTTGTTCTCCTCGCTGTCCAGGGGACTCTCAAAACCCTCCTCCAACACCACATTTCAAAGGCATCTATTCTTCTGCGTTCGGCCTTCCTAATTGTCCAGCTCTCACATCCGTACATTACTACTGGGAAAACCATTGCTTTGACTATTCTAATTTTTGTTTTCAGTGTGATGTCTCTGCTTTTCACTATGTTCCCCAGGTTTCTCATTGCTTGTCTCCCAAGAATCAGTCGCCTTTTTATTTCATGGCTACAATCCCCATCTGCCGTGATCTTTGATCCTAGAAAAGTGAAATCTGTCACTGCTTCTACTTCTTCCCCATCTATCTTCCAGGAACTGATTGGGCTTGTTGCCATTATCTTGGTTTTCTTGATATTGAGTCTCAAGCCAGCTTTTTCACTCTCCTCCTTCAGCCCAATCAAGAGATTCTTTAGGTCTTCCTCACTTTCTGCCATTAGGGTTGTATCGTCTGCATATCTCAGATTGTTGATGTTTCTCCCAGCGATTTTAATCCCATATTGTGATTCCTCCATCCCTGCACTGCGCATTATGTGCTCTGTGTATAGGTTGAATAAGCATGGTGACAAAATGCAGCCTTGTCTTACTCCTTTTCCTATTCCAAACCACTCTGTCATTCCATGTTCTGTCCTAACTGTTGCTTCTTGGTTCATGTACAGATTTCTCAGGAGGCATATGAGGTGCTCTGGTATTCCCATCTCTTTAATTACTTGCCACATCTTGTTGTGGTCCACACAGTCAAATGCCTTAGTGTAGTCAATAAAACAGAAGTAAACTTGTTTCTGGTATTCCTTTGTTTTCTCCATGATCCAGCGTATGTTGGCAATGTGGTCTCTAGTCCCCCTGCCTCTTCTGAAACCTGCCTGCACCTCTGGTAATTCTCTTTCCACATGCTGCTGAAGTCTATCCTTTATTATCTTGAGCATCACCTTACTGGCGTGTGGCATGAGCGTGATTGTTCGATAATTTGAACATTCTTTGGCATTGCCCTTTTTTGGGATTGGGACGTATACTGATCTTTTCCAATCCTGTGGCCAATGTTTTGTTTTCCAAATCTGCTGGCATATTGAATGCAGTAATTTGACGCCGTCATCTTTTAGCGCTTTAAAGAATTCAACTGGGATACCATCATCTCCACTCGCTTTGTTGTTTGCAGTGCTCTTTAGGGCCTTTATGACTTCGCTCTCCAGGATGTCTGGCTCAGGTTCTACTTCTTCATCATTGTGATTGTCAGGAGTGTTGAGATCCTTTTTGTAGAGTTCCTCTGTGTACTCTTTCCATCTTTTCTTAATCTCTTCTGCATCAGCTAGCTCCTTTCCTTCTTTGTCCCTTATCATGGTCATTTTTGCTTTAAATGTTCCCTTAATTTCCCCAATTTTTTTGAAAAGATCTCTGGTTCTGCCTCTTTTGTTGTTTTCCTCCATTTCTCTGCACTGTTCTTTTAGGTAGTTTTCCTTATCTCTCCTTGCTTTTCTTTGAAATTCTGTGTTCAAATGATTGTAGTTTTTCCTTTCTCCTTTGACTTTTGCGTTCCTTCTTTCCTCTGCTATTTTAAGAGCCTCATCAGACAACCACTTTGCTTTCTTACTCTTCTTTTCTTTTGGTATGGTTTTCTTTGCTGCTTCCTGCATGATGTCCCTCATCTCTGTCCATAATTCTTCTGGCACTCTATCTATTAAGTCTAAGCCATTGAATCTGTTCATCACCTCCACCGCGTATTCTTTAGGGATGCTGTCTAGGTGATAGCTTTCTGGTCTCCGTGTTTTCCTTATTTTCTTTAGTCTAAGCCTGAATTTTGCGATCAATAGGTTGTGATCTGAGCCACAGTCTGCTCCAGGTCTTGTTTTTGCTGACTGTATGGAGGTTTTCCATCTTTGGCTGCAGAGTATGTAGTCAATTTGGTTTCGGTGTTGGCCATCTGGTGATGTCCATGTGTAAAGTCGCCTCTTGTGTTGCTGGAAGAGAGTGTTTGCTATGACCAGTGCGTTCTCTTGGCAGAACTCTATCAATCTTTGCCCTGCTTCATTCTGTACTCCAAGACCAAATTTGCCTGTTATTCCCTCCACTTTTTGATTTCCTACTTTGGCATTCCAGTCTCCTAATATAATTTGGACATCATTTCTTGGCGTCTGTTCTATGAGGTGTTGTAAGTCCTCATAGAACTGGTCCATTGTGGCTTCATCTGCACCAGTGGTTGGTGCGTATATTTGGATCACAGTAACATTGAAGGGTTTGCCCTGAATTCTTACTGACATCATTCTGTCATTTTTGAGATTGTATCCCATTACTGCTCTTCTCACTCTTTTATTGACAATTATGGCTACTCCATTTCTTCTAAGGTTTTCTTGACCACAGTAGTAGATATGATGGTTTCCAGAGCTGAATTTGCCCATCCCTGTCCATTTTAGCTCACTGATGCCCAAGATGTCAATGCTTATTCTTTCCATCTCATTTTTTACCACTTCTAGTTTTCCTTGGTTCATTGATCTCACATTCCATGTCCCTATGCAGTATTGTTCCTTGCAACATTGCATTTCCCCTCCCCCCTTCCTGTCCCTCCCCTTTCTCCCCTCTGTGGTGTTAAGCTTCCTGTATCACCTAGCCTGCCCTTTTGTTTTGCCTTTTGTTTTGGTCAATAGGGTTCTCTTGGCAAGATTTTTGGCGTGGTTGCCGGTGTCTGCGCCATTTTTCTCTCCTCATACATTTTATCACAGTTTTTAAAAGTTTAACATATTTAAGACAACATATTATCATGCATATTATCACACTTTAAAACACAGTCTCTATGTCAGTTTCTATGTTTAGTCAGTATAAAGTCTTTATGTCAGTTGCTATATTAGGTCTTCTACATTTGCATATCTGTTACTTATCCTTTGCCTGGGACTCTGGCTCTCCTCCTCCTCCTCACCCCTCCACCCCCCGGCTGGGTGGCTGCCCGGCGGCGGCAGCGGCAGGCCCCTTTGCCGCTCGCCCGGCTCTCTTCCTCCTCCTCACCCCCGGCTGGGGTGGCTGCCCGGCGGCGGCGGCAGCAGGCCCCTTTGCCGCTCACCCGGCTCTCCTCCTCCTCCTCACCCCTGGCTGGGGGTGGCTGCCCGGCGGCGGCAGCGGCAGGCCCCTTTGCCGCTCGCCCCGCTCTCTTCCTCCTCCTCACCCCCGGCTGGGGTGGCTGCCCGGCGGCGGCGGCAGGCCCCTTTGCCGCTCGCCCGGCCCGGCTCTCCTCCTCCTCCTCACCCCCGGCTGGGGTGGCTGCCCGGCGGCGGCGGCGGCAGGCCCCTTTGCCGCTCGCCCGGCTCTCCTCCTCCTCCTCACCCCCGGCTGGGGTGGCTGCCCAGCGGCGGCGGCGGCAGGCCCCTTTGCCGCTCGCCCCGCTCCCTTCCTCCTCCTCACCCCCGGCTGGGGTGGCTGCCCGGCGGCGGCGGCGGCAGGCCCCTTTGCCGCTCGCCCCGCTCTCTTCCTCCTCCTCACCCCCGGCTGGGGTGGCTGCCAGGCGGCGGCGGCGGCAGGCCCCTTTGCCACTCACCCCGCTCTCTTCCTCCTCCTCACCCCCGGCTGGGGTGGCTGCCCAGCGGCGGCGGCATTCAGCATTCAGCAAGAACTGTCAGTTGATTTTTGAGAGGCAACTCATTCTCAACCTCTTTCTCTTACGACTACCTTTGTCTTGCCTGGGCTCCTTGGGATGATTTCTGGCCATAGAGTGTTGGATGCCCTAACTTCTGCCTACTAATGGGCACTGAAAACCACTCTCTTGATGGCCATAAGTGTAACAAAATCCTGCCACTGTGTGTCTCACAAGCTCTGCCCATGACATCTAAACATTAGTTGCAAATATGTGGAAAAGGAAGCTTAAGCTCATGCTTCTGTATGCAGACAGGTTTTCCACATGAGCAAAACTCTCAGCACGATTGATGTACTCCTATGTGTTTAGAAAGCCCAATTCCCTGATGTTGAGCCTGACAGGTATCACCCCCACTCCTCTGTGCATAAGATCATCCTGTGAAGAACCAACAGAAAAGACCTTTTGACATGTTAGTGATTTTGGAGGTAACTGCTCAGCCGAAAAGACAAGAGGAGGGAAAAGGGGAAGTTCTATCAAGTGAGATTTTTGAAATCAGATTACCAAAATGGGTGGCTGAGGGGGTGACTCTCTATATACCTTAGCAAAACAAACATGGTTCACATGAGGGACTTCTAGTCCCTCTTCGACACCTGGGTGTGATGCTTGTTGATGTCTCTGTTAACTGTTCTGCACTTCACCCTGTTTTTCTAAAATAGGGGAATTCCCTCCAGTCACAAATGGCTTTGTGTCATCAGCATGTCAAATAACAAGCCCCAGCAAGCATTCTTCTCTCCAACTATTATACTAAACCTGACAGATGGGTGTCTTGTCTTGAGGTGAAACAATAAAAAGTGACTTGCTATACAAATGTGGCTTTTCAAGGTCACAGTTTTTGACAGTCTGAACCTATGCCCCATTCTCTTTCAGATCTGATTTCATTTCTTCTTCTGACCAGCATTTACAACTGCCAAGTGAACCTTTAGAAATTCCCTTTTCATCCTCTCAGGTCTCTCTATCTGCGAAAACCTTAATTCTCCACAGGTTCAGTTCACTGAATATATAGAATAGATATGGTACAAACTGATCAGCTTAGCAAATGTCCCAAGCTATCTAGCGGGGTCGTAAATTGCCTTAAAATTGTCCCATCATCTTCAGAAGATAGGTACTTAGGTTGCACTTCTCAAACACACCAGCAAACAACAATGTTCCATGCACAACCTGTAAATTACTATACGCACTTTCAAGTGTACATGTTAATGTTACTGTAAGAAATTTGTATTTGTGACAATTTAAACTGACCCTCAACTGGGTCACCACCTTCAATTAGTATACAGAGCTCCTGTCCATGGATCTGTCCTGCTACTCCTTAAAAGTAAAGCTAAAGGTCTCACTTGCTCAAAAGCCAGTCATGTCTGACTCTAGGGGGCAGTGCTCATCTCAGTTTACAGCCAAAGAGCCAGTGCTGTCTGCATCTGCAGAAATTTCTGTGGTCATGTGGCAGGCATGACTAGATGCCATAGTGCACAGAACACTATTACCTTTCCCACCAAAGTAGTACCTATTTATCTACTTGTAATTCCTTGCTTTCAAACTGCAGGAACTGGGACGGATTCAATTCAATTCACTTTTCAGCTTGTATGCCGCCCCACTCACAAAGCGACACTGGGCGGCTAACAAGGAAACACAACATCACAATATCACAGTTGCAATTACAAAAAAATTATAATAATAATCACAGAAACATCTCAGAAGCTTTTCAACATTTCAGAAGCATTTCAACAAATATCCCAACCACAGTGAGCACTTGTCACAGGTGACAGGTGCTCACTGTACCATGGAGCGCTCAGGTCTCGAACCGTCGACCTGCTGATCTTCCAGTCATCAAGCTCAGCAAAGACATTTAATGCCCTCCTTTAAGCTGGGAATGATTCCTAGGTCCTTTTTACCCCTTGCACATCCCACTGTCAAAATCTTTTACCTCAGAATTTTTGTTATCCTTTGATAGCACCACCACCACCAATATGTCAAGCAATGTTGCTATATCTCTAAATCAATCCTTATCTTCCACAACTTGTATTTTTCCACAGCCTTTACCTCATCTGCCTATTCTTTGTAATTCTGTTTTACATGTACAATCCCACAGTCCCTAATCCTATCTCTTACCTATTAAATCTAAGACTTATATGATCCTTACCACTTCCCCATCTTATCTCTATCTAACTAAACTGAGCACACAGTCACTGTTCTATGTTCTCTCCTGTCAACCAACAGATTGGGGATAAAAGTCAAGTTTCCTTAAGGCAGATTCTTTTTACCCTCCTTCATTGTCATAAAGGTTCTTTCCTCTCCTTCTTTCCTCCCTAAGAAGCTCATAAAAACCCCTTGAGCAGCAAAAAAGAAACAAAAAACCCTACCCCAAATATTTAAATACCACAAGGCAATTCAATTTTCTTGGAGGACAGAATAGCAGCAACAAATTTAACAACTGTTACAGAGAAATAGAATTTTTTTATTTTCTAATAAAAACAAAGTCTTTAGAGAATGGTATTTCCAGTAAACCAAACAAAGATTTAATAAAATGCTTTCTTGTAGTTGAATGAAAAGGTCAAGACAGAATATATGAAAAACTATCCAGCCTAGGCTTGTCACATGGACAAATTCCCAGAGTATGTTTGCCCTAACAAATATTCCTTGTATCTCCCTCAAAGGGACAATATTCAGTCTCCCATATATTTAAAAAATTATTGGCAATAATATGGAATAGCTAAATGGAACACCATTACAAGAACACCAAATAATGGCAGTGGAGGTCACTAGAAGTACATGAGAAAGAACCTTAAACAGTATCTCCCTCAACACCCCCAAAGGGGTAAAAGAGGAAGTAAAGAAGGAAAGTTAAATGGGGAAAACATAATGGGACTATTTGGGAATAGAAATACTAAAGAAGGAGGGATAATTTACACATCAATCTCTCATTTGAGTGCTAGCCAGGTTTATTTGGAAAATCTGCTTTCCTATATATAATCTAAATTCTACTTTGCCCATTTTAATACAGTAATTAGTTTGTCTGATAAACCCAGGAGTTCTAGTTTGTTATCTATTAACTTCTTCCAGGAGGATTTAAAATAATCTTCCTACAGTAATGCACAAAAAGAGCCCTCAGAAAAATTACTTCCAGCCTTAATTTTCTATACATTTGCCTTGATAGAAGGATTGCCAAACTCCACCTTTAAAACAACAAATGCCACACACTATGTGATAGTCATTAGCCTCCTTAAGAAAGAAGAGAGGGGCTGATCAAATTTCCCTGAAACTTCAGTAATCCATACTGTGATATCATATAAAATCACTGGAATTACTTTTGCATTAAATGTTAATAACACTGCTGGAATGTAATGACCTCATTTCATGATGTAGAATTTAAAAATTGTATGTGTCAGCACTTTTGCTATATCTTGCTGATGTCGCCAAGATAATTTTGAAGCAAATATCTCTCCTAAGTAGGGAAAGTGCTTCACCTGTTCAAACTTTGTACTATCTAACAGCCAACTAGATTTATGTCAGAGAAAGCTGTAAAGGATCTCGTTATTCCCAAGTAGGACTCTGATCTACACGTAGTTGGTATTCCACCTGAATTGCCACCCTCCTAGCTATGCAACCCAGGATTTTAGCTTGATGTAAGTAAGGTAGCACATAGCCAAGTACACACTCCAGTCATCTTCTGGTATTTTAAAAGTAGTTTACAGAACAAAGTTTTAAGAAGCAAAGACTTCTTAGTTTCAAAAGTTCAGAAAGCACATTAAAACAAAGAAAGCTTATCTAACTGTGGAAGCCCAGAGTGCCACCCCTTCTATTTTAAGCCCCTACATGTTTTCTATGTTCACAGCTCACCCTTAGCACAAAGCACCAGATCAAGAGTGTTCTGCTCCTTCCCTCTGGGTTTTATCTCCTCACACATGTTGCACCCTCTTGCCATTCCCCTAAAGGAATCCAGCCAACAACCACAAAGTATCACATGTCCATCAGACCTTAAGTTTGATTTCTTCTGAACCACAAGGCTAGCATGTTTTGACTAACAATCCTTCTATGGAATATGCTATAGATCCCCCCATGCCGAGAAATCTCCATTTTGAAACTAGGCTGAGCTCAGGGTAGAATCAGTACCCTGACAAAAGCTAACCTCTTTAATTTTTGATAGTTAATTTCTAATTTGTTAAGTGTACAATATTTTTAAATGCCTTTAAAGATTGTTTGAGACCAAGTCTGGACAAGGATAAAAGTACTGCATCATTAGTATGTACTTTTAGGTCAAGTTTGGTGGATTACAAGATTAATCAAAGCAGTGGGCAAGATCATTTAGAAAACAGTTAAGTAACTCCAGAGAGATTAAATACTTTTAAAGATAGTTTTATGTATGAGATTTTTACCGGGTTTTAGACAGGGGTTTAACTGATGCTTTTAACTGATGTGTTAGTTGTGTTGTAAACCGCCTTGGGTCACCCTAGGGTGAGGAAGGTGGTATATAAATATTGTAAATAAAATAAATAAATAAATAATGATGTGCTCCTTTGTTTAAATTAAATGAGTTTGTCATTTCTCCTTTTAAACCACAGCACATTTTAACTGTGCAGCCAATATAAAGCCTTTGAATCAGTCCTCACAAGTGTGTATCAGGTGTAGAGTTTATCACAATTAATTTCATCAATGTTGTTGTTGTTCAGTCGCACAGTCGATTCCGACCCTTTGTGACCCTATGGACCATTGTTCTCCATCCCCCTCAGTCCTCCCAGTTCTGTGCCCATTGTGTCTACAATGCAAGCGCGGCGCCAAAATGGCCGCCGAGCTCTTTGCGGGCCCCCCCACCGGACGAAGACATCCGGGTAGTTAGGGGGCGTGGCCAGCACCCTTATATAAGGGGCGGCCACGAGGCAGCCAAGCTGCCATTTTGCGAAGCGACGGAGCGGAGAAGTTTTTCCCTCTTACCTCCGTCGCTCTTGCCTTTCTTAGGGAAGCCTCTGGCTGCTGATTTGCTTGACTTTTCCGGCTTCCCATCGTGTAGCTGCTATGCCCTCTAAGAAGAAGGCGACTGCGAACGCGGCTCGTTCTGCACGGAGGCGCCAGCCGGATCGGAGGACCGCGGCTGCGCCTTCCCAGCAGCCTCCTTTGCCTGAGCCCACCGGGACCGGTGGGATGGGGTTAATTGCCCCTTGGCCCGAGGTGGGGTGTCCGCGTACCGGCCCAGCTGGGGCCGCGGCCCCCGGCCTGCAAGCAGTGGCCACTGCCTCTGGCATGGCCCATTCTGCGGGGCCTTCTTCCATTGGTGCGCAGCTTCCTGCGGGGGGTTTCAGCCATGGGGGGTGGCTGGGTTCCCTTCCCTGGCAGGGTACCCCCCCTGGCCCTGCAGGGGCCGGGCCTGGGGTCGTGGCCGTATATGGGCCCCGGGGTCCAGGGACCTGGACCAGCGCCTGCAGCCAGTGGGCCGGCTGGCCCTTTGCCCCCACTTGGCTTAGGGGGCTACGTTAGTGTTGAGGCCCTTCTGGCCCACGTTGCGGCCCTCGAGGCATCCCTTGCGAGGGTCAACCAACCGGGGGTGCCTTTTGGGGTGCAGGTTGATCCTTTGTCTGCCGGTCAGCGGCAGGCGGCAGGGCGGGTCGAGCTGCCCGAGGCGCGTGGGCCGGCTTCGGCCTCTGCCTCGCAGCTCCCCACTCATCAGGCTGATGCTGGTCAGGCCCTGTCGACGAGCTCAATTGCGGTCGTGAGCTCCGACGCCCCCAGCGGGCCGGAACCCCCGGTGGGGGCGGCCCGCGGGGGTGCTGCATGTGAGTATGCGGTTCAATCTGGTGCACCCACACACCTACCCATGTTGGGGGGGGGGCATTCCAGTGGCCATGGCCTCGCATGGGTGGTGCGACGGTTCAGTCGCCGACGTCCCACCCGGTGACTTCACCTCTCTCCCAGGGCCCCGTTTTGGGTGGTACCTCTTATTCAGTTGGGAATGTGTTAGGGGTAGCCGGGTTGGTCCAGGCTCCTTTCCAGATCCCCATGGTTCCCACTGTGCCGGTGTCGGCATTGCCGACAGCGGGGTATTCCTTGCCCCTGGGGGACCATTTGGCCCAGGCCACCAAAGAGAAGATCTGGCGTGGGGAGTATGTGGACATCTTCTCCCTTCTTAACAGAGAGCCCACCAAAGAGGAGAGGGAGGGGCAGGATGAGAAGGATAAGGAACAGGCACGTCGTCGTAAGCCACCACGTACGTGGGCCAATTGGTTGCCGGCGTACCTCATATACATGGCGGTCTACCTCAGGGCCCGGCCGGATTTGGCAATTCCGATGGTCCAGTATTTGGACAACATTTACCGGGCGATGGTCGACTTCCCGGGCCCGTCGTGGTTGGCTTACGACGAGGAATTCCGTATGCGGATTCCCCTGCACCCTGAGATGAGGTGGGACGAGCCCTGCCAGAAGCTGTGGCTTCTGTACATGACTCCCACGCGCCCTGCGCCTGGGGTAAGATACCATTGTGGACATGCGGTCCAGCGAGCGGCCCCAGCACAGACACCCCGCCAGGTGGCGGGGCAGGGGGTTCCAGCCCGCCTGCTGTGCTGGACTTTCTCGTCCAATGGTTCCTGCAGTAGGAAGAATTGCCGGTACAGGCATGAGTGTCCCTCTTGCGCTGGCCCCCATGCGGCCTCCGCCTGCCCCAGGCCTGGAGGGGTGCGGGGCAAAGGTAGGGGTGGACAAGGGATTGGCAAGACTGCCGCAGAGGGAGCTGGTCCACCGAAAGGCCCCCTCCCCAATTAATGTGGACATGTTGGAGCGTTGGCTCGCATCGTAACCCCAATTACATTTATAATGTAACCCCAATTACATTTATAAACTGATGGGGTTTGAACTCTCTGCGACAAACCAGGAAAGGGAAAATAAGTCAGCAAGTGTCATTTTGCCTCTTTATAAATCTATGGTGAGGCCCCATCTGGAATACTGTGTACAGTTCTGGTCGCCATACCTCCAGAAGGATATTATGGAGCTGGAAAAAGTGCAGAGGAGGGCAACCAGAATGATTAGGGGACTGGAACACCTTCCTTACCATCTGAGGCTGCAACGGTTGGGCCTCTTCACTCTTGAACGACGACGTCTAAGAGGTGACCTGATTGAAGTTTATAAAATCATGCACGGTGTGGACAAAGTAGATAAGGAAAAACTGTTTTCCCTATCGCATAACACTAGAACTAGGGGACACTCGATGAAACTTTTGGGTACTAGTTCTCAAACAAATAAGAGAAAGTACTTTTTCACCCAGAGGATTACTGGCCTATGGAACTCCCTGCCAGAAGAAGTGGTGACAGCTGTCAGTCTTGACAGCTTTAAGAAAGGATTAGACAAGTTCATGGAGGACAAGAGTATCAATGGCTATAATTATGGATACTTAAGGACAACCTCCGGGTTGGAGAGATAGGCAGGATATGTCTCAATATCATTTCCAGGGAATCCTAAGCAGGTGAAGGCATCTCTTTGGGAATAATGCCCTGAAGGAAATGGTGAGCCACTGTGTGAGACAGAATGCTGGACTAGATGGGCTGTGGCCTGTTCCAGCAAGGCTGTTCTTATGTTCTTATGTTCTTATGTTGTATCGTACCCGAAGGGGGCAGATGCGGTTTACCTGCTTCAGGGTTTTCGACTGGGGTTCCATATTCCTTTCCAGGGTGATAGGTCCCCCCAAGATGCCCCCAACCTTTTGTCCCTTAAGGGGAGGGAGGAGGTGGCTGCTGCCAGCATTTCTAAGGAGGTTGATGCGGGCAGGGTCGCTGGCCCTTTCCCTGCACCCCCGTTCCCCAACCTTAAAGTGTCACCCTTGGGCTTGGTGCCCAAGAAGTCACCGGGCGAGTTCCGCCTGATCCATCACTTGTCCTACCCAGCCGGCCGATCGGTCAATGATGCTATCCCTGATGACCTTTGCTCGGTCAGGTATACATCTTTTGACCAAGCGCTGCGCATGGTGCGCTCATGTGGCCCGGGTGCGCTGTTGGCTAAGTGCAACATTAAGTCTGCCTTTCGCCTCCTGCCGGTTCACCCGGGTGACTTTGAGTTGCTGGGTTTTAAGTAACGGGGTGAATATTATTTCGATAAGGCCATGCCTTTTGGCTGTTCCATATCGTGCTCGGCCTTCGAGCATTTTAGCACCTTCCTACAGTGGGCTTTTGTCCGCAGGTCTGGGTCCCGGTCTGTAGCCCATTACCTGGATGATTTTTTATTCGGGGATGAACGGGGCTGGGACACGTGCACACGTCTCCTCAATACATTTCAGACGCTAATGGAGGAACTGGGTGTCCCTTTAGCGCCCGAAAAGACCGAGGGCCCATCTACACAGCTAGTCTTCCTGGGGGTGGAGATTGACACGGTAGCGCAGGCTTCTAGGTTACCAGGGGATAAGGTGTCAAGGATAGTGGCCCTTATCTCGGACTTGCTTGCTAAACGCAAGGCATCACTGCGGGAACTGCAGGTGCTGCATGGTCATCTCAATTTCGCTTGCAGGGTGGTCGCACCGGGCAGGGCATTTGCTCGGCGCTTGTGCGACGCCATGACAGGCTTATCCAGGCCCCACCATAGGGTGAGACTAACCCAGGGCATTAAGGCAGATATGCTTATCTGGCTCCAGTTTCTGAGGGAGTTCAATGGGGTGTCATTTTGGAGGTCTGACCTTTTGGCTTCCCCTCGTTTCCAGATACAGTCCGATGCCTCTGGGTCCCTGGGTTATGGGATGTACTTCAATGGGAAGTGGGCCTATGGTGGGTGGCCAACAGCCTGGTCAGGTACGGGGCGCCTGCGGGATCTTACGTATCTGGAATTTTTTCCCATCCTGGGGGCCTTGATGCTATGGGGTGAGGAGTGGGCCAACTCGGTCGTTCATTTCTGGTGTGACAATGCGGCCGTTGTCCACATTGTCAACTCACAGACTTCCAAATCACCCAGGGTAATGGACCTGGTGTGCCAGTTTGTATTGCGCAGCCTGCGCCTTAATATGCTGTTCCGGGCCAGGCATGTCCCGGGGGTCAATAATGATATCGCTGACGCTTTGTCCCGCCTGCAGATTTCCCGGTTCCGTGCCTTGGCCCCGGATGCGGAGGAATTTCCCTCGCCACTCCCGGACGAGATATGGACCCTTGGCAAGGAGAGGTGAACCGGGCGATCGGCATGTCGCTAGTGCCACGCACGCGTAAGGCGTATCAACACGCATTCAATTCTTTCAGGGCATTCTGTGCCCAATTCCGGCTGCCAGATACCTGGCCGATCCCGGTGGCCCATATACTTCAATTCATGGTTGACCTGCATTCCCAGGGCCTTGCACCTCGAACCATAGCATCCAGGCTGTCAGCACTGGCTTTTATGGCCAAAGTAGGCGGACATGCGGACAGTACCGCTGACTTCCATGTGAGACATGTTTTGGAGGGGTGGGTGCGGGAGCGTGGGCGTAGCCCGGACGACCACCACCCAATTTCCCCAGGGGTTCTTACCCAACTGGCACGGGGCTGGCAGGACCTATGTTTTGATAGGTATGAGGCAGCCCTGTTTCATGCGGCTACAATGGTGGCCTTTTTTGGAGCACTCCGCATCAGCGAGCTTGTGATGCTGTCTAAGGCGGATGCTAGTCGTAGGGCACTGGAACTCGAAGATGTCTATATGGCCAAAGACTGGGCTCAGTTGAGGATACGCTCCTCTAAGATGGATCAGCATGGCGTAGGCAGTGGAGTAAGACTGCTACGGTGTTCTTTGGCAGACATCTGTCCGGTTGGTGCCCTACAGGAGTTCCTTGCACTGCGTGGCACGCACCATGGCCCGTTTTTCTGTCACCAAGATGGGTCTCCCCTTACTAAATTTCAATTTTGGAAGGTGACCGGCAAAGCCCTGGACGGTGTTGGCCTCCCAGGGGCCCGTTACGGCACCCATTCATTCAGAATAGGGGCGGCTTCCACGGCGGCTGCTTTTGAGTACTCCGGGGCTGAGATACGCCGTATGGGGAGGTGGGGATCGCAATGTTTTCAATTTTATGTCTGCCCTCTTTCACCGTGAGTACCAGTCGAGTCACCGCACCTTTTCTCTTACTCGTTTTTTCCTTGACAGACCCTGGGTGTTGTATTACGCCGGTGACAGTATGGCTGGTGGGCCATAGCTACGTGCACAGGGCAGCGCGTTACGCTGCGGCGACAGAGTGGGGACCCCGACTGGGACTGGGTGCATACGCAAGTCTCACATGGTATGGTAAGCCCGGGATGTTGTGGAGGGAGCTGTTGCCATTCCTTTTCTCGGGCCGGAGTGCTGACCCGCCTGACATCCTGATCATACACCTTGGGGGCAATGATTTAGGTCAGGTCACCGGCCTATCGCTGAAGCATGCGATTTGCGGCGACCTCGCCTACCTGCATTACGTGTGGCCCGCCACAACCCTCGTTTGGTCAGACATGGTGCCGCGGCACGCGTATAGGGGAGGGTTCGACCTCCAGGCACTGGACCGGGCTAGACGCATGGTAAACAGGGCTGTTGCCCGGTTTATTGTCAGCAGGGGTTGGGGGCGGGTCAGTCGTCACCCCGCCATTAGTCTGCAAAATTATGGCCTGTATGCAGGGGATGGGGTCCATCTGTCGCGAGGAGGTATGGACCTCCTGTTGGGTGATTGGCGAGCAGGCCTGTTGACCGAGCTGACGGTCTGGGGGGGGGCGTCGAGCCTTCTTTGAAGCCCCTCCGTGTGGCGGGTAGCACTGGTAAGGTAAACATTTATGACCCACAGGTATCCGGCAGGTTCACAATTGACTGGACAACACTAGACAGGTATAAGTTGGTTAAACGTTGTCCGGTCAACGACGAACCAGGCGACGGGGTGATGGCTACAGCTAGACAGCATGCATCACCCCGTGATTTTACGGATACGCGTCAGAGGGTGGGGTCATTAGTTAGATATTGACTACGGCCAACAATTTGTTTGTTGTCAACAAACAAATTGATACAAATAGATACATTGTAACAATTGCCGTTGGCAATTTTGGGTGGTACCTTACCAGTGTTACTTCGGCCTGCTTGCCTTAAGAATTATAATTGGTCAATTACCAATAGAAATTTATAATTCGGACTAGGGCATGAATCAATAAATGTGGCCCAATGCCGTTATCCACTTTCATTGGTGTCTGAGTCCTTTATTGGGGGGTGCGCCTGCAATGAAAGTGCGGCGCCAAAATGGCCGCCGCGCTCTTTGCGGGGGGCCCCCCACCGGACAAAGACATCCGGGTAGTTAGGGGGCGTGGCCAGCACCCTTATATAAGGGGCGGCCACGAGGCAGCCGAGCTGCCATTTTGCGAAGCGACGGAGTGGAGAAGTTTTTCCCCTCCACCCCCTCCCTAGTTAACAGTGTGATATTTTGGTCGCTTCGGGGCCGGGTGGGAATTTTTGGCTGGGACTCACAATTGGCTCTTGGGTCCTGGTTTTTTCGCCCATCCCACACTGTTGCTATGGTTTGATATAGGGGTTTTTTCTGTTGCTGCTGTTGACTTTGGTCACATGGGCGGGTAGCACTGGTAAGGTAAACATTTATGACCCACAGGTAACCAGCAGGTTCGCAATTGACTGGACAACACTAGACAGGTATAAGTTGGTTAAACGTTGTCCGGTCAACAACGAACCAGGTGACGGGGTGATGGCTACAGCTAGACAGCATGCATCACTCCGTGATTTTATGGATACGCGTCAGATGGTGGGGTCATTAGTTAGATATTGACTACGGTCAACAATTTGTTTGTTGGCAACAAACAAATTGATACAAATAGATACATTGTAACAATTGCCGTTGGCAATTTTGGGTGGTACCTTACCAGTGTTACTTCGGCCTGCTGGCCTTAAGAATTATAATTGGTCAATTACCAATAGAAATTTATAATTCGGACTAGGGCATGAATCAATAAATGTGGCCCAATGCCGTTATCCACTTTCATTGGTGTCTGAGTCCTTTATTGGGGGGTGCGCCTGCAATACCATCTATCCATCTCATCTTTGGCCTCTCCCTTCTTCTTTTGCCCTCCACCTTTCCCAACATCACGGCCTTCTCAAGTGAGTCCTCCCTTCTCATTTGATGTTCGAAGTACTTTAGCCTCATCTTTACTATTTGACCTTCCAATGAGCAGTCAGGGTTGATTTCTTCTAAGATTGACCTATTTGTTCTCCTCGCTGTCCAGGGTACCCTCAAAACTCTCCTCCAACACCACATTTCAAAGGCATCTATTATTCTGCGTTCAGCTTTCCTAATTGTCCAGCTCTCACATCCGTACATTACCACTGGTAATACCATTGCTTTGACTGTTCTAATTTTTGTTTTCAAGGTGATGTCTCTGCTTTTCACTATGTTCCCCAGGTTTCTCATAGCTTGTCTCCCAAGAATCAGTCGCCTTTTTATTTCATGGCTGCAATCCCCATCTGCAGTGATCTTTGATCCTAAGAATGTAAAATCTGTCACTGATTCTACTTCTTCCCCATCTATTTTCCAGGAACTGATTGGGCCTGTTGCCATTAACTTGGTTTTCTTGATATTGAGTCTCAAGCCAGCTTTTGCACTCTCTTCCTTCAATCCAAAAAAGAGATTCTTTAGGTCTTCCTCACTTTCTGCCATTAGGGTGGTATCGTCTGCATATCTCAGATTGTTGATGTTTCTCCCAGCAATTTTAATCCCATATTGTGATTCCTTCATCCCTGCACTGCGCATTATGTGCTCTGTGTATAGGTTGAATAAGCAGGGTGACAAAATGCAGCCTTGTCTTACTCCTTTTCCTATTCTAAACCACTCTGTTATTCCATGCTCTGTCCTAACTGTTGCTTCTTGGTTCATGTACAGATTTCTCAGGAGGCATATGAGGTCCTCTGGTATTCCATCTCTTTAATTACTTGCCACATCTTGTTGTGGTCCACACAGTCAAATGCCTTAGTGTAGTCAATGAAACAAAAGAAAACTTGTTTCTGGTATTCCTTAGTTTTCTCCATGATCCAGAGTATGTTGTCAATGTGGTCTCTAGTCCCCCTGCCTCTTCTGAAACCAGCCTGCACCTCTGGTAATTCTCTCTCCACATGCTGCTGAAGTCTATCCTGTATTATCTTGAGCATCACCTTGCTGGCGTGTGGGATGAGCGCGATTGTTCGATAATGTGAACATTCTTTGACATTGCCCTTTTTTGGGATTGGGACGTATACTGATCTTTTCCAATCCTGTGGCCACTGTTTTGGTTTCCAAATCTGCTGGCATATTGAATGCAGTAATTTGACACCATCATCTTTTAGCGCTTTGAAAAATTCAACTGGGATACCATCATCTCCACTTGCTTTGTTGTTTGCAGTGCTCTTTAGGGCATTTATGACTTCGCTCTCCAGGATGTCTGGCTCAAGTTCAATTTCTTCATCATTGTGATTATCAGGAGTGTTCAGGTCCTTTTTGTAGAGTTCCTCTGTGTACTCTTTCCATCTTTTCTTAATTTCTTCTGCATCAGCTAGCTCCTTTCCGTCTTTGTCCCTTATCATGGTCATTTTTGCTTTAAATGTTCCCTTGATTTCCCCAATTTTTTTGAAAAGATCTCTGGTTCTGCCTCTTTTGTTGTTTTCCTCCATTTCTCTTCACTGTTCTTTTAGGTAGTTTTCCTTATCTCTTCTTGCTTTTCTTTGAAATTCTGTGTTCAAATGATTGTATTTTTCCTTTCTCCTTTGATTTTTGCGTTCCTTCTTTTCTCTGCTATTTTAAGAGCCTCATCAGACAACCACTTTGCTTTCTTACTCTTCTTTTCTTTTGGTATGGTTTTCTTTGCTGCTTCCTGCATGATGTCCCTCATCTCTGTCCATAATTCTTCTGGCACTCTATCTATTGAGTCTAAGCCATTGAATCTGTTCATCACCTCCACCGTGTATTCTTTAGGGATGCTGTCTAGGTGATATCTGTCTGGTCTCCTTGTTTTCTCTATTTTCTTTAGTCTAAGCCTGAATTTTGCAATCAGTAGGTTGTTATCTGAGCCACAGTCTGCTCCAGGTCTTGTTTTTGCTTACTGTATGGAGGTTCTCGATCTTTGGCTGCAGAGTATGTAGTCAATCTGGTTTCGGTGTTGGCCATCTGGTGATGTCCATGTGTAAAGTCGCCTCTTGTGTTGCTGGAAGAGAGTGTTTGCTATGACCAGTGCGTTCTCTTGGCAGAACTCTATCAGTTTATGCCCTGCTTCATTCTGTGTTCCAAGCCCAAACTTGCCTGTTATTCCCTCCACTTTTTGATTTCCTACTTTGGCATTCCAATCTCCTAAAAAGTTTGGATGTCATTTCTTGGTGTCTGTTCTATGAGGTGTTGTAAGTCCTCATAGAACTGGTCCACTGTGGCTTCATCTGCACCCATGGTTGGTGCGTATATTTGGATCACAGTAACATTGAAAGGTTTGCCTTGAATTCTTACTGACATCATTCTGTCATTTTTGAGGTTGTATCCCATTACTGATTTTCTCACTCTTTTATTGACAATTATGGCTACTCCATTTCTTCTAAGGTTTTTGTGTCCACAGTAGTAGGTATGATCGTTTCCAGAGCTGAATTCGCCCATCCCTGTCCATTTTAGCTCACTGATTCCCAAGATGTCAATGCTTATTCTTTCCATCTCATTTTTACTACTTCCAGTTTACCTTGGTTCATTGATCTCACATTCCATGTCCCTATGCAGTATTGCTCCTTACAACATTGCATTTCTCCTCCCCCTTTCCTGTCCCTCCCCTTCCTCCACTCTGTGGTGTTAAGCATCCTGTATCATCTAGCCTGCTCCTTTGTTTTGCCTTTTGTTTTGGTCAATAGGGTTCTCTTGGCAAGCTTTGTGGCGTGGTTTGCCGGTTTCTACGCCATTTTTTTCTCGCATCATACATCATATCACAGTTTTAAAAATTTTAAAACAGTTTAAACAACATATTATCATGCATATTATCACACTCTAAAACACAGTCTCTATGTTAATTGCTATATTAAGTCAGTGTAAAGTCTCTATGTTAGTTGCTATATTAAGTCAGCTACATTTTTTGCACATCAGCTACTTATCCTACCCCCCAGGTGGGGGTTGTGGTCTCTGGGCAGCCCCTTGCTCCAGGGACATCGCAGTGGCAGGCGGTGGATGTTTTCCCCCTCAGCTCAGCTGGTCCTCCTCCTCTGCCTCTGGCGGTGGCGGTGGATGGCGACCATTCCTGCCACCTGCCTGGTCGTCCCCACCCCCGGCTGGGGTGGTCTCACGGCTGCTCCTGGCCGTAGGCAGCCTCTCCACGGTGGCGGCGATGGATGGCGACCTTTCCCACCACCTGCCTGGTCGTCCCCACCCCCAGCTGAGGTGTTCTTGCGGCTGCTCCTGGCTGCGGGCAGCCTCTCTGTGGTGGTGGATGGTGACCTTTCCCGCTGCCTGCCTGGTCGTCCCCAACCCCTGCCTGGGGTGGTCTCGCGGCTGCTCCTGGAATTTCATCAATAAAAGCCAGAAAAGGCATCTGCCTGAAATAGCCATATAATTTTTTCTACTAAATGCTTCAACATGAGGCAATGATCCACTGTAGAGTGATTCTTTCTAAAGTCAATTTATTTTGTCCTATATCTTCAGCAGTGCGGACTGGCAGTAGACCTGGCTGGCCATGACCCCTCCCCACCCCACCCTGCCCACCTCTTCCCAGGAGAGCGGGCAACCCGACAGCATCGGCTCTTCCTATCCTTCTCCTCTAGAGCGGCTGCTGCTGCCTCCTTAATAGTCTGCAGGTACCTCTCGGGTGGTGGTGGAGGTGGCAGCATGTGTGCGCCTGGCCCTGGGGGAAGGGGAGGAGGAGCTTACATCACACACCACCCAGAGGAGCTCACCTGCTTTGGTGTTCAGGGAAGCAAGACGATAGAAGCAGCCGTAGCCTGGCTTAACACATCTTTATTGCACGAAGTACAGTACAAACATGAGGTAATGGTGGCAATACAACTCTTTTTATACAGTCACTATACATTTGAATCTGGTTACACTGTAGCCTATTGGCTACTGTTGGCGTGATGTCATCCGGAGTCCCACCCTTCTTGTTCAGGTGTGTCCATGGTGGGAAGGTTTCCCGCGACTGTGCATGATTGGGGAATTTGTACCATGTGAGTTGAATGCTCGCTACTCCAATCTCTGGTAGTAAGCTCACATTCCAATAGCAGCTGAATACAATGTATCTTTACAAATGGCTTAAGTATACATTTCCTATAGAACCAGTTACATTTAACTTAAAGGCACAGTGTAGCAATTACATTCCATATTGTTCCATACACAACACCTGCCCACCCCACATGTCCCCACCACCGCTCTTTGCCTCTTGCCTCCTTCTAGCAGCAGCAGCAACTTTCGCGATGCCTGGAACTTGTCCTGCAGGAAGACAACTTCCTGCAGGATGTCTGTCTGGGCATTGCGAGAGGTGTCCAGGCAGCATGGCACAAGCAGGGCAACTCTTGCAATGCCCAGAGTCAGACAGACATCCTGCAGGAAGTTCTGTTCCTGCAGGACTAGCTCCAGGCATCATGAATGTTGCTGCTGCTGCTAGAAGGAGGCAAGGGGAGCGGCGGTGGGGACGTGCGGGGCAGGCATCCAAGCTGCTCAGGGTGGCGTGATGTCAGCTCCCCCTCCCTTTCCTCTAGGCACACACACGCTGCCACCTCCACCACCATCCGAGCGCACTGGCACCTATTAAGGAGGTAGCAGCAGCCACTCTGGAGGAGATTGGAGAAGGAAGAGCCGTCGTCGCTCTCCTGGGAGGAAGTGGGCGGGATCGGGAAGCAGGCATGGCATTGGACTCGCTGGAGGACTAGAGGAGGAGGGAAAGCCAAAGCTGTCATGTGAGCACTCCTTCCTCGCCCCCATGGGAGGAAGGAGCAGCCCAACGTGGCGTCTTCTGGGTAAGTGTGTCTTTTTGTTTTGTTTACTTCCCCCCTGTGTGTGTGGGGGGGGGGGAGCAGAGGCTAAAGGGATTTCCCAGGGGTGTGTGGAGTGGGAATGAGGGCTGTGAAGCTCCCTAAACAGCAGTGAGTCTTTAAGGTGCCACAACATTTTTGTGTTTTTGTTTTGTTTACCTCCTGATCTGCTTGCACAGAATAAAACTTTAGAATTAATGCCATTTTATTCTGTGCAAGCATATCAGAGAGTAAACAAAAAAATGTTGTGGTACCTTAAAGACTCACTGCTGCTTCAAGGTAGACTACAGCTGGCCCAGGGCACTCCACAGTAAAACAGAGATGACCACTGAACCCTAGAGTTGGATATGACTGGCTTTCAAGCAAGGTATCCCTTTACGTTGCTTGAAAGCCAGTCGTATCCCATGCTAGGGTTCAGGTTGCTCATCTCCATTTCAAAGCCAAAGAGCCAGTGCTGTCTGCTTCTGCAAACGTTTCCATGGTCATGTGGCAGGCACGGAACGCTGTTTACCTTCCCACCAAAGTGGTCCCTATTTATCCACTTGCAATTTCTTGCTTTCGAACTGCTAGGTTGGCAGGAACTGGGACAGAGACAGGAGCTCACTCCAACATCCAGCACTTGGGTCTCCAACTGCTGACCTGCCACCTTCCAGTCAGAGCCTTAGCCACTTGAGCTCAGTGGTTAAGAATCTGGCCTTGTTAGCTGGAAGGCCGACATGACCGTTTGAGCTCCCGTCTCTGTCCCAGCTCCTGGCAACCGCAAGTTGATAAATAGGAACCACTTCGGTGGGAAAGGTAACAACATTCTGGTGTCTAGTCATGCCTGCCACATGTCCACAGAAACATCTACAAACAGACAGTGCTGACTCTTTGGTTATAAATAGATGAGCACTGAACCCTAGAGTCAGATATGACTGGCAGCTTTGGATCTAACAATAGGTAAAGGTAAAGGTAAAGGTTGCCCTTGCTCAAAAGCCAGTCATATCTGACTCTCGGGTGCAGTGCTCATCTCCATTTACAGCCAAAGAGCCAGTGCTGTCTGTGTTTGCAGATGTTTTCATGGGCTATGTGGCAGGCATGACTAGATTGGCCACACAGTCACATGCCCACCGATTAGGCCACACCCACCAGTTAGACCACACCCACCAGTTAGGCCACACCCACCGATTAGGCAACACCCACCAGTTAGGCCATGCCCACGGTGTGGTAGTAAATTTTTTTGGTGCCCATCACTGATCCTCAGTCTCTAGCCATTCCTTCTGTCAGTCTAATAGACTTGGGTATAAAGTTTGCCTAAAGAAGAAAGTCTGGCCAGGTTATTCTGCTATGGTAATAGAGTAGACCATACTGCCAGTGACTCAACACCAATCATTAGAATATCAGATATTCTGTGTAGATTTTCTAGGGGAATAATCTTAACAGTTAATTTTCTCAGATTATTGTTATTATTTTGAAGTAGTAACTGCAAGAAAGAAAAGAGTGTCTTCTGGAAATTTTTGGCTCAGTTCATGTTGAGAGGTATTGTTCTCTATTTTGAACATGTCTGTAGCATGATGGCAACTTGGCTAAATAGCTGCTTGGAATACCTCTTAGCTCCAAAATGAGGGTGGTAAGCATCACAGAAGCTGCCTCACATTATAGCCAGAAGAGCACATGGGTTGAAAAGATAACATTGTTGTGATCCATTAGTTCCTTGTTCTCTTTTCCTCCAGATATTTGGCATTATTCATTTAATTTAGATACTTTAGTGTTAACAGTGAGTCATTCCCATGAGAACCTATTTGGAGAAATTCTCTTCTTTGAGAAATGGGGCTGAATGCATCCTTCCATGCCCGATTCTCTGGGCACAAATAGGATAATGAATTTGGAGAAAGTGTACATATAGTTGTGAGTTCTAAAGTTAGGTTGAAAATTGTTCAAAACATGGAAGTCAAATTGGAAGCTTGATCTTTGGTTAATATTTCAAATTTCCTCACAATTTTATTTTGAGTTTACCCCCTCAGTGTCCTAAGCATGCTCACACATGCTCTGCAATATTTCAGAGCTCTAGAAGGTTGTCCTATAAGAAAAAGCTGAAGGTTCAAGATCCCAGTGTAGCAAATACTACAAATCTGCCATAGGGTATTTTGTGTACTTTGGATAACCTCCTCTGGATTACAGATGTTTGCAAGCAAAAATATTTCTTTTAAAAAGTAACAGACTCTAAAGTGACAACCTGCATTGACCTAGTTTTTTTAAAAAAAAAAACACAACAACTTCAATATACTCATTTTCATTTCTTCCTGCCAAAATTATATTAAGCAGCACTGAAATTAATTTATTTACTCATTGAAAGCCAAAGCTGATTAGATGCAACATCTGGTTATTACCTGCAATAGTGTGTGATTATTTTGTCCAGCTTCTTCAGCTGACTGTGGTTGTGTATAAACTGTGCATATATTAGTGAGCTAATGGCTCATCTGTGATTCAACAATATGGTCTTGTTTCTGGACTTTGAATAGCTATTATGTTGGATATGTTAGCAGATCAAGTAGCACCTAAGCTACCTTGTGGAAGATTTGAATGGTTAGTTGAGTGCATTTGCTTCTTTGGAAAGAAATCACATTCATATTGTATATACTAGGAAAATAAGAAAACTAATTTTTATTGGAGAAATGTATACTGACAGGAATGATTATAGGTATCCTAGTTCTAGCTAACAAAGGTGGAGATGCAAGGAGCTGTGAATGTCCCCTTATCTCTTAAGAAGACAGGTAAGAAATCTCCTCTGCCCTCCCCCTTAGAGGTGGAAGAAGAAAAGGAACTTACATCAGGAACAGTAAGAATACAAGCATATATTGCAGCAAGTCCAAAGTAGATCAGAGCAGGTAAAAGACAGTTTAGGAGACTCGGTGTGGTTCTTTCTGTATTTACTCTTCCCCATGTGAAAACATACATCTCCCCCCCCCAATGTAATGTGAATTATACCATATCCTTGGTTGTTTGATTCCTGGCCTCCTAGGGTTAAGTCTCCTTTACTGGACTAGCTTTGCTCTCCTGTCTCCTCCTGGCTTTGATCTTGGATTTGGATTAAGACTTGTATCAGGTTTGCCTGTGACCTTTACCTTTGTCAAAGGCAACTGCCAACCTAGCAGTTCGAAAGCAAGAAATTGCAAATAGATAAATAGGTACCACTTTGGTGGGAAGGTAAACAGAATTCTGTGCACTTTAGGCATGCCTGCCACATCAAGACTCTGACAAATCATGTGCGTGCTTACTCAGAAGTACATTCTGCCATCTCCAGTTAAGTTTACTTTCTAGTAAATGGAATCAAGATTGCTTTCAAAATCTCTCTGGTTTGGGCTAAATCCTGACTAATCTTTTTTACCATTACCATTTATTTGCATAAATATTTACCTTTGTAACCCAAAATTGATTTACTTATCTATGAAATGACTATCTGTTGCAAGTTTATTGTTTCATTGTAAAAACTTTATTGTTACAGTAGATAGGTGGTAGGATTAGCCTGTATCTGTAGAACTTTATAAGAAGACTTTGCGCTGTCGGGACTTCAGCTCTCTCTCAAAATGTAGTTAGGGAAGCTCATGTGTAGATTTTTATAGCAGGCAGGTTTGCGAATTGTCTTTGACAAGCAAGTGGCCACTGTTGATTAAATGCATTTCAATAAAACTTAATTTCTTTGCCTGTAATTCAAGTCTCTGTGGTTCCTAGGGGGTTCTGCCAGTGGAAGAACTTTTTGATTTCAGCGAAGCATCTCCAGTGAGTTGCACGTCTCTGCTGTACTCTGCCTTTGTTGGCTTGTACAGCTTCTTTGACCTGTGATAGACAAAGGGGATAACAGTTTTTAAGGGAACAGATAGATAGATAGATAGATAGATAGATAGATAGATAGATAGATAGATAGATAGATAGATAGATAGATAGATAGATAGATACAGTGATGCACTGAAGCCAGTCCTGTCCTGTTCAAGCGGACCAGTAGCAGAAATTCCCCAGGACACGCCCACTCTGTGAACCATCCAGAGAGTACACTAAACACTATGGGGTGGCATATAAGTGTAATTACTATTACGATTGCTATTTCTGTACTATTAAATATCTCTTTATTTCAGGACGGAATGAGCTCCCGTCTTTGTCCCAGCCTCCTGCCAACCTAGCAGTTCGAAAGCAAGACATTGCAAGTAGATAAATAAGGACCACTTCGGTGGGAAGGTAACAGTGTTCCGTGCGCTCCGGTGTCTAGTCATGCCTGCCACATGACCACAGAAACGTCTGCAGAAGCAAACAATGCTGGCTCTTCGGCTTTGAAATGGAGATGAGCACTGAACCCTAGGGTTGGATACAACTGGCTTTCTGGTAAGGGGAACCTTTACCTTTACCTAAATATCTCTTTTGCACTAGAAGGACATTGGCGGTTCAGAGATGCAAGGGCTGCAAAAATCAGCTTTCCCCATGCCTGTTACCATTCCCATCATACCGGTACCTATTTATCTACTTGCAATTTCTTGCTTTTGAACTGCTAGGTTGGCAGGAGTTGGGACAGTCATGCAGCACTCTGATCTTGAACCGCTGACTTGCCAACCTTCCATTCATCAATTTCAGAGGCTTGCCGCTTAACCACCACAGTCCCATTGCAGGCACACACACCCAAAGAAAGACTCAGACACCGGTATATGGATAAAGGCATTGGGCTACTTTTATTGAATAATGCCCTAGTCCGAATTATAACTTTCAATTGGTGTATTCATCCAATTGTAATTCTTAAGGCAAGCAGGCCGCAGTAACACTGGTAAGGTTCCTCCCAAAAATGCCAATGATAATTTGCTACAATGTATCCATTTGTATCAATTTGTTTGTTGACACAAACAAATTGTTGACCGGAGTCAATAAACTATCTACTGACCCCACCCTATGACATGTATCCGTTAAATCACGAGATGATGCATGCTGTAAAGCTCCTGCCATCACCCCTTGCCTGGTTCATCGTTGACCCGCCAAAGCTATTACACCTGTACCTGTCTAAGTGTTGGCCAGTCAATTGCGAACCTGCTGGATACCTATGGGTCATAAATCTTTACCTTACCAGTGCTGCCCACCACACGGGGAGGTGTCTATGAAGACTCACCGCCCCCCCCCCCCGACCGTCAGCTCGGTCACCAGGCCTGCTTGCAAATCTTCAAGAAAGAGGTTCATACCTCTAGCCGACAGGTGGACCCCATCCCCTGCATAGAGATCATAATTTTGCAAACTAATTGTGGGGTGTCGGATGACCATCCCCAAACCCTTGTCTGCCAAGAACCGGGCAACAGTCCTGTTCACCAAGCGGCGAGCGCGGTCAAGGGCACGGAGGTCAATACCTCCCCTGTATGAATGACGCGGTACGATGTCCGACCATAGCAGCCTTGTGTTAAGGCCACACATAATGCAAATAAGCTAGGTCACTGCAAATCGTGAATTTTAAAGAAAGGCCAGTGACCTGGGCAAGGTCATTGCCCCCGAGGTGCAGTACAAGGACATCAGGCAGTTCAGCATCCCTGATGGAAAACAGGAATGTCAACAGTTCCCGCCACCTCATTCTGCGCTTACCGTACCAACGTATACGTGCGGTTGCACGTAGTCCAAGCTGGGGTCCCCACTCTGTCGCCGCAGCATACTGCGCTGCCCAGTGCACGTAACTGGCCCACCAGCCATACTGCCACCGGTGTGCAGGGACACACAGGGTCTGTAAAAGAAGAAAAGAGAATAATGACTCAACTGGTACTCATGCCTGAAGTGGGCGAACATACAATGCAAAATGCATGGATCCCCATCTCCCCATCCAGTGTATATCCGCCTCAGAGTATCCAAACGCAGCCGCAGTGGATGCAGCACCTATCCTAAATGAATGGGTGCCGTAATGAGCCCCTGGGAGGCCAACACTGGATAGTGCCATACCGGTCACCTTCCAAAATTGAAATTTAGTAAGGGGAGACCCATCCTGGTGGCAGAAAAATGGGCCAGGGTGCACGCCACGCACTGCCTCGATGGTGCCCTGTAGGGCACCAACCGGACAGATGTCTGCAATGGAACATCGTAGCAGTCTAACTCCACTGCCTACGCCATGCTGATCAACTTTTGAGGACTGTATCCTCAACTGAGCCCACTCATTAGTGACATAGACATCGTCGAGTTCCAGTGCCCTACGAGTCGCATCCGCCTTAGACAGTAGTACCAACTCACTGATGCGGAGCACTCCAAAGAAGGTCACCGTGGTAGCCGCATGCAAAAGAGCCACCTCATACTTATCATAACACAAGTTATGCCAGCCTCGTGCAAGGTGGGTCAGTACCTCTGGTGAAATTGGGTGGCGAGTGTCCGGGCGGCGGCCACGTTCCCGTGTCCACCCCTCCAAAACATGATGTATGCGGAAATCATTCACGCAGTTAGCAAAACCCCTCACTTTGGCCATAAATGCCAGTGCCGACAGCCTGGATGCTATAGTACGAGGAGCCAAACCCTGATTGTGTAGATAAACCATAAATTGTAAAACCTGTTCCACTGGAATGGGCCACACTTCGAGCATCTGAAGTTGCACACAAAACGTTCTAAATTGTACGAAAGCATGTTGATACGCCTTACGCGTGCGAGGTGCCAAAGACATGCCAATCGCCCGGTTCACCTCTCCTCACCAAATGTCCAAATCTCGGCCGGGAGTGGTGAGGGGAATTCCTCTGCTTCCGGAGCCAAGGCACGGAACCGGGGGATCTGCAGGCGGGATAAAGCATCAGCAATATCATTATTAATGCCTGGGACATGTCTGGCCTTAAACAGCACATTTGGGCGTCGGGTTCTTAACACAAACTGGCGAACCAACGCCATCACCCTGGGTGATTTAGACGTCTGAGCGTTGACAATGTGCACCACTGCCGCATTGTCGCACCAAAAATGGACCACTGAGTCGGCCCACTCCTCGCCCCATAGCATCAAAGCTCCCAGGATTGGAAGGAACTCAAGAAATGTAAGATCGCGGAGGCGATCCGTGCCCCACCATGCTGGAGGCCATTGGCCATAAGCCCACCTTCCCTCAAAATAAATCCCATATCCCAGGGAGCCGGAGGCATCCGACTGTACTTGGAATCTAGGGGAAACCAGAAGGTCCGATCTCCAGAAAGAGACCCCATTAAATTCCCGTAAAAATCTGAGACACACCGAAAGGTCAGCCCGCATGCCCCTGGTCAGTCGGACCCTGTGGTGGCGCTTTAATAGGCCAGACATGGCGTCACATAGGCGCCGAGCAAATGCTCTGCCGGGTGTCACCACCCTGCAGGCAAAGTTAAGATGGCCATGAAGTACCTGAAGCTAACGAAGTGACACTTTACGTTTGGCCAGCAACGCCAAAATCATCGCGGAGATCCGTGTGACCTTCTCAATGGGTAACCAGGATGCCTGTGCGACTGTGTCAATTTCAATACCCAGAAATGTGAGCGTAGTAGATGGGCCCTCGGTCTTTTCGGGCGCTAAAGGGACACCCAGTTCCAGCATTAGCGTCTGAAATGTAGTGAGGAGACGCGTGCATGTGTCCGAGCCCCGTTCACCCCCGAACAAAAAGCCATCGAGGTAATGGGCTACAGACCGAGACCCGGACCTGCGAACAAAGGCCCACTGAAGGAAAGTGCTAAAACGTTCGAATGCTGAACATGAAATAGAGCAGCCAAAAGGCATGGCCTTGTCTACATAGAACTTCCCTTGGAATCTAAAACCCAATAGCTCGAAGTCCCCAGGGTGCACTGGAAGCAATCGGAATGCCTATTTAATGCACATTTCGCCAGGAGGGCACCGGGACCACAAGAACGGACCATCCTTAGGGCTTGGTCAAATGACGTATATCTGACCGAACAAAGGTCATCAGGAATAGCATCATTGAGAGAAGAACCCGCCAGGTACGATAAGTAGTGGATTAAACGGAATTCACCCGGGGTCTTCTTAGGTACTAGCCCCAGAGGGGAGACCTTCAGGTTAGGGAAAGGTGGTGCGGAAAAGGGGCCCGCTACTCTCTTGGCAATACTCAGGGCAGCCACCCCCTCCTTACCCCTCAGGGAAACCAAATTGGGGGCATCTTGGGGTCCTCGCACCCCTTTGAATGGGATTCGAAAGCCCCACTGGAAACCCTCCAGGAGGTACCTCGCATCCTCCCTCCTTAGATAAGTTGAGAGCCATCGCTCCAACATATACACATTAACTGGGGAGGGGGCCTTTTGACTGGCTAGCTCCATCAGCGGAAGCCCTGCCCACTGCCTGACCACCTCTACCTCTGCCCCGTGACCCACCAACCCGCGGGCACGCGGAGGCGGCAGTGGGGGCCAGTGCAAGAGGGACACTCATGTTTGTATCGACTCTGTCGCTTATTGCACACGGCATTAGCTGAGAAGCTCCAACACAGCAAGCGGGCTGGAACCCCCTGCCCCGCCGGCTGGCGGGGAGCCTGTGTTGGAGCAGCTCGCTGTACAGCATGGCCACAATGGTACCTATCCCCAGGCGCTGGACGCGTGGGGGTCATGTACAAGAGCCACAATTTTTGGCAGGGCTCATCCCATCTCATCTCCGGGTGTAGGGCCACCCTCATTTTGAATTCCTCATCGTAAGCCAACCACGATGGGCCAGGGAAATCAACCATCGCCCTGTAAATATTGTCCAAGTATTCGACCATAGGAATGGCCAGATCAGGCCGGGCCCTGAGGTATACCGCCATATAAATCAGATATAAACCAGTTGGCCCAGGTGCGCGGTGGCTTACGACGGCGAGACAGCTCCTTGTCTCTGTCATCCTGTCCCTCTCTCTCTTCCTTAGTGGGCTCACGGTTCAATAGGGAGAATATATTCACGTACTCCCCTCGCCAAATCTTCTCCCTCGTGACCTGTGACAAATGATCACCAAGGGGCAATGAATAACCAGCCGTCGGCAAAGCCGTCACCGGCACATTATGTATAGAGGGCATACGCTGCGGGACCTGGACAGCCCCTGCGATGCTCGGCACTGCCCCAGGGGCGGAAACCCATGCCCTCAACGAGGTGCCATTTTGAAACCATGGGGCACTGGGATAGGCTGGTAACTGATGCCCACTCGTCTCAACCTGACGAGGCCAGGGCCACTGAACCCCACCACTGGAAGTGGGCTGTGATGTAGGTGCACTAAATTGAACCTGATACTCACTAGGTGCACCCCCATGAGCCGCCCCCACCGGGGGTTCCTGCCCACGGCGGGTGTCAGAGCTCGCGACCGGAATCGAGCTCTGGGGCCATACCTGACTACTCCCCGTCTGCAGATCTGGACAAACGGGGAGCTGCGAGACACCAGCTGGCACCGGCCAGAGCATCTCAAGCAGCTCAACCCGGCTGGCCGCCCGTTGCAGCGTTGCAATGAAGGGGCCCCGGTGGAAAGAGAAGGCCCCCCTCCCCAGGAGGCTGTGCAATGCCTAAGGATGCTTCCAGCACTGCCAAACGTGCTAACAGAGCATCCACTGCCACAGAGCCCCCAGCATAAGGCAGACCGGGTGGGCCGGACGGCCCACTAGGCAGTTGGAAAGGCAACCCGAAGGGTGAGCCAGGGCCAGAATAGGGCCATGCCCAAAACTCTGGCCCATCAGGGGCCGGAGGAGGAACAGGTTGTATACCCGCAGCAGGCCCTCCCATGCTGCCCTGACCCATGGCCGGTAACGGCGGGCCGAGGGCCGAAGCCCATGAGGGGCCGGCCTGTAGCTGGCCAGCCACCGAGCTGGAGCCCGGCTGCCAAGTGCCAGCCTGAGTAGCCCCACCAGTAGTGGGCAAGGCTGGCACGATGCCCTGCCGCAGGGGCGCAGCCCTGGTCCTCCGACCCGATGGCTGTCCCCTGTCCAGCGCAGGGCCGGTGAAAGTTCTCCCCCTTGGCCGCAGCTTCATCACTGGGGCCTTCCGCTTGGGAGCCATGTCTCCCGAGGAGAAGAAAAAGCAAGATCCCTATCCAGGGATCGAAATCCTAGTGCCAAAGCACGCGGTAGCCAAGCAAACCAAGGCTCTGCATGCGCTAATCCTCCTTTCCCAGCCGGGAAAGAACCGCAAGGGCTAAACAGCCGCAGACTAAAGGAATAAACAGCGATGGAGAAAACTTCTCCTCTCCGTCGCTCTTTCTAAAATGGCAGCTCATCTGCCTCGTGGCCACCCCTTTTATAGAGGGTTGGCCACACCACCTAACTCACCCGGATGTCTGAGTCTGGGTGGGGGCGGGGGCCGCAAAGAGCGCGGTGGCCATTTTGGCGCCGCACTTTCATTCTCTTCTAGGGACTTAAAAATTGAGCAGGGTACAAAAGTGGTAGGAAAAGAGCTAGATTACTCCCAGTTAACCATTAAAATAGTTCACAGTGTATTGTATTAGCATTATGCTTTTATTAACACAAACTCTTTAAGGCATTTTAAAGTAAAGAATATGCAACAGGTATCCCACAGGTCCCTTAAATGTGTTTCAACTTGCTTGTAAATGAATGCATGGATATGGCCAATGTTGTTACCTTTCAATCCTTGTTCTGGTTAACGTATGATCCTTTCAAAATCTTAATTGTTGATTGGAACTGTAAGCAATTACCAACAATGTACCAAAGGCAGTGTTCCATTTATTCCGGAAAATATAATTAACCATTGATCTTTTCATTTCATGAGACCCAGCAGACTCCCGAACCCACACATCTTTTTGTGATTGTACCCATGCGTGTGGTTTTTTTAAATAGAAAAAAATGTATTTTTCTCCTGCTGGTGCTAAAGATCACTTGCAGTAAACAATGCAAATGAAAGAGAATGGAAATAAAGCATATTGAAATAATCTCTACAGGATTTTCTTAGTGGAGTTTTTGAAAATTTAATGTTAAATCACATTATATCCCCCCCCACCTTCTCAAATATAATTTGGTTCAACTTTGTTCATTATTTGTTGTTCTTTTCTTTAACAATTCATTACATATCATAATGATTTATTTGCTCTAATTCTACCCTTTTGCTGTGTTGCTACTGAGAACTTATTTATGCATTCTCTCTTTAATGCTACATGTCGGATTTTAACTCCTGTGTGGCTGCTTGACTTTGTTTTCAAAAACAATATTCCTCAATCCTTATGAAATGCTGTTCTCTTCCTGAAGCGTGCAGATGTGTTGAGCAGAGAGAGGCAGTCATTGTAGGTAGCAAATTCTGGAAGAGGGGGAAGGTACTAGGAGACAGAGTTTGTTGTGTATTTTCTTTTACATATTTATATGATGTTTTCTTTTGTTAATTGTAAAAATAGATTTTAAAAAAGAAATTGGAAGATTTCTTTGTTGTTGTTCACATTTAAAAGAGAGCCCATTTAACACAGAGAATTAGTGTTAGTAACTTATTGCTTAAAACTTTAGTTCTGAAACAAACTCTGAGATTTAGAGGGCTCTTTCACTGTTGAACTTCATAGCTTATTGCTTCCTCCTGAAGCCACGTATTCAGCGAATCATAAGGAAATAATCTGTTCCTTTAAAAGTACCTAAATGTTTGAGTGTGTCAGGGAAGCAATAATATGAGGAGGTTAGATTTTGTCAAAAGGGAGGACTCCTGACAGGGTCAGCTAGGGTGGAATGACCAGCATACTAAAATGTATTTCTCCTCTTCAGAAATTAATGGGCACGTCAACAGAAGAGAACTAATATTTCCAGTGATAATGAGCCCAAGAGATTCTTTTGTAGGTAATTACTGGACAGCAAAGGCAGTGAAGTGACAGACTAAAGGAGGATTTACCCTTGTTACTATTGTACAAAATAAAATTTTCGGCAAAGCCAACAATTTTGAATAAAATGCCTCTTGCCGTCCACTTTAGTTCAGACACTCCAAGTATTCTGGAACATTACTACTCCTTATGCTGAGACCAGAAGCTCTCCTGCCCTCCACATAAGCATTCAAGAGGTAGTACTTGAAGGTGCTGTGATTAAGGGTTGGGCACATATTTATAAAATCTTACATGCCATATATCGGGGCACTGATGTTTTAGAGGCCAGCCCTTGCTATAATCATCTTGAGTTGACTCCTTTGCATGGTTGGGAACCAACATTCTCCAAGCTTAAATGAGCCTTTTTTCAAAATAATGAGAGAGAAAGAGAGAGAGAGAGAGAGAGTATGATCTACTCTCAAGAGACTGGAGCTAATGGAAAGCCAGCCAACCTAGACAGTAGTCTGGTATAAAACACTTGTACAGCACAAAATTATTTTGCACCACCTGCAAAGAGGGTGGAAGAAGTATATGCTTGAGTGATGTCGAATGACACATACATACACATCCCTCCCCAAAAGCAAAAGAGAAAACAGACACATGAGCAGGGCAAACCCCTAAGGCACAACACAAACTAGATCTGTTTGCTTTTAGACCAGCCCCAAGTCAGCAATGCTGAGTAAAGAATAAGACTGCATTTCTATACCCATCAGACTTCAGAGCAGTCATTACCAAGATAGTGCCTCAAGCATCTTCAGTGCAGCACACCATGTCTTATGGCAAGTCCACAAAACAGGATAGTAAAATTGACAGTGAGCCAGTAATAAAACTTTAAGGCAGAATGCTTTCACCCAGATATGGCCTTAAAGGTATGATAAAATGGCAATGCTTTTTTTAATGGTATTTATCGCTTTCTATTTAAACTAAAACAGAGTGAATACACAGGAAAAAATTCTGGAAGAGAATAGCTAGCTTTCTTTTCCCATGTGGTAAAGTCTACACATCAATGTACACACAGCTGGGCAGTGAAAATGTTGGTTGTGTTTATGGTTTTGTTTAGATCTGATCTTAAGTTTATTTTGAGGAAATGACATATTGGAAGCCTACAAAGACACTCAGAGGAAGATTATGTGCCCCCTTCTCTCTTTCCCATAATAGCTATCCTGGTGTAGGGATAAACATTTTGTTAGGTGATGTCCAAGGCACTGCAGAAGAAGCTGAGACAGTGGGAGAAGAATAAGCAGTTGTTGAAAGCTATCAGCAAAAGCATGACAGCCCAGCAAAAATTGGAAATTCACTTGACAGAGAACAATGCAAAAAAAGGAGAAAGCAGGGACCTGTGTTGGAGGATGGAGGGGGCATGTGGGAATCTGATAGGGATGAACCATAAGCCAAGTTCATGAGAGTGCACACACTCCTGTTTGGTTTCTGAGTTCCCCTAGAGAGATGTCCTGCATCCCTTTACTATGTTTCAATCTTTCCCTGAAAGAATGTCAGTACACATGTAATCAAAGTCTATGGATAGACTGATTACGCAGGTTTCATGAGGCTAGTATGCTCTCTTAGCTGCTCTAACCAATCAGGACTCTAATCATGTACTGTAGCTTGCATGATTTTCACACGGTATCCTAATGTTAGAAACAATGTATGCCGAATGTAACCCACGGCTGAATACTCTCTATTGTTCACTATGCAACCCATTTTGCTCCCTTTCCACTGAATGCACTATTGTTCCTGTATTCTTATCTGCTGCTGAATTTTGGCAATAAAAGATACTGGTTGGAGTGGTTCGAGAGAGCTCTCCCCAGACAGCCGGCTGGACCGTATCTCTGCTTGGGCATTTTCATGGTATCAGGATTTCCTCCTGCAACACTTTGGGATTCATCTTATCCTGTTTACAAGCTGATTAAGCCAGTGCTAGTGAAGCAGGATGCAGATGAGGCAGAAGTCACTGTTGGAGAAAATCCGTAAACATCACAAGATTGATCAAGCACTACGAGGCCCACATGCAGGACTATGAGAAGAAGTCAGATGAGCAGTGTGATGTTCTGGCATGGTTACACTAGGAATTCCAGAAGGCCAAGTCAAAGGTGGTCCTCAATGTGTGAAGGCAGTCCTGGGTCATGATGGAATAGCAACCTGGATTCTTGCTTGCATGTACAAATAAGCAGGACCCTTTTCCTCTCTCACCTCCCTGCTACTCAAATGAAAAAAGGAACAAGAGATGTGTTAAGATTAACTATGTCTCTTTACTTTTGGTGAGAACAGGCTGAAAGGTAATGACTAGATAGGGCTCATATCTTTGCTTCCCTCAAACTCATAGAGGAACTGCCTGGGTATAATTTGCTCACAAGGAACAAATAAATCACTCCCTTCCTTTCAGCAGCCAGTTTAGGAATAGGAACTGTTTCGGAATAGGAACAGACCAGAGGGGTCTCCAATTTTGCCATTTGTTATGAGAGGCTTTTATCCTTTCATAAAAACCTCAAAACCTGGCTGGCGCAACGGGTGTGGGGGGCAGCAGGGGAGGTAGACACTCTGGATTGGCTCATTTGAGTGCCACCTGGGCTCCCAGCTTTCAGTATTTTACTGTTAGTTTTAGTAATTTAAGGATATGGCACTGGGAAGGTTTTTTTTAATTTTTAGATTTTAACAATTTAATATTTGATGTGTTTTATTCTATTGTTCTGTAGAGTTTTTATTTGTGGTGTTTTTATATGTGTAAACCGCCCTGAGTCGCCTCGGTGAGAGTGAGGCAGTAAAATATGATTAATTAATTAAATAAATAAATAACACAGCATCCCAAAGCAGCTAGACCAGTGATTGACCAATCCTGTGCTGCTATGATTGAGACTTTGGGTGAATGATGTATGCAATTCATTATTAGGTCCATCCTGTTCCTCCTTGGCCAAGGCAAGAGAGATAGGGCAGTCTTTGTCCTGTGCTCAAACTGTCAAAAGGGGGTAGCAGAACTGTGTGCCATTCTTTGTGGTCCTGCTGCTTAAAACATATGTTTCCTTTTGCCTAATGGTAAGGCCACCCCATTATTTATCTAAGTTTAAGGCACTATTTTCCTGTATTACTTATAAATGGATTTTCTGAGCTAATAAGCAGTAAGCTTCCTTGTTGGTTTACTACGAGTCCCGAGAGTGGTTACTCTTCTCCAACAGTCAGAAGCTTAGTACCATGCTGTTTCACTTTGCAAACATAAACACCAAATGATCTTAATGGTGAGAACTCGACCTCACAGTTGCAAAGGGATTTTCCTTTTCTTAATGGAGTTTTTTTAAAGCTTTCCCTGCATTTATCAAGCACTGGGCTCAGGCTGGAAAATGTAGATTAATTCCAATATTTGTCTTGAGGTAAAATGTAATGGAAACTCCAGAGTGTAGCAGGGTCCCAGACTCCCCCGCCCCCCAAGGCTGTGGCTTAGAGTGCCCCAAGGTTGCTTGCTAAGGTTACCTCCTACACACAGGTAAAGGTAATGGTCACCCTTCATTGAAAGCCAGTCATATCTAACTCTAGGGTTCAGTGTTCAGTTTTTTCCTCCTCTAAGGCTTTATTAGCCAAAGAGCCAGTGCTGTCTGTGTCTGCAGACATTTCCACGGACATATGACAGGCATGACTAAACACCAGCATGCACCGAATGCTGTTTACCTTCCCACTGAAGTTTATTTATCTACTTGCAAAATTTTGCTTTCAAACTGTTAAGTTGGCAGGAGCTGGGACAGAGACGGAAACTCACTCTGTCATGCAGCATTTGGGTCTCATACTGCTGATCTGCCGACCTTCCAGTCATCAAGTCCAGCATCTTAACCACTGAGCCACCGCAGTCCCTCCCACACAGAGAGTCACCATATTAGAGGAGTTTGAAGCCTAGATAAGGGAATAGAGATGCCGAAGACCTTTGCAAAAATAAAATAAAGTTCCTCTTTTATGTTCTCTTTTTAGAAGCTGAGTGGAACAACAGCTGAATTTGACCTCAACACTGACAGTGAGATAGGATTTGCTATGACAATTCTTCTGAGACAGAGCACTAACTTTGGGTGAAGATTCCCCATGCCCGGTTGGGCATCAGTGGCTTCTGGCAGAGGTTAAACCAGTGAGCAAACTCCTGGCCTCTGGCCCTTGTCAGGGCATAAGGGGGGTGAATCAATGATAGGGATTAATTCGGCCGCTTGTAGCCTGACCGACGATTCTGCCGAGCAAGCATCTCGCAGACCCCAGTTATCCATTAGAGTAATCACTCATCCTCTGGCCAAGGTAATCCCCGGTGTAAATATCAGCCATATTTACCCTTGCTTAAGCCCTACACAATGGTCTTCCTTGCCCCATGTTTGTCCAAGTTAATTAACTTCCCTTTGAGAGGTTTCCTATTAACCCGGGTACGTGGGTGAGGTAATTTTCCTGTCCGGTGACAGTTTCGCCACCGTTGTGCTTTTTTCCCTATAAATGATGTTGCCTTTTTCCAATAAAGTACTGATCTGATCTCGGTTCCTCTTGCTCGAAAGCCAGTCATATCCGACTCTAGGGTTCAGTGTTCATCTCTGTTCCAAAGCTGAAGAGCGAGCGCTGACTGCTTCTGCAGACGTTTCCATGGTCATGTGGCAGGCATGACTAGACACCGCAGCACACGGAACACTGTTTACCTTCCCACCGAAGTGGTCCCTATTTATCTACTTGCAATTTCTTGCTTTTGAACTGCGAGGTTGGCAGGAGCTGGGACAAAGACGGGAGCTCATTCTGTCCTGCAATACTCGTGAATCGAACTGCTGACCTCCTGCCTTCCAGTCAGCGTCTTTATTAAAAGCCTAATGTAAAATGTAGGGAAAAAATTCTACCGAGAAAGAATCTTTTAGAAGGCTCCCAAATGCCAGCTGGCAGATAGTAACTGGAATACAACGAAGTTGAGACGACTTTGGAGAACTTAAGAAGCAAAGCTCTCCATAATGAATTTCTCTCTTTCAAAATTTCCTAGGGCTTAAAGAGAAGAAAATCTTTTATTTTACTGTCTTTTCAACTTCCCCCCCCTCCTTTAAGGGTTTGCTAGCCTAATTTTGTAAAATACACACCAAGACAAGTACACTAATTGAGCCCTCAAGATTTTCTATTAATGTCATTAGAAAATAATTCATATACACAGAAGGAATGTCTTCAGGAAACCGGCTTGCTCAGGAGATATTCCTATCACACCTATGTTTGTTTGGTTTATATATTGATATGGGCAATCATAGCAGTAAAATGAAGTTTATTAAAACTTCAGGTTCTAAACAAACACAGTATGACTAATTAATATTAATTTTGAGCAAGTCATTTATAACATGGGCAAATCTCCAAGAATTTTCTAAGTATAAAATACTTAGAATTAGTACTCTAGTACCATGATGGTGAACCTTGGCACTCCAGGTGTTCTTGGACTTCAATTACCAGAAGCTGAATTCAGTACTCCTGCTGATCAGGGCTTCTGGAAATTGACGTTCAAGAACAGCTGGAATGCCAAGGTTCACCTTCACTGCTCTAGTCCTTCCTGCTGGTGACATCCTGGGTCCCTGCAAGTTGCCCATAGCAAAACAAGTGGCAGGGCATGTGACCACATCAAACACACACTCTCTGTGTGATCTCAGACAGCCCCTTCTTGGGAAGTGCATTGGAGATTCACACTCTCAAACTCTTGGCACCACAGCCTGGAACTCCTACCCAAAAAAGGATCCAGGGGTGATCCAGGAAATTACCGACCTGTCAGTTTGACATGTGTCCCAGGTAAAGTGATGGAAACCATTCTAAAAGATAGAATTAATAGGCACATAGAAGAGAAGGCGCTGCTAAAGGAGAGCCAACATGGCTTTTGCAAGGGCAAATCATGCCTCACTAATCTGTTGGAATTTTTTGAGAGTGTCAACAAGCATGTGGATAAGGGGGATCCAGTTGACATTGTTTATCTGGACTTTCAGAAGGCTTTTGACAAGGTCCCACACCAAAGGCTCTTGAATAAACTTACCAGTCATGGAATAAAGGGACAGGTCTTGTCCTGGATCAGCAACTGGCTAAGGGACAGGAAACAGAGGGTAGCACTAAATGGACACTTCTCCAAGTGGAGGGAAGTAAAGAGTGGGGTCCCCCAAGGTTCAGTACTGGGACCCCTGCTTTTCAACCTCTTCATAAATGATCTAGAGGTAGGAGTAAATAGCAAGGTAGCCAAATTTGCTGATGACACTAAATTATACAGGGTAGTGAAAACTGTGAGAGATTGTGAGGAGCTCCAGAGGGATCTCTTGACACTGGGGGAGTGGGCAAAACAGTGGCAAATGAGTTTCAACATTAGTAAGTGCAGAGTGATGCATGTTGGGGCAAAGAACCCCAATTACATTTATAAACTGATGGGGTCTGAACTCTCTGCGACAAACCAGGAAAGGGACCTTGGTGTCCTGGTGGACAGCTCAATGAAGGTGTCAACCCAGTGTGCCTCAGCAGTGAAAAAAGCAAACTCAATGCTAGGGATCATTAGGAAGGGTATAGAAAATAAGTCAGCAAGTGTCATTTTGCCTCTTTATAAATCTATGGTGAGGCCCCATCTGGAATACTGTGTACAGTTCTGGTCGCCATACCTCCAGAAGGATATTATGGAGCTGGAAAAAGTGCAGAGGAGGGCAACCAGAATGATTAGGGGACTGGAACACCTTCCTTACCATCTGAGGCTGCAACGGTTGGGCCTCTTCACTCTTGAACGACGACGTCTAAGAGGTGACCTGATTGAAGTTTATAAAATCATGCACGGTGTGGACAAAGTAGATAAGGAAAAACTGTTTTCCCTATCGCATAACACTAGAACTAGGGGACACTCCATGAAACTTTTGGGTACTAGTTCTCAAACAAATAAGAGAAAGTACTTTTTCACCCAGAGGATTACTGGCCTATGGAACTCCCTGCCAGAAGAAGTGGTGACAGCTGTCAGTCTTGACAGCTTTAAGAAAGGATTAGACAAGTTCATGGAGGACAAGAGTATCAATGGCTATAATAATGGATACTTAAGGACAACCTCCGGGTTGGAGAGATAGGCAGGATATCTCTCAATATCATTTCCAGGGAAGCCTAAGCAGGTGAAGGCATCTGCTTGGGAATACCCTGAAGGAAATGGTGAGCCACTGTGTGAGACAGAATGCTGGACTGGATGGGCTGTGGCCTGTTCCAGCAAGGCTGTTCTTATGTTCTTATGTTCTTACCAGGTCTTCCCAGTCTACCAATTAGCCTAAATTTAAAGTAACAATATAATAATGCACATTGTCAAAAGCCAAAGGGTTGGACCCAGAAAAAATAAACCAAATAAGAGAGAAGTTAGATTCCTGATTAGATTAAATCCCATTTTTTAGTAGTTCCATTTTAAATGAATGTTTGTTCTACACCAGTGATGGTGAACTTTCGCACTCCAGGTGTTCTTGAACTTCAAATCCCAGAAGCCCTGATCAGCAGGAGTGCTGCCTTGGGCTTCTGGTAATTGAAGCCCAAGAACATCTGGAGTGACAAGGTTTGCCATTATGGTTCTACACTGTTTTAACAGTTTGATACCATGTTATCTGTCTTGGCTCCTAAGGAACCTTAGGATTAGTATTTTAAGAAGATACTTAGAATTTTCTGCTGTAACACAAGGGAGAAGATTCTAATAGAGCTCTCAAATCTTTACCTATAAGGAGGGACGTTAACCATTGGAATCCAGCAAATGCGCCCGCACCCGTCCATACTATCCCATACCAAGCCGCCAGCACTTGCCTTTATCCAGCTCGACCATCACTGCAGTCAGCAGTGGGGGCAACTGCCCCATGAACGCAAACAAAACAAATCAACTTCAAGTCCCAGCATCCTCTGCACCACGCCACCCTTCAGCCAATCAGGCTGACAGGCGAGAGCAAGGAGAACGCTGGGAAAACCTCGCGACCTCACTAACCCAAACATGCAAAAAACCATGGTAAGACAACCACCGGCCTTCTTTCCCAGAGCAACGGGACTCCCTCTTCTCCCCGTAACCCCATGAAAGACATGGTGAGACCACCGCTGGCCTCAAGGTAATTTGAGCCAGGGTGGAATAAAAATAAGCAGCAGGCAGCACTTTGTGAGGGGAAGCACACTCCCTGATGAATGACTGGATGCTGCCTTTGTACTACCCACACCGCTGTTTCGAGAACTAGCATGAAACAGTGGTGGAGGTAATAGAAAAGCAGCAGCCAGCAATCTGTAAGGAAGAGCACCACCCCTTACGGATCATTGCCTGTCGATTTCCCATTAGGTAAGCCTGGGGAAAAGGAGGCCGAGAGGAGAGAACCATTGTGAAGCAGATAGCTCTTCTCTGCCTCCTTCTCCCCTGGACGACCTAATGAACCTTACCAGATGAAGAGCTAGCTGACTGCCAGCTCTTCCTTTTCCCCATCGCTGCATCCAAACCTACTTTTGAAACAGCAATGGGGAAAAGAGGAAATGACAAACAGGCTGTTCTTCACCCCACAAAACACAACAATAACAAAACAAAATAGTTAACCAGAATGCAAAGCATAAAAAATAATAAAACATAAATAAATAAATAAATCAAATAAACCCAGTAAACAACAAAACAATAAACAACAAACTCAACAAAAAACACCCAAAATCCCAAAGGCTACCGAAAAACAATGAAAAATCACTAAAAGCACCTATCTACAACACAAAAATACCTTACTCAAAAAACAATAATATTACAAATTACCAAAATAAATACGGGGAAAAACAAAAAATAAATAACCACCAGAAATATCCAAAACAATAAAACAAATTTAAAATCCAGAAAAAAATATGAAATAACAAACAAAAATACTTTGGGGGTTTACGTAGAAACTCTCTACTTAAACCCCCCAGCCCAGCACCCCAAAATCAAAACAAAATAAAAATAAAATAATAAACCAAGGGCACTTACAAAAGACGTCCTCCCTCCATGCCACCAGAACAGAACTGAAGACATAAAGACTATCACAGTACTCTAAATCACAGCCCCACCTAGAGGCCAAAAGAGTATAAAACAGTTAAAAAAAATTTAAAATCCAAATAATAAATAAATAAAATAAACAAAACCAAATAAATTTTAAAACCACAAATTCAAAACACCACCACCCAAACCACCCCTAACCCCCCAAAAAAAACCTCACCAAAAAAAAAACACCTGCCCGGCAAGTCCGGGCAAAAATATGCTATTAGAATTATAAATATCCTACTTTAAACATCCACACTTCACACTTGGTAGACTAAAATCTAAGTGCAAGGTACAGTATGGTAAAAATAGAAGGAACCTAAAATTTAGACATGCAACATCACCAAGATCAGGCTTCTAATCTTTGTAATACTGTAACAGAAGTGAAAGAAGGCAATAATCAATTAATAAGTTGTAAGCATATGACACTGCAACACTCTCTGGTTCTATCTGTCTATTGAATGAGTATTGCAGACACAAACTTTGTACAGTATTTTATACGTATTTATACAGCAAACAACAACAAAATTGACATTAAAAAATTAGATGCTACAACTTGTATACCTTGAGTTCTTGTATAGCACCGGAGCAGAACTTGCTGGAAGACTTAAATTAGAATTCAAATGTCTCATTGAAACCAAATGAGAACAAGTCCAAGATACATTTATTGACCATAAGAACATAACATAAGAACATAAGAACAGCCTTGCTGGAACAGGCCACAGCCCATCCAGTCCAGCATTCTGTCTCACACAGTGGCTCACCATTTCCTTCAGGGTATTCCCAAGGAGATGCCTTCACCTGCTTAGGATTCCCTGGAAATGGCATTGAGAGATATCCTGCCTATCTCTCCAACCCGGAGGTTGTCCTTAGGTAGCCATAATTATAGCCATTGATAGCCTTGTCCTCCATGAACTTGTCTAATCCTTTCTTAAAGCTGTCAAGACTGACAGCTGTCACCACTTCTTCTGGCAGGGAGTTCCATAGACCAGTGATCCTCTGGGTGAAAAAGTACTTTCTCTTATTTGTTTGAGAACTAGTACCCAAAGGTTTCATGGAGTGTCCCCTAGTTCTAGTGTTGTGCGATAGGGAAAACAGTTTTTCCTTATCCACTTTGTCCACACCGTGCATGATTTTATAAACTTCAATCAGGTCACCTCTTAGACGCCGTCGTTCAAGAGTGAAAAGGCCCAACCGTTGCAGCCTCAGATGGTAAGGAAGGTGTTCCAGTCCCCTAATCATTCTGGTTGCCCTCCTCTGTACTTTCTCCAACTCCATAATATCCTTCTGGAGGTATGGCGACCAGAACTGTACACAGTATTCCAGATGGGGCCTCACCATAGATTTATAAAGAGGCAAAATGACACTTGCTGACTTATTTTCTATACCCTTCCTAATGATCCCTAACATTGAGTTTGCTTTTTTCACTGCTGAGGCACACTGGGTTGACACCTTCATTGAGCTGTCCACCAGGACACCAAGGTCCCTTTCCTGGTTTGTCGCAGAGAGTTCAGACCCCATCAGTTTATAAATGTAATTGGGGTTTTTTGCCCCAACATGCATCACTCTGCACTTACTGATGTTGAAGCTCATTTGCCACTGTTTTGCCCACTCCCCCAGTGTCAAGAGATCCCTCTGGAGCTCTTCACAATCTCTCACAGTCTTCACTACCCTGTATAATTTAGTGTCGTCAGCAAATTTGGCTACCTTGCTTTTTACTCCTACCTCTAGATCATTTATGAAGAGGTTGAAAAGCAGGGGTCCCAGTACTGAACCTTGGGGGACCCCACTCTTTACTTCCCTCCACTTGGAGAAGTGTCCATTTAGTGCTACCCTCTGTTTCCTGTCCCTTAGCCAGTTGCTGATCCAGGACAAGACCTGTCCCTTTATTCCATGACTGGTAAGTTTATTCAAGAGCCTTTGGTGTGGGACCTTGTCAAAAGCCTTCTGAAAGTCCAGATAAACAATGTCAACTGGATCCCCCTTATCCACATGCTTGTTGACACTCTCAAAAAATTCCAACAGATTAGTGAGGCATGATTTGCCCTTGCAAAAGCCATGTTGGCTCTCCTTTAGCAGCGCCTCCTCTTCTATGTACCTATTAATTCTATCTTTTAGGATGGTTTCCATCACTTTACCTGGGACACATGTCAAACTGACAGGCCGGTAATTTCCTGGATCACCCCTGGATCCTTTTTTGAAAATTGGTGTTACATTCGCTACCTTCCAGTCATCAGGCACAAAGCCTGATTTGAGGGAAAGATTATATATTTTGGCTAGGATATCAGCAATTTCATCTTTAAGTTCCCTGAGAACTCGTGGATGGATGCCATCTGGTCCTGGGGATTTGTTAGTGTTTAGCTTAACAAGACATGCAAGGACCTCCTCCCTGGTTATTTCTATCTTGCTTAATTCTTCGGTTTCCCTCCCTACGAAGATAGGTTCTGTTTTGGGCATGTGGTCTCTATCTTCTTCAGTGAATACTGAAGCAAAGAATTCATTGAGTCTCTCTGCAATCTCTGTTTCCTCTTTAATAACCCCTTGCCTTCCATTGTCATCTAATGGTCCAATGGCCTTCCTAGTTGGGTTCTTACTTCTAATGTACTTAAAGAAGTCTTTGTTATTCCTCTGAGTATTTTTAGCTATACGCTCCTCAAAGTCTTGCTTTGCTTTCCTGATTGTTGCCTTGCATTTGTTCTGCCAGAATTTATGTTTCTGCCTGCTGTCCTCATTTGGACAAGCCTTCCATCTTCTAAATGAGCTTTTCTTGCTCTTGATCACTTCCCGAACAGCTCCTGTAAGCCACATTGGAGTCCTCTTGGACCTGGCAGTGCCCTTTTTCCTTTTGGGTATGCATTCCAATTGGGCCTCTGTTATTGTTTTTGTGAACAGCCTCCATGCCACTTGGAGTGTTTGGACTCTCTCAATTTTCCCTTTCAGCTTCTTTTTTACTAGTTTCCTCAACTTTGGGAAATTTCCTTTTTGAAAATTTAAGGTCTCTGTGTTAGATTTTATCAGTGACTTGCGGTCTATGATCAAGTTAAACATAATTGAGTTGTGGTCACTGTTCCCTATTGGATCAGTCACATTAACATCTTGCACCAGATCCTGAGTATTACTCAGGATCAAGTCAAGGATTCTTGTACCTCTAGTTGGGTCTTCAACCATCTGTCCCAGGGAACAATCATTGAGCATATCTAGGAACTTTATCTCTTTATCATGTGCTGAACAACAGTTCACCCAGTCTATGTGAGGGTAATTGAAGTCCCCCATTATAACCAGGCTTCCCTTCCTGGATGCCTCCTTTACAACATTCTCCAACTGCCAGTCTCCCTCAAGAGTTTGGGTCGGAGGCCGATAGTATATGCCTACTGTTAGACCATCCTTGTGGCCTGGTACTCTTACCCACAGAGCTTCTAATGGTGACTCTAAATCACCTAGATATTCCAATTCATAAGATTTTATCACTTCTTTGACATACAAGGCTACACCACCTCCTGCTTGCCCCTTCCTATCCTTCCTGTACAATTTGTAGCCTGGGATAACTGTATCCCATTGTTTATCATCCGTCCACCAGGTTTCAGTGATACCAATAATATCAATATTTTTATCTATTGCTAAGTATTCCAGCTCCCCTATTTTGTTCCGGAGGCTTCTGGCATTTGTATACAAGCATTTATATATGCATTTCTGACACAGTCTTTTGTGTCCAGTTGCATTGTTAGACTGCCTCTTGCATCCTTCTGCTAGAATGCTAGTGACTAGCTCCTTGCTCTGCTCAGTAATTTTTGCATCCTCCTCACTACTCAAGTACACACTTTCCCGAACCGGATGCTGCCCAGCTCCTGTCGGCTTTCCCCCAGTTATCAGTTTAAAAGCTGCTCTGCAGCCTTTTTGATGTTGAGTGCCAGCAATCTGGTCCCATCGTGGTTTAAATGCAACCCATCCCTCCTGAACAGATTTGGCTTGTCCCAAAATGTTCTCCAGTTCCTGACAAATCTGAAGCCCTCCTCTCGACACCACCGCCTCATCCACGCATTGAGGCTTCTGAGCTCTGCCTGCCTGGTAGGTCCTGCGCGAGGGACAGGCAGCACTTCTGAAAATGCTACCTTGGAAGTCCGGGACTTCAATCTTCTTCCTAACAACCTAAATTTGGCTTCCAGGACAGACCGCTTGGCCTTCCCAACATCATTAGTACCAACGTGTACCATGACAACTGGCTCGTTCCCAGTTCTCTCTAACAATCTATCTAGATTTCTTGTGATGTCTGCAACTTTTGCACCTGGCAGGCAAGTCACCATACGGTTATCATGTGCATCACAAATCCATTTCTCTGTATTTCTAATTATTGAATCGCCTAGTACAAGGAGCCTCTCTCCTGCAATCTGTTCATCTACATTTACCTCATCAACCATATTAAGGGAGAGAACCTCAGTTTGTTCCTGATGTTCATCTTCATGGATCTCATCAAGTGTGATGAAGGAGAGATCATCAGGTGGAACCAGTTGTTCCTCTGTGTGTTCCTCGTCAGGTGTGATAAGGGAAAGAGCCTCAAATTTATTCTGTAATTTCAGACTCTCAGAGTGATCCCCTACTCTTCTCCTCCTTTGAGTCACATTCCTCCAACCATCTCCCTCCTGAGTTAGTGAAGGGCCTTCTCCCTCAGAACTGTGCCCTGTCTCTTCTTTGTCCAAAGTAGAACATCCACAACATAGAGTTGGATGCACTATATCAGTGATGGCAAGCTTTGGCACTCCAGGTAGTTCTGGAACTTCAATTCCCAGAAGCCTTGATCAGCAGGAGTGCTGGCTTGGACATCTGGTAATTGAAGTCCAAGAACACCTGGAATGCCAAGGTTTTCCATCACTGCACTATACAGTCTCTAAAACCCTAAACCAAAGGAGACAAAGACCTTATTGTCCTCTGTGAGAACAGTAGTTGTTCCCTCCCTACATCTCCCATTCTTTTTCTAACTCAAATGTGAATCACAGCCCCTTCCTTGGATTTCCCCTGCCCATTTGGTTGAACTAAATAGTCCATAGGGATTACCATTAGCACCTCTCTAATTTGTCAGAGGAAGCACTGTGATGACATTCTCTAAGTGATAAAGTTTAGATTAAGTCTAGCTGGACATCCTACTATGATAATGGAGTAGACTGTACAGCTAGTGACTCAATGCCGAGTGTTGGGTGGAGGCAAATAACCTGACTCCCTAAAGGGACCAATAGCTATGGGCGAATGAGCCCCTTTAAATGGGGTGATGGCCCCCTCAGTGGAGGAAATGTCAGTGGAAACCAGTTGCTTCTCCATGGAAATTATTGGTTAGCAAGCCCCCATCTTCCCCTTCCCACACAGACTTCTGTTTATGAAAGCCTCTGAGGACAGATGAATAAATAAAGGAGACCATTCTGGTCTACTTTGTTAAAGGAACAACTTGAAGAACCTTTGGTTAAAGAATAAAGAGCAGGAGTTTCTTGTATCTAACTTTTTTCTCTTTCAGGATAGCAAAACTCAAATTTGTCGACCAACAACAGCAGGCTTTAAAGTGGATTAGGAACCCTAGCCTCGATGATGTAGGAAGTACCTGACACTTGAAATCAGTAGTTTGCCTATGTTGTAACTCAGACACAGTTAAAAGGAGAGACAATTTGTCCATTGATTCCTTCATGTAGTACAATCTTCTCATATGCATAAACTACTTCAGGTTTCACAGGAAGAGAATCTGTTTGAAAGAATGCCCTCTGGGTCACTTTCCTATAGGAGGGAAGAATATTTATCTCTACAGAGGCTCACAGAACTATAAGAAAAGGTAGCCATGGGTTGCATTTGATGGTAGGTGGAGCTACCACTCAATACAGGTCAATTTTGCAGCTCTTTCTCCCTCTTTCTGTTTCACGCCACATGAAATTTAGACAAGGGTGGCTTGTGATCAAGATATGGGAGGTTCCCCATGCTAGTATTAAATGTTTCTTCATTTTCTCGTCCAACCTCTACAGCAGGGATGAGGTTTAGTTACGATGCAGGGGTTCCCAGCCTAAGGCCTGCGGACCAGATCCAGCCCATGGCACCATTTAATGTGCCCCCCACCCTCCAAGGGCATTCAAGAAACAAAGTGCCCACCCCCTTTGAAGCTGTTGGGGCAAAATGTCCACCCCCATAAGGTAGACAGGGCAATGGCCATCTGGCACTCAAAGCTGACTGAGAGAGTGTAACTGGTCCCCCAGCTTGAAAAGTTTGGGAACCCAGCCCATGGTTTTAGACAACTACAGATGAATGGGAGCGTACATTCTACCCCTGGTTGTAGACAAGAAGTTAGGAACCTGTGGTCTCTTAAGACTAGAAACATAAAGCATGAAACAGCTTAAGCAAAGAACATCTTAAGCCAGGGGTTCTCAACACATAGCCCGTGGTGCCAAATAATCTTGCATCCACCCTTGCTCCAGCTGCCACTGCCACTGCCGGAATTGGCCACAGACTCATTAATGGCCATTGTAAATGTGTTTACAAAAGCCGTGGACTCATTTATGGCAGCCATAAATGGCGGTGGAGTGGGCAAGTAGTCCAGCCACTCAACTGTTTGAGGGCGCATGACCTGGCCCCCGACTTGAAAAGGTTGAAAACCCTTGTCTTAAGCCATTCATTTTGGTTCAGTCTCAACAACCACACATGTTGGAACCGAATCAAATCAAAGAGATCCTACCTAACTACCTCCCCCCCCCCACACACACACACACACACAGACACAGCCAACCAAAAAAATGCCCTCACTAGCCTGTGACAAGAAGTCAAAAAAGGATCAGGAATGGCTAATTTGTTATGGTCCCCTACATCATGTGCATCCCCAGAACATACCAAACTATGGGGCAGAGCACTGTATCATTTCACACACTGTTTTCAGAACCAAAAATTGAACAATAATAAATCTACTAGTAGATCTCTGAGTACTATAACATGTGTCATGAAGAATCCCTTAATTAGATCACGTTTACCAAGCCAACAGCATCCCATTTCCTGACATTTAAGAGCCACAATCTGCAACCCACAGAATGAATGCCAAAATCTCAATCTCGGGGCCAAAGCTTGAAATATAGCAATTTTCTTCTTCTTCTTTCATTCCTTTTTTTACCCCATCTAATGTCGGGCAAGATGCAAGGTTCTTGTTCTGGCACTTCTAGAGGACTCCACCGATGTTAATGGTGTTCTTGTAATATTTCTTTGATGTTATCTCTCCACCTTCCTCTGGGTCTGCCTTGTGGTATTTGTCCTTCTCCTCTTTCCACATATGCCTTGTAAGGCAGGGAATTCCAAGACAGCAAACCACTTTATTTGTTGTCTCTTTATGTACTGCAAGATTTCTCAGGGCCAAAGCTTGAGATATAGCAATCTTAATGTCACTAAGCATATAGTTTCAATCTCAATTCACAGGAGAGTTTTGTCTGAATAGGCTGCTTGAAGTTCTCCAGCTTTAGATGTAGCTGGCTGGCAACTGAATAAATAAATGAATAAAAATCTCCATATCACATTCTTCTAAGTCATTTAACTTAAGAAGTGGCCCTCCTGGAGAGTTTGTGGTAGATTTCACATTGAATTGGAAATTGTAGTGATGTGAAATAAATCCTGTTTGCTGAGTTTTTTTAAAGAGATATATCTGAACCACATCACCCAAACTGAACATGGAGGCAACATCCCAACATTTTTCAGTTGGAGAATGATGTTGTCAGGCTGACAATATTTTAAATAAAATACAGGACTCTAAACAAATGTACTTGAATGTAACAATAGACAAAAGACTGAAAATGTGCTAGGCAAATTTCCACACCCTTACTGTGCTTTGAGGATGGGGAGGACTGACAAACGTCTAGCAGTTAGGTGGAGGCAGGAAGGTTGGCAAGGTGAAAAACTGATAGTAGGATGCCCAAATGAGCAGGAAGGTAGGTTGGTATTGGTATTGGTATTGGTGACCTTCTTCTCTGCATCTCTGCTTAAAGTGAGAAATGTACAGAAGATCTGGATGACTTACAACAAATAAAAAGTGGCCTTCTTAAACCCCCTGATTAACAAGTGGAAGAAAATTCTGGGATAGAAACCATTATTTTCCTCAGATAAACTGCCTTTCATCCACCTTCGCTGGCAGTGCAAGGAGCAAGCATTTGGGATTAAATCTCCCCATTGAGCACCATGGTAGCTAACACAACTCAAATCTTATCAAGGATATATAACCTTTTAAAAATCAAATACATTTTTCAGGCATTTCCAAGAGACAAATTCTTCCCTGCCTATATAAATCCAATTCAAGATGGAGATAACACATTCAGCCAATTCAGAGGACAGATTACCAGCTTCATGTATTATCATTGGAAAGAGAATCAGACAGTGGGTTTTTGTAGACATCCAGATTAAGCAACATTTCTAAATTACCTAAAATGTTATCCTTCTGTCCCCAGACCATACCAGTCATTTCTATCCCCTCCCCGAAGCTTAATTGTTTCTGTATCCAATTTACTCCTCTTGCCATCTCTCATTCTAGGGCTCAGTTTAGCTATTTTTCTCCTAATCCTGATCCTCTGGATGCCAAATGAGATATTTCAGCCAGCAGCTATCAGCTGCGCTCCTACAGAACTGGATTGGCTGCCACGGAGCAATTACTAAAGCCGAACTTTCAAGGCTATAGGATATGGGTTTTGCCCGGAATGAGCCATTGATTGAAACAAATTGGTTTCAAGGACAGGAAGAAGCAAAGGGATAGAATTGCTGTCCAATTCACAGCTGCAGTCTAAGAGCTGGCAGGAGTGTCTGAAGCATCCATGGCTTTGCTGTTTAGACAGGATTTACCTGTTTTGTGTTGTAGCCTGGCCTGGCCCCAGGCTCTGTCACCTTCACTACCTGTGTGAAGAGGACAATATGGTTGATCTGACCTACTGAAATATTTTACAGCCAATATTGGAGGGGAATGGGAAGCCCAAATCACTTGATTGTCCAACATTTTAGCCACTCCAGGATGATTTTAGGAGGGTTTTTTGAGTGCTTTTTCAACTCTGTTATATTTGTTTGCGATTCAATCATCATTTGGTTCTGATTTTTGCTTCCAGCAAATCTAAATTTTATTTGGAGGTGGGGAGGGAGACTGTTCCACCAAAATACCTAATTTCTACCCATGATATTAAAACCGGAGAATAACTGCCACACATCTACGTTTGGGAATAGACAGTTAATCACTCTGCTACTTTGGTTGGCTTGGATAGAAGGAAAAAGGATTAAAACTATTTCTGAAGGCTTTGTCCAAACTTGATTGGGACTGGTTCCCAAAAGCATGTGACTGAGATTTTGGCATTGTCATTCAAAAGGTAAGGGTTTCACAGCCATTAGAATGAGAGTGTGGATATTTTTGATGGCAGTTTTCTGAATCACTTGCAAGAAAGATTAAGCCATCTCTCTTTCTATTGTTCTTCTACCTGTAGGCAAAGTTTTTTTAAAAAAAATTCAGACAGTTCTTTGGCATGTAAGCTGTTCATTTCTTGTTGCCTGTTAATGGCTTAGACGTTGAGTTTTTGGCACTCCCATTTATTGTTGTGGTTTTTAAAAATAAATAAATTGATTGTTCCATGCAGAAGTTACTGATCCTGTCACATGATATGAAAGAGGACATCTCCCCTCATGAGCTGTCTGGGTCTTAAGCTTTTGAGCAGGAGGGACTTCCCATTGGTCCACCAACCTCACAAGCATGTTTGGTGAGGACTTGAGCGGGGACTTTTTTCATAGCTGCTCCGGTTTGGTGAAAGTCCCTTCCATGGGAAGCTAAGCCTGCTCCTTCCCTGCTATTTTTTCCACTAGTGGACAATGATTTTTATATTTAGACAAGCTCTGGTTATTTACTGGATAGTGTGTGTGTGGGGAATCTATTAATGATGGATGCTGTACTTTCACTTTCCTCCTGTTTAGCTTCTAAAATCTTTTAAATTGTTTCAACTTGGTGGTTGGTTTTGATAAGATATAACTCTTATTTACTCGCTTGTGTTTTAGCACTTCAGCCTATTTATTTATTTATTTATTTATTTATTTATTTATTTATTTATTTATTTATTTATTGAACTTGTATCCCGCCCTCTTGTGGGATACAAGTTTAAAAAATGTATCCCGCAAGAGGATACATTATTGGCTGAAATCCTATCCATGCAGATACATGATGTAATATTGATGACACCCTCAGTCATAGCCATTTGATGGAAAAAAAGGGAAAAAATCAAAATCAAACAATTTGAAGCGCCCACAAAATTCCTTTTATTGCCCGGAAGCTGTTTTTCACAGTGGAACAGGAAACGCTTAAATTTTCAAAAATCACTCCCAGGGAAGTCATATCAGTGATGGCAATTTTTAGAATTTAAAGAATTCCCTCCCCCAAAATATTCCCTAAAATAAAATTGATCTCAGAAGTACTTCAGGATGTTGGGGAGGGCAAATATTTTCATTGCTGGAAAATCACAGCAGCTGATATTATCAGCTTATAGTACCCAGCGGTACCTTCTAACTATAGGCCAGTCTCCAACCTTCCCTTTTTAGGGAAGATCTTGGAGAAGGCAGTGGTGTGTCAGTTGCAGGGTGTCCTGGATTAAGCGGATTATCTGGACCCCTTCCAGTCTGGATTCAGGCCCAGGTATGGCACCGAGACGGCATTGGTCACGCTGATGGATGATCTCTGGCAGGGCAGAACAGTGGTCATCCATCTGTCCTTGCTCTCCTTGACCTCTCAGCGGCTTTCGATACTGTCGACCATGGTACCCTTCTGGGATGGCTCAAGGGATTGAGGATCCAGGGCACCATGTTGTCCTGGTTCTCTTCTTTCCTGAAGGGCCAGACCCAGTTGGTGTGGTTGGAGAGTGAGAGGTCCAGCCCTAGGCCCCTCCTATATGGGGTGCCTCAAGGCTCGGTGCTCTATCCTCTCCTATTTAACATCTACATGAAGCCACTGGGTGAGATCATCTGTTCTCACGGGGTGCAGTACCATCAGTATGCGGATGACACTCAGTTGTACATCTCAGCCCATGGGGACCCCAGCGATGCTGTCAAAGTCCTGTCGGGTGTCTGGAGGCTTGTGGGGATCTGGATGGGGGCTAATGGGTTACAGTTGAATCCTAGCAAGACTAGCAATTCCAGGAGCTGCCATTCTTGGCCTTGGATGGAGCGACTCTGCCCCAGATAGACCCAGTGTGCAATTTGGGGGTCCTGCTGGACTTGCGACTGCTGCTAGAAGAGTAGGTAGCAGGATGGCCTTTGCAAAACTCCATGTGATACGGCAGTTCAGCCAGTTCCTGGATAGGGACTCCATGCTTTCAGTCATACATGCTCTAGTCACCTCCAGACTAGACTACTGCAATGTGATCTGTATGGGGCTACCGTTGACGACCATTCAGAGGCTGCAGCTGGTCCAGAATGCGGCGGCCCGAGTAGTGATGGGGCGTGGGCGTTATGCCCATGCCTCACTCCTGCTTCGGGAGCTGCACTGGTTACCAGTTTGCCTCTGAGTGCAATTCAAGGTGCTGGTTATGACCTTTAAAGCCCTATATGGTAATGGGCCAGGATACCTAAGAGACCACATTGCCCTAAGAATATCTGTCTGTCCAACCAGAGAGGACCGGAGGGGCTCCCTGGTTGTTCCATCAACTAGGGGGGCCCATCTTGCCAGCACAAGAAAAAGGGCCTTTTCAGTGTCCGCACCAGCCCTTTGGAACCTTCTGCCAGTTGAGCTACAGTTACAGATGGAGTTGCTGCCATTTAGAAAAGGACTTAAGACCTGGCTGATGGGGCAGGTATGGGGCCCTGAGGGTAATGTGGCTCCTGCCCGCTGACTCTTACCATAAGATGGCTTTTACTATAAGATGTATCATAAGGTGGACCCTCTCTCTCTCCTGCATGGGGTGGGTGGGTTTTTATTTGGGGTTAGGGATTTTAATTGTTTTTATTGTATGGGGTTTAAAATTTTGTAAGCCACCCTGAGTCAGGCTTGCCTGAGTGGTCAGCGAATAAGTTGAATTATTAATTAAATTAAATGTGCTATAGCTACACAAACAACATTTTGCCATTATGTGTTTTGATTGTGATGGGGCTCCCATGAGTGGTCGCAGTGAGCCACCGGTCACTTCTCACAAGTCGAGGGGAGCCATGGAGACACTGAGATTTCTGAGCCTTTATCCATCAAAGAGGTATCACTGCAGGTGAAGAAGGGAAGGTCAGATGAGGTGTGATAGCTGGAAGAGGGGTACAATGGCAGGGATAAGAGAATGGGTGTTAGGATGTTTAGAGTGGCATTGACAAAGTCAGTTGAGGAAAAGTTAGTTGAGGAGAGACAATAGAGGGCTGGGCCCCAGTTTTTTGTGTTTCCATAGAATAACAATTGAGGAAGGAGGACAAACAGAGCCAGGTCCTCCCACTCAACCCATTCTGCCAAGGGCAAGGACCAGGGACCCTGCCAATGCCTTCCCAGTGAACTCTTCATCACCCAACATGAGCTGTGGTACATACCCCCAGCCAGCTAATGGGCTTGAAGTGTTGCTGCAGCAAAGATACTCTGGGAGGAGCAGAGTATCCGCCTTTATCAGCTCTCCCTAAAAGGGTGCATCCTGGACTGGCACTCATATCCCCTTGCCCACTTCTTTGGGCTTGGAGTTCCAAGGGCACCAGTTAGGTCCATTTGGGTCTCCATCTAGGTGAACCATACCCCACAGGTTACCACCAACATCTTCAGGAAATGTGGAAGAAAGGAAAGTGGGAGCAAATGTTGTGCTTTTAATAAAGATGTCTGCTAAAGATAATAACAAGCAGGAAGGTGGGCTACATAGACATATTTGTTTTCATCCATGAAGTGAGCAGACTCAGGTTCTACTCTAGAAGATGAATGAATGTTGGAGAGGTGCCAAAAACTATTGCACTTCCTAGACTGGCCTATTGTTAACATCTTTTCTCTCTCTCTTCAGTTTCTATTATCAGACTATGGTAAATGGGCAGCAATGCTTCCAATCACATTTTTTTTAACCAAAGCTGGAACCATTCCTCATTGCATCTCTTTTGTCTCATGTGACAGCCTCACTTTTTAGCCACTATGATACTGACAGCAAAATTGACCCAGTAGGGTGATCCAAAGGTAGAGCCATCTGAAATGTCCATTGACCTACTAATGCATTCTATTCAGGTTTCTCTATTCTGGCATTCCCTTGGAATGCTTGATGTGTGCACTTATTTAGGCATAAGTGCAGGTTTATATTTCCTAAACTGAATGAACTAGTACAATAATTTTAATAAACCCCATTTTAAAAGATGAAATACATGTTTTTTTTAAAAAAAGAATGAAAGTTAGGCAATTTCATTTACCTGTTGTATGTTATATTTAAAGATTTAAATTTTAAATAATTTTAAGATTTAAACATGGACATTAATATTAATGGGGAAAACCTGAATAACATACGATATGCTGATGACACACTGTTATTGGCCACAAACCTTGCAGATCTTCAGTTGATGCTGGATCAAGTTAGAACTTCAAGCGCAGGATATGGTGTATATCTCAACATCAAGAAGACAAAATATCTGGTTATAAGCCAAACACCAACTCATGGCAAGCTAATGGCAGGAACGCAAGAAAATGAAAGAGTGGATAAAATTGTCTATTTAGGGAGTGTGTTAAATGAAAATTAGGATCCCAAGGTAAATATTAAGTTACTAATAGAAAAATCAATATCCACCTTCATAAAAATTCAACATTTGTTATGCAGTAGAGATTTAACTCTTGCTACAAAGATCTGAATAGTGAGATGTTATGTATTCCCAATATTGCTGTGTGGAGTTGAAGCTTGGACACTGAGTAAAGCATCTGAAAAGAGAATCAAAGCTTTTGAAATGTGGCACTACAGATGGTTGCTAAGGATATAATGGGTTTGCCATGTCACTACTTGTTGTGTTCTGATGGTTTTATTGTACACATGGATTACAATGTATCTGAGCCAATGTAACCTTGCCTATAGCAACTATGTAACCTTCAGCTGTATCATATAAACCCTGTAATAGGACGCGAGCTAATGACCACCAGCTGGCAGCAGCGAGCATCCAAGCTCTCTTGGTCCGAACTCATCAAAGGCAACAGCGCGGGAAGTTTTCCCGCCACCACCTACACCTGGACAAGAAGGGCGTGACCTGCAATGACGTCACGCAGACAGTAGCCAATGGGCTACCATGGCACCACGTTCAAATGTATTACTGCTGTATATAAAGAGCTATCGATCCGCCATTACCTCATGTTCCCTCTGTCCACGATGAAATAAACCTGAGTTAACCCAGCCCGAGGCTGTGTCCTGTGTCTTGGTTTGCATACACCAAACTACTGTAAAAGTATTGCACTGAATAGATAAAGAACAAGAACTCTTTAAGACCGTTAAGCAAAGAAAGCTCCCATACCTTGGCCATATCATGAGGAACAACATAAAATATAGAATACTCCAAATCGCTCTGCAAGGAAAGATCCCTGGGAAGAGAGGCCCTGGACATAGATTGACTTCATGGCTGAATAAATAAATAAATAAATAAATAAATAAATAAAATTAAGCAACATGGGTCACATTTGTTTACTGGTGCCTTGTGAACTTATCCTTCATTCTTCGATCAGCAGGTTAAAATGATTTTCTCTCCATTGCTCAACCTTTGGATAAAGCTGATGTTTTAGTGCTGGAGGCCAGGGGTTTTAATTGCCTCTGCATAGAACTACTGCTTAAGAGGGTTGACCCAAATGTTTGATAGACTGAAGCAGCACCTCAGGAAGTGAATGCTGAAATTTTGTGTGTAAAAGATGATTCAACCAAATTTTGCACCAGAAATTATCAGGACTAGACAAACTCATGTCTGGATATCTGTTGGACATTTGACAATCAGTTTGAACTCTGCTTGTAGAAAGAGTGGGAAATGTATGATATGTTTGTTGATAAATGGACAAGAGAGAAAGGTTGCACAGTAGAATTGTCATACCATATAGTTTTAATGTATGAGAGTCAAGACACAAGGCACAGCCAAAGGCTGGGTTAACTCAGGTTTATTGCATGGTGGACAGAGGGAACATGAGGTAATGGCGGACGAACAGCTCTATATATATGGTAGTAACGTATTTGAATGTGGCTCCACGGTAGCCCGTTGGCTACTGGTCCACGTGACGTCATGGCTGGTCACGCCCTTCTTGTCCAGGTGTAGGTAGCGGCGGGAAGCTTCCCGCGCTGCGGTCTTTGATGGGTTTGAACCAAGAGAGCTTGGACGCTCGCTGCTGCCAGCTGGTGGTCATTAGCTCGCGTCCTATTACAGGGTTTATGTGATACAGCTGAAGGTTACATTGTTACTCATCGGCAAGGTTACATTGGTTCAGATACATTGATATCACATGTAGAAGGTTACACTATTAGGACACAACACTCCTCCCCCCTAGGATGAGACGAAGTCTCTCAGCCAAGATGGCTTATTTCGAACACGCTGGGGTCTCGGCGCGGGCTGCCCTGCCCCGGCTTCGCTCCCTCCTCCTTGCTCCCTGGCTTCCTGCCCTGCAATCGGAGAGGATGACTTGTTAGTGGTTTGCCGCGGCTCTGCGGCTTTGTTGGGAGGTGTGTGCTTTGTTTGGGAAGAACCGGGGGCACTGGGGGCTAACGAAAAACCCCTCTTCTCGCTTGGATGGGTGGGGGAACACTCCGAAAACCCCCCCCCGGCTAGCAAAATCAAAATCAAAATCGGATTCGGGGGAAGCGGCAGCGGCGGCCGCACACTCCTTTTCCCTCCCCCCGGGCTCGGATAGAACTGGGGTATCAAAAGGATATGAGTCGGGCTCGCTGCTTTCCCCCCTGTCTCCCCCTTGGGCTAAACGGGTGGGGGAGAACCCTATCGCTGAATCCTGTCGCTGAGCCCCACTGGTCGGCCCCTCGCTCACTCGGTGCCTCAGTTGGTCAGCGTGCCTCCTCCAGAGGAGGCCGGTGCTAGTTTCCACCCGATAGGACACTGGCCCCGTCTGTTCTATTATCGTCCCTGGCACCCAGGCTGGGCCTGCGTTGGTATAGTTCCTGCAGTGTACAGGATCGCCTACGCCGAAACCTTTCGAGACCGCTAACCCTATGTTCTTCCCTTTGTCCTCGACCCTCGACGGGTCTAGCCTGGACAAAAGCGTGGTCAGTTTCCTCCGCATCAGCAGCTCAGCCGGCGAGTATCCAGACGCTAAGGGGGTCACTCTGTACGCTAATAGAAATTGACAAACTTGGTGATTTAGATCTCCCGAGCCCATGCGCCGCAGCGCATCTTTTGTGGTGCGCACCAACCGTTCCACTTGGCCATTCGTGGCCGGGTGAAACGGCGCGGATGTGACATGCCGAATTGCATTTGCCTCCATGAATGCTGCGAACTCAGCGGACGTGAAACAACTGGCGTTATCGCTGACCAAAGTGTCGGGTAAGCCGAACGTGGAAAAGACCCTCCTTAGCTGGCGAATGGTAGTGGCGGAGGATGTGCTCTTTACCGGAATGACCTCCAGCCACTTTGAGTATGCATCCACCACCAGGAGAAACATGGTTCCCCGGAATGGGCCAGCAAAATCTACGTGCACCCTGGACCACGGTCCCCTTGCTGCGTCCCATTCCCTATGCGGTAGGCGGGCCACCTCCGGTCGAGAGCATTGACATGCCTCACAAGTGCCAACCATCTGCTCTATGTCGGCGTCCAGCTGGGGCCACCAGAAGTAACTCCGGGCCAACGCCTTGGAACGGACGATTCCCGGGTGGCTGACGTGCAACAGCTTTAGCACCTTCGGCCGCAGGGACGTAGGAACCACCACCCGTTGGCCCCACAAAAGGCACCCCCTCTCTAAAGACAACTCCACTCGCTTTCGGAAGAATGGGTCGAATTCCGTGCCTGGGGATGACGCCGGCCACCCCTTCTGCACCCACGAGCATACCTTCTCTAGTGTTCTATCCTTTCCGGTCGCCCTAGCAATGTCGGCCGGTACTATCGGGGGTGACTCCAAGACCTCTATTAGCAATACCTGGCGGTCTCTTCTTACCCCTGCCTTCTGGTCGTCCGACAAGGGTAACGGCGACCGTGAGAGCGCGTCTGCATGGCTGATTTCCTTCCCTGGCCGGTATTCTAACTCATGTTGATATGCGTTAAGAAAAATAGCCCACCGCAGCATCCTCGGGGACAGGATCTGTGGCGTGGGCTTATTTGCAGTGAAGATTCCTAACAGGGGCTTGTGATCAGTAACGATCTTGAACGGCCGACCATACAGAAAATCGTGAAATTTCTTGGTTCCCGCTACTATCGCTAGTGCCTCCCTATCGGTCTGTGCGTAATTCCGCTCTGCTTGGGACAGGGACCTTGAATAAAACGCTATCGGGGCCTCCCTTCCGTCGTCTAACACGTGGCAAAGCACCGCCCCCACCCCCACCGGGGATGCATCGCAGACCAAAACTATGGGCCGTTTGGGGTCGAAATGAGTCAGGATTGCCTCGGATGTGAGGAGTTGCTTTAACTCTGTGAACGCTCTTTCTTGCTCGTCACCCCACAGCCATTTTTCCTCTTTTTTAAGTAGCCGATGGAGCGGCTCGGCAACAGACGCCTTCCGTGGAAGGAAGGTATGGTAGAAATTGAGAAGCCCCAGAAATGACTGAAGCTCGGTTTTTGAAGTGGGGCGAGGGGCTTTCTTAATGGCGGCTACCTTAGATTTGGACGGCCTAATTCCCTCGGGCGTGACACGGAACCCTAAAAACTCAACCTCTGTTTCGAAAAATACACATTTGTCTTTTCTCAGTCGCAGCCCCGCTTTCTCGAACACGGCCAGGACCTTATCCAATCTGTGGGCCAGCTCGGCCTTACTCCCCCCCCCCCGTTATCAACACGTCATCAAAATATGGCAACACCCCCTCCAACCCCTTCAGGAGGCGTTCCACTAGCGATTGAAAAATGCCAGGTGCCGAGTTCACGCCGAACTGTAACCTCGACACCTGGAACGCCCCCTTATGTGTGACTATTGTTTGTGCCGCTGCTGTGGCGGGGGTTACCGGGAGTTGCTGGTAGGCCTGTGCTAAATCGAGTTTAGCGAAACACTTTCCCCCATTCAGCCTGGCCAGAAGGTGGCTGACCACTGGCACCGGGTATGCATTAGGGCGGATTGCCTTATTAATGGTACACTTATAATCAGCGCAAATGCGCACCTCCCTGTTAGCCTTCAGTGCTGTTACAATTGGAGTCTCCCACTCCGCGGAATCCACAGGAACGAGAATTCCTTGACCCACCAGTTTGTCCAGTTCCGCCTCTATTTTGTCCTTAAGCGCGAACGGTACCCTGCGCGGTTTAAGTCTTATCGGGCGGACCTCCGGGTCTAAGTCGAAGGCTACAGGGGGTCCCCTGAACTTTCCCAGTCCACTTTTAAAAACGGTGGGGTGTGCGTCACACACTGCTTGTATTGGGTCCTCGCCTACGGCATGCACCCCCCCTATGAACAGGCCTAAGGGCTGAAACCACTGTGTTCCGAGGAGGCTACAACTCCCCCCTTTTAGCACCACTAGGGGAAGTTCCGCAGAATGTCTCTTAAAGCGAACCCGGAACGTTCCGACCCCCAACACTGGAATGCTGTTCCCCTGAACGTCCCGTAGTGTGGCCCTCAACGCTTTAAGTTTGGGCCGCACGTGGGGGTCGATTTTCAAGAACTCTCTCTGGGGGATTATAGAATAGGAGGACCCCGAGTCAACTTCCATCCTAATGGGGGTCCCTTGTACTAGTACCTCAACAAAGTAATGAGGCTGTCCCGCAGACACGTTGAACACAGGAGCGTCGCCCTCGCTGTCGTCCGAGATGCGGCCCACGCCGTCCTGCTTCCTCGTGGCCCGGGCGCCATCTTTGGACCTCGCTGGACGGTCCGGTCTGGCTGAACGGTCTTGCGACTGTCTCCGGCCCTCTTTCCATTTCCTGCACGCCTTGGCGATGTGCCCCCGACGTCCACAGTTGAAACACTCGGCTTTCCTGAATGGGCACTTCACGCGCTCATGGGCCGCTCCGCAACCATCGCAGCGGCGCCCGCCTCTCCGGACCTTCTGGACCTCCTCGCCATCGCTGCTTTCTGAAGACGATTTCGAGGTCGGTCGGGTTGCATGCACCGACTGACCGGACTTCCCGTGCGACGAGTTTTCCGCTTTGCCGGCCCTCGGACGCCACTCACGCCACTTGTGCATCTCGTCTACTCCAGCATTCGTGGATTCCGCGGCTTCCGCGGCCTCTACAACCTCTTCCAGTGTGGGTGGTGGCTCCTTGTTCATCAAGCTGCGCTGTACTTCCTTGTCCTTCAGGCCACACAGCACTCCGTCCCTGAGGGCCATCTCTAGGATGTGGTCCCATTTGCAGGGGGCGGCGGCTACCCTCATAGCCGTTACGAAGGCTTCTACCGACTCGTCCGGCGCTTGAACTCGCCTCCAAAACGCACTCCGAGCGGGAAACATTGCCCTCGAGGGTCGGAAACGCTCACGCAGCATTTTCATGATGTCACCGGCTTTGAAATCGCTCATCTTCTTCGGTGCAAGGATGCCCACCAGCGTCCGCTTGGTTTCCATCCCAAGCATGCGGGTGAGGATGGCCCTCTTCCTTTCCTTGTCGTCTTCTTTGACTTTGAGCTCCACCAGTGCCGCCTGGAAGTCCATCTCAAAAAGCTCCCAGTCTTGCGGTTTGGTGATGTTGAACCCGCTCTGTGTCCTGGCTCCGTGGGGATCCATAATCCCACCTTCGTCGCCAATTTAATGTATGAGAGTCAAGACACAAGGCACAGCCAAAGGCTGGGTTAACTCAGGTTTATTGCATGGTGGACAGAGGGAACATGAGGTAATGGCGGACGAACAGCTCTATATATATGGTAGTAACGTATTTGAATGTGGCTCCACGGTAGCCCGTTGGCTACTGGTCCGCGTGACGTCATGGCTGGTCACGCCCTTCTTGTCCAGGTGTAGGTAGCGGCGGGAAGCTTCCCGCGCTGCGGTCTTTGATGGGTTTGAACCAAGAGAGCTTGGACGCTCGCTGCTGCCAGCTGGTGGTCATTAGCTCGCGTCCTATTACAGGGTTTATGTGATACAGCTGAAGGTTACATTGTTACTCATCGGCAAGGTTACATTGGTTCAGATACATTGATATCACATGTAGAAGGTTACACTATTAGGACACAACAATAGTTGAGGGAACTGACTGGATAGCTCAGTGGTTTAAGTATTTGGCTGCAGAGCCAAGGGTTGGGCATTTGATTCCAAGATGCTCAGCTTGTAAGTAAGAAGAAGAATGTGGTGGGGTGGGAATCACAATTAAGTGTGTTTTGTGTTCAAATGCATGGGTACAAAAACCACAACTTGTTTCCCTCTACCCTAATGCTCTTTGGGTGTCATGGAGATAACAGCAGCCACAGCTTCTGTTGAGAAGGAACAGGCTGCAGAGTGAAGTGCTTTTGCAGTACTTCAAAAACAATACTGTTCAGGTGCTGGGTCTGAAAAAGATCTCAAAGGATGGGGGAATATAAAGAGTGGGATACGTGGCTCGTCTGGATATGCTTTCTGTTTCCATGTTCAGCTTGGATAAAGGGAGATTGTGCTAATCCATTTTGTAAAAACCCAGCAAACTGATTTTCTCTCATATCCTTGTTCTTGGAGTACCTTTCATTGTTGTTGAAGAATGTCTCCTTACATCAGGCTACAGTGTATGGGTTATATAAATGTTCTTCTTAAAGTACTATATCAATGTTAAGTATCACTTACAAACAAAAAGAGTAACTTGAAAGTGTGTCTTGAAAGCATGAAACCCCCTGCAGAAAACGAGACGGCATCCTATTGATACTACTTCTTTTCTTCCTTCCATTTAGAAGTTGCTGGGGAAATACTTGAACAAATACAACATCTAGCAAGCAGCAACCCTTTCCACAAAAGTCCCTTTTTTTTTTGGACTGTGAGTATTTTATAACACATCATGATCAAGGGAATAGAAAAGTTATGTTTGAACTATAGTACCCTGAAACTACAGCTCCCATGATACTGGAAGTTGTAGTCCCCCCAAAAATAACTTCAGATATTTTCTATGATCTGTAGATAGTAGCTGTCATGTAGTACTGGAGGAGAAAATCCATCACAATAAACAAGAAGACTAATTTCTCTCATTCTTTTTAGATTTTATCTGAAAGGCAGCACCACACAGAGGCACAACTGTGGAGCTCAGACATATGCCTCTTCCTGTTGGGATTCCAATGAAGCAGAACATTAATCTGTGTGGCAAACAAATGATTACCATTTACATAATTACATTTAGCCCCAATTTATAACATATTCATAAGCACCAGAGAGAAAGAGAGATGAATGGTGCCTTTGCATATGTAACTGATCTGCAGAATTATCAGAGAGTGGGTTTGACAGATTGCTAGCTTTCAGAGATCTTCCATAAAACCCAGAATGAGGATGCTTCAATTTTTAGTTCAAAAGCTAAGATATTTTTCCCCCTCCAAAACAATTATTTGAGGTTATTCCATAGTGTGACTATGGTGGCTCGGTGATTAAGAAGTTCACCTTGTTAGCTGGAAGGTCAGCAATTTGGCAGTTCAAGACCCAAGTTGAGCACCCATCTCTGTCCCATCTCTTGCCAACCTATCAGTTCGAAAGCAAGAAATTGCAAGTAGCCAGTCTTTGTTTCAAAACATTCCATGTGTACAGCATTCCATTCACAAAGTTATTTTTAACTTTTAAATTAGAAATCTCCTTGTCAAAAAAAAATCCCATTTCCAAAAAATGTACTCGGAAATCATTCATTTCTATTTCTTTCAAAACAATTTCCTTCATTGTCAAAATTTTTACAATACTTTTAAGTTGGAAAGTCCTATAATAATTTTTAATATTGGGTATTCCCAATCCTCCCTCTTTTGGCAGCATATACCATAAATTCTTTGCTAATTTTGCCCTCTTTCCACCATTACACTAATTGTTTAACATATTTTGAAAAATTTCTATTTCATTTTCCTTTTGTTGAATTGTGGAAGCTTCTAACAAAAAATTAATCTTTGGTAATAATTTCATTTTACATATCGCAATTCTGCCAAACCATGATTTATTTAATTTCTTGTATTTTTCTATTTTTTGTTTAATGTCTATTCTTAATTTTTCAAGATTCAATTTATTAAGGTCTGCAATTTTTTCTGAAATATTTATTCTCAGGTATTTTAGACTTTGTCTGACATGAATTTTATAACTATTCTTAATTTCTTCCATCTCTTCCTTATTTATGTTACAAAAATTGCTTCCAACTTTTCCCAATTTATTTTCAAATCTGTTACCTCTTCAAAATCGTTTAAGTGCTCTTGAACTCATTCTAAACCTTTTACCAGATTTTACATTATTATAAGTGTATCATCAGCATATAGACTGTTCTTTATTCTTTCTATACCTTCCAAACATTGATCATTTCTTATTGCCTTTGCTAGTAACTCCATAACTATAATAAACTGGCTCCAAATATTTCCCCAATTATAGAAATGTCAGACTTAAATACATTTCCAATGATAATGATACACTGATTCTTTTACAAAAATAGGAGATAGGTTTATTAAAAGAGTAGTTACAAATTTGTGATGATAGGGAGAAAAGTTCTGAAATTTATAGAGAATTGGGACTGAACTGACTTCAAATACTAGGAGTAAATAAATGGAATAAAAAGTATAGTGACCAGGTTGGATTATTCAGACAATTGACGGAATTTGAGGAATTGATTCATAAAATAAGAAAAGAACTAGTAGGAGTAAAAGGAAGGGGGGGCGGGGGTGTTATAAAATTTTAAACATAATAACCGATCCTCAGGATACCTTGATAAAAATTTGGTTATCAAACCTGAAAATAGAAATCACAGACAATAACTGGAGGAGCAAAAAGACTGGAAGAACTATGCAAAATCTATATCTATAAAACTGAAGTCTATGTTTGTACATGCTCAAAAGGCTCCCACACCCCTTGATCAATCTCACTCAAATTTGGCACATACGTACCTTGGCCTTACGAGATCAGCACTGTGGGGTCACAAGCCCCATGGGAGGTGCATGCAACCCAAATTGCATCCCAATTGATCTATACAATGTGTGTGTTTCTCAGTGATGTAATCGGCTGATGTCATAGTCCCGGGTAGGTTAAGACTGTGATGTCATCAGGACTAGCTCAGCTGTAGCCTCTGAGCTCAGCTGTAGTTTTCACAGTAGGTGGAAGGCAAATGGGCATGCGAGGTCAGCATGGTGGGGGTCACAAGACCCATGTGGGGGTCCCTCCGAGCTCTGGAGCCACAGAGGCAGTTGAGGTGGCAGCTACGGTGGGCAAAGCCGAGGAGGGAGGGAAGGTCCGAGGGCTCCTCAACGGCTACGTGCTGCTCTCTCCCCAGGTGGCTGGACACATGTATGAGAAGGATAGGGGCTGTAAGTGACTATCAATGGGGAAGCAGAACGGGTGAGGGAAGAGAGATGGAGGAAGGGAGGAAGGAGTGACCCACATACACCCCACGAGGTTTCCAAGAGGTAAAGGCTGACCTACGTTAAAGAAAAACCCAAGCAAAGGTTCAGACATCTTTTTACTGGTGTGTATGCACACATGGGGGGGGTGTACACCCCCCTAATTGCATCCCAATTGATCTATACGGTGTGTGTATTTCCCAGTGATGTAATCGGCTGATGTCATAATCCCGGGTAGGTTGAGATTGTGACATAATCTGAATAGCTCAGCTGTAGCCCTCTGAGCTCAGCTGTAGTTTTCACAGTAGGTGAAAGGCAAATGGGCATGCAAGAGCAGCACTATGGGGGTCAGAAGCCCCATGTTGGGGTCCCTCCAAGCTCTGGAGCCACAGAGGTAGCAGAGGTGGTAGTCATGGTGGGCAAAGCCAAGGAGAAAGGGAAGGTCCGAGGGCTCCTCCACGGCTGCATGCCACTCTCGGGTGGCCCGACACATATATGGGAAGTATAAGGGTGGTAAGTGACCATTGATGGAGAAGTGGGACGGATGAGGGAAGAGAGATGGAGGAAGAGAGGCAGGAGTGACCCATATACACCCCACAAGGGAAAGGCTGGCCTTCATTAAAGAAAAGTAAAATCCAAGTGAAGCCAGGTAATCAGCTAGTCTTTACCTATAAAGAGGGACGCTAACCGTTGGAATCTGGTAAACACGCCCGCACCCATCCATATTATTCTATACCGAGCCCCGTACACTTGCCTTTTCACTGACTGACCATTGCCAGTGGGGCAGCCGCCCCATGAATGTGGACAAAAAAAAAATTCGAACTACAACTTCCAGCGTCCTCCGTGCCATCACCACTTCAGCCAATCAGGCTGAAGGTCGTGAGTGCATAGAACGTTGAAAAAGCCAGCGTGCGAAAAATAAAATAAAATAAAACCTGACACAACGGGATTGCAAGACCGCCAAAGGCGGACACAGCGCCTCACGGCCTCGCTAACCCAAACCCGCAAAAAACCAAGGTGAAACAACCACCAGCCTTCTTTCCCAGAGCAACAGGGAGAAGAGGGACTCCCTCTCCTCCCTCCTACCCCGCCGAAGACATGGCAAGATCACCACCAACCTCAAGGTAAATTGAGCCGGGAGGGAACCAGCAGCAGGCAGCACTTCATCAGGGGAAGCACCCTCACTGGCAAAAGACTTGCTGCTGCCTTTGTATTACCCACACCACTGTTTCAAAAACTAGCACAAAACAGCGGTGGAGGTAATAGAAAAGCAGCAGCCAGCAATCCACAAGGAAGAGCACCACCCCTTACGGAACGTTGCCTGCTGCACTACAATTTTACAAAAAAAAAACACCTTCACTGCCACAAAAACAGATCTCCTGTTAGGTAAGCCAGGGGAAAAGGAGGCCGAGAGGAGAGAGCCATCGTGAAGCAGATAGCTCTTCTCTGCCTCCTTCTCCCCGACCAACCTAACCAACGTTGCCAGACAAAGAGTGAGCTGACTGCCGGCTCTTCATTTTCCCCATCGCTGCATTGAAAGCTAATGTCAAAACAGCAATGGGAAAAGAGGCAACGACAGACAGGCTGTTACTCACGCCAGAAACCACAACCACAACAAAACAAATCAGTTTAAAAATACAACAAACCATCAAAAATCAAAAATAATAAATAAATAAATAAATAAATAAATAAATAAATAAATAAATAAATAAATAAATAAACCCAGTAAACAACAAAACAATAAACAACAAACTCAACAAAACACATCCGAAATACCAAAGGCTAATGAAAAACCATGAAAACTCACTAAAAACACCTATCTACACCATAACAACACGAAAATACCTTACTCAAAAATGAATAATAACACAAGTAGATAAATAGGGACCACTTTGGTGGGAAGGTAAACAGCATTCCAGTGTGAAGGTGAAGAGCATTGAGGCAAGACTGCCCCATGTACATGGAAACATCTGCAGATGCAGACAGTGTTAGCTTTTTGGCTATAAACAGAGATGAGTACTGAACCCTAGAATCCAATACGACTGGCTTTCAAGCAAGGACAAAAATCTATACCTTTACATATGTAATAGGCAGGTGCAACTAGACTTGAAAAAAAATATTTTGGATTAGAAATCCCATAGGTCATATTGATTGAGGATGCTCAGATCTGCAGTCCAAAAAGTAGCATTTTCAATCTCCAAATATGCCTCATTCTGAGCTGTATAGTACAATTCTTAAATTCTACTTTAAAAATCAGTCTTTCTAGAAATTTGGTCCGAAACATTTTTGGGGGCTTTGGTACACTTTAAGAAGGTCACTGATATCATAAATGAACTAAGCCGAGGAACTGCCAATTCCTTAGAACTATCTACCGCATGCTAAAATGGCAGGCCCACCTACTGCTTTCCAGGATAAAGGCCAAGGAAGACCAAGGGTAGCTGATGAGTTTTAATTGGAAGCATTTTAAGACTATTCCCAAGTGGCTGGCTTTAGAAGCAGGAAATCAGGGCATAGCCATGCAATGTTCTCCCGAACATGAGCGATGAATTTGTTTGCCACAGTGCCAAGTAATTGCCACATCTGCCTTGCTCAGGCAAGTGCATTAAGCAACGATGAGGCTTTCAAGTGATCATACTGTTTGAGACAAATCAGGACAGAGGAAGGCACAAAGAGAGTTTGGAGATGTTATTTTGGAGCACTACAGTTGGCCTTGAAATAAGGAAATACTGTATGTTATTTTGTAATGAACTAGCATGTCAGCATGATGGTTCACAATCCCAAACTGTTGTTGGTGCCCAAATTATTCACCCAGAGGTTCATTCTCTTGGTGAAGGCAGAGGCCCAAATAATGGCCATGAGAGAGGTAGGACAAAGTAGAAAAGTTTATTTAACAAGGTAAGTGTAAAAGACAGTACAAAGACACAAGTAGTATGCCATCATGGTGTCTTTACACAGCTTTTGTAGTTTTCTTAGAAAGAAGGGAAGAGAATAGCAAATAAGTCTAGCAAATAGCAAGTTATAAGTATCTACCTTTCACCAATTAGCAAGTTGTATTCTGATAGTTACCTAATAGGGCAGGTATAGCCTTTGTAGTTTTTAAGCACATAGGTGAGCCTCCTGAAAGATTGTGGTATTTCTGAACCACAATTGGGCATACCCTGGTAACAACAACCTTGTGTTGCCAGCTAATCTTTCTCACACTAGGTCAGGTGAAAGGAACCTCAGAACAAACTCACCAAATGGTAGCTTCATTTTGACAGTTTCACATATGGCCTTGACATGGAAGAAGAAGCACATAGGTAAGCCTCCTCAAAGATTGTGGTATTTCTGAACCACAATTGAGATACCCTGGTAATGGCAACTTTGTGTTGCCAGCTAATCTTTCTTACATTAAGTTAGGTGAAAGGAACTGCAGAATGAATTCACCAAAAGGTGGCTTCATTTTGGCAGTTTGACATCTGTCCTAGACATGGAAGAAGAAGTGGCACATAGGTAGGAGATATTTTTTTTAAATTACATGTAGGTGTCCAAGCTGAAGAATTAAGACAAAATCATTTTAGAAACTTGCTTTTTTAAAAAAAGGAAACAGCTTATTTATCAGAATTTTTAAATTAAGTTTGGTTTCAGTGGTTAATTTGCGAAGAGTTCCTTAAAATCTTTCAGTGATGATTCTGTATGCCATCAAGTCCAGTTCTGATTTATTGCATCTTTTTCCATTATTTACTAGGTAGACATAATTGTTATTGTTACGTCAGTAGTCATAATAGCAAAAACAATATCACTTATATATCATAAGCAATTTTCATGAAAATTAAAATTGTCTAATTTGAAATCCTACATATGCTCTATCATATGAATTAAAAGGGCAATGAGGGACTGATAGACTTATTTTATTTAGATGCTGTGCTTAGACCTCTTCTTCTCTTTTAGACTAACACAAACATTTCTTAACTCATACTGTCCAATTGGCTGAAATCTTCTTTATGCAGTTATAGAAACATATAGCCTCCATGTACTAATGGGCGGCGGGAGGCCTCGCCGCCCACCTCCTGGCTCCCACCAACGGCCGGAGGAGAAGAGTCTCCATGGACTAAACAGGTGGCGGGAGGCCTCACCACCCTCCTTCTGGCCCACACCAGTGGCTGGAGGGGAGAGAGCCTATGTTTTGTTTTGTTTATAGTACCATATTTTGTTGGCTGTTACTGTGATGGTTATTTTACTGTTGCTGTATGCTGTGTTCTGATGGTTTTACCTTCCACATGGATTACAATGTATCTGAGCCAATGTAACCTTGCCTATAGCAACAATGTAACCTTCAGCTGTATCATATAAACCCTGTAATAGGACGCGAGCTAATGACCACCAGCTGGCAGCAGCGAGCGTCCAAGCTCTCTTGGTCCGAACTCATCAAAGGCAACAGCGCGGGAAGTTTTCCCGCCACCACCTACACCTGGACAAGAAGGGCGTGACCCGCAATGACGTCACGCAGACAGTAGCCAATGGGCTACCATGGCACCACGTTCAAATGTATTACTACTGTATATAAAGAGCTATCGATCCGCCATTACCTCATGTTCCCTCTGTCCACGATGCAATAAACCTGAGTTAACCCAGCCCGAGGCTGTGTCCTGTGTCTTGGTTTGCATACACCAAATTGGCGACGAAGGTGGGATAATGGATCCCCACGGAACAGCCAGGGCACAGAGCGGGTTCAACATCACCAAACCGCAAGACTGGGAGCTGCTTGAGATGGACTTCCAGGCGGCACTGGTGGAACTCAAAGTCAAAGGAGACGACGAGGAGAGGAAGAGGGCCATCCTCACCAGAATGCTCGGGATGGAAACCAAGCGGACGCTGGTGGGCATCATCGCTCCGAAGAAGGTGAGCGAATTTAAGGCGGACGACATCATGAAGCTGCTGCGAGAGCGCTTCCGTCCCTCGAGAGCAATGTTTCCCGCTCGGAGCGCGTTTTGGAGGCGAGTCCAAGCGCCGGACGAGTCGGTTGAGGCATTCGTGGCCGCCATGAGGATAGCCGCCGCCCCCTGTAAATGGGGCGACATCCTAGAGATGGCCCTCAGGGACGGAGTGCTGTGTGGCCTGAAAGACAAGGAGGTGCAGCGCAGCTTGATGAACAAGGAGCCGCCACCCACGCTGGCAGAGGTCGTAGAGGCCGCGGAAGCCGCAGAGTCCACGAATGCTGGAGTGGACGAGATGCACCAGTGGCGTGAGTGGCGTCCTAGAGCCGGCAAGGCGGAAAATTCGGTGCACGGGAAGTCCGGACAGTCGGTGCACGCAACTCGACGGGCCTCAAAGTCGTCTACGGAAGGCAGCGACGGCGAGGAGGTCCAGAAGGTCCGAAAGGGTGGTCGACGCTGCGAGGGTTGCGGAGCGGCCCATGAGCGCGCGAGATGCCCGTTCAGGAAGGCCGAGTGTTACACCTGCGGCCGTCGGGGGCACATCGCCAAGGCATGCAGAAAACGGAAGGAGGGCCGGAGGCAGTCACAAGACCGTTCGGCCAGGCCGGACCGTCCAGCGAGGCCCAAAGATGGCGCCCAGACCACGAGGAAGCAGGATGGCGTGGGCCGCGTCTCGGACGACAGCGAGGACGACGCCCCAGTGTTCAGCGTGTCCGCGGGACAGTCCCATTACTTCGTTGAGGTATTGGTACAAGGGGCCCCTATTAGGATGGAAATTGACTCGGGGTCCTCCTATTCTATAATTCCCCAGAAAGAGTTCTTGAAAATCGACCCCCACGTGCGGCCCAAACTTAAAACGTTGAGGTCCACGCTACGAGACGTACAGGGAAACAGCATTCCGGTGTTGGGGGTCGGGAAATTTCGGGTCAATTTTAAGAGACATTCTGCGGAACTGCCCCTAGTTGTCCTTAAGGGGGGAAGTTGTAGCCTCCTAGGGACACAGTGGTTTCAGCCCTTAGGTTTGTTCATAGGGGGAGTGCATACAGTGGGGGTGGACCCAATACAAGCGGTTTGCGATGCGCATCCCGCCGTTTTTAAGAAAGGACTCGGAAAGTTCAAGGGACCCCCTGTAGCCTTCGACCTAGACCCGGAGGTCCGCCCGATAAGACTCAAACCGCGCAGGGTGCCGTTCGCTCTCAAGGACAAGATAGAGGCGGAACTGGACAAACTGGTGGGCCAGGGGATTCTTATTCCTGTTGATTCCGCGGAGTGGGAAACTCCAATTGTAACGGCTCTAAAGGCTAACGGGGAGGTGCGCATTTGCGCTGATTATAAGTGTACAATTAACAAGGCGATCCGCCCTAATGCATACCCGGTGCCGGTGATCAGCCACCTTTTGGCCAGGCTGAATGGGGGAAAGTGTTTCGCTAAACTCGATTTGGCACAAGCCTATCAGCAACTTCCTGTGACCCCCGCCACGGCCGCGGCACAAACGATAGTTACACATAAAGGGGCGTTCCAGGTGTCGCGTTTGCAGTTCGGCGTGAACTCGGCACCCGGCCTTTTTCAGTCGCTTGTGGAACGCCTCCTGAAGGGACTGGAGGGGGTGTTGCCTTATTTTGATGACGTGTTGATAACAGGGGGGAGTGAGGCTGAGCTGGCAAAGAGATTGGACAAAGTACTAACCGTGTTCGAGAAAGCGGGGCTGAGACTGAGGAAGGACAAATGTGTTTTTTTCGAAACTGAGGTCGAGTTTTTAGGGTTCCGGATCACACCCGAGGGGATTAAGCCGTCTAAATCCAAAGTAGCAGCCATAAAAAAGGCCCCTCGCCCCACATCCAAAACCGAGCTACAGTCTTTCCTGGGGCTCCTCAATTTTTACCATACATTCCTCCCGCGGAAGGCGTCCGTGGCCGAACCGCTCCATCGGTTACTTAAAAAGGAGGAGACATGGATATGGGGTGACGAGCACGAGAGGGCGTTCAAAGAGCTAAAGCAACTCCTAACATCTGAGGCAATCCTGACGCACTTCGACCCCAATCGGCCAGTGGTCCTAGTCTGTGATGCATCCCCGGTGGGGGTGGGGGCGGTGCTTTGCCACGTGTTGGATGACGGAAGGGAGGCCCCGGTAGCGTTTTATTCAAGGTCCCTGTCCCAAGCGGAGCGCAATTACGCACAAACCGACAGGGAGGCATTAGCAATAGTAGCGGGAACCAAAAAATTTCACGATTTTTTGTATGGCCGCCCGTTCAAAATCGTGACCGATCACAAGCCACTGTTAGGGATTTTCACGGCAAGCAAGCCCACGCCGCAGATCCTGTCCCCGAGAATGCTGCGATGGGCTATTTTTCTCAACGCATACCAACATGAGTTGGAGTACCGGCCCGGAAAGGAGATCAGCCATGCTGATGCACTTTCGAGATCTCCTTTGCCCTTGTCGGACGACCAAAAGGCGAGAGTAGAAAGAGACCGCCAGGTGTTGCTAATTGAGGTCTTAGACGCACCCCCAATAGTACCAGCCGACATTGCTAGGGCGACAGGCAAGGACAGAACGCTGGAGAAAGTTAGTTCATGGGTACAGAAGGGGTGGCCGGCATCGTCCCCGAGTACAGAATTCGACCCATTTTTTCGGAAAAAGCTAGAGTTGTCCCTAGAGAGGGGGTGCCTTTTGTGGGGCCAACGGGTGGTGGTCCCTACGCCCCTGCGGCCGAGGGTGCTCGAACTGCTGCACGTCAGCCACCCGGGCATAGTTCGTTCAAAGGCGCTGGCCCGGAGTTACTTCTGGTGGCCACAGCTGGACGCGGACATTGAGCACATGGTCGGCACTTGTGAGGCATGCCAGGGATCCCGACCAGAGGCGGCCCGTCTTCCGCATAGGGAATGGGACACAGCAAGGGGGCCATGGTCCAGAGTGCACGTAGATTTCGCTGGCCCATTCCGAGGAACCATGTTTCTCCTGGTGGTGGATGCGTTCTCCAAGTGGCTGGAGGTTATCCCAGTAAAGAGCACGTCCTCCGCCACGACAATTAGCCAGCTAAGGAAAGTCTTTTCCACGTTCGGTTTACCCGACACTTTAGTCAGCGATAACGCTAGTTGTTTCACCTCCGCTGAGTTCGGGGCATTCATGGAGGCAAACGCCATTCGGCATGTCACATCCGCACCGTTTCACCCGGCCACGAATGGCCAAGTGGAACGGCTGGTGCGTACAACAAAGGAGGCGCTGCGGCGCATGGGCCCGGGGGACCTGAATCACCAAGTATGCCAGTTCCTCTTAGCGTATAGGGTAACCCCCTTAGCGTCAGGCTACTCGCCGGCAGAGCTCTTGATGCGGCGAAAACTGACCACGATCCTGTCCAGGCTAGACCCGACGAGAGTCGAGGATAAAGGGAAAAACATAGGGTTGGCAGTCTCGAAAGGTTTCGCCGCCGGCGACCCTGTTCACTGCAGGAACTATTCCAGCGCAGGGCCAGCCTGGGTACCAGGGACGGTTGTAGAACAGACGGGGCCAGTGTCGTACCGGGTCGAGACTAACACCGGCCTCCTCTGGAGGAGGCACGCAGACCAACTGAGGCACCGAGTGAGTGGGCCAGTCAGTGGGGCTCAGCAACAGGATTCAGCGTTAGGGTTCTCCCCCACCCGCTTAACCCAAGGGGGAGACAGCAGCGGACAACAGTCCCAAGCAAGGGGGGAAGGCAGAAGCAGCGGCCCCGACTCATACCCTTTTGATACACCAGTCCTATCAGAGGCCGGGGAAGGGGGAGAGGAGTTCGCGACCGCTGCCCCCGATTGTAATTTTGATTTTGCGAGCCGGGGGGGTTTTCAGGAGTGTTCCCCCACCCATCCAAGCGAGAAGAGGGGTTTTTCGTTAGCCCCCAGTGCCCCCGGTTCCTCCCTAAGAAAGAGCACACCTCCCAACAACGCCGCGCAGCCGCGGCAAGTCACTAACGAGTCTCCCTCTCCAATTACAGGACAGGAAACCAGGGGACAAAGAGAAGGTAGCAAGCCCGGGGAGAGGCAGCCCGCATCGAGACCCCAGCGTGTTCGAAATAAGCCATCTTGGCTGAGAGACTTTGTCTCCTAGGGGGGGGGAGTGTGTTTAAGTGTGGGCTCGAGACTTTGTCTCGTCCTAGGGGGGAGGGGTGCTGTGTTCTGATGGTTTTACCTTCCACATGGATTACAATGTATCTGAGCCAATGTAACCTTGCCTATAGCAACAATGTAACCTTCAGCTGTATCATATAAACCCTGTAATAGGACGCGAGCTAATGACCACCAGCTGGCAGCAGCGAGCGTCCAAGCTCTCTTGGTCCGAACTCATCAAAGGCAACAGCGCGGGAAGTTTTCCCGCCACCACCTACACCTGGACAAGAAGGGCGTGACCCGCAATGACGTCACGCAGACAGTAGCCAATGGGCTACCATGGCACCACGTTCAAATGTATTACTACTGTATATAAAGAGCTATCGATCCGCCATTACCTCATGTTCCCTCTGTCCACGATGCAATAAACCTGAGTTAACCCAGCCCGAGGCTGTGTCCTGTGTCTTGGTTTGCATACACCAAACTGTACTGATTGTAAGCAACCCTGAGTTGCCTCGGTGAGTGGGCGGCAATATAAATCTAAACAAACAAACAAACAATTTAATTTAATTTAATTTAATTTAATTTAATTTAATTTAATTTAATTTAATTTAATTTAATTTAATTTAATTTAATTTTTCAACTTGTTCGCTGCCCACTCAGGCAAGCCTGACTTAGGGCAGCTTACATAATCTAAAACCCCCACAACAATAAAAACTGTTAAAACCCCCACCCACATTAAAAGAAAAATCCCACCCAACCCAAGAAGCAGAGAGAGGGTACATCTTATGGTAAGAGTCAGTGAGCAGGGGCCACATTGCCCTCAGGGCTCCACACCTGCCCTGCCAGCCAGGTCTTAAGTCCTTTCCTGAAGGGCAGCAGCTCCATCTGCAACCGTAGCTCTACTGGCAGGAGGTTCCAAAGGGCTGGAGTGGACATGGAAAAGGCCCTTTTTCTTGTTCCAGAGAAGCGGGGGCCCCTGGCTGATGGAACAATTAGGGAACCCCTCCAGTCCACTCTGGTTGGATAGACAGATGTTCTTAGGGTGATGGTAACCAGTGCAGCTCCCGGAGCAGTGGCGAGGCCCGGGCATAATGCCCCACCACATCACTACCCAGGCTGCTGCATTCTGGGCCAGCTGCAGCCTCCGAATAGTCGTCAAGGGCAGCCCCATGTAGAGCGCATTACAGTAGTCTAGTCTGGAAGTGACCAGAGCATGTGTGACCATAAGCAAGGAGTACCTATTCAGGAGTGGGCGCAACTGGCGTATCACACGGAGTTGTGCAAAGGCCCTCCTGGCCATGACCACTACCTGTTCTTCTAGTAGCAGTCGAGAGTTAATAATAAATATATGTAGACATTTTCTGTTGAATAGTAAAATGAGTGAATCGGTGTACTATAGACTTACTTAGAATTCTTATGGGATATTTCTGCTAAAGGTTTTGCTGTTTCCATAACTGTACAATGAGATTAGAGCTGTGGATTTTGATTATAACTCATATAATCCCCAAGCAGCCAGGCTAACATATTTGGAGTGCACCAGTCTGAGGAAAGCTAATCTAGTAGAATTTATATTTAGAATGGCAACATATATGTCTGCATTGTTCTACCCTGACAGAAGGGAGAAGTAGGGAAAGGTAGAAAGTTGTTACATCAAGACATGGTTTATAATAATCTGGATTAGTTTTCTCAAACTGAATATCTTTCTTGTTTTGTATTGTAGTGGGTAGCCACTAGTGCTGGAGGGTTCTGGGAACTATAGTCCAAAAAATAAATTTGCCCAGTTCTTCTTTTATTTGCTGTTTTGAATCATTGGGGATTATATTTTACATGAAGGCTTGTTCAGCCCTAAGGTAAGATAATTTAAAATGGCCAGTTCAAATAATAAAAAGAAGGAACAAAGTGGATATATTTTTAACAACAGCAGCAATGAAAAACGCATGAGGAGGGATTTCATTTCCAAACTAATACAATGATTTGCAAATCTTTGTACCCAGGAGAAAAGAGAGAACATTACCATAATCAGTAAAATTCAGATGAGAAATCTAATGCAAAATAATTCTTTCTGCTCATCTTTCACCTATCCAATTTATCCTGTTTGGTTTACAACCGCAGTTCAATTCCTCACAAGGTCAATGAACAGCAATTTCTATAACTGAAGGTTGGATGGAGTTCATTCTTCCTCCCCCACTGAGCTGAACACTGGCTCTGAGAGAACTGACTCCACTGGGAAATCTTCTCCCATATACAAGGTTCAGCAACAACTCACAACATCTGGAGGCTTAAAGACACCAAACAAGACATTAAAATCAAATGTAACACATCTTGTTTGAACTTTTTCTGCTTATGAAATTCTCCATGCTCAGGCAACCTATAAAATGAGGAGAGAGAGGTCTAGTTCTTGTTTTAGCAATAAACTGATTTCTGTGTTTTATCACTTCAGTATGCATGCAAGGTGGAGTACTGCAGTGGCTCAAGTCGCTAAGACGCTGACTGGGAAGCGGAAGGTCAGCAGTTCGATTCCCGAGTACTGAAGGACGGAAATGAGCTCCCGTCTTCATCCCAGCTCCTGCCAACCTAGCAGTTCGAAAGCAAGAAATTGCAAGTAGATAAATAGGGACCACTTTGGTGGGAAGGTAACAGCGTTCCGTGCATTCCGGTGTCTAGTCATGCCTGCCACATGACCACGGAAACGTCTGCAGAAGCAGACAGCGCTGGCTCTTCGGCTTAGAAACAGAGATGAGCACTGCACCCTAGAGTCGGATACGACTGGCTTTCGAGCAAGGGAAACCTTTACCTTTACTATGCATGCAAGGTGGTCTCAGGGCCAGCCAATGTCATTGTGTACACTGAGGCAAAATGCAAGAACAGCCAAAAACCAGTAAGGTATGAGTTCAGAACTGGCAAAGAGTGCCAGTGCTAGTTACATTTAGCTGCCTTAGGCACATATCAAATTTTAAATCTGTTCACCTAGTAGTAGTAGTAGTAGTAGTAGTAGCAGCAGCAGCAGCAGCAGCAGCAGTAGCAGTAGCAATAGAAGCAGCAGCAGTTGTAGAAGAAGAGGAGGAGGAAGAAGATGCCAATGCCACCATGATGACCTCCATGACCATGATCATGATATCATGATATAGGACTATATCTCTAAGAATCAGCTGGACACCTTGGATTAGTGGCTATGGTAACTGGAGGATTCTGGTAGCTGAAGTCCCAAAAAAAGTAACGTTGTCAAACTCTGGTACATGGAACCTAAAGCCAGGGGAGTCATGGTGTCATAAGTGGCAGGAATTCCCACAAACACATCTCCTCAATGCAGGGAATGGAAACATAATAACCAATTAAATCATGAACAGAGTATTGCCTCCTTCCCCACTGCCATAATACACACCCAGAATCCACTGTGTGAAGTGACCGTTAGAAACATTCTGAAGGCTGCAACTGTCAGACCATCCATGAAGTCCCAAGACAATTTGCTGTCTGAGGCCCTAGACAAGATAAGAGTATCTTCATTCTACACACAAAAGCTTACTGGACTAGCTATTGAAACGTACTTCAAAACTATCAACAGGCCAGGAATCTCCACTACCCATAAAGGTAACGGGCTAGTTTAAGGAGAGGCAATGTATCACATTCACTGCTCTGTCCTCTGTAACAAACTCTGGGATTTTTGAACCAGCAAGAATGACACGTGTGTAGTTGTTGCATGCAGTGCAGATAGAAGAAATCATATCTGGATATCTCTCTCTCTCAGATTCTATAAGTTGTTCCACACAAAACTGAACATACACAAAAATAATAGAGATCTCTCATCCCCTTCACCAGTTCTCTATGCCTGACTACACTAGCCTTTATCTAAACCAGTGGTTCCCAAAGTGGGCCCCACGCCCCACAGGGGACTTCAATTCCCAGAAGCCTAAGTCAGTATATTGGCTGATCAGTGCTTTGAAGAATTGAGTTAGGCTTCTGGGAAATGGAGTCCAAGAACCAAAGTTTGGGAAACACTGATCTAAACAATACTTGGCCATGCCTAGCTGACTGTGGTGACAATTAAACAATCATATAATTAATGATATGATGTATTTTTAGGCCCTTACAATGGTGGCTGCATAAACTTAGAGAGGAAGGAATGTTTTCTGCCTGCAATCATTGTTCCAAAACCAGAACAGCTTCATCCTACAAGCATGGGAACAGAAGCAATCCGTGCAATTGATCAGCCTATCGGAGAATTTGTTCTCATGATTAAACTGGTCAATCCACAAGGATGCAACAGTCCGCTGAGATATGAACAGCTTTTGGTCTCCCACCTCTTCCTCTCCTGGCATCAGCACCCTAAGGCTTCTGCCTTACTCTACCTAAAACATGAGTAAGTTTCATGCCACCCACAGGGCACAGACAATCCCCAAGCCATTTCTGTTGTCCACAAAAAACCTCTCCCCAAAAATATCCCACATATTTTAAGCCACTAATTAGTGATATGAAGTCTGGGCAAGTTATCCTGCTATGATAACAGAGTGGACCATACTGCCAGCAACTCAACGTTGATAATCAGGCAATGGTCAACTAACTTGAAAACCCTGAAGACTAATGGCCTTGGGTGGTAAAGTCCACAGGGATGGGTGATTGTCCCCAAGTGGATTAAATCCCACTTGGATACTTTTTGATGGAGGGCAGCAGCTTCATCAATACTAGCCTGGGGCCAATGAGGACTTTGTGTGCCAAAAGGGCTCAGGACCAGAAAATGACTCACAGAACTGGATCAGTGGTACAGGTATCACTCTGTGATGCAGAAGGCAAATGGAATGCCACTGCATTATATTGTTTCCTGGACAATCTTCATGGCTGATCCTCATGATGATAGTCAATATTTGTAATTGGGTATGGCACTTGAAGAAGAAGAAATAGTAGTATAGTCTTGCTGCTGAAAATCATATTTGTGACATCAAGGTGCTTTTCCAAAACCAGAGCTATTTATTGACTGAAATAATGTAGTAAACCAACTTAGTAATTGCAACTTACAAGTATGTTTTAGTGATGTTTTTTGTTACTTATTTTAACTGATTTTGGTGATTAAACTGGTTTGGCTTACCAGTTTCCTTTTTAATTAAAACTGAAGCTCTGAGTACACTAGCTCCAAAATTCGGATTCAGAATTCCAACACTTTAGAGTCAGAATTCAGATTTTTTAAAAAATCAGAATTTACAGATATCTGAAATTCTGTTGCAGTTAATATGAATACTATATAGTCATTATTTTCACCTTTAAAGAAGCACAAACAGGCAACACATTTTGAAAAGATTCCCATGTGACCTCTGGCACCTTCACAGTGATTGTGCCTCCCTCTATGGAATTCCCCATCCACCTAGTTTGTCCCCTCATTATGCCCTCCAAAAGATTCACTATTTTGACCACATTACCAATGAAAAGGTGCTTTGAAGGAGTGGTTCATGCAAATTACATTACATTGTCGTGCAAAGAAGACTCCAAATAACAGGCCATATCTTACATATGGAGAAAAACAGGATCCCTACAATGAGAAATAGCTGGACACCTCCTAATGCCAAATGCCAATGAGGATGCTCTTGAAACCAGTGGTGGGCATCAGCAGGTTCACACCAGTTCGCCAGAACCGGTAGCAGAAATTCTGGCTGGCCCCTCCCATCCAAGTTTTGAAATAAAGTAGTCCTAATTTGGGTGCAATGCAGGACTTTCCCCCTGGCCACACTCACCATACCACACCCACAGGGTGGTAGTAAAGATTTTTGGAGTCCACCACTGCTTGAAACGCATGGTGAAGAACTGTCATGGCAAATTTAAAGACTCTGAAAATGACATGGGAGGATGTCGAAGTACTCCCCCAAGACTAAAACTACTGGAGATTCCTTGCTGTCCGATATGCTACATAGCATTGTAGTGTTCAGTCTAAGTAAGTTTGTCTTGACAGCTCACTGCCCCAGATATTGTGGTGAAAATGCCCTGCTACTTTTCTGGCCCACTCAGTTATATTAAGTATGCATGTGTCTTCCATACCTTGCAAAGAACCTTGAACGAGTTTGAGAGTGTGAGCCATAGACCACACCCGTTTCATATTTCCAGCCTGCAGTGCCTAACATTTGTCTCATTTTCTGTGAGAAAAATAACTTGCCTTTGTGTAGCTAGACTCTGCTACTCCCACGTGCCCCTCGGAGTCTCTTAAATGCTGTGTGTCTACACTCCATCACAGCCTCATTTAACAGGATCCACAGATATCCTTCCATTCTGTGTTGCCCTATGCCTGATGCCTCCACTTCCCACCAATGTCCTATCAGAAAGAGAGGCAAATTCTGCACCTAGGCTGCTTCAGACATTACCTGCAAAAAGTGTCACCTGTGCCCTGGCCAATCGCTGCTGGCATCCCAATATAAATATGGCACAAACTGTTGGCTCAGGGTAATTCAGGATGAAAATTATTATTGGAGTGCCAATTCTCTATCAGAGAGAATGGCTGGTCATGCAGAGGTGTCATCTCCCCTAGACGATGAATAAGCCTAGCATTTTAATTTTAATGGCCTAATTTTGCACCCTTCCAAGGTCCTCCAAGGTAACCTGAAACTTATTCTTGAGATGTGGTTCTGGAATTTGCTGGCTCTCACCTCTCACTATCTGCACATCTATCTCCTTCCTTCCCCAGACAGGTGGCTCAACCCGTGCCCTATGATGATTCTCATCCTTCACAATAAAGAAGACATTTACCTTTGCAGTACCCAATTAATTTACCAGCAGTCATGCCCTGTGCTGAGTCTCCAGGTGGCTGAACATACTACTACTGGAGAGGTGCCCCAAAGTTTCCAATGCGTGAACACCTTCTTATAGTGCATACACTCTGCCATTGAAAATGCTTCCAGATAACTGATTTCTTCAGAGCTCCTGTATGTTCCTAACAGAGACTGCTAACTTTTCATCACTATCAGTTCTGTCAACTAATGGGGCAAATACGGCTGAAGAGGCAGGAGTGATTTCAGTGTCACATGTTTCTGAAATGTTACCCACTTGAATCTTATCAATCCCCCCCCCCCCCGCATCAGATATGTACCTGTGTCCATTTGAAAGGAGCTACACCAACCACAATGCTGGTTTGCCCACGACAAACTGGCTATGAATGGGGGCTGAGGGTAAACCTTTTCTTGAATATGATGGTGTTTATGGTATGGATACAGAAGACAATATTTGTTGCTCTTCATAGATCTCTTCCCCATCACAGTACTGCTGCCAAAGCTGACAGTATCAGTTTGAATTCTAAATCTGTGAAAATTTCCAAATATGGAAAACAAAACAATGGCCTACAAACTGAAAATGTTCAATATACATTCCAGTTTTCAAGCATTCGTTCCCATAGGGTGACGTGTCATCAGTATGCTGATGACTCTCAATTGTACATCGCAGCCATGGGGGCCCGAGTGATACAGTCAAAGTCCTAACCAGGTGTCTGGAGTCTGTTTGGGTCTGGATGGGGAACAATGGGCTTCAGCTGAATTCTGGCAAGTCTGAGTGACTGTGGATTCAGGGTCCCATGTTATCCCGGGAGCTACCAGCTTTGGTTCTGGATGGGGCATCTTTGCCCCAGACAGATTTGGTGTGTAACTTGGGGATCCTCCTGGACTCATGTCTGCTGCTCGAAGAGCAAGTGACCAGGAGGGCCTTTGCACAACTTCGTGTTATTTACCAATTACACCTGCTCCTGGACCAGGTCTCCTTGTTCATGGTCACTCACGCTCTGGTCACCTCCAGATTGGATTATTGTAATGCATTCTATATGGGGCTGCCCTTGTCGACCATTTGGAGGCTGCAGCTGGTCCAGAACACAGCTGCCCAGGTGGTGATGGATCATGGGTGCTATACTCATTCCTCACCACTGTTCAGGGAGCTGTACTGGTTACTGGTGTGCCTCCAGGTGCAATTCAAGGTGCTGGATTTGACCTTTAAAGCCCTATATGGCAGTCGACCAGATTATTTAAGAGGCCGCGTCACCCTGAGGTATTCCACCCATTTTACAAAGGCAGACCAGAGAGGCTCATTGGTGGACCTGCTGACTAGAGAGACACATATGGTGAGGACCAGAAGAAGAGCCTTTTCGGTGTTTGCCCCGGCCCTGTGGAACCTCTTATCATCAGAACTGCACCTCCAGACAGAGCTACTCCCCTTTAGGAAGGCCCTTAAGACTTGGCTGTGCCAGCAGCTATGGGGTCCGTCAACTGTAACTGCACAGTCCTGCTGGCTGGTATGATGGCCTGTTGTATCACACCTGTCTGTTTTTTATCCCTCCCCATGCTCCCTGACCCTTCCCCTCCCTTTTTTAGCTTATTTAACTTTTTAACTTTATTCTTGGGATTGTTTAATTCTTTTTTAACAGTTTTAAAATTTTGTTCTGTACCTTTTTTCTGTAGGGGGTAGGGGTGGGTGTTGTTTTTTTTTAACTTGTATGTATTTTAACTTCTTGTAAGCTGCCTTGGGTCATCCATGGATGAGGAAGGCGGGGTAGAAATTTAATTAATTAATTAATGATGAAACTAAGATTTTCCTACTTTGAGTAGAACATGAGAAGGCACAATTTTCAGGAAAAGACGATAAAATTGGGGAAAGTTGAAGGCAGCAGGAAAAGAGGGAGGCAAAATTTGAGATGTATTGATATCTATAAAGGGCTACAGGCTTGAGTTTGCAACAGGTGAGTAGGGTTGTCCAGGATAGGACATTTTGGAGATCACTATTCATAGGGTCACCATAAGTTGAAATTGATTTGATGTCATATTGCAACAACAGCTTTTGAGTCTCTTTTATTTATTTATTTATTTATTTATTTATTTGTTTGTTTGTTTGTTTGTTTATTTATTTATTTATTTATTTATTTCTGCACATTTATATCCCGCCCTCCTGGTGGGTACACCACTCAGGGTGGCTAACAACATAATAAAAATTACAATAAAAACAAAACCCCAGTTAAAACCAACATTAAAAACACAAACAGATCATCATTAACAAATAACCCACACCCACCATACCCCCGTTAAAACAGAATAACCAAGCCAGGGGCCAGCCCCTCACATAGGCTAAATCAGCCACCAGGCTTGACTGGTAGAGTCAAGCGTGCCCCAAACCTGCTGGAAGAGCCATGTCTTCAGTATCTTTCTAAAGGGGAGTAGTTCCATCTGGAGCTGCAACTCCGGTGGTAAGAGGTTCCACAGGGCTGGGGCAGACACGGAAAAGGCTCTTTTCCTGGTCCCAGTAAGATGTACCTCTTTCACTGATGGGACCACCAGTGAGCCCCTCCTGTCTGCCCTAGTAGGACGGGCTAAATTCCTTGTGGCGACACAGTCCCTTAAGTAGCCTGGTCCAATGCTATGAAGGGCTTTAAAGGTCAAAACCAGCACCTTGAATTGCACCTGGAGGCACACCGGCAACCAGTGCAGCTCCCGGAGAAGTGGTGAGGCTTGAGTATGATGCCCGTACCCCATCACAACCCGGGCAGCCGCATTCTGGACCAACTGAAGCCACCAAATGGTCACCAAGGGCAGCCCCATGTAGAGTGCATTACAATAATCCAATCTGGAGGTGACCAGAGCGTGAGTGACCTTGAGCAAGGAGTCCCAGTCCAGGAGCGGGTGCAATATTTTGCTTGTTTGGGTACAAAATCAGTACTAATTTTGTAGCATCTAGGTCTCTCCAACCCAAGAAGGTAACCTCTCCAAGCACAATTCCCTTGCGAAGTTGAGCTGAGTTACAGATTCAGGAAGCCTTCAGGAGTGGTAATTCATCTTCTATATAACTCAGAGGGCCTCCCTACATCCTTTAGCATGCCCAAATACCTATTTTCAAAACTAGAAGTCTTCCTCTAGCACAGGGGTTCCCAACCTTTTTACACCGCAGGCCTGACCATGCCTCCGGTCAGCTGAGTAGGCTGGACCCCACCCCCTAGAAGCAAAAGTGGGTGCATTTATGGCTGTCATAAATGCACCCACTTCTGCATTTACAACAGCCAAGGGAGCATTTATGCATGTGTAGGCGTATTTGATTGTTGATGTAAATGTGTCTGCTTCCTCTTCTGGGTGTGGTGGTGGCAGCAAGCTGGATGAAATGGTGCCACGGGCCGGCTCCAACCCACAGGCTGTAGGTTGGGAACCCATGTTCTAGCAACTCACAGTTTCATCTCTTGTCATTTGTGCCACCCTCAGGGAGATCTCCAAGGGTGGCACCAACCATGGGGGAGATCGGGGGGTGGGTGGGTATTTTTGATCTGGAATTGCCAGAGTTGTCCTTGAGCCATCAGTTTAAAGAAAAGAGGGGAAGGGTTGGAAAGTTTTGCAGAGGGTTGCTCAGATTCCATTTACCATTTACGACACTAAATTATACAGGGTAGTGAAAACTGTGAGAGATTGTGAGGAGCTCCAGAGGGATCTCTTGACACTGGGGGAGTGGGCAAAACAGTGGCAAATGAGTTTCAACATTAGTAAGTGCAGAGTGATGCATGTTGGGGCAAAGAACCCCAATTACATTTATAAACTGATGGGGTTTGAACTCTCTGCGACAAACCAGGAAAGGGACCTTGGTGTCCTGGTGGACAACTCAATAAAGGTGTCAACCCAGTGTGCCTCAGCAGTGAAAAAAGCAAACTCAATGTTAGGGATCATTAGGAAGGGTATAGAAAATAAGTCAGCAAGTGTCATTTTGCCTCTTTATAAATCTATGGTGAGGCCCCATCTGGAATACTCTGTACAGTTCTGGTCGCCATACCTCCAGAAGGATATTATGGAGCTGGAAAAAGTGCAAAGGAGGGCAACCAGAATGATTAGGGGACTGGAACACCTTCCTTACCATCTGAGGCTGCAACGGTTGGGCCTCTTCACTCTTGAACGACGACGTCTAAGAGGTGACCTGATTGAAGTTTATAAAATCATGCACGGTGTGGACAAAGTAGATAAGGAAAAACTGTTTTCCCTATTGCATAACACTGGAACTAGGGGACACTCGATGAAACTTTTGGGTACTAGTTTTCAAACAAATAAGAGAAAGTACTTTTTCACCCAGAGGATTACTGGCCTATGGAACTCCCTGCCAGAAGAAGTGGTGACAGCTGTCAGTCTTGACAGCTTTAAGAAAGGATTAGACAAGTTCATGGAGGACAAGAGTATCAATGGCTATAATTATGGATACTTAAGGACAACCTCCGAGTTGGAGAGATAGGCAGGATATCTCTCAATATCATTTCCAGGGAATCCTAAGCAGGTGAAGGCATTTCTTTGGGAATAATGCCCTGAAGTAAATGGTGAGCCACTGTGTGAGACAGAATGCTGGACTAGATGGCCTGTGGCCTGTTCCAGCAAGGCTGTTCTTATGTTCTTATGTTCTTATTAGAGGGAGTACAAAGCCAATAGGTTCCAAGTAGGAACAACTTTGGAAATGAATCAATTTATTTTCTGATTATTTGAATTTTCTGATTATTTGAATTTGAATGTTCATGGCAGCCCAATGTCAAACACCCTTTCCAAGGTTTGCCCACAGGCAGCTAATGAAATCTGGAACATACTTTGTTCACAAATCGCCCATTGATTTGCCTTTTGCCGTGTTTTAGCTCAGTCATGCAAGTTGAACCTATCTACTCATCCCTCGAGGGGGGGAAATGCAGTCAAGAAAAGGTAATCCTTTCGGAACTTTCACTGATCTATTGCAAGGTGAGTGAGTAATTGTGCCTCTTTCAGCTAGACAGAATGTGGGCAGATGCTTTAAAAGCTTTTGCTCCTGTGAGAGGTACGGATATACCTGAAACTTTTTTATTCTACATTTTTTCTGGTCTGTAGTAGGCTCTGCTATTTGTGCTGGATGAATGGCAGCTATAACAAAACTATTCCCATTCAAATTCTGCACTTATTAATTTCTATTTCTGTTGCTAGACAGTATATATATACTTGGAATACGAAATTGAAATTAACATTCCTAAGAGTATTCATGAAAATGAAATCTTCCTTTTTAATGAAACCTTATTAATTTGTTATTGAAATCCAAGTTCAACTTACTCATAATTCTGTATCTGTCTAATATTTTAAAACAAAACTGTCATTTTTCATCCAGAAAAATACTGAAACTGAGACAAAGGTTCTTGTATAAAAAATTATATCCCACCCTTCAAAGGCCAGTCAACATTCCTAGTTGGAATTAATTGAAATTTGGCATCTTTATCTATGTATTATCTTTTCATCCCACCTCTTCCACACAGAACTAAAGGCAGTTCCTATGATTTCCATTTTATCTTCACAGGATTCTGTTAAGTCAGGTTGGACTGAGAGACACAGACTGACCTTGTGGTCATTGATATGAATCCAAATCTCTTTGGTCCATAATAAGCCTGGTAGATCTGCCTAGTAGTTTACATGGACTTTCTTCTTTCCTCACATCTACTATTACACTGTACTTTCACACAGAATTTTCCCACTGGAAAAAACTAACTGCAAAAAAATCAATTATAGGAAAAGGAAAAAAGTGGTTTGCTTTCATTTTAACAGGAAAAAAATCTATATGGGTCAGCCCCCATATCCACAGGCTTGGCATCCACTGTTTCAGTTATCTGTGAGTCTAAAACTATTCAATAAAAAAAATCCTGAAGTACATAATACATGTGTATTTCTATGTTGCACTAACAGAGCAGGTCACTAGAGGCTATTGTCTGCAACATAAAATACTGAGTTTGCTGTTTCAGGTTTCCATTGTAGTTCTTGGAGTGTAACCTCCCCCCTCCCTATATTGGGGAGGTGGGCTGTATATGTTTATTGTCATATTATTCGAGTGCACACAATAATAGGTATTAATAATAAATATTGTGTACTGGAAAGTAAATTCTAGCTCATGGCAAACCTTTCTGGGGTTTCCTAGATAGAGAGAACCCAGAGTAGTTTACCATTCTCTTTCCCCTTGGGTGCCCTGGGAATGTGCAGCTTGCCCAATGCCATGCAAGGTGGTTCTTCTCCTATGAGACATAGTGGGAAATCAAACCTCCAACCTCTGGCTCCACAGCTAGATATCTAAACAATTGGGCTATTCAGCCGACTAAGGGGCATTAGGGATTTGCAAGATCTTGAGATGAATGTCTGGAAATGGACCATATCAATGATAATTGTATGATTTGGGACTGACTATAGGGCAGATCGTGTAGCCACTGGTTGTCCATTAGTAGCTCTTTAAATTCCCAGTTCCTAAAAAATAGTTTATTTAAATTATTTTTTTAAATTCTGAATGCTGAAAATGGCTGGCTTGTGGCACAAAACAGACATTTCACTCCTCCTGCTTGTTCTTGCTTTAGCACCAAAGATCAGGAGACAAAGGAAGGTGACAGAACAGGAACAGCACTCTGTCACCTGTCAATGAATGACACTACTTTGAAAATTAACTAACAAGTTATCAGTACATCACAAAAGGCGTAAGATTATCACTCATTAAGTAACACTGGTAAAGTAATTCAGTTACACTTTGCTTGTGGGAAAAATCTATTGCAAGTAAATAGTTGCATGGAACTTTTCTACTGAGCTTTCAGGAACATCTCTCTCACTCTCTCTCTCTCTCTTTTTTTTTTAACAATTATTTTCTCCCAACAAGCAACAGTGTCGACAATTTTGCCTCCAGGTTTTCTTTTAGGTTCCATTTAGTAACATCTTGAGTCCCACATCTCAGTAATATTTCTGCCTGTTTGGGAATTTCTTCAGTACAGTACTTCTAAATTCTCCATGAAAGTCAATGTCAAAGTCGGCAAGTCAGCATTAGTATTTTTTCTGATAACAACATGAAGAAATCTCCTGAGAATTTTTTCCGCTTTTATGGACACTGCATTTTTGTTGATGATTTTTTTTTTTGTTGACTTCTTGTTTTGCTTCTCTCAAAACTCCTCAATGATTTGGCTGATCAAACTAATCTCATTGCCTCTGCTGAAAATCGTTCAGCGGCCCTGTTCTGGGTCACCAGGTCTTTTCTGGGTAGGGAGGGGCCTGGCCATGGATGGCAGGGCTCGGCTGATGATTTTGCTGACCATCTTGCAGAGAAAGTTGCTCGCATCCGTTCGGGGTTTAATCCTGATGTGGAAATTGATTGCCTGGAGAGGGCTGGAGCAGAGTCTAGCCATGTTATCTGGGATCGGTTTGATCCTTTTGCCCCTGATGAAGTGGACAGGCTCCTTGGAGCTGTGCGTGATACCACTTACTTGTTAGATCACTGCCCTGCCTGGCTGATTAGAGCGGCCAAGGTTACAACGGGCAGTTGGGTTGGTGCGATGGTGAATGCCTCTCTGCGGGAGGGGGTGTTTCCAGCAGCTTTTAAGCATGCACTTGTACTGCCCCTAATGAAAAAGCCTTCACTTGACCTACGGTTATTTCAAACTTCAGACCAATCTCCAACCTTCCCTTCATGGGGAAGGTGTTGGAGAAAGCAGTGGCTCAACAGCTCCAAAGGGTTCTGGATTATACGGATTATCTGGACCCATTTCAGTCAGGATTCAGGACCAGTTATGGTACTGAGACAGCCTTGGTCGCTCTCATGGATGATCTCTGGTTTGAGCAGGACAGGGGCAACCCCTCTGTACTTGCTCTTCTTGACCTCTCAGTGGCTTTCGATACCGTCAACCATGGTATCCTTCTGGGCCGGCTCCGAGGGTTGGGGGCCCAGGGCACTGTGTTGTCCTGGTTTTCCTCATTTCTGATGGGCCGGACTCAGTCGGTGTCTTTTGAGAGTGGGCAGTCCATCCCTAGGTTGCTCCCTTGTGGGGTACCTCAAGGTTTGGTACTCTCACCTCTATTGTTTAACATCTACATGACACCACTGGGTGAGATCATTCATTCCCATGGGGTGAGGTATCATCAGTATGCAGATGATACCCAGCTGTACATCTCAGCCCGTGGGGAGTCCTACCAGGTGTCTGGAGGCTGTTTGGGTCTGGATGGGGGACAACTGGCTACAACTGAACCCTGGCAAGACTGAGAGGCTATGGATCAGGGGCCCCGTGATTTCCCGAGAGCTACCATCTTTGGTCCTGGCTGGGGCATCTTTGCCCCAGTCAGATCTGGTGCATGTTTTGGGGGTCCTCCTGGACTCATGGCTACTGCTCAAGGAGCAGGTGGCAGCTGTGGCTAGGAGGGCCTTTGCACAGCTTCGTGTCATCAACCAATTATGCCCACTCTTAGACCGGGATTCCTTGATCACGGTCACTCATGCTCTGGTCACCTCCAGATTGGATTGTTGTAATGCGCTCTACATGGGGCTGCCCTTGACGACCATCCAGAGGCTTCAGCTGGTCCAGAATGCGGCTGCCCGGGTGGTGATGGGGTGTGGGTGTTATGTGCATACCTCACCAATGCTTTGGGAGTTGCACTGGCTTCCGTTTTGCCTCCGGGTGCAATTCAAGGTGCTGGTTTTGACCTACATGGCATTAGTCTGGGGCACTTAAGAGACCACGTTACCCCAAGGTGGGCAGCCCATCCTACTAGGGCAGACAGGAGGGGCTCAGTGGTGATCCCATCTGTGAAAGAAACCATCTCAGTGGGGCCAGGAAGAGAGCCTTCTCCATGTCTGCCCCTGCCCTGTGGAACCTTTTACCACCAGAATTGCATCTCCAGTTAGATCTTCTCCCCTTCAGAAAAATGTTGAAGACTTGACTATGTCAGCGGGTTTGGGGCATGTGTGACTCTTCTGTACAAGCCCGATGGCTTATTTAGCCTCTCGAGGGATCCTGATTTTCACTGTTAATACCTTTGTTTGTTGATTGTTTTTTGCCATTTTATGCTGGGTGGGTGAAGGTATTTTTAGCTACAATTTCATTAGTTTTATGTGTTTTAATGTTGTTTTTAGTGGGTTGGGTTGGCATATTTTAACGGTTATTGTTTTATCTGTGGTTATATTGTATTTTATATATGTTGTTAGCTGCCCTGAGTGATGTTTTTCATCAGGAGGGTGGGATACAAATTCATAAATAAATAAAATAAAAATAAATCTCTAAATTGCACATCAGATGAATTTTCATAGAACCTCTTTTAGCTCCTACTTGGGAAAGTGTGTTTTCTCTGGGTCTCCCATTGACTTCAACCCTGTTTTTCTACTCATTAGGCTGTGTAGAAGTACTTCAGCATGCAAGCTTCCTTCCAGCAGTTGCACAAAGGCCAGCAGGTGGTGGGTTACATACAAAGAAGAAAAAAGACAGAGGTATGGAGAAAGAAAGTGTTGTGTATTGAGGGACATTGCAAGTAGCGCAGGGAACGCTCTTGCAAGAGGAAAATGGTGATTTCCCGCCATTCTAATTAGAAGCTGAAAGTGGCACGAAACCCCTGCAAAAAGGGCATGCTTGTTAGGCTAAACCAAGCCCTGTGATTGGTTACAGTTTTGGATCCTGTTCTCCATTGGTTAACTACATATATTCCCGGTTATGATTGGTTAGTTACATTTGTCCAGTGGGTCGCTACCTTGTATCCAGGAGCCACCGCCGGGGAGACACTATATAAGCCCCATGGGTAAACAAGGGTGGGGCCGGACCGAATCTATACTTCCTACTCCCTACAGGTAGCTGGGTAGCACTAAGCCTAGGTCCCTCTCTTATGCTATGCTTCTATGGTAGCTAGTTTATTGCCCATTGCCGGGTAAGAGTCCGGAGGGACTGACGCCACTAGGAATGTATAGCCATCTCGAGATCCAGAACACCTTGTAAGCTCATCTCTATTTTGACTGTTAAATAAAGCCTGTTACTGTTTGTTCATCATTGTCCTGGACTGGTGCTTATAAGGGCCGGATCTAACAGAAAGACAGACTAGTTTTGATCTAGCCAAGCAAAGCCCATACAGATGGAACTTTGGTATTTATCCCCTGGTTCTTTTTCTCACTCACTTAAACACAGTCAATCCCCACAGTATTTTTCTTAACAAACCAAGATAAATCAGAAAGAAAACAGAAAATTCAAGAATGCAGATTGTAACCAACATTTAAAATGTAAACCGCTACCTCACTTATATAGTACACCTCTATTCCAGCTCTATTTTGTATAGAACTTTGAAATCATTAAGCATTTGTGAGCCTAACACCAGATACAATAGGACCTGTTAACCTCACCTCCTCCAGCAGTTTTTAACAAAGTACACAGATACCTCTTGCATAACCGCACACACACCCAACTGTCCTCGTATCATATGTCCCTCATAAGAGAGTAATGTTCACCAGCAATGTGGACAAATGACTGGGCATCTGGTGGGTCAAGTCAGAATCTCTGGCAGCTTATTTCAAGCCTGATTTTTCTGATCCCAGCATCTCCACTTCCCCACAGTGCAGAAGCTTAACAGTCTTTTTCTCCTATGCCTTTTTCTTGTTCTTCCTTATTGGGACTCTTAGCTGGACCCAGATACCTTACCATGGGACTTTCTTATAAATGTAGACCACCTGGGCAGCAGTTGGGGGTGGGCTTCTTCTGGATCCTGCTTGTCCCCCTCATTGACTAATAACAGGAGTTTCACAGGTATATTCTTTCAAGTCTCTCAGGGCATCCTCCCACTCTTCCTCTATCAACAGATCCCCCAGTGACTCTTTTATCCCATTAGCCTTCCAAGATCCTTACTTTTCTATCCTCACACCCTCTACTGCTCATCCCTCATCACTCCCAAAATCTTCCCTTCCTAAAGAAAAAGATCCAGCTACTTCAGTGCCTTCATCCCAGCTCTGTGTACCCCAGTTTACAAAGGAAGTCAACATTGGAACTCCAGGCAGGGATGTAGAGGATAACAGGCCACTGCCCCCCTGAAGCTCCTCCTGACAGTGTCATTCTTCAACCAACCAACCAACCAGCCAACCAACCAACCAATACTGACTCACTGTAAGCTCAACAACTTGTAGGAAACCCTGCTAACTTTATTGCCCTTACAATGGGATGCACAGCAGCAAGAATTGGGTGCTGCGTGCTTTGCTGTCCCGTCCCCATGAGAGATGGCATGGGGCTGGTAGAGGGGTGGGGCTGAGTCCAATTTTAAGAGGGGACGCACGGCCCGCCTCGCTGGCAGTTGAGCTCGACTGGGCCAGGAAGCGTTTGATTCCTGTCCCAGCCGATCAGCAATTTTTTTGCAGCCTCAGGGCTTTAGCCCCGTCGCCTCTTGGCTTTTCCTGTGCCACTGGGCCGTGGCTGGTAGGCCACTGCAACACTACTACTGTGCACGGTGGCCTGTGTGATACAGGGCGGCTGTAGTACGTAGCTGGCCGCGTGGGCATCGGGGGACAAGGCTCTCAGCTCTCCCAGGGGCCTTGCCCTTCGGGACGCTGCTCAGCTTTGGGTCGCAGATTGGGGGTACCTTCCCCCTTCTTTTCTTCTAGGCATTGGCAGGCCTGACCTGCACAATGGCTCTGAAGAAAAGGGCTGCTCAGTCGGCACCTGTCCCCTGTGGCCCTCCACATGGAGGCAGGGCCCGGCCTAAGCCCAGGGTGTCTACCCCCCACCTGGGCTTCCTCCAAGTCGGAGGCCTTGGACGAGGGCCATGGCTCCAGCCCCCGACGGGGCCGCAGCGAGCACTTTGGCTTGGGCTCAGTCGGGGCCAATGCTGTCTCAGGGCCAGCGTGCGGCCCACAAAGACACTGCACATGATGGGGCATTGTTTGCCCGGATTGAGGCCCTTGAAAGGGCCACAGGCCTTCATTGCCCATGCGCCGCTCAGCTAGGAGGCCATTAACTGGTGGGCACCAGGGGGCAGAGGCTGTTGAGTCCCCGTTTTTGGCCCTTCTGGACAGGGCAGTTGACCGGCTGGAGGCCATGGTCTCTGAGCATGCAGACGGCCTGGCAGTGGAGGGGTCTTCAACATCTGGTCCGGTGGGCTCCAATTCAATCGGGAGCCCTGACGCTCGATGTCAGCTGGAACCTCCAGTGTGGGCAGCAGCCGCAAGTGTGCCTGGTGAGTATCTGGGTCAAGTTAGTACATCCCTTCCTGGATCCTGGCCTTTGATGGCAACCGGGCAATGGCCCTGGCTGCAGCAATCAAGTTTAGGGGATCAAGTTCAACAGTTGAATGCTGTGGGTTCGGGGTTTGCCCCCGTGCCTATCGTTCCTCAGACCACTGCTTGGTGGGCACCTTACCCGCCTGTACCACCTGGGGTTTCACCAGCGGGGCCCAACGTTCCATATCCGATATGTCTGTCTGGTCCGCCGGTGAACACTGCGTACCATGCGGTGCCACTTTCGGCCATCCCGATGGCTGGTAGGTCCCTACCACTAGGCGATCACTTACTACCGGCAACTAGAGATAAACTATGGCATCGGGAATATGTGGATATTTTTAGCCTCCTTAATAGGGAAGCAACCAAGGAAAAGAAGGAGAGGGAGGACGACCGGGCCAAGGAATTGGCCCGGCATCGTAAACCTCCTCGGACTTGGGCTAACTGGCTGCCGGCGTACTTGATATACGCAGCAGTGTCCATTAGGGTCCGTCCAGATCTTGCGATCCCTTTGATCCAATATCTGGATATTATTTACAGGGCGTATGTTGATTTCCCGGGCCAATCTTGGTTGGCGTATGATGAGGAATTCCGAATGCGCACCGGACTACACCCTGAGATGCCATGGGACCAGCCTGACCAGTTGTTGTGGCTGCTATATATGATGCCTTCTTGCCCGGCCTCTGGTGACCGCTATCACTGCGGTCATGTGGTGCAGCGTCCTGCCTCAATGCAGTCTCCCTGCCAATCAGTGGGGCAGGGGGTTCCAGCCTGCCTGCTGTGTTGGAGTTTCTCCTCGGCAGGGGGCTGTACTCGAAAGCAGTGCAAATACAGGAATGAGTGCTCCATCTGTGGTGGACCTCATTCTGCCTCTGCCTGCACCTGGCCGGGCAGGTTACGAGGACGGGGCTGTGGGCAACAGGGCCCAGGCCGTGCCCCTGGGGATGTGTCTTCAACTTCAAAAGGGCCCCTCCCCAATTAAGCTGCAGGTACTAGAATGTTGGCTCCGGGTCTATCCCAGGCGAGCTGATGCGGACTACCTTTTAGCGGGTTTCTCAGTTGGATTTCGCATCCCTTTTGTTGGTGCGCATGCACCACAGAATGCGCCTAATTTGCAGTCATTGAGGGGCAAAGAGGGTTTGGCTAGGGAGAAGATTTTTAAGGAGGTTCGCGAGGGGCGGGTAGCAGGCCCTTTTGCTGAACCACCCTATCCAAACTTAAAGGTATCTCCACTAGGCTTGGTGCCCAAGAAGGTTTCAGGCGAATTTCGTCTGATACATCACTTGTCGTACCCGGCGGGTTCCTTGGTTAACGATGCTATACCGGACGAACTGTGTTCAGTCTGGTATACTTCTTTTGACCAGGCAATAGACATGGTACGTTCCTGTGGTCCCGGAGCGCTAGTTGCCAAGTGTGATATTAAATCAGCTTTTAGGCTGCTCCCGGTGCACCCAGCTGATTTTGAATTGTTGGGTTTTCGTTTTGAGGGTCAATACTTTGTAGACTAGGCCATGCCCTTTGGATGCTCGATATCATGTTCGGCCTTCGAACGCTTTAGTTCCTTTTTACATTGGGCATTTGTTCGCAGGTCTAGCTTTAATACGGTCGCCCATTACTTGGATGATTTTTTGTTTGGAGGGGCAGGCCGGTTAGGGGCATGAGAAAAACTGTTTGCCACTTTCAAGGATCATATGGCCGAACTGGGAGTACCTTTAGCCCCAGAGAAGACAGAGGGTTCAGCCACTGTCCTAACTTCCCTGGGTATAGAAATTGACACAGTGGATCAGGCATCTAGACTCCCTACTGACAAAGTTGTCCGCATATTGGACGCGATATCGGCCATGTTGGCTAGGTGTAAGGTGTTGCTCCATGACCTGCAGGTGCTTGATAGGTATCTCAACTTCACTTGCAGGGTGGTCACACCCGGCCGGGGTTTTGCAAGGTGCCTGTGTGACACTATGGTTGGTTTATCCAGGAAGCATCACATGGTATGACTTACGAGCGGGATGCGGGCCGACCTCCAGGTTTGGCTCGCATTTTTGGCCGATTTTAATGGGGTTTCGTTTTGGCGCTGGAAGCTAGCCATCATGCCCAAATTCCAGGTGCAGTCGGATGCCTTGGGGTCGCTGGGCTACGGCATCTACTTTGATGGCCGTTGGTGCTGCTGTTCGTGGCCTGAGGCTTGTCAGGGTACGGAAGTGCTCTGGGACTTGACCATTTTAGAGTTCTTTCCCATTCTTGGGGCCCTACTACTCTTGGGGACATATGTGGAAAGATTCTGTAGTGCATTTTTGGTGCGATAATGCAGCCGTCATGCACATTGTGAATGTGCAGACGTCCCGTTCGCCCAGGGTCATGTCGCTGGTGCGTCAGTTTGTGTTGCGCTCCTTGTGTTACAACATTCTGTTTCGTGCCAAGCATGTTCTGGGTATTGACAACAGTATCGCTGACGCTTTGTCCAGCCTACAAATCCCCCGGTTTCGGGCACTCGTGCCAGGGGCCGAGGAACTTCCCTCTCCACTTCCCAGCAAGATGTGGACGTTTGGTGAGGTGAAGTCCACCGGGCGATAGGCCTATCCCTTGCTGGCCGTACCCGTCAGGCATATTGCAGCACTTATTAGTCCTTTCTGACATTTCGCCGAAATGTGCCTCTGCCTGATTTGTGGCCCGTGCAAGTGGACCATGTTCTACAATACATGGTCCACCTACACAAGGGTGGGTTAGCGCCTCATACCATAGCCTGGCGCTTGTCAGCCTTGGCGTTTGCAGCCAAGGTAAGGGGTTATACGGACACCACGGAGGATTTCAGGGTGCGTAGGGTGCTTGAGGGCTGGGTCAGGGAGTGCAGCCCTCGCCCAGATACTCGTTAGCCAGTGTCTCCGGCTATCCTTGCCAGCTTGGCCCAGGCTTGGTCGTCCCTTTGCCGTGACCAGTATGAAGCAACTCTTTTCCATGCGGCCACCACAGTGGCCTTCTTTGGGGCATTGTGGGTTAGTGAGCTAGTTTCCCTTTCCCGCAATGACCGGTCCCATAGGTCCCTTGAACTGGCAGATGTCTCTTTCTCACAAGGTTCTGTACAGCTGCACATCTGTTCTTCCAAATCGGATCAGCGCAGTAGGGGCAGTGTGGTCACCCTCCTGAGCTGTAGTATGCCAGCAATTTGCCCAGTTGTTGCTTTAACATCCTTTTTGGATTCCGGGGTGCAGCCCACGGGCCGCTCTTTTGCCACCAGGATGGATTGCCACTGACCAAGTACCAATTTTGGATGGTGACGGGAGCTGCTCTTTCTGACCTAGGCCTCCCTGGGGCTTGGTACGGCACACATTCATTTTGGATAGGCGCCACATCGGCGGCCGCCCTTTTTGGTTATTCGGATGATGACATCCAGAGGATGGGTCGATGGGGTTCTGCTCGTTTTAGACTGTATGTTCACCCCATGTTACATTGAACACATCGCTGGCGCATGTTTTTCTTTTTCTTTCTCTTTCAGCTCCTGGACCCTCTGACGCTCTGGTGCATGTGTGACTCATGGGCCACAGCTACATATTCTGGGCCACCCACCATGCTGCAGCGTCTCGATGGGGTGTGCATCTGGGGCTCCAGGATGTGGCACACCTTACTTGGCATGGCATTTGTGGGATGTGCTGGCATGAGTTCCTTTTGTCCCTCTCATCCCTTGGGGACATTCCCCCTCCTGATGTTTTACTGGTTCATTTGGGGGGAAATGATTTGGGTCAGATTACTGGATTGGGTTTACTCATAGCCATCTGGAGGGATCTGGAGCTGGTCAGGCACCGATAGCCACTGGTGCAGCTAATATGGTCTTACATGATCCCACGGTCTTTTTTCTGGGGATGCGGTGAACCACGCCGCTTTGACCGAGCCCGGCAGAATTGGGTGGTGGCTCGATTTTTTGGTGAACACGGCTTGGGCACTGTGGTGGAACACCCTGCGATATGCATACAGGATGCCGGTTTGTGTCGCAGGGACGGAGTCCATCTCTCTGCGAGAGGCATGGACAGGTTTTTGGCCTCCTTGCAAGTGGGCCTGGTGACCGAGTTGGCAGTCAGGGGGGCGGTGAGTCATGGTAGACTCTTCCCCGTGTGGCGGCTAGCACTGGTAAGGAGGTACTGGATGACCCCTACAAGTCTGGCAGGTACGCACTTGGTTGGCCACAGGAAGGACAAGATAGAGGAAACTTGGGGTGGCCAATCAAGTGTGGACCAGGAACAAGGTGATGCTATGCTCTACACAGCTTGCAAAACCTTACAGTTCACCAGATATACGTCAGAAGCAGAGGTTAACAATTTGCACTTCTGTTTGGGGTCAATTATCATTTGGTTAATTAAGGAAGCAAAATAGATACATTGTATCTGATTAATATTTTTAAACAACCATTAATCCTTACCAGTGCTATTTCATCCCACTTGCATTACAAAGTTAAGATTTAAATAAAGTGGCTCAGTTTTAAAATCCAGCACAGTTGTCCATCTCTTTATTGGGGAGTCGGTCGAGCAATGTAAACGTTCCCCTTTTGAACTTTATACACTCCATCATAAAAGCTGTCAATGAGTATTTGTTTGTTGCTCCTGTATAAGAGCAAAAAAAGAGCTGTCATTGTGTTTATGTTCTCCCTACCCTCTGACTCACATCATTCATCATAAGGCTTCATCATCACAATGCAAGATTTGTAAACTGAAGTACAAAAGTATGTGAATTATACAGGGAGGACAGCCATGCCACACTGCTGCATTTAGACGATAACAAGTCTGGTGGACTTCTTAAAGATAAACAAGGTTTAACATATGTTTAGAACATTTCTCCAGATAGGAAATATGTAGAGAGTTTCCTGGTTTGTTTACTTTTCCTTGAAAGAATAAAAGAAAGAGAGAGCCTGTATGATATAGACATTTGAACGTTGGGCTGGGACTGTGGGGATCCAGGCTTTGGTGTAGAGGGGACAAAACGCAGTGCTCCTAGAGGAATAAATGAGGGCACTAACATTACAGGACATGTAACTGTCTGTCATAACTGTCAGGAGAAGGGAAAGCTGTGAAAATCTATCCTGTGCTAAGGCTTTTCTCGATGTCTCCCAGGATGCTTCCATTGTTATCTGTTTGGATGGCAAAATTGTCTTACAGATGACAGGATCAAGGTTTTCTTTTCCAGACTTTAAAGTGTCAAACGTATGATGAATACTTAATAAGTAATCAGCACAAGCAGAGTGAGTGCAGCTGACAAAGACAAGATGAGTTCCTATTCTTACTTATTGCATTGGGCTTTGGTAGGATTAAAGGTTATATTATACTGCCCTGTGTTTTCTCTAGAACAGATTTCAAATCATAAAAAGTCAACTCTTTGTAATAAGTTATAAATGCAACAAGCAGCTCCTCCAAAGGAACAGGAACAAGGAGCTTTTCTTTTGGCTTTCATGGCCATATTGTAGGTAACATCTTAAAGTTGGACCCTTGGACGTATCCTACTGTATGAGATTTCAGGTGATTGTGGAAATGGAGCCAGTTTCTGCACTGAAACCAATGAGTGTTTTAGACAGAGGTTCTAGATCAGGGGTACCCAAACTATGGCATGTGGACCAGATCCGGGCCATGGCACCAAATCATCCAGCCCACACTACCCTTGCTGCTCCCAGAAACAGAAGTAAAACATGCATGCAAATAATGCTGCCATAATTTACACCCATGGGTCATTTATGGCAGCATTATGCACATGTGTGGGCCATTATGCGTATGCACGTTTTATTTCCCATGGCCCAAAAAGTTTGGGCATCCCTGTTCTAGGCACAGAAATAGAAGACTCTTGACCAATTTCATAGTAATTATCCTTGGATAGTGACAGGCAAAGTTCAGCTGTTGTAATTTTGAAACTCCCAGTTTTCTTTACTATTGGCTATACCCTCTAGGGCTGCTGGGAGTTGTAGTCCAACTACCTCTATACACCTTGTTTCAGAAAAAGGATTGCTGGGACCCAAACTATCACTACTCTTCTGCCCTCCCCCTATCATCATGTGCTCAGATCTCAAGTTAGAAGGGAAGTTTTCAATTCCACCAGCTACTGGAATCTTTTGGATGCAATCAATCGATCTATCGATCAATTGATCGATCAATCAATCAATCGTGGAGGATGCGCTTAACCAGGGATGCCCTAACTTTTCAGGCTGTGGGCCGGTTATATGGTTCCGTGGGCCGGTGATGTGGTTCATTGGTTCAGTAGGTCAGTCACGTGGTTCCTCCCACTGGAAGTGGAAGTAAAATGCACCTTGCAATCTGTTTTGCAACAGGATGAGATAGATTTTAAGCTGCCATTTTCTCTGCTTAAATCAAGGTGCCCAAATTATGGCCTATGGGCCAGACCCGGTCCCCAATGCCAATTCATCTGGCCCATGAACCCCTCATCACTCCCTGAAGCAAAACACACCCATACAGCTGGGTCTGCCCCGTGGGCTGTAGTTTGGGCAGCCCTGCTCTAAACAATTTTTAAAAAGGCAATGGGAGGCAGGGATGATAGGGAAGAGACATACCTTTCTAGATCAGTCTTTACTTTGAATATGGGAAAGTCTCTTCTCCTTGTTCCTCAAAATCCCTTCATGTGTCTTATCCCACATTGTTTTAAAATAAAGAACATAAGAACATAAGAACAGCCTTGCTGGAACAGGCCACAGCCCATCCAGTCCAGCATTCTGTCTCACACAGTGGCTCACCATTTCCTTCAGGGTATTCCCAAGCAGATGCCTTCACCTGTTTAGGATTCCCTGGAAATGGCATTGAGAGATATCCTGCCTATCTCTCCAACCCGGAGGTTGTCCTTAAGTATCCATAATTATAGCCATAGATACCCTTGGCCTCCATGAACTTGTCTAATCCTTTCTTAAAGCTGTCAAGACTGACAGCTGTCACCACTTCTTCTGGCAGGGAGTTCCATAGACCAGTAATCCTCTGGGTGAAAAAGTACTTTCTCTTATTTGTTTGAGAACTAGTACCCAAAAGTTTTATGGAGTGTCCCCGAGTTCTAGTGTTATGCGATAGGGAAATCAGTTTTTCCTTATCTACTTTGTCCACACCGTGCATGATTTTATAAACTTCAATCAGGTCACCTCTTAGACGTCGTCGTTCAAGAGTGAAGAGGCCCAACCGTTGCAGCCTCAGATGGTAAGGAAGGTGTTCCAGTCCCCTAATCATTCTGGTTGCCCTCCTCTGCACTTTTTCCAGCTCCATAATATCCTTCTGGAGGTATGGCGACCAGAACAGTACACAGTATTCCAGATGGGGCCTCACCATAGATTTATAAAGAGGCAAAATGACACTTGCTGACTTATTTTCTATACCCTTCCTAATGATCCCTAGCATTGAGTTTGCTTTTTTCACTGCTGAGGCACACTGGGTTGACACCTTCATTGAGTTGTCCACCAGGTCACCAAGGTCCCTTTCCTGGTTTGTCGGATCCCTTGATCTCTTCAGAGGAGCTTTTCCAGGACTGGCATGGCTGCAATACATAAAAGTGGACAAGAGAACTTCCCTTTCCTAAATCTCCTTAACATTTTAGGATCCAAGCCGATCCTGCCAAACCAACCCCCAAAAGAAAACCACTTAAGTTATATAGTAGTTTTAAGTGCCCAGAAAGCTTCACATATATTACCTTGGCAATGCAGAGAGATCAGAATTATTATCTCCTTATAACAGAAAGAGGACTGAGGCTGAGATCTGGCAGCTTTCCTAAGGCTGCTTAGGGGCTTCATTGCAGAGGAAGGATTATAGGCAACAGGGACTTTCTTAGTCATTATTCTGTCCCCTCACTAATCTGCATGAGCCAACAGAATGGCAAATGCATTTGCTAGGTCATATGTAAGAAGTGCTGTGTTTTGTGTTTTCCTTTCATGGTTTTAAAAGTTTAAGATTTTAGGTTTCTAAAGTATGCATTTATATATTTCAAAAGAGTAAAACATTTGCTGATTTGTGAAGTTTTCCTTTCAGTGTTAATTTATATATTTGGGGGAACACATATATATCTTGTATTTTCCCAGTTTTTGCATTTTCCTGTTCTGCAGTGAACTCAAGTTGAGTTTTGTATATAACTTGAGTTCACTGCAGAACAGGAAAATTTCTTTCTTTCTTTGCTGGAATCCACAAGGCAAAAACTGGGAAAATACAAGATAGATGCTTGCCCTGGCCTATAGTAATAAGATGTTTCAGTCACCTGGTCCCCCAATAATTAAAGTAATATAAGTTGTTCATGTTAAATGGCAAATGACAATAGCAATTTCCAGTTAGTATTCTGTGTGAGGTATCAAGAGAGTTATAGGGGCTGTGTGTTTGCACACACATGCATGAATAATTGTGACTGTAGTATCTGAAACTGCATGAAACACATGGTTTTATTTATACAGATCTGAAGGGAGCATAGAGAGCAATTCTACACATGTTTGTCCAGAAATAAGGCACACTGATTTTAGTGAGATGAGCTCTCAGGTAAATGTGCATAGCATTCATAGCAAACAGACACCCCACCCCACAAGAGACAATTATTGACATACAAAACATGGATATAGAGATGAGAACGAGACCAAACCTAGATACCAATTCTGTCACTGCATTTATTCTGATAGAACAGTTACAGGCCCAAAAAATGTCCTTCACAAGATCAAAGGCTTGTTTACTTGTTCACCTATTAACTTGTTTATACCTTCCCTTTTCAACAACACCCAACTGCACTCTTTTTCATCAATACCTATCTGCACTCTGTATATAGACAGGCCAGTCAATATACAAGATAATTAATGTGGTTAAATCTGACATCAGAAATGGCAATATGTCCCAAATCTGTTTCAATTTCAGTCCTCCAGAAAATTATAAATGCCCTGAATACACATCTTGTTATATTAAAAATAAATAACTACAAAACAGTACTGGTGTGAGAGGCACCTGAGTTAAGACACATGCAGAAGTTCCAGAGTGCAGTATGTTAAAAGAATTAACTATTGACCAGGTGACCCAGGATGGTGAACATAAAACAACCATTCAACATCTTAACCTATAAAACCAAGTGTTCACCGTTGGAATTGGCTATACGTTGCTATGCGTCGCCCTACTGACCCGCACCCTTCCTTTGTGCGCACGGCCGAATTGCCTACGCAGGTCAACGAAGGATTTAAAAATCCGGCACGGGGGCCTCAGCCCCACAAACGGCAAGAAAGGGAAAGAACTTCACGTCCCAACAGTCACTGCGCCGCGGCGCGCCAGAGCCAATCAGGCTGAGAGGCTCTGGCACGGCGCAGCGTTCGGACACGCGCTGCAGCCAATCAAAAGAAAAGCATTTTAAAAAAACGCATCACAAACACAAAGCACCAACCTATTACTACAAGCCCCAGCGTCCTGCGCGCCATGAGCGCGCAGAACGAGGAGGCAGCCGGCGCGCGAAAACAAAACTTAAAGAAAGCCGCCTCCACCGCCATTCATCCCCACGGGCGAGCCAGCATGGCCCGTGGGGGAAGAACATGAAACAAACCCGCCGCCCATGAGCGCGCAGAACGAGGAGGCAGCCGGCGCGCGAAAACAAAACTTAAAGAAAGCCGGCTCCGCCGCCATTCATCCCCATGGGCGAGCCAGCATGGCCCGTGGGGGAAGAAAATGAAACAAACCCCACAACTCCCCTTCTTCACCACGGGCCAGCAAGTATGGCCCACGGAGGAAAAATAAACCTCGGCCGCCGCTGCCCTTCCATTCGAAGGGCCAGCCACCGCGCCAAAAATAAAAACAAACCACCCACCACCCCTCCCCCGCAACTGCCCTTCTTCCCAACGGACAAACAAGCATGGCCCGTGGGAACGAAAGGCACCCTCCCCGCAACAACGCACCCTTCCCAAGGGCCATCCAGCATGGCCCATGGGATCAAAAGGCACCCCCGGCCGCAAGTTCCCTTCCTAACCACGGGCAACCAAGCATGGCCCATGGGGAGAAAAGGCACCCCCGCTGCAAGTAACCTACTTTCCCACGGGCCACCAAGCATGGCCTGTGAGAACAAAAGGCACCCCCCCCCCTAAAAAAAGGACGCACCAAAAAACAAATCAAAACCATTCAAAAACAGAAATCTAACCTTTAAAAAATAAACACAAACAAAGACAGGAAAACATACAACACAAAACAACAGCCCCCCCAACAAAAACTCAACTCCCCCCAAATAAATAAATAAATCAGAGTGCTTACCATGAAGACGTCTTCACTTCATGGCGACAGGAACTCGAATGACCAAAATAAAGGAAGTAACACTTACCGGAACTGAAACCCAGAGGACAAGAGGAGAATGGAAGAGAGAAAACAAAGTTCACAACCGCCACCCAGAGGCCAAAAGAAAAACGAGTAGAGGATGCATTCATGATGTGCTAAATGAGGAGTTCTCAACCTTTTCAAGTTGAGAGCCAGGACACACTCCCTCAGACAGCTTTGGGGGCCGGATGGCCATTTTGCCCTTCCTCCACCACATGGCCCTTCCAGGTGTGGTGCAGGAGTGTGGAGCACATGATAGATAAAGATAAATTCATAATTCCAAAATGCAGAAAATAAGTTTGGAAAACATTCCAAAATATACACACTACTCTCAAATTTTTTTTTACATAAATCACTTTAACACCAAATTAAATATAAAATTAAAAAATTTTTTTTAAAAAAAATTAAATTTGTATGAACAAAAATAAAATAAAAAGTCCGCCACAGCCGGACCCAGCGCAAATAAGCCACAAATTCAAAAAAACTTTAAAAACCATTAAACACAGCCCAGCACCATTTGTACAGGAAAACAAAAAAAAAACACCTTACCTGTCCAAAACATTTAAAAAATGCACGGCATTTTTTTAATTAAAAAAACCCCAAAAAAAAGCCCGGCAACGCCGGGCCACCCATGCTAGTATAAAATAAATATACAAGATAAAATCCAATATTCAGGTATAAATCATCTAAAAAGTTCAGTGATACTATAAGACAATGGCAGATCGGTGAGGGAAACTTGCATTAAACATGTGAGGCAGGGAAAGGCCGAAGTTCCTGAAAAGGCATTTTCTAAAAAGAGTTCAGCCCAAATGACTTTCCTAAATTCTTGTAGTGAGGGAGCCAGGCAAACATTTTCAGTGTCCTTATGTCTTTGGCTGTCCAATTTGTACTTACAGCCAGGCATAGCAATAGTGTGATATGGGTTAATGTGGACTTCTGGTCACGACATATAATTGCAGTAAGTCAACATCAGCAGCACTTCTCATATTGTCCCTGGGATGTTATTTATGGTGCTTTGTTATTCATATCAGTTGACTGTCCCTCTTGCTTATGTGAACTGATACAGCCTTTAGTCACATAGTTTAATACATGTTCATATTATTAAAGGAAAGCTAAGAGTACTATACTCCCGATTTGCACTGGGAGATATAATCAGCTGTAGGTTGCTTTTCCTTTCAGAAAACAAGACAAGAAAAGATGTCTGTCAGATTAGATACTAAGTCATTTTTAAAACCCACTTCTTCCTTGCTTAAAATCAAAACTTTCTAATCACTAGCCTGACAACCTATCTGTGCCATAATACAAACACGAACAGCCTGTTCTTGACAAATTTAATTGGTTTTGACTGTCAAACTGCCTATACTAAAGGCTGCAAAACCAGGGTGTTAATCAAGTATGATGTTCTATTACTGTAAAATCATCACACTTAAGGGCCATCTGCTAAATTTTCCTTACCAGAATAAAACAGCAAATTAATATTAAAATTAGTACCCCTGTATTTCTCTGTTCTCATTATTAGAAAAACACCTTTGACCTACTTTGCCTCTACCATGGCTACTTATGACCAGTTTCCAATAGTCTTACTCAATAAGGCCCCAACAAGATATGACATTAAATTTTTAAATTGCAGATGGAACATGATGAAGGAGACAATGCATATAGTTGACTAAAACAGGAAGGGACACTCCTCACAGTGGTAGGTCGGGAGACTTCCTTTTCTTCATTTTGATTCCTAAGCCTATTCGGAGGAAAGGTGGGCATAATGTAGTTGTGGCCCTTAGACTTTTTTCGGTGAAGTCACTTGCCCAAATGTTGTATGGATCCCCTCTGTATTTTGACTCAAACACAAGTCCGCTTGAGGTCACACAATCAAAGTTTCTGAGGACAATTATACAGTCCCCTTGCAGTATTTCCAACACAGCTTTGAGATTAGAAATGGGAATGTATACAGTGCAAGCGAGACTGTTAGTAAATGTGGCTAATTATTGGATAAGAATTCTGTTTGCCCCATCTGGCTTACTCAAACTGGTGATGTCCGACCCTTGGATGCCACCATGGATTAGCTCTCTTGAAAGAACACTAACCATTTATGGCATTTCAAAACCTTATGTTCTTTCCTTAGGATCTATTCATGCTAGAGAGTTACTAAAACAAAGAATTCTCGATATACATCGCCAAAATGATTTACGTAAACTAGTTTCCCCATTGTTTGATAGATCAACTTTCAATGTTGCTAAGCCCTTAGCATACTTGTCTTTAATAAGAAATCCGGATCATAGACGTTCCTTCACACTTATTCAGTATAACATGCTTCCCTCCTCCTACAGGGAGGATTTCTTTAAGAAAGACCCAGCACTCGAGTGTTTATGCCCATGTCAGTTAAATATGATAGAAATCTCTGAGCATGTTCTGCTAGAGTGTCCCCTATATAAAAAAACCTAGGAGAGAACTTTTTAGTGTTTTCCCGAAATTGAAGTCTAACAATAAAGTCAGGACACTGAATATTCTTTTATCAGGTGAAGGGCAAGATACAATGATAGCGGTCACTAGATTCGTGTGGTATGTAACTTGTATCGTAAAAGGCAAGATAAAATCAAAGGAATAAGGAAAATGCTTTCAAATTACAACTTGACTGTCATAGAATATGTTTGCAGGACATAGAAATAACAACCCTTGAAATTCTGGTTGTATGTTGCTATTTTATAAATAATCTAGTGTTCATGATTTTGTGATAGTTTTATTAGGTTGCCTCACTTGTGTCCAGCAGCTTGATTTTGTGATATTGTAACACTGGCCTTGGGCTGTAATAAAGAATTTGATCGATCGATTGATTGATTCCTAGGCTAAAACCCCTCAAATGTTGTCAACACTTCTTCTTCAAGTGTTATATCCGAATCCAAATATTGGCTCTCATCTTTGTGATCAGCCATGAAGATTGTCCTGAGAATATACTGCAGTGGTCTTCCATATGTCTTCCTCATCACAGTGTGACACCTGTATCACTGATTCAGTTCCATGGGTTACTTTCTGGTCCTGAGCCCTTTTAGTCCTGAGCCCTTTTAGTCCATCAGCCCCAGGCCAATATTGATGAAGCTGCTCCACTCCATCAGAATGGATTCAAATAGGATTTAATCCTTTGGGGACCATCACCCATCCCTGTGGACTTTGCCATCCAAGGCTGTTAGTCCTCAAGGTTGTCAGGTTAGTTAAGCACCACAATGATGATCAGCTTTGAGTCACTGGTAGTAGGGCCTACTTTATTACCATATGAGAATAACCTGGCCAAACTAATCAACCTTTCTTGTAAGGGAATATTATGCTGTTATTTTCTGAATTCTTTCCGTGCAATGTCCTTTTTGAGGAGCATTGGCCATAACTGTGCAGTGTTTAAGTTTGGGGGGTGGGGTGTCAAACAATCACAATAATTGTGTGTTTTCAAGACATTTTCTACTTATGGAAATCTTTCCAGTGTTTTCTAAATAGTCAATACATACAAGTGGTTTACAATTTCCTTCTTCTGGGGGCACCTTGGGTTTGCAGCTTACCCATGTGGATACAAACTCGTTCTTCCCCCAGGAGGCAGAACTGGGGAACTAACCATACTGAAGCCTAAACCACAGAGGCAACCCATAGATTGGTCTAAAGCTGTAGTTCCCACAGGGGGGGGGGATTTGATTTTTAAGGGTGGGGGCAATTCAAGAATAATAGTTATTAATAGTGAATGTCCTTTTAGGCTTTCTCCATGTGAATAGGAGTTGTGAATAATAAGAATTATATGTCACGTGTGTGTGTGTGTGTGTGTGTTTGTGTGTGTGTGTGTGTGTGTGTGTGTGTGTGAGTGTGTGTGTGCATGTGTGCGTGCATGCGTGTGTGTGTGTGTGTGTAAAATGAGGGGTAGAAAAAGAATTTATTTTTATTTTTCATTTCCCTTGAAAGTTGCTATTTTGCACTGCCCATTTGAGAAGAATTCATACATTTCCAAGGTTTGTGGCATATATTAGAGAAGCAACGGGCAAAAAAAAAGAGCAATGTGTGCAGTTTTAAACATAAAAGACTAAAATGGATGTGCACCAAAACAATTTCATTAAAGGGAAAAAATGTGCACATCGTGTAACTTGTGTATAAAAACAGAAACATTTGGAAAATTGCATAATAAGATAAGTTAATGGAAAATTTTAAATAAACATGCTCCAGTTCCCATGTCAAGAATCCTCACCAACTCTTGTAGGCTACAGCAAAGGAAGGTTGGCATGAAAATGAAAATGGGATTCAAAGATGAGAAATAGAGTGGTAGGCTTTCACTTCCTAAATTAAAACCAAGATTCAATTACAAATCCATTCCCATAATTTCAGATTCTGGTAACATACATATGAAGTGTGTGTGTGTGTGTGTGTGTGTGTGTGTGTGTGTGTGTGTGTGTGTGTGTGTGTGTGTGTGTGTTTCATTTTACAACCACTTACACTGAATTTCATTTGTCTTTTTAATGTAGACTTTCTCCGTTTGAAGATATCTTTCTAAACTTCTTTGTTTCATCATGAAAATGAGGTTCAGTATTTGCTCCAGAAAGTGAAAGCAGAGATGATTTAAGGTAAAACACAGATAAAATTAATCTGGAAAATTATTGAGATTACAGCAGATAAATGGGGAACAAGTTCCATAGGGGGAAAGGACGTATTATAAAGAAATTAAAGGAAAATCCATGGATTCAGATACAATAGAATGCAAAGGGTAAATGAAAATGGTAACAATGAACAAATTGGATTAAATTATCAGATGAAGTTATAATATAGCTCAGGGATTCTCAGCCTGTGGCCCATAGACCAGATGCAGCCTGTGGCACCATTTCATGTGGCCTACCACCTCCTCCACCACACCAGGAAATGGTGGAGGAAGCACAAAATGGTTGTCCGGCCTCCAAAGCTGTCTGAGGGAGTGTGACCTAGTAACCATCATTAAAAGGTTGAGAACTCCTGATATAGTAACTGGGGGAAAGCAGACACTGGGGGAAAGCCGACAGAAGCTGGGCAGCATCTGGTTCAGGAAAGTGTGTACTTGAGTAGTGAGGATGATGCAAAAATTACTGAGCAGAGCAAGGAGCTAGTCACAAGCACTCTAGCAGAAGGATGCAAGAGGCAGTCTAACAATGCAACTGGACTCAAAAGACTGTATCAGGAAAGCATATATAAATGCTTGTATACAAATGCCAGAAGCCTCCGGAACAAAATAGGGGAGCTGGAATACTTAGCAATAGATAAGAATATTGATATTATTGGTATCACTTAAACCTGGTGGATGGATGATAACCAATGGGATACAGTTATCCCAGGCTACAAACTGTACAGGAAGGATAGGAAGGGGCAAACGGGGAGGTAGTGTAGCCTTGTATGTCAAAGAAGTGATAAAATCGTATGAATTGGAATATCTAGGTGATTTGGAGTCACCATTAGAAGCTCTGTGGGTAAGAGTACCAGGCCACAAGGATGGTCTAACAGTAGGCATATACTATCAGCCTCCGACCCAAACTCTTGAGGGAGACTGGCAGTTGGAGAATGTTGTAAAGGAGGCATCCAAGAAGGGATATAATGGGGGACTTCAATTACCCTCACATAGACTGGGAGAACTGTTGTTCAGCACATGATAAAGAGATAAAGTTCCTAGATATGCTAAATGATTGTTCCCTGGGACAGATGGTTGAAGACCCAACTAGAGGTACAAGAATCCTTGACTTGATCCTGAGTAATACTCAGGATCTGGTGCAAGATGTTAATGTGACTGATTCAAGATGTTAATGTGACTGATACAACAGTGACCACAACTCAATTATGTTTAACTTGATCATTGACTGCAAGTCACTGATAAAATCTAACACAGAGACCTTAAATTTTCAAAAAGGAAATTTCCCAAAGATGAGGAAACTAGTAAAAAAGAAGCTGAAAGGGAAAATTGAGAGAGTCCATACACTCCAAGAGGCATGGAGGCTGTTTACAAAAACAATAACAGAGGCCCAATTGGAATGCATACCCAAAAGGAAAAAGGGCACTGCCAGGTCCAAGAGGACTCCGATGTGACTTACAGGAGCTGTTCGGGAAGTGATCAAGAGCAAGGAAAGCTCATTTAGAAGATGGAAGGCTTGTCCAAATGAGGACAGCAGGCAGAAACATAAATTCTGGCAGAACAAATGCAAGGCAACAATCAGGAAAGCAAAGCAAGACTTTGAGGAGCGTATAGCTAAAAATACTCAGAGAAATAACAAAGACTTCTTTAAGTACATTAGAAGTAAGAACCCAACTAATGGTCCATTGGACCATTAGATGACAATGGAAAGCAAGGGGTTATTAAAGAGGAAACAGAGATTGCAGAGAGACTCAATGAATTCTTTGCTTCAGTATTCACTGAAGAAGACAGAGACCACATGCCCAAAACAGAGCCTATCTTCGTAGGGAGGGAAACCGAAGAATTAAGCAAGATAGAAATAACCAGGGAGGAGGTCCTTGCATGTCTTGTTAAACTAAACACTAACAAATCACCAGGACCAGATGACATCCATCCACGAGTTCTCAGGGAACTGAAAGATGAAATTGCTGATCTCATAGCCAAATATATATAATCTTTCCCTCAAATCAGGCTTTGTGCCTGATGACTGGAAGGCAGCGAATATAACACCAATTTTCAAAAAAGGATCCAGGGGTGATCCAGGAAATTACCAACCAGTCAGTTTGACATGTGTCCCAGGTAAAGTGATGGAAACCATCCTAAAAGATAGAATTAATAGGCACATAGAAGAGAAGGTGCTGCTAAAGAAGAGCCAACATGGCTTTTACAAGGACAAATCATGCCTCACTAATCTGTTGGAATTTTTTGAGAGTGTCAACAAGCATGTGGATAAGGGGGATCCAGTTGACATTGTTTATCTGGACTTTCAGAAGGCTTTTGACAAGGTCCCACACCAAAGGCTCTTGAATAAACTTACCAGTCATGGAATAAAGGGACAGGTCTTGTCCTGGATCAGCAACTGGCTAAGGGACAGAAAACAGAGGGTAGCACTAAATGGACACTTCTTCAAGTGGAGGGAAGTAAAGAGTGGAGTCCCCCAAGGTTCAGTACTGGGACCCCTGCTTTTCAACCTCTTCATAAATGATCTAGAGGTAGGAGTAAAAAGCAAGGTAGCCAAATTTGCTGACGACACTAAATTATACAGGGTAGTAAAAACTGTGAGAGATTGTGAGGAGCTCCAGAGGGATCTCTTGACACTGGGGGAGTGGGCAAAACAGTGGCAAATGAGCTTCAACATTAGTAAGTGCAGAGTGATGCATGTTGGGGCAAAAAACCCCAATTACATTTATAAATTGATGGGGTCTGAACTCTCTGCGACAAACCAGGAAAGGGACCTTGGTGTCCTGGTGGACAACTCAATGAAGGTGTCAACCCAGTGTGCGTCAGCACTGAAAAAAGCAAACTCAATGCTAGGGATCATTAGGAAGGGTATAGAAAATAAGTCAGCAAGTGTCATTTTGCCTCTTTATAAATCTATGGTGAGGTCCCATCTGGAATACTGTGTACAGTTCTGGTCGCCATACCTCCAGAAGGATATTATGGAGTTGGAGAAAGTGCAGAGGAGGGCAACCAGAATGATTAGGGGACTGGAACACCTTTCTTACCATCTGAGGCTGCAACGGTTGGGCCTTTTCACTCTTGAAAGACGGCGTTTAAGAGGTGACCTGATTGAAGTTTATAAAATCATGCACAGTGTGGACAAAGTAGATAAGGAAAAACTGTTTTCCCTATCGCACAACACTAGAACTAGGGGACACTCGATGAAACTTTTGGGTACTAGTGCTCAAACAAATAAGAGAAAGTACTTTTTCACCCAGAGGATTACTGGTCTATGGAACTCCCTGCTGTCAGTCTTGACAACTTTAAGAAAGGATTAGACAAGTTCATGGAGGACAAGGGTATCAATGGCTATAATTATGGATACTTAAGGACAACCTCGGGGTTGGAGAGATAGGCAGGATATCTCTCAATGCCATTTCCAGGGAATCCTAAGAAGGTGAAGGCATCTCCTTGGGAATACCCTGAAGGAAATGGTGAGCCACTGTGTGAGACAGAATGCTGGACTGGATGGGCTGTTCCAGCAAGGCTGTTCTTATGTTCTTATGTTACCCTTTATAAATCACTTCATTTCCCCCCATTCTTCTGCCATCTCTCTAGTTAAAAATTTACTGTTTTCAGCCGTTTAGCAGTCTTTGGCTTAAAGGCTGAAAAAAAAAAGACACACAGTTTCCTATTCCAACGAACATATTTCCTGTTCAGGGGATTTGGGAAATGTGAAGGAAAACTGATCCAATAAAATTCAAGGAGGAAAACTAGAAGAAAAATGTAAAATCAAATAGTAATGGCTGTGCCTCAACCCAATCTCAATCTCAATTTTTTTGTTTATGGCAACCCTATGAATGAAACAATTGCAAGAAGAAGGTGATACCTTCTATTGGATCACTCAAAAAATAAATCATTGTGCAAGCTTTCAAGATTCAAGATATCTTCATCAGGCAAATTGTCAATCAAAGTCCATGGTAAAATGGTTCTACCAAGCGCTTTTCTTAGAAATGCATGTAGAAAAACAGCAACAGGCTTGTATGGTATCACCTATGAATGAGAGATCTCCAAAATGTCCTGACGTCAGCAATCCTGCTCAGCATTTGCAAATACAAACTCATGGTTTCCCTCATGGAGTCCATCCAGTTCATGTTTAGTCTTTCTCTTTTCCTGTTGCCTTCCACCTTTCCTCACATTGCTGTCTTTCCTGTAGAATTTTGCCTTCTCATGATGTGCCCAAAGTAGCCTCAGCTTCATCATGTTTACCTCCAAAGATAGTTCAAGCTTGGTTTGTTCTAACTTCTGGTTTGTATTGGTAGATAGAAAGTTAGAGATAAAACTGCATCCCTTTATCTTGGGGGAAATTATGTGGTCACAGTATTTTATCAGGATCCTATCTGGGCACAGAGCTGCAGAAAATATTCCCCTTTGTCGCTTGCCCATCCTGCTCCATTGTCTTTCATCCTGTCCAAAAGCCTGCTGTTACAGCATTTGTTTGCTGTCTTTTTGTTCATTCTACAACACAAAAGTTCAGGCTGAGAGAAATCTTCTCTTCAGTTTGCCATCAGGAAACAGTCAAGGCCTGCTGCCACAGTAAACATGTATTTGAATTTTGGCTCATTTTGTAATAGAAAAGTCCAGGTCAAGAGAAATACTCTCTCCTTTGTGCCCACAGTCAATGAAGCTATTTATGAAGCTCTCTGACGATTTCCTCCATTCAATTCAATAGGTAGACCATTCTATTCCATAGGTCTGTAGCTCATTCCATGTGCAATATATCTGCAGGACAGGGCAGATAATATTGTCCAGAGGCCTTTTATACAGTGTAGCCTTGGACCCTAAGAATAACACTTGATTGACATACTATCTTAAGACATTTGGTGCCAACACAAACCTAGCCACCTGTGCTAGCCTGCCCCAGCAAGGAGCATTGCTTCACGGTGCTGAGTAGGCAGAGAAAGGTTGCAATCAGGCAAAAGTCTTTCAAAAGGAGAGTCTGAGAGAAGTGTGGTCAGGAGAACCCAGAGTTAAAGTTCCAAAAAGACTTACAAGCCACAGGATGTCCAAAAGCAGAGTCAAGTCTGTATTCAAAGTCCAAGGGTTCAGCAGAGAATACCCTGAAGCAAATGGTGAGCCACTGTGTGTGACAGAATGCTGGACTGTATGGGCTGTGGCCTGTTCCAGCAAGGCTGTTCTTATGTTCTTATATATGACAGAGATTTAAGCAGGGATATAGCAAAGGGTCCAACAGAAGGTTGATAACACACATGTTGTTCCAATGGTTAGAACTGCCTTGCCCTGCTGTTTAAGTAGGCAGTATAACACTTCAGACTAGGGGGCTTCAGCTGGTAGTTTCCTTTGAAGTTGTTCCCAAGCTGATCTCTGGCAGAGTTACAGCTCCCTATGTAGGTGTTCCCTGCAACACCGAGAGGTTGAGAGTTCAGCTTTGGATTCAGATGAGTTGTCAGGATGAGGGTTCATGATCGCTGGTTTAGTAGCTGTCACTTTTGACAGCTCAGCATCTGAAGCAGGTTGCTCAGATTCCGAGTAGGTCTCATTCAGGGCTTCCTCATGGGCACTTTCTGAATCTGGAAGGGGGCCCCAGGACACCACCTGTCTAACTCTACTTTGTTTATGGATGTATCTTTCTGCATGCTTGATAACTTAACTTTTTCAACAATATTTTTCCCCACTTTTCCCAGACCACACATTAAGCAAACCTGCTTATAGCTTCTTGGATCCTGTTAGGCTCATTTTCACAAAATGATATTGCAGAAGCCACCTCCTAGTTCCCTGGTCAGGATGTTGTTGTTTTAAAGCAATGAATTTCACACTTGAGTAAGAACTTTCTGATTGTTCCCATCTGAAGATAGTCATTTGTTTGCCATTAGTATGTCACCAAGTTCTAGAACATCTAGGGTCTCAAGGTTGGGAACCACTGGTCTTGAAGAGCAACACTTATAAAAGCTAGGGATGCTTGAGAGTGTCACCCACCTTAGAATTTCTTTAAACACCATATTCTTTCTAATGAATTTCACAAAGTCTGACTGTTTCACACATTTCATAAGAAGTTCACCAAATGTGACAAATTTTTATTTTAAAAAAACTATTGGTCATGATCAAATATTAGTTAATTTTGCCTCTATACCTTTTGCCAGTCCTTAATATTTGGGTTTAGATTAGGTTTTCCATGCCTAAATGGTGCTGTATCAGACAGACAGACAGACAGATGGAAATTTCCTGTCAAATTTTTTATATATTCAGTGAAACCTCGGTTAACACAAAAATTACATAACAAAGGGAAATCCATAGAAAATAGTGGCTCAGTCTATGGATTTTTTTTCTTCAAAATGGATTAATTGGTTTTCAGTGTATTCCTATGGGAAACTGCATTTTGGTTAAAGTATTTTGGTTATCAATGCACTCCTATGGGAAATTGCATTCAATGCATTCCTATGGGAAATTTGGTTAAAGTAATTTTCATTGTAAGAAACGTCCCGAAGAACTCATTATTTACGTTAACCAAGGTTCCACTGTAATGCTTAAGATCTGTTACTTTCATTTTTCTTACCATCTAGCTTTTACTATGTAAAAGTTCTTCAATATTGGGTGGGATTCTGCCTCTAATTTGGGATGGAATTAATTCAGTGCCTGTCTTGTCCATCTGCCTGTGAATTTTTTTTTCTAGTGCCTTATGCTAGGAAGGAGGGTTTTTTTTAGCAGCCATGCAAGAATCTCTACCAGTGTAGCTCCTATAATCAATTTTTGCCCCATGGATAGACATTTTAGGAAGGGAGTGTGATTCAGATTTCAGTTGAGAAAGCACAGGAAAGCTGCAGAAGCTGTTCCCAAAAGGGACGATAAGGCCAGTAGTACCTGGGTTGAGGTAGAAGAATTTCATTGTGTTTATTCAGGAGAGACATTGTAAGGGTCAATTTAAGTATCAATATAAATGTATTTGCATTTATATTTGCATTTTGTTTTAAGGTTTTAAAGATCATTTGAATGGAGGGAGAAATTCTCATTAAGTAATGCTGTAGCACTGAACAGAACATGCCTTCAAAATACTTCCTCCATGGTCAAAATGATTCAATCATTTATTTATTTATTTATATTTATATACCCCTTTTCTTCCCCTAAGGGAACTCAAAGCGGTTTACATATATCACAACACAAACCCTTCCTACCAAAAAAAGGGGGAGGCGGAGCCTGAGAGCACCGGCAGATGTTACGAGACCTGGCACCGGCAGATGTTACTAGACCTGGCACTCGTGTCACCGGGCACCCTCACTCTCACAAAGGCCAAGTCCATGTTCCTCATCTCCCTCATCTCCCTTGAGGCCAGTCCAATGTACTGTGGGGAAAGGCGGCAGAGTCCTCCATCCCATAGCCACTGCATCTTTTAAAAACCCTCCAGACAAACATAGCCCAGAGGGTGGCGGCAGTGACCACAGCTGTTCTTCGTCTGCAACAGATGGCATGAGCTGCAGAAAGGAGCGGTGAAGTCCCCCTGGCCAGGGGGGGTGGTGGTGGTGCAGATGGCAATCTTCACATTTCTCCAGTGGTGACGAGGCTCAGAGGTGCGGGCAGGAGTGCTTTGACTGCCTTTATCCTTCCCCGGGCAGGTGGAAGCACAGTGGGAAATTGAATTACATAGAACAGACACCAAGAAATAATGTCCACATTATCATAGGAGATTGGAATGCCAAAGTAGGAGAGCTGGACCATTAGGAAAGCTGAGTGCAGAAGAATAGATGCCTTTGAAATGTGGTGTTGGAGGAGAGTTTTCAGAGTCCCCTGGACAGCGAGAACAAATAAGTCAATCCTAAAAGAAATCAACCCTGACTGCTCCTTAGAAGGTCAAATAGTAAAGATGAAGCTAAATTACTTTGGACATCAAATGAGAAGAGAGGATTCACTTGAGAAAACCTTGATGCTGGGAAAGGTGGAGGGCAAAAGAAGAAGGGGTGGCCAAAAAAGTGATGGCTAGATGGTATTGTAGATGCAATGGGCACAGAGCTGGGTGGGCTGAGAAAGATGGTGGAGGACAGAGGTGCCTGGCAGGCAATGTTCTATAGGGCCGCAAAGTGTTGGAATCAACTGTGCGACTGAACAACAACAAAATAATAACATATAAATATATATGTTGCGATGGCCCACAGAAAGGGCCGCCTGGTGCGGAAGTGGCCCACGGAGGTTCGGAGTGACTGGCTGCAAGGAAAGGCACGTGAGACGAATGTGCGGTGAAAGTCCAGTCCCGACCTATGTCGGGTGGTGCATTTATTACTCTGCTTCGAGGGCTACATGCCTAAGGCACCCGTGACCTCATTACAGAAGGCTTTTGCATATGAGGCATTTCTGGTGGTCAAGATAATACCTGTATCTGGACATTTTCCTTATAGATAATGAACAACCCATAGTTAACTGAGGTCTGAGTTGGCGAAACTCATTGTTTTCGCCCTAACGCAGAGAGCAGATATCCTGCCTCAGGGAAACTAGCTTCCCTTGCTGTTGACTCATTGTGTTTGCCCACCCTAATCTTTGGCCAGAAGGAGAAGGGCTAGTTTTACCCTGGTGTCAGCAACTTTTTACTTTTGCCCTGTTTCCTGCACAATCCTCCAGCCAAGGCTTATATGATTCATTCCAATTGTTCTAGCCTGCACCCCAATTTCCTTTCCATCAAAGCTCGTGGTAGTTCTCAGCCATGTGCGTAAGTGAGAGAACCCATCGCAAAAGGTTTTGGCCAATTTATGAACGCGGGCATACCACATATATAAAAATGAAACTGCTACAATAACAACACAAACAAGTACAGTAAAACATAAAAATGACAACTGACTTATTTCTGTAAGCTTATACTGAAAATGGAAGGAATTTATGTGATTATCTAATAACCCCTAAGAGGATTTTTTTATATTTATACAATGTAAAATTGTCAGGCTGATACTTTTTTTAAAGAGAGAAATCTTCACGGTCTAGCAGTGGAGAAAGAGAGAAAGAAAGAGACGACAACAATAGCAAAGGGAATTAATGAAACTGCTATCATCTTACTCTCTTTTGGTACTGAGGAATCATTCAGCTTCTTTGGACCACCTTTCATTATTGTTTGTTTGCTTGGCTTGGGATACACTGCCATTTAACAAACACACAAGAGAGAGTGACTTTTGGGGTTGTACAGTTTGTTAATTCCACCTCCCAAGGCATATGGTCTGTTGCAGAAGAGGTAAGTACTTCTAATTCACTGGAGATTATCTGAAATTATATTTCCTATCAGGCAGGGCACTAATAAAGTAAAGGGTAACATCTGGGCTTGATTGCCTTGAAGGTAAGCCAATTTGGTTTATCCAAGAAAGACAGGTCTCTTCTTCTTCTTGACAAGAAATGATGTTAAAATGCAAATAGGGATGGCAGCAATTCTAGAGTGTGCAAAAGTTGATGTACCAATACCCCAATCTGCAAATCCCAACTCTTGCTAGTCCTCCTTGAGTTAAATTCTCCAACTTGAAAAGAACAATTTGCTGATAGATATGGGTTGTAATCTCCTCCATGTTTGTTTGTTTTAATTATTATTATTATTATTATTATTATTATTATTATTATTATTATTATTATTATTATTATTATTATTATTATTATTATTATTATTATTATTATTATTATTATTATTATTATTATTATTATTATTATTATTATTATTATTATTATAGTAGAAACCAACAGCAGAACTTTCCCCCCTCTACCTTACTAATGCAGCTCACCACTGGCTAGTTACTCAGCTCACGGAAAAGATTCCATACTTCTGCTAATTATTGTATTTAGAAGAACAATATTAAGTTACAAAAAGCATTTTTAGGCAGCTATACAGCAATTTCTCTTTATCTCTTTGAAACCGCAAAGCCTTGAAAACAGCTCACTAGAATCGGCTCTTGATCCTCAGGAATTGGATTGTCTGTGGAACTCTCAATTCAATGCAAAAAATTATCCTTCACAAGTCCTTGATTCTCTTACAGAGCTGACATGAATGCACGGCCATACTTTTGCAGGCACACTCTTATCGTGTTTAGCTGTGCCTTGCTTTAAAAGATTCTGCAGCCTGCAGGGGCATCAAATGCCACCCGCTCACCCTTTGAAAGACCAAGACCACTTCTAAAATTGGTTTACATTTTAACAAAAGAAAAGAGCATGTTGGGAAGCATTTGATTGCCCTCTTTCTATTAGAGTTTGTTGCTGAATTTTGTCTAGAGCACAACGGGGTGTGCTGTGGATGGTACTGCTTAAGCTCATTTCAAAAGAAGTGAGAAAAGCTTTAATAACAAAATCACAATATATCAGAGGAAGGAGTAGTGATGTTTGCTCTCTCCTACACTGCACCAAATGTGCACCTGGGCTTTTTGCAGTAGTAAAGAGAGTGGATCATCTTGGGAAATTGTAATTAGATATTTTGAAATTTTTGCTGTTATATATTTAAATGCCTAAATTTTATAGCAGATGCCATGCTTTGAGAAACATTGGGAGAGAAGATAATGCAAAATATATACATGTGTACAAGCAAAGTTTGACTTAACACAAATGTTAAAGAACAAAGTCAACATGTAATTTCTTTTGGATCCATTCTCTCTCTCTTTTTATAATATAATATATATAATATATATATAATTGATTTTAATAAACACACTACAAGAAAAATAATAATAAACATAATACAAAAAATAAAAATAACCAACAAAAAAATCACGAGGAAGGCGGCCTATAAACTGAATAAATAAATAAATAAATAAATAGACAAACAATATAACATGATACGAAATGTTGGGTATCATATTTGTAATCTGTTGTCCATCTTACACATGCAAAACTATATTATTCATTTACCCAATTCTTATTTCTTGACTGCCCATAATAACTCAAAATAAAACAGAAGAGGCAGGGGGACTAGAGACCACATTGCCAACATACACTGGATCATGGAGAAAACAAAGGAATACCAGAAACAAGTTTACTTTTGTTTTATTGACTACACTAAGGCATTTGACTGTGTGGACCACAACAAGATGTGGCAAGTAATTAAAGAGATGGGAATACCAGAGCACCTCATATGCCTCCTGAGAAATCTGTACATGAACCAAGAAGCAACAGTTAGGACAGAACATGGAATGACAGAGTGGTTTGGAATAGGAAAAGGAGTAAGACAAGGCTGCATTTTGTCACCATGCCTATTCAACCTATACACAGAGCACATAATGCAAGCGCGGCACCAAAATGGCTGCCACGCTCTTTGCGCCCCCCCACCGGGGTGGCCACGAGGGGTGGCCACGAGGCAGCCGCGCTGCCATTTTGCGAAGCGACGGAGAGGAGAAGTTTTTCCCTAATCGCTCCGTCGCTCTTCCCTTTAGCCGGGAAGCCTCTTTCGAGCAGCGGTTTTCTTCTGCACCTCTTTTCTTCGGCTTCCCAGCGAATTGCAGCAATGCCTTCCAAAAAGAAGGCGATGGCGAACGCGGTTCGCACTTGAAGGAGGCGCCAGCCGGGTCGGAGGACCGTGACTGCGCCCCCTCAGCAGGCCCCCTTTCCGGGGGCACCCACCAGGACCCTCCGGGGCCAGTGGTCGGGGCATGGCCGTATTCGGGCCCCGGGGCCCAGAGACCTGGCCCGGCACCAGCGACCGGTGGGCCAGCCGGCCCTTTGCCCCCCATCAGCGTTGGGGGCTATGTAAACGTTGATGCCCTACTGGCCCACGTAGCGGCCCTGGAGGCGTCTTTGGGGATAGTTAATCCATCAGGGGCACCCTTTGGTTTACAGGTCAACTCAGCGTCGGCCGGTCCTCGGCAGGCTGCCTGAGGCAAGTAGGTCGGCGACAGCCGCAGCCTCGCAGCTCCCCACTCAGCAGATGCTGCCAGCAGGTAGTGGTCAGGCCCCGTCTACGAGCTCGGTTGCGGTCGCGAGCTCCGACGCCCGCAGTGGGCCGGAACCCCCGGTGGGGGCGGCCCATGGGGGTGCGACTTGTGAGTATACGGTCCAAGCTAGTGCACCCACACCACAACCCACTACGGGGGGAGGTTTGCAGTGGCCATGGCCTCGCCTGGTTGGGGCGGCGGGTCAGCCGCCTCCTGCCCATCCCGAAACAGCTCCAACACTCCAAGGCCCCTCTTGGGGCGGGGCACCCTGTCCTGCAGGGAACTTATTGGGGGTGGCGGGGCTGGTCCAGGCTCCTTTCATGGTGCCCGGCACGGTCAATGTTCCGGTGTCGGCCTTGCCGACAGCAGGTTATTCTTTACCCCTTGGGGATCATTTGGCCCAGGCTACCAAGGAAAAGATCTGGCGGGGGGAGTATGTGGACATTTTCTCCCTCTTGAATAGAGAACCCACCAAAGAGGAGAGGGAGGGGCAGGACGAGAAGGACGAGGAGCAGTCTCGTCGACGTAAGCCGCCACGTACGTGGGCCAACTGGTTACCCGCATACCTTATATACATGGCGGTGTAACTCAGGGCCCGGCCCGACCTGGCAATTCCGATGGTCCAGTATTTGGACAACATATACCGGGCGATGGTTGATTTCCCTGGCCCGTCGTGGTTGGCTTACGACGAGGAATTCCGCATGAGAGTGCCCCTACATCCAGAGATGGGGTGGGATGAGCCCTGCCAGAAGCTGTGGCTTCTGTATATGACCCCCACGCGCCCGGCGCCAGGGGAGAGGTACCATTGTGGACATGCGGTCCAGCGAGCTACTCCGGCCCAGGCACCCCGCCAGGTGGCGGGGCAGGGGGTTCCAGCCCGCCTGCTGTGTTGGAGTTTCTCGGCCAATGGTGCATGTAACAGGAAGCAGTGCCGTTACAGGCATGAGTGTCCCTCTTGTGCTGGCCCCCATGCCGCCTCCGCGTGTCCTAGGGCAGGCGGACTGCGGGGCAGAGGTAGAGGTGGACAGGGAGAGGGCAGAACTGCCACGGAGGGAGCTGGTCAAGCAAAAGGCCCCCTCCCCAATTAATGTGGACATGCTGGAGCGTTGGCTCGCGATGTACCCGAGGAGAGCAGACGCAGTTTACCTGCTTGAGGGTTTCCAGCAGGGGTTTCACATTCCTTTCACAGGGGACAGGTCCCCTCAAGATGCACCCAACCTGTTATCACTCAGGGGAAGGGAGGAGGTGGCTGCCATGAGCATTGCTAAGGAGGTTGCTGCTGGCAGGGTCGCTGGCCCTTTCCCTGTCCCACCATTTCCCAATCTCAAGGTTTCCCCGTTGGGGTTAGTGCCCAAGAAGTCACCGGGGGAGTTCCGTTTGATACACCACTTGTCTTACCCGGCTGGCCGTTCGGTCAACGATGCTATCCCTGATGACCTTTGTTCGGTTAGGTATACATCTTTTGACCAGGCCCTGCGCATGGTGCGCTCATGTGGCCCGGGTGCACTACTGGCTAAGTGCGACATTAAGTCCGCGTTCCGTCTCCTGCCAGTGCACCCGGGCGACTTTGAGTTGCTGGGTTTCAAGTTCCGGGGTGAATTTTATTTCGACAAAGCCATGCCTTTTGGCTGCTCCATTTCATGCTCGGCATTTGAGCGCTTCAGCACTTTCCTGCAATGGGCCTTTGTTCGCAGGTCAGGGTCCCGGTCTGTAGCCCACTACCTCGACGATTTCTTATTCGGGGGTGAACGGGGCTGGGACACGTGCACGCGTCTCCTACATACATTTCAGACGCTAATGAAGGAACTCGGTGTCCCTTTAGTGCCCGAAAAGACCGAGGGCCCTTCAACTAAGCTCACATTCCTGGGGGTTGAGATTGACACGGTTGTGCAAGCATCCAGGTTGCCTGTTGATAAGGTTTCCCGGATTGTTGCACTCATTTTGGACTTGCTGGCAAAACGCAAGGTGTCCCTTCGGGAGCTCCAGGTGTTACATGGTCACCTCAATTTCGCTTGCATGGTCGTCGCACCTGGCAGAGCGTTTGCTCGACGCTTGTGTGACGCCATGACTGGCTTGGCCAGGCCCCACCACAGGGTCCGACTGAACAAGGGCATGAGGGCTGATATGCTCATCTGGCTTCAGTTCCTGAGGGAATTCAACGGGGTGTCCTTTTGGAGGTCCGACCTTTTGGTTTCCCCTCGTTTTCAGGTTCAGTCGGATGCATCAGGATCCCTGGGTTATGGGATTTACTTCGAAGGGAAGTGGGCCTACGGCAGATGGCCGCCAGCCTGGTGGGGTTCGGATCGTTTGTGCGATCTCACGTACCTGGAATTTTTCCCCATTCTGGGAACTTTGATGCTATGGGGCGAGGAGTGGGCCAATTCGGTCGTCCATTTCTGGTGTGACAATGCGGCAGTTGTCCACATTGTCAACTCACAGACGTCTAAATCTCCCAGGGTCATGGAACCGGTTCGCCAGTTTGTGTTGTGCAGCCTACGCCTCGATGTGCTTTTTAGGGCCAGGCATGTTCCAGGTATTAATAATGATATTGCTGACGCTTTGTCCCGCCTGCAGATCCCCCGGTTCCGTGCCTTGGCCCCGGACGCGGAGGAATTTCCCTCACCGCTCCCGGACAAGATATGGACGCTTGGCAAGGAGAGGTGAACCGGGCGATCGGCATGTCGCTCGCCCCCCGCACGCGTAAGGCGTATAACCATGCATTTAGTTCATTCAGGGCCTTTTGGGCCCAATCACGGCTGCCTGAAAGTTGGCCCATCCCAGTAGCTCACATCCTCCAATTTATGGCTTAGCCCCCCACACCATAGCATCCAGGCTGTCATCGCTGGCATTCATGGCCAAGGTGGGTGGTTTTGCTGACAGCACAAGTGATTTTCGCATACGACATGTTTTGGAAGGGTGGGTGCGGGAACGTGGGCGCAGCCCGGACTACCGCCACCCTATTTCTCCAGGGGTGCTTACCCACCTTGCACGGGGTTGGCATGACCTGTTTCACGCGGCTACTACGGTGGCCTTTTTTGGGGCGCTCCGCATCAGTGAGCTGGTGCTACTGTCTAAGGCGGATGCGAGTCGTAGGGCACTGGAACTCGAAGATGTCTATGTTTCTTCTGATTGGGCTCAGCTGAGGATACGCTCCTCTAAGGTTGATCAGCACGGTGTAGGCAGTGGTGTAAGACTGCTACGATGTTCCTTGGCAGACATCTGTCCGGTTGGTGCCCTACAGGAGTTCCTTGCACTACGTGGTACGCACTCTGGCCCGTTTTTCTGTCACCAAGATGGGTCTCCCCTTACTAAATTTCAATTTTGGAAGGTGACCGGTAAGGCACTAGCCAGTGTTGGCCTCCCTGGGGCTCGTTACGGCACCCATTCATTCCGGATAGGGGCGGCTTCCACCGCAGCGGCATTTGGGTACTCTGGGGCTGAAATATGCAACATGGGAAGGTGGGGATCATGATGTTTTCAGTTGTATGTTCGCCCTCTTCAACAGTGAGTACCAGTTAAGTCACTACCCTGTTTCCTTTTTTCCTTGACAGACCCTGGGTGTTGTCTTACACCGGTGACAGTATGGCTGGTGGGCCACAGCTATGTGCACAGGGCAGCGCAGTTTGCTGCGGCAACAGAGTGGGGACCCCGACTGGGACTGGGTGCATCCGCAAGTCTCAGGTGGTACGGTAAGCGCGGAATGTTATGGCGGGAACTGTTGCCATTCCTTTTCTCCATCAGGGATGCTGACCCGCCTGATGTCCTGATTATACACCTCGGGGGTAATGATTTGGGACAGGTCATGGGCCTATCGCTGAAGCATGCGATTTGCGGTGACCTGGCCTACTTGCATTATGTGTGGCCTGCCACAACCCTAATTTGGTCGGACATGATACCGCGGCATGCTTACAGGGGAGGGTTTAACCTCCAGGCCCTTGATCGGGCTCGGCGCTTGGTGAACAGGGCTATTGCCCGGTTCTTTCTGGACAAGGGTTGGGGGCGCGTCGTACGACACCCCACCATCAGTCTACAAAATTATGAGTTTTACACAGGGGATGGGGACCATCTGTCGCCGGGAGGTATGGACCTCTTGTTGGGAGATTGGCGAGCAGGCCTGTTGACCAAGCTGACGGTCTGGGGGGGGGGCGTGAGCCTTTATTGAAGCCTCCCCGTGTGGCGGGTAGCACTGGTAAGGTAAACATTTATGACCCACAGGTATCCGGCAGGTTCACAATTGACTGGACAACACTAGACAGGCACAAGTTGGTTAACGTTGTCCGGTCAACAATGAACCAGGCAATGGGGTGATGGCACGAGCTAGGCAGCATGCATCACCCCGTTATTTTTCGGATACGCGTCAGAGGATGGGGTCAGTAGTTAGATTATTGACTACGGTCAACAATTTGTTTGTTGTCAACAAACAAATTGATACAAATGGATACATTGTAACCAATTGCCGTTGGCAATTTTGGGTGGAACCTTACCAGTGTTACTTCGGCCTGCTTGCCTTAAGAATTATAATTGGTGGAATACCAATAGAAATTTATAATTCGGACTAGGGCATGAATCAATAAATGTGGCCCAATGCTGTTATCCACTTTTACCAGTGTCTGAGTCCTTTATTGGGGGGTGCGCCTGCAATGCGCAGTGCAGGGATGGAGGAATCACAATATGGGATTAAAATCGCTGGGAGAAACATCAATAATCTGAGATATGCAGACGATACCACCCTAATGGCAGAAAGTGAGGAAGACCTAAAGAATCTCTTGATTGGGCTGAAGGAGGAGAGTGCAAAAGCTGGCTTGAGACTAAATATCAAGAAAACCAAGATAATGGCAACAGGCCCCATCAGTTCCTGGAAAATAGATGGGGAAGAAGTAGAGTGACAGATTTTACTTTCTTAGGATCAAAGATCACTGCAGATGGGGATTGTAGCCATGAAATAAAAAGGCGACTGATTCTTGGGAGACAAGCAATGAGAAACCTGGGGAACATAGTGAAAAGCAGAGACATCACATTGAAAACAAAAATTAGAATAGTCAAAGCAATGGTTTTCCCAGTAGTAATGTACGGATGTGAGAGCTGGACAATTAGGAAGGCTGAACGAAGAAGAATAGATGCCTTTGAAATGTGGTGTTGGAGGAGGGTTTTGAGAGTCCCCTGGACAGCGAGGAGAACAAATAGGTCAATCTTAGAAGAAATTAACCCGGACTGCTCATTGGAAGGTCAAATAGTAAAGATGAAGCTAAAATACTTTGGACATCAAATGAGAAGGGAGGATTCACTTGAGAAGGCATTGATGTTGGGAAAGGTGGAGGGCAAAAGAGGAAGGGGGAGGCCAAGGATGAGATGGCTAGATGGCATTGTAGACACAATGGGCACAGAGCTGGGAGGGCTGAGGGGGATGGTGGAGGACAGAGGCGCCTGGAGAACAATGGTTCAATGGAGAGCAAATGGTCAGAACCGACAGTGCGACTGAACAACAACAACAACAACAAAACAATTTCCACCCTTGTATTATTTACAATGCCCTGGAAAGTGCCATATTTGTCATTCTATTGTATTACTGTTCCAAAAACTCATTTGGTGTGGTACTGGGGTGACACCCCGACTCTTAATCAATGTATGTTCCCCCCCCCCAAAAAAAGGCTTCCAGATATCCCAAAAATTATTTCCTTTAATTAATTCTTTTTTCAAATTCAATTCCCATGTAAATTTGTCATTTAAAGCTGTTTTCAGTGGTGGGCATCAGCAGGTTCACACCAGTTCCCCAGAACTGGTAGCAGAAACTCTGGCTGGTCCCACCCATCCAAGTTTTTGTTGTAATGGTCCATGGAGGCCGGAATGGCAGGCCACAAGGGAAGGCACATGAGACAAATGTGTGGTGAAAGTCCAGTCCCATCCTAAGTTGGACGGGATATTTATTACACTACCTCAAGGTCTCCGTGCCTAAAGGAACATGTGACCCAGTTACAGAAGGCTTAAGGCAAACATGGCACTTAGCTGCATGGTCAGCTCTTGGGAGTTACCCTGGCAACAGGATGGGCGAAAAACCCATTGTTCTTTGCCTTATCTTGGAGCCCATATGGTCTCGGGAAACTGACTTCCTGTGTGCTTACTCAACCTTATCTTGGATCAGAAGGGGAAGAGTGAGTTTAACCCTTAAGTTACCAACTGTTAACTTTTGCCCTGCTTTTCTCAGAGCCTCCAGCAAAGGCAATATGAATTGCCCCCCATAACTATCAATAGCCCATACCCCAATTGCCTTTCCATCAAAGCATAGTTGGTACTCGGCCTGTGTGCTAGCTGAGCACACCCATCGGGAAAGGTTAAGGCCAATTCATGAATGCGGGCATACCACAAGTTTTGAAATAAAGTAGTCCTAATTCAGGTGCAACGGAGGGCTTTCCCCCCGGCCATGCCCACCATCCCACGCCCACAGTGTGGTAGTAATTTTTTTGGAGCCCACCACTGGCTATTTCCCATATCTCTTTATACCAATCACCCACATCTAACTATAAATCATTTTTCCTAATTTTTTGCTATCAGTTGCCTTGCTATTGTTTAAAAAAAAAATAGATAGCAAGTCCTTCATGTTTTAATCTATATTTCCCCCAAAAAATCAGTCAACAAGGTGGTCCTTGACTCCAGTTTAAAATCAAAACCCATTATTTCTTCAATTTCTTTTTCTATCTTTTTCCAAAAGTCAGATATCATTGTGCAACTCCACCACATATGCTCATATGTTCCCAGCTTATTCTGACAGCTCCCAAAAAAAATTTTTGTTTTCGTATTATCCATTTGATTTAACCTCACTGAAGTCAAACATCACCTCCACAACAACTTATAATTATGCTGTTTAACCCTTAATGCAGTAAGAGTTTTAGATCCATTCTCATAAAAATCTACAACAGCATACAGTATATTGAATAAAACTGTTAAATAACCAAGACAAATATTTCAAGCTGGAAATATGGTGTTTCATTTTGTTTCTTTTCCTGGAAATCAAATTAAGAACCCCCTGGGACAAGTTTGCAAGAATAGAAGGACTTTTAACTGTTAGCAGAAAGAATTTAAATATTTTTTGGCAGACCTTTATATGATGATGTAACTTACAGTATAGGTGCCACCACGGGGGAACTCCTGCTCCATGTCAAAATAATATTTGTTTTTTGAGCTACTGCTCCCAGAATATCCCAGCCAGCATGGCCAGTGGTAATAGTAGCTAAGTTACTCTGGTATTGTAGTCCCCCCCCCCCATTCAGGGACTGTAGTGACTTAGTGGTTAAGACATTGAGCAGCAAGTCAGCAAGTCAGCAGTTTGAGCCTGAGCGCTTCACGACAGAGTGAGAGCCTGTTGTCTGTCCCAGCTTGTGCTAACCTAGCAGTTCAAAAGCAAGAAATTGCAAGTACAGTGGTACCTCACTTTATGAATTTAATGCATTTCACGGGATGTTTCATATTACAAAAAAATTGTAAAGCAAAACATGGTTTATCATAGGAGTGCATTGAAAATGTTTCTGAAAAAAATGTAAAATGAATTGCGGTTTCCCATAGGAATGCATTGAAAACCAATTAATCCAGTCTGAAAAAAATTCGTAAGGTGTCATTATTTTCAATGGATTTTCATTCATAAAGCAAGAATTACATTAACCAAAGCATTCGTAAAGCAAGGTACCACTGTAGATAAATAGGTACTATTTCAGTGGGAAAGGTAACAGTGTTCTGTGCACAGTGTTCTGTGTATCTAGTCATGCCTACCACATGACCACAGAAATGTCTGCAGACACTGACAGCACTGTAAATGGAGATGAGTACCACCCCCTATAGCTGGACACAACAGGCTTTCAAGCAAGTGAGAACTTTACCTTTACCACCCCATCCAAGAAAACAGTTTCCCACCTTCCCACTATGTCTCTTGTCAGTCAACACTTATGTAAAGCAACAGAGTCTCTACAGATCTTAAGTCTATAGAGACACATATAGACATGGAAGTGGGCCTGCAAGGGAAGGTTTGTTATTTTGCATCTTGCAAACAACAACCACAAAAAATCATCCAATTTAATAGTTCCTGAACAGTGAAATGCAAAGATGCAGTGAAATGCAAAGAAGGGTATACACGTGAATATTTATGATTCATCTTTCTTTATATCAATTACTCATAGAATTGATGGGAGAAAAGGAAACAAAGGAAACAACAGTAAACTAGGCTGCCATTTTGTTTTTCTGAAAGCTTTCCAGTTTTAAGAGCAACTTGACAGGCAGGCCCAAATTGGCATCTCCATGCTGACAATGGCTTCCAGTGAGAGGTGCTGCAAATTTCTTTATTGTGCTCAGGCATCTTTATGACAGTAAACTAGGCTGCCATTTTGTTTTTCTGAAAGCTTTCCACTTCTAAGGGCAACATGACAGGCAGACCAAAATAGGCATCTCCATGCTGACAATGGCTTCCAGTGAGAGTGACCCAAGACTGGGGTAGGATGTACCTCCATGAAATGTGAGGATGAAGTGTCTCCCTGTGTGGTCCAAGAGCTGCACTTGGGTACCAGATCACTGAGAATTTTTCTCAGTTTAATTTTGATAAGATGTCTGCGAATTTCTTCATAAATGGGATGTTGAGTATTTGAGACTCAACATTTGAATGAGGGAGGAAGCAAAACTGTTAGAGTCAACCATATCAAAATGCTTGCTGATTGTGCAAACAACATTTATTTGAATTGTTTTTAATAAATATTCCCCTCTTCTGAAGGGGAATAAATCTTACATATTTCTGTTATAAATACATATCAAACTGCATGACTTTAAATGTGCATTGTAAAATTAGCATTTCCCTTATGGTTGCACTTTGTATTTTTCTAGTTTTACCCACCTGTCAAGGAACAAGTCAAAACACTGTTAAAAGTAATCATCTGAGCATGTGATGGTTTGCTTGCATTATTAAATATTACATCTGGTGCACAGATCCAAACACTGTGCAGGAAGGTTGCTTAGCACAATTTATTTGCAATTAAAATGTAGTAGTAAACCCAAACAAATGTTTTTTTTAAAAAAAACTCAACAATTTCTCGTTTATTTAAACACTTTATCCGCTGGCTAAAGAGAAAGAGTGTGAGAGAGAAAATGAGAGATGAAGGCTGTTTCTTGCAAGGCAGTTAACAAAAAGAAAGATCCTCCCATACACTGATAGAAAATACAGCCTTCTTGAAAAATGCAACTGGTTGTAATAAAACAATTATCACCATCCAGATCCAAATGGCACTACTCTATGCAGGAAGAATAAGGACATTCCCTCTGGTAGCAACCATTTTTTTCCACCAAAGGATTTCCTCTGGGAATTATGCTGAAGAAAGATGTGTAGAGAGAAATTTTGCCCTCCTACATTAGGCAGCAAAACACCAGTTGTCACAGGTAGTCATTAAATGGTTTGAATTATATCCTTCTCTGCTCCCCATGTGTCAATTTTCCACATTCTCTCCCCGCCCCCTTTCATTTTCATCACCTGCAAATGGTGTCACATATTAGGGTCGAGAAATAATCAACCTTACCATAACATTTATGTCTCTAGGTCAGGAGTTCTCAACCTTTTTAAGCCGGGGGCCAGATCATGCTCCCTCAGACAGCTTCGGGGGCCAGATGGCCATTTTGCCCTTCCTCCACCACATGACACTTTCTGGTGTGGTGGAGGCAGTGGGGGGCACATGAAATGGTGTCCATGGGCCACCGGTTGAGAATCCCTGCTCTAGGTAGTGTAAAATATGGGGGGGATGCACAATCACAGCAATTCTGTTAAAATACACAGCCTTTTCTTCCTCTTCCCTCACTTAACCACACCACTACCATGAGACTAATTAGTTTGTTATTTCATAGTGTCTTTTTAATGCATTGCAAGCTGCTTTAGAGATCATTGGAATGAAAGGTGGGCTATCAATCTTTAAAAGAAGTCAACTTATCTTAAAGTTTGTGTCTCTCTGTTTGGCAAATTGTGAACAGTTCAGCCATTAATTAGATCGTTGGATAGAATGAGTCCAGCAACAAATCCAACATCTAGTAATCTTGTTTTTGTTTGACTTATTAAATACTGACTGAGAAATCAGGCCACCAACTCATTATGTTTATATACAGCTTTTTATAAAGATGCATCAGTTTTAAGAACTATGATGTTTCAACAGCTTACTTATTATTTTTTGCTGGTTTAAAAATATTATAGAACACTGCTGATACTCTATGCCGAACAATTGCACTGCACCATTAACAACTGAAATAAGTCAAGCTGAAATATGTGTTTTGGCAGGCTTGTATACAGGTTATCCCTTGTATCCACAGGTTCAATATCCATGGTTTCACTTATCCACAGATCCAGACACATTCAGTGAAAAATCCATGAGGCCACTATCTATAATGTAATGTTTAGAAGGATCAGATTGTTTTCCAGGGGAATTATTTCCTCAGCAGATCTGAAAGATTGACCGATGCCATTGCAGCACCTTCTGTTTGTATAAATCAGTTGAGTGTTGACTATAAAATGGGGTTCACTGCTTTCTGTAGTTTCAGATATCTGTGGAAGATCTTGAAATGTATCCTCCACTGATATGGGTATGTGTGTGACCTGTACCAAGCCAGCTAAAGGGACCAACAGAAGGATCAATCCAAAGGCTGGGCAGGACACTGGAGTATAGTACTAGAAAAATAAGGTGGAAAAATCTAGCTTGGCAGATAGAAATAACTTGACTGTAGTGGGCAACAAAGCCTGACCCAGGCATTTTAATTTAATTTTAACTTAATTTAATAGATTTATATACCACCCTACCCAAAGGACTCTGGGCAGTGTACACAAGTTAAAACCAATATGCAGGTAAAACAGTTTAAAAAACTTTAAAAACATAACAATATTACCCTCCGCCGTGCCATCTATTATCTAAAAACAAATCTACAAAAACCTTAGGAGACTCAAAACAATGTCCACTGTGCCCAAAACCAGGAAAACGAGCCAGGAAATCTGACAATCATCCTTATTTCAGATTAGCATATTTTGCCTGACACGCCGGGCTCTGTGTGTGTGTGTGTGTGTGTGTGTGTGTGTGTGTGTGTGTGTGTGTGTGTGTGTGTGTGTGTGTGTATGCGGGTGAGTTGGGAGGGAAGGGGGAAGGTGTTAGGTTGTTTCCCCCTTTTCCCTGCCTGAGGTGTTTGGGGGGTAGAGCAGGGAACGTGGGATTCAGAATTTTTTCCCGTATGCCACTTTCCCTGCCGTGGGGGGTGGGAAGCCTTTTCCCCCACGTTAACTGTTTCAAAGGTTCTTCAAAACAGTTAATGGGGAAAAACAAAGACACCAAGCAGCTATTCGTTATTCGAATAGCTGCCTGTGGCTTTTGTTTTTCCCTCATTAGCTGTTGCAAAGAACCTTCGAAACAGTTAATTTGGAGAAAACAAAGGCAGCAGTCAACACTTCGCCAGGGGAGGCACTCTCCCTGGGAGTTTGCCTCTCTTCACAAATAGCTGCCTGTTGCCTTTTTTCTTTTCCCATTAACTGTTTTGAAGAACTTTCAAAACAGTTAATTGGGGAAAACCAAAGGCAACAGGCAGCTATTCATGAGGGGAGGTGCTCTCCCAGGAAGAGCACCTCCCCTGACGAAGTGTTGACTGCTGCTTTACCCCTCAACTTACCTTGAGGCTGGCGGGCGGGGTCCTTGTCACGTCTTCATCGGGGTAGCATGGAGGAGGGGGAGTCCGTCTTCTTCCCATTGCCCCAGGGATGAAGGCCGGTGGTGGTGTTGCCAGGGCTGTGGGTAGATGAGGGGCTACCCCTCCTCGCATTCCCCACTGCCCGGGAAGGAGGCAGTGGCCAGGTCCTTTGGCCCTGTGTCCCCGGGTGAAGGAGCTCTTCCTCTCCCCCTGAGCTACAGCACCAGGCTCCAAGGCTGCGGGGAGACTGGGCTCTCCCCACTGCCTTGCCGAAGCCACATGGGGGAGAGGGGCTCTTCCTCTTCCCTCCCCCCAAGCTACGGCACCGGCCTCCAAGGCTGCGGGGAGACTGGGCTCTGCCCGCTGCCTCGCCGAAGCGGCATGGGGTGGGGGTGGAAAAAGAGTGGTTCCTGGGCCCTTCCCCCCTCAGTCCCTCTCCCCCGTCCAACTTACCTTTTGCCCATGGTGGGGGGTGTCCTGTGGTCTGGCCTCTCTGGCAGGGCCATGGGAAACCATGCAGCACTTCGGGGGGGGGGGGCTTTTCCTTCACACAGCCTGGCCTTGCTGGCTGGGCCACGGGAACCCCAGCGGTGATGGGGGGATTTTTCTTCCTGCATCCTGGCCTCACTGGCCAGACCGCAGGAGTCCCAGCAGTGGTGGCGGGGGAGGGATTTTCCTTCCTGTGGCCTGGCCTTGCTGGCTGGGTCATGGGAACACCAGTGGCACTTTGGGTGGCGGCAGGGGGGTTCCTTCATGCAGCCTTGCCCATTTCGCTCCCCCGCACCACTTAGCTTCCCTTCAGAAGATTAAGTGTCTCCCGGAGGGAAGTTGTCGGTGCATTGGTGGTTTTTTTAACCATGCGCACTGGCTGCCCTGCCTCCTCTGCACTCATGCCCTTGGCTGAGGGGTGGCATGGCACATTGGACACTGGGCCTTGTAGTTTTATTTTCTTGCTGCATTCATGGGCCGGTTGCCCCACTCATAGTCTTCGGCTATGAAACAGAGATGAGCACTGAACCCTAGAGTTGGATACGACTGGCTTTTTAAGCAAGGGTGATCTTTACCTTTAAATAATCTATAGGATTCTAGAAAATAATAACAAATGAAACAACCAACCTATCTGAGACAGTCATATCATGTTGCCTAATGGAGTTGCCATCCCAAGGTGCAGCTACTACCTTAAGACCAAAATCTGATTTCTACCTAGCAAAGACAAACCATAGACTGCCAGGACAGGAAAAGCCTATATGTTTCTTGGACATGTCATGGGGCTATGCTATGGGTCAGCAAACATGGCTCTCCGGTTGTTCTTAGACTTCAATTCCCAGAAGCCCAAGTCAGTACACCTGCTGATCAAGGATTCTGGGAATTGAAGTCCAAGAACATCTGGAAAGCCAATATGGAGAGTCAAGATTGCTGTCCCCTGGGCTATGCTGTGGGTGTGGAGAATGACAGCACACCCACACCACAAGGAGTTGGTCAGGTTTTGTTCACTGTCAGTAGGGAATCTGTGACAACACCTGCAAATACAGATCATAAATCTTCATTTTGCCAATATTGCTTTGGTTTTAGTACACACCAGATACAATGCTTCCAGTACAGTGGTCATGGTAGCTTGAGGGGCCAATACCAACAGTTGCCATTAGTAAAGACTCCAGTTTCCACTGAATACATATTATATAATAGTTCAGGTACTATATCTTCCTCTTTACAGCAGAATAAGAACAACAAAGATAAAGCAAAATTTACTATCTGCAGGTCACACTGAAATAAGGAAATGAAAGGAACCAGAAAGCACACATGTATTCAACATACATAATCCATAAATGCCATGGTAATTACCTCATGATTTTTTCACACTCCCTTACATTTTCACTGTTGGCTTTAACCCATAGTATTGTTAACAAGATTTCTATCTCTCCCCTCCCCTCCCTATAACAACACACATTTTAACATTCCCAGGTAATGCTAAAGTTTGGCCTCTCTCCCTGCAGGCATGCTGGTACACCTTTTTACATCATTAAGAGGCCTGGCACTCTAAAAATTAAACTTGGCAATACCTCTCTAAGGCCAACAGCTTTCTAAATCACTGTAGACACCCTCCGCAGGGAAAATATTAGAGACACTTCTCCCTGTAATAAAACAACTTCACAGTGCCACATCATTTAAGACAGCTAGTCACCCATTTTCACCTCCTGAGCAATAGTGCCATGAAAACACTACTTTCTCTGCTAATGGTCCAATAATAATGCTGCATTCAAGTTGTTTTTTTTTTTAAAAAATCAGCATGTTGGGCCAGCTGTGGAGTAGTATTGTCACAGCAGAGATACAATAAAACCTTGGGCTATGGCTGTACTTAGGGTAGAAAAAAACAAGTCAAAGGTTTATATTAGCCATGTTAGTGGTTATATGCATGCATTAAAGAATAGAATAATACTATTCTCCTAAAAGCAGCCTTTGAAAAAAATTCAGTAGTCATCTTTTGTTGTAAAGTACAAGGCTAGCTTAAGACACGTTGGCCCTTTGTTATGTTACATTTGTCAAAATTTATTTTTGTATTTCTTCTTATATTTTAAAGTTCTCTTATAATCTCAGCCTTTCTAGTTTTGTAGGTTAATCTAGCAACAGGTGGGTGAGGTCATAATATACCTATCTTGGAATGAGCCTACAGTTTGCACATAGGGAACATTTAGAGTTCCCTGAACATCGGGGCTATTGACATCCTTGTGAGATTCACCATTCACCAAACTGTATTATGGGATTGGGAGCCCTCAAACTGGCAGGATGTACAGCAGGCCTCTTACCTTTATGACACACTTGGAGCACTTCTTGAGACCATTAGAAAAGTTCCCTCTGGCATGGGGCTGACAAAAATACTCAGGGTAATGAGTTCCAATAGAGGCTGCTTTTATATACAATACTCTTTACTGAAACAGAATCCATCAGACCTGGTGGTGAATGTCCTGCTTGTCTGAAATATTATGATTTTACTGGGTTCCAAATCACACGAAGAGCCACCAGGGACAGTAGAATTTCTCTAGTATCAAACCCATTGCCCTCCATGCATAGAAGGTGAGTGAAGTTCCAAAGGAAACCATTAGAGTTAGTGGATACACTACCTTCTCATGTTTATTTTTCAAACATATTTTTAAAAATGATTGAACGGGGCTAGTCTTTCTACCCAGTGAACATATAAGTTTGGTAAGGTAAAGGTAAAGGTTTCCCTTGCTCGAAAGCTAGTCATATCCAACTCTAGGGCACAGTGCTCATCTCTGTTTCCAAGCCGAAGAGCCCAGCGCTGTCTGCTTCTGCAGACGTTTCCATGGTCATGCGGCAGGCATGACTAGACACTGGAGCGCAGGGAACGCTGTTACCTTCCCACCAAAGTGGTCCCTATTTATCTACTTGCAATTTCATGCTTTCGAACTGCTAGGTTGGCAGGAGCTGGGACGAAGATGGGAGCTCATTCCGTCCTGCAGTACTCGGGAATCGAACTGCTGATCTTCCGCTTCCCAGTCAGCGTCTTACCTACTTGAGCCACTGCAGTCCCTATAAGTTTGGGGCTGAACTGAAATAATATTTATTCTATGGATATTTTTGACATCATAAAGGACTGCTTTACCACAATTCCTTGGGATATTCTTTGAAAGAAGAAAAGAAGAAATATAGAGAATGAGTGCAGCATCTGCTAACATTTGCTTTCCTTACTCTCAGTGACATTAGTATAGCATCAACTACAATGTATACTTAAGTTATTATCCAATAACTGATTCAAGAAGCAGTCACTATAACCCTAACTTTCCCTTTGGTGTTGTTATTGTGTATATTTGTGTGAAGCTCTGATTGGCCACCTAGTTCCATGATGCTGTCCTTTTGAATATATGAATTCTAATTTTCTGGTATCTCTGACATGACTGAGGAACTGCAAAGAAAATAAAGTTATTTAATGTGGGCAGGTCCCCAAAGCAGAAACCAAACTACAAAACCCCCAGCAAAATCAAAGATAGCTCTATATTAAATGGATGCTTGGTGTAACCCTACAAAAGATATACTATGCCTGTAAAACTAATCTTGTGGAAATGAACAAGCATCTCTGTGTTTCTCTAATTGTGTTACTCACACTGAATCTGCTTGTGGGAGTTCAGGTGAGACAGAAATGTACAGATGTTGACATCACAACCCTGTCTTCACCACAGCATAGTTCATTTCAGTTCTGCATCACTGGTTTCTACAGAATTATACTACTGAAAGCCTGATGGAATAGGAAATGTCCCTCACAACTTAATAGAAACAGACACACAACACACATCCTATAAAGGACCTTCACTCATCTGGCTTATGGAGCATGAACAATTGGCAGCATTACTTTGGAGAATACAGCTAGCACATCAATGTTTCTAACATAGATATGTGAAGCTCACAGATTTGAAATTGGGTGGGAGAGAGAAGGAGAGATTAAAGATACTCAACAGTGATTAAAACTTGACTGTTTTCAAGATTAACATTGCAGGGGAAAGTAGCTCATTTTTGAGATACTTTTTTGATGTTTACAGATGAAATCAAAATTACAGCAATGTTACCCATGTTACTGGTCATTGGGAATTACAGCCACCGATGTGATTGAAATTGGCATGGTGATTTTTTCTCTTTTCTCACAGTAACTTATTACAGCCCCTCCCCCTCTTCTTTCCTGTCTAGGTCAGACTTTAAACTGCCAAAATGAAGCCACCTTTTGGTGAATTCATTCTGCACTTCCTTTCTCCTGACCTAGTGTGAGAGAGATTGGTCAGCACAACAAGTTGCCATTGCCCAGGGTACACCCAATTGTGGTTCAAGGATACCACAATCTTTGAGGAGGTGCTTTCTTTGTGTGCCAGTGATATGTTATTATTTTCATTAATGCTGTCAAACACATTAAGTCACATTTCATAGATGATGGAAGTATTGGTCCATGGGAACAGACGTGGTGCCATTCCTCTCCCCAAAAGTGGTGCTTCTAAAGTAAAAACTGGGCAACTGCAAGAGCTCTGGAGGCTGATTCCAAACCCAGCTCTTAAAAGCCACTTCCAACCATAAGCCCTTCAAATGTAGTTTCTGCTTTTAAAAAAACACTTCAGGGTGTAACTTCAGCATAAAGGCGTTATAGATAAAAATGTTTGGACAAGATGACGGGCACAGATGGCATGGGAGTTCTGGGCTGTACACTTGTGATACCAAGGTTGCCCCCACCATGTATGGTTTACCCATCCCTGTTGTAGGGAAGATGTAGTACAGGATTTGAAAGGCCCACCCTGGCCTAAGGTTGGGATGCCCAGGGCACAACCAGCTGCAGGACGGGCCAATTTGATTGGGACATGCTGTCTAAATTTGATAGTGCCATCACCTCCACCAGCTTATCAAGGAATTGAATATGAGCAGAGAAACACTTCAGTCACCTCATTTCTACAAATGAGGGATATAAATCATTGCATATTTCTATTTTGTGGTTGACACTGAGACATCATTTTGGGGAAAAACAATGTGCCAAGGTATACCATTTCACTAGGGACAATAGGTCACCCTTGTTTGAAAGCCAGTCGTATCCAACTCTAGGGTTCAGTGCTCATCTTTGTTTAAAGCCAAAGAGCCAGCACTGTCTGTGTCTGAAGATGTTTCTGTGGACATGTGGTATGCATGACTAGACACTGGAGTGAATGGAATAGTATATACCTTCCCACCAAAGTGGTCCTTATTTATCTAATTGTAATTTCTTGCTTTCGAACTGCTAGGTTTGCAGGAGCTGGGACAGAGACGGGAGCTCACTCTGTCATGCAGCACCCGAGAATCAAACTCTGACCTTCCAGCCTGGATCTGAACTGTGAACCCAGATGGGCAGCTTTGCCGCACTCTTTTAAAAATGTATTCTTTTAGAAACTTAGGTTTTCTTTCTTAGAAAAATGTCTATTACTTAGATTAGTTAGAGAGGATTTTTATCTTATATTTTGTAACTGAATTTTTACTTCATTAAATCTTTAAAATGGACTTATTTTGTCAAGAGCAGTTTTCTACCTCCTTTCAGACAGAAGGGAGCTGAAAGGGAATTTTTCAGATAAGGCCTTGTTTCTTCACAAAGACTGACTCTTTGTTATTTGGCTTAGAAGTGCAGCTGGGCCAGACAAACATCGAAGGTAATGGGGAGATTTCAGTGTCTCGCCTTCTCAGAACTGTGAGTAGACTCCCACACACCTTACTGAAATATAGAAGTCCAAGTTCCCAAAAGAAAGCCGAGATAAGGGTGGAAAATTTCAAATGGGGGAATTTAGCTACCCGTCCCAGAGGGCTTTGCAGAAATAGTCTCTCTGTGATCTATACCTATAAAAATGGGATTGGGCCATGTGTGTCCGGAATGCATGTCCACACCCGTCCAGACCATCCCATAATTCGCCATGCACACCTACCTTTTGTCCTTGACACCATCGCCGTGAGGGTCCTGGAAGCTGAGAGTGGGGCGTTTGCCCCACAAAGATGAAAAGAACATTGTGTGTGTGCAAATGGGGGGGGAGGTACATGTGCCGTCACCATTGAGACGTGTGCACAAGGAAAAATGGAATCGAACGGAACCCAGAAAAAAAAGGTCACACACAAAACTGGATGTGCACAAGCCCCTTCTCTGGCAGGCAAGGGCGGCCATGGAACATAGCTCCGCATTTGGCCATTGACTCCCGGAGAAGGGGCACGTTTTTTTCCGGTAGGCAAGGGCCTAAGGGTATGCCGTGTTCGGCCCTTGCCTGCCGGAGAAAGCAAACCCTTTCTCTGACAGGCAAGGGCTGAATGTGGAGCTCCATTTCACCCATGCCTGCTGGAGAAAGCCACCCCCTTCTCTGACAGGCAAGGGCCGAATGCAGAGCTCTGTTTCACCCTTGCCTGCCGGGGAAAGCCACCCCCTTCTCCAACAGGCAAGGGCCGAATGCAGAACTCCATTTCGCCCATGCCTGCCGGAGAAAGCCACTCCCTTCTCTGGCAGGCAAGGGCCGAATGTGGAGCTCCGTTTCAAAATTGCCTGTTGGAGAAAGCCACCCCCTTCTCTTGCAGGCAAGGGCCAAATGCGGAGCTCTGTTTCACCCTTGCTTGCTGGAGAAAGCCACCCCCCAAAATCACCCCACCACCAACACACAATCAATATCTGCCCAGCAAGGCCGGGCAATAAGCTAGTATTTTATAAAGCATCGTCATTACCCATTGCAACCCCATTTTTTTCTGTAGTTTCCCCGGCCTGGGTTAACTACGTGAAGACACCCTTTTGCTACGCTACAGAGGTCTGTTTTGCTTACTCTTGCTGTGTCGGCTATTTGTCCTGCTAGTCTGGGGATGAGGTGACCAGTTCCAGCCGATCAGTGAGGGCAGATGGAAGGTGGTCGGCAGGGTGGTCTCGTTCCCGAGTTGGCAGGTGTTTGGGACCAGCAGAGGCCCATGAGCGCCGATAGACAGCACTGACTGTAAACAGAAATGAGCACTGAACCCTAGAGTTGGATATGACTGGCTTTTGAGCAAGGATGTCCCTTTACCATCCCCAGTCCTGGAACCTAGCCATCACCATCTAACTTTTAGCTCAGCAAGAGAAGGCTTCAGGGGCAGGGAAGAAAAAAGGGTTTTCTCTCCACTCATTGCTCCTCTGTTCCTGAAATGGAAGAATAACCCATTGCAAATTATTACTCAACTGAAATTATTTTAATTAGTCAAAAGGCTTGAAATAAGTACACTAATTAAAGAAAAGAAAAACACAGCACAAATCCAGCCTTCTTTCCTCCCCTGAACAGCAGGCAGGCACCATGACAGGTTTTTGAAGAGGGCTTCAGGTGCACAGCTATGACAGCTGAATCAGAGAAGTAAATTAGGCAAACAGCCCTGGAGATACTTTAGGAATCTGGCTTTCATGAATTCTGAACTTCACTGGCTTGATCACACTGGGTTTCGGCCTTTCTCATCATTTTGAGCCTGTTCTTGACTCGGAGGTGGAGGTAATGTATAAAAATGCATGGGATGAATGAAAAAGATGTAACCATAACCTATCTGGTGTTTCTAATTGATGCAAGAAAACTCCAGCTGTTGCAGTTTTCTATAGTTTGAGCACTGGAGGCTGTGGTGGCTTATTGATTAAGATGCTGAGCTTGTCAACCAGAAGGTTGGCAGGTTAGCAGTTCGAGACCTGAGTGCTAAATGATGGAGTGACCTCCCATTGTCTGCCCCAGCTCCTGCCAATCTAGCAGTTCAAATGCAAGAATTTGCAAATAGATAAATAGATACCTCTTTGACAGGAAAGGTAACAGCATTCCATGTGCTCCAGCATCATGTCATGTCTGCAGACACTGGCAGCCCTGTCTCTGGGTCTGTAAATGGAAGATGAGTACTGCCCCCTAGAGTCGGACATAACTGGCTTTGGAGCAAGGGAGACATTTACCTTCACTATGGTTTGGGCAAAACTGTACTTGCAACTTTAACAACCGTCATCAGTATCAAGGGGAAAATATCTCACTAATCTTGCAGCTGAAGAAAACTTTCACATGGGAGAACAAGTGAAGATTTGCAATACTTGCCATGGATGTGAAGCAAACTTGCCACTGCTGAAATTTTAATCAAGACTGGACATCTCAGCATAGAGCAGCTCCTCCAGTGGCTTAGTGGGTAAGGCACTGTACTTGGACACTGGAAGGGACAGCGTTTGATACCTGAGAGCTGCACGATAGGGAACAATGAAAGGAGTCTCATTCAGGTGCCCCCTGCAAAAATCCTTTCAACCCTCTAACACGAAAACACATCTCAGCAGAATGGCATGTGATACCTTAATGGCTCCACCAGTGTTACTGCAAGGCTAGGATCATTATCATCTGTCTTTTTATCTTGGTTCTTGCAAAACATAGTTTGACTAGAACATCTGTTTTGGGACAACACTAGTCCTATCCCCCTTTTAAGCTCAGTATACGTATGCACACCCACAAGCACAATGGTGTATATTGACTGAGCCCAACATCACTAATAAGTCATCTAGCACTATGACTTTTCTTAGTTCATGTCAAAAAAACACCACAACTACAGTAGACCCTTGCATAACGACGTTACTTAGTTCCCCAAGTAGCGTTGCTAAGCAATTTTTGTTGTTATGCGGGATTCTATGGAGTTTCCCGCATAACAATGTTTTTGTCTGGATAATGATGGTTATTTTAGCATTATTGTCCAGACAACGACACTAAAAACGTTATGTGGGGAACACGTGGTGCATAATGATGCGTTGTTAAGCGGAAATGATGCTATCCGAATGCATTGTTATGTGAGGGTTGACTGTATTGGATTTTTTCTAAGTATGCACAAAAGAGAAATGTGCAAAAACAACTTGTGAAAATTTACATTTCCCCCTCCAAATCAACAAAGCATGGCTGTTCACAGAGAGAAGAAAAAATAATAATTTGCCATTTAGCACACAAAAAGTCAGGATTTATATCCCCAACCCTAGACAAGGCAGCAACAGGGTACCTCTGCTTTAAATGCACATTTCCAGGCCAGTCTTTCTACTAGCTGGTGCTGAAGGGAAAGTTCCAACATCAAGTGATGATGATTTTGAATTACCCTGATGTGCATTTCATTTGAACCCTGTGGAAAATTAATCATCACTTCATTAGATTCACGGAAAGGGAAAATTGGACTTTTGCAATAGTGATTTTTAATCTCTCTTCAGAGTAATACAAAGATAGAAACAAGGGGATAGGAAACATTGTAAACACTCTCCACTATTAATTAAAATTAATGGTAACCTGGAGGAGGAAAACAAAGGTATCAGCAATAACCTTTCCCATGAGGTTTCAAAGTAAAGTATGTATAAAAAGCAATTATCTAAACTGAAATTAAGAGTCTGTTCATGGCAAAAGAAATACAGAATTAAATCGGGTAAAAAATATAATGGCTAGTGGAAGCAAACATACTAAATGTTAAGTTTGCTTGCCAGTAGCCAGACCCTTTGTCCATAGAAAGTGGCATGATGTAACCAAAAAACTGAGCAAAAGAATTTGAACAAAATTTGTTTGAACCTTGACTGACGGATGGTCTGCAAATGAGGTACTCAACAAAGGCAGCATCTCTACCCATAGAAGATGCAATAAAAAATCAAATCAAACTGATGACCTCCCGCCTTCCTGTCAGCATCTTAGCTACTTGAGCCACTGATAATTGTTGTGATTTTCCAAGCAGAACAGGGACCAGGAACACTTTGGTTACTATTGGAGTGGGCCAGATATGTCCCACTGGGTCACGGAAATGGCCCACAGAGGTCGGAGTGGTTGGACTCAAGGAAGGTACACGAGGCAAGGCTGCAGCAAAGTCTAGCCCCGAACTGGGTCAGGAGACTGGTATTTATTGACCTCTTGCACCGATAGGGTGCGTGGGAATCCTTCACAGAAGGCTTTTGCCGATGTGGCACTTTATTGATAAGTTACATTCTCAGGGTTACAGAAGTAACTCAAGACAATGCGGAGAGTACTTTGACGTCATAGGGAAGTTCTGTTTCTACTGATAAGCTAGGGGTTTGCGAGACTATTGTTCTCACTTCTTTTTTACTTGAGTCCCCCATTGTGCATAAATCATGTAAGAGATCCTGTGATATGGACCAAACACATGCTTGAGCAACCATTCAGTGTCCTTGGCATGTGCACCCGGAGCATGACAAATGGGAATAAGACATCTACTCGACAAAGAAGCAGTGTTCACGGTCTGCTGTAGGCAAAAGTCAAACTGGTTGACAAGTCCAGCCAATCTTTCCCAAATGTTGTACTGGAACCTGGCAGATAGATCCCGCCAGTTGTTAAGTACCCAAAAGTGTCCAAGGCTTGAACCCCTCCCCCCATAAGCAAGGAAAGGATCAAGATGAACATCAGGGAATTATAGGTGATTTGAACCAACACCGCAGCCACTACATTCTGCGGGGTGGGCTTGGAGTGGCGCTCTTCCAGGACGGCCATGGCATCATCACACAGGGTCTTGACCATCCCCCAAGTTATCCTCGGGTCGGACCTCGGCCGATGACGCCTCCTCCATCTGGGACATCCCATCAGGTTCATCATCTCCATCTCCGGTAGAGGATCCGGGACCGCTCGGTTCCATGCCAAAGTGTCGGGATCCAGGTGACACCTGTAGGAGACATAATTGCTGCATACCCTCTGCCCCACGTTACCAGTGGTGCCGGGCCCCTCCAAGAAGGATCCGGCGGCACTCGGTTTTGCACCATGGGGCGCGGAAGGGCTTCCTGGCATCGGAAGTGCCTCTCCTGTGAAGTGCAGTCCGAAAAAATGTTAAGATGATTATAGGTGAATAAAACTTTGTGCAAGCGTTGCTGTGCCTGCCCTTGATTCCTTGGGAGGGCTGTCTCCTCCCTTTCTGTTTCTTTTTCAATGTAGGACTTCAGCATCCGATTTACCTGTTCTACAATGGCTTGCCCTTGGGGATTATATGGAATGCCAAACGTGTGCTTAATGTCCCAAGTGGCTAGAAACGTGGCTAGCTGTCTGGAACTATAAGCCGGTGCATTATCCGTTTTCAAGTGCCCTGGTTTGCCCAAGACTGCGAAGCAAGATAAGAGATGCTGTTCCATCTGGGCTGCAGACTCACCCTTGTGAGCTGTAGCCCAGACAAACTGCGAGAAAGTATTGATAGAGACGTGCATGAATTGCCATCTCCCAAATTGTGGGACATGAGTAACGTCCATCTGCCACATTTGGTTCGCTTCAGTTCCCCATGGGTTGATCCCCCAGGATGCCCCCCCACCGTACCTGCGCATTGCGGGCAGGACCGAACGATCCCCTGGGCTTGTGACAAAGGCAGCTTAAACTGCCAGGCAAGTGCTTTGGCATTCTGGTGAAAGAATGCGTGAATTTGAATGGGAGTCATGAAGACACACACACACTCCGACCAATTGTCGATGCACTTCCTTCACGGCTGCATCAGCTCTACTGTTTCCCTCTGAAATGGAACCAGGTAGATCCTGGTGGCTCCTAATGTGGGCAACATAGAGCTCTTCCCTGCGGTTGCACAAATGAAATTGCATCATCAAGAATAAACTCAATAGATTTTTGTCTATCGCGGGAGTGATGTAAGCTCCCGGTAGACTGTGAATCAAATTCCTCACATACTGACTGTCTGTAATAATATTCAGTGGCTCCCGGGCAAATGTGCCAAGGGCCAGATTTGCTGCTGCTGGCTCCACCCTCTGTGCAGATTTTTGCGGGAGCGTCAGCAGAGTCTTCCAAGCCTGTCCCTCTTGCCATGTTAAAACTCCATAGACCTTGCCTCCGTCAGTGAATACTGTCCTAGGGTTGGCTCCCTTTGGTTAATGACTGGCACTGTAAAAGCAAATCTTTCTCTGTCTCTAGGGTCTAGAGGGATGGTGTAAAAACAATCCTTTAAGTCCACTATCAGGATCTCCCACCCTTCGGGAATCATGTTCGGATTGGGAGTGCCGCATTGAAGCGGACCCATTGGCTGAATACATTTATTGATCTCTCTGAGAGCGTGCAGAAGTCGCCACTTTCTGAACTTCTTAATGACAAAAATGGGTGAATTCCATGGACTGGTGGAATGCTCTATGTGTCCCACTTCCAGCTGCTCTTTAACAAGCTGCTTTAAGGCTATTAACTTTTCTCCAATTATAGGCCATTGTTCCACCCAGACTGGCTCAATTGTGAGCCGTTTGAGTGGTAGGGCCATTACCCAAAAGTTAGGGTAGCATGAAATTGTTGTAAGATGTCCCATCCCCAGAGATTCACATGCACATTCAAAATATGCGGCCAAATGACTGCAGTGCCTTCAGCTCCAGGGATGGTGACTTCTACCCAATCTCTGCCTCTATATGCCTCTTGAACTCCTCCTACCCCCCACACATCAGAAACTGGTTCAAGGGCCCACTCTGGGGGCCACAATTGCTGGCTGATCACACTAACATCAGCTCCGGTATTGAGCAGTCCCTCAAATGGTCTTTTTTTAAAAAAATACCATAATGACTGGTCGCTGTTTCCACTCTATGTTCTGTTCTACTGTGGCAATGATCTGGTACCCTCCTATTGCCCTTTTCTCTCTTGGGCAATCTGTCGAACTGAGGGGGAAACCTTCTCTATTCTCCCTTTGGCTGTTACCTGGCTGGTGACAAGGAACCATGATCAGTTGTGTTATCGAATCTCCCCTGCTAATGGTCAGGGGTAGGTGTGTCCAAAGTTGGATTCTGATAACATCTGTATAATCGAAGTCTATGACTCCTGGGACCACAAATATCCCTGCGAGGCAGGACCAATCCTATGGTACCCTTGGGCAGGGGTCCCCTGAACTGGGAATTGACCAGATAAGTTGTGCCTGGCAGCTCGCACGTAACATCTACCCGGCACTCCAAATCAAGCCCCACACTGCCTCAGGTGGTCTGTGCCTCGGGAGGGGGGGGCTGGGCACTAGGCTGGGTGTAACTAATGAAATGCCGGCTCTGGTGCTTCCAGAGCACCTGTCCCTGTTTGGACCAGGGCCAGAGACAAGCCCGAGTTCCGGTTTCCCGAATTCGGACAGTGCCTAGCCCAGTGAAAGCCATTGTGGCACCATGGGCACTGAGTGGATGTGCGGCCCACTGGTTGGCCGCCCCCTTTCCTGCCACCCCCTTTTTTGTGGGGTTGCTTTGGCCAACACTCCTTAGTGAAGTGCCCCACCTTGCTGCACTGGTAGCAAGCTCCCTTGGGTTGATTTTTGGATTGGCCGTTGGACCGACCTTCCCTTTGCACTGCTGCCGCCAGAAGACCCATTTTATTGGAGTCTGTCCTGACGTCAGCACAAGCACAGATCATGTCCATGAGCATTAGGTCTGGATGGTGACCCATCGCTTGCAAGATTTTGAAGCAATCAAGGTTGGCATTGTCTTTGGCCAACTTCATCATAAACTCCTCCTGAGCTTCTGGATTATCTATCTGTCTGCTGATTGCTTCCTCTAATCTATTGATGAAATCCATGTAGGGTTCTTGTGATCCTTGCTTGATGAATGTGTAATTTTTAGCTGCTTTGCCACTGGCAGGCACCTTAAGATATGCCCTAAAGGCAGCCTCAGATGACAGCTGGAGAGTGGCTGCGGGTAGGACAGACTGCGCAGGAATGGTTGTGAACTGACCTGAGCCATAAAGTTGCTCAGCAATTACTGCTCCGCCCATCCTGGCAGCTTTAGCCTGTGCTTAGAGTCAAAACTCGCTGTCCCACAATAGGTATTGGCTGGGAGTCAGCATCATCCGCATCACGTTCTTCCAATCGTGAGGAATGAGTGTGACTGATTCCAGCATCTGTTGGAGCGTGCCCCTTGCAAACCTGCTTTGGAGCCCTGTCTCTGTGATGACTTTGCGGAGTTCCGAAAGAAACTTATATGGAATGGGCGTGTACACCGCCATTTGGTCGCCCGTGATCGCGTCCGTTTCCATGTGGACTGGGCATAACTGTTGGAATTCGGACAGTTCTTCTGCCGACAATTCCCCCTTACATGCTTCCTCTTCTACCATAAGCTGAAAGGGACTTTTAGTTGCCTGAGGAGCGCCTACGCTCCTCAGGCTTTCACCCACCCCCACAACAAAAACAACATTGGCAAAGCAATACAGAACAATACAATAATACAAGGTAGCTAAATCATAAAAAATCAATAATACATATCAGCTTCCTTAAATATACAATACAGTAAAAAAATACATCAAAACAAAATGATCCGTATCAAAAACACAGGAGAGATAAGAGAACAACATCAAACCTCCCTCTTTAGTCCAGCTGCAGGTCTACCATCAAACTGACAGGACCTAACTCCCATTCTGCTGTGGCGGCGGTGGGGCAGCGTCTCCGGCACCCATTAGACTTCCCGCCCGGGTGGGCCAAGGGGAGGGGTGCCGGGCGCAGCTTCCTCCCATCCCGAGGCCATTGACGTGAGCCCCGGGAGAGGCTCACAAGTTCCCCAGCTGCAGCAACAGTGGGACAGCGTCTCCGGTGTCCTTTATACTCCCCGCCCGGGCGGGCCAAGGGGAGAGGCTCAGCAGGGCTCCTCTTCCCACCCCTGACCAGCCAGGCCAGAGGAGAGGGCTGAAGATGGTGCGGGCATCTCTGGTGTGCTGGAGGCAGCTTTTTCAATCCCATCTGCAGAGATGAGGCTCAGCTGGACTCTTCCCTCCCCTGACCGGCCGTGCCAGAGGAGGGGGCTGAAGATGGTGCGGGCATCTCTGGTGTGCTGGTGGCCGCTTTTTCAAGCCCCGCTGCAGAGATGAGGCTCAGCTGGGATCCTCTTCCCTCCCCTGACTGGCAAGGCCAGAGGAGGGGGCCAAAGATGGTGCGGGCATCTCTGGAGCACTGGTGGCGGCTTTTTCAAGCCCCGCTGCAGAGATGAGGCTCAGCTGGGCTCCTCTTCCCTCCCCTGACTGGCAAGGCCAGAGGAGGGGGCTGAAGATGGTGCGGGCATCTCTGGTGTGCTGGCGGCAGCTTTTTCAAGCCCTGCTGCAGAGATGAGGCACAGCTAGGCTCCTCTTCCCTCCCCTGACCAGCCAGACCATAGGAGGGGCCTGAAGATGGTGCAGGCATCTCTGGTGTTCTGGCACCAGCTTTTTCAAGCCCCGCTGCAGACACGAGTCTCAGCTGGGCTCATCTTTCCTCCCCTGACTGGCAAGGTCAGAGGAGGGGGCTAAAGATTGTGTGGGCATCTCTGATGTGCTGGCAGTGGCTTTTTCAAGCCCTGCTGCAGAGATGAGGCACAGCTAGGCTCCTCTTCCCTCCCCTAACCAGCCAGGCCATAGGAGGGGCCTGAAGATGGTGCAGGCATCTCTGGTGTTCTGGCACCAGCTTTTTCAAGCCCCGCTGCAGACACGAGGCTCAGCTGGGCTCATCTTCCCTCCCCTGACTGGCAAGGCCAGAGGAGGGGGCTGAAGATGGTGTGAGTATCTCTGGTGTGCTGGCAGCAGCTTTTTCAAGCCCCGCTGCAGAGATAAGGCTCAGCTGGGCTCCTCTTCCCTCCCCTGACTGGCCAGGCCAGAATTATGAATTGTGGCTCTCTTCTTTGTGAGGCTTATAACTTGAGGCTGGTGAGACAGCTTGTTATACATATCCAAGCTGTTTTGATAAGAGCATAATTCAATGACCAACATTTACCTGAGGGGTGGGGGGCAGAGAAGTGTAAGTACTGTTTGCTGTTCTTGTTTTAGACAGCTTTTTCCTTCTGTCATCTACATGTTTGGTTCAGACCTTTTCAAAAGCAAGACAGCTCTAACCTCCCTCTTTGAATTATCCAGAGAAGCTCAACACTTGATTTTGCTTTGCATTGCTTTTTTTATTCAGCAGACAGCACATTTAATATTGCAGCATGCTACACCTCAATTTGATCTATTCCATCCTTATTTGGAAAAGAAAATGAGAGAAACTTAGAAGGATATCAGTTGGGGGAAAATACATTTCATTTTATTCTCACCAGTTTATTATCACCAGGGGGGAATGGGAAGCCAACAAACAACTTTAAATTGCAGTTTCTTCATCTCTATTCAACGTTTCCACTAGCAGTTGTTAATAGTGGTTGCCAAGAAGTGAAGGAACAAACTATACTGAGTCAAACTGTTAGTCCATTTTGTCAAATACCATCTGACTAGTAGGATTTATTTTATAATGAAGATGTGCTAACACTCAGCACATCCTACTTGGAACTTTAACCTTCCTTTCCAATCAGGATGACAGGAAGAAAAAGAGGACAGAGTTCCTGTACCTTTAATAGTTGCTCAGAAGTGGAAATTTCATCAGGCGTACCTTTTAGTGTGAGCTACACCTGCTGAAAGTTTCACCTACACATAATTATTTATGGTACAGGACCTTCTCCCCTTTTCTGCCCTATTTGTAATACCTTTATCTTCAGTCACATTGCTCATCCATGCAGTAAGTAAGACTAGGTGAAACTAACTTCATACATTCTATAAATCAACAGCAGGCTTAGGCATGGACCGAGAGGTTGGAGAAGTTGTTTTTTGGAAAAACCTTCTAAACTCATGGAGTTGTAGGCCAAGAAAGAACTTTTCCAAGCTCTTCATATACTTGGGCAAAATATTTTGTTTAGTTACACCAGCATATCACAAGCAGTGTCATCTTTGGAGGCAAATTGCCCCAAGTTGATAGATAATTAGGGGTGCAATCTGTTGCATATTGTCTTGTATGTTAGCATGCAACACATAGTGACTTTGGTGATTCCTTAGCTAGGCAGCAATGTCCTGCCAAAAGCTCCGCCATTTACATAGCTATGCAAGATAATTTTGCCCTAGGGCAAGGCTGCTTCTGTTATCAGCAGTCAAATTGTGAATGCCTAACATCAGGAAACTCATTGTCCATGTCATTTCTTTCTGTACAGAATTTCCCTCAAAGCCTCACTGCTAAAAATCCATGTCTAGTTAGGCACATTGTATTTGTACCTAAACCTCTAGATAATATTTTATGCATCTGAGAAAGCAGGCAGTAAGCTACAAAAACTATTTTAAAGTAAATCTGTGAGTCTTTAAGGTGACACCAGAACCCTTTGGCTTTTTTAATGACAAAATAAAAGAATAAATAGAATATCACTATATACAGAAAAAGAACAATGGATAATACAGAAGGAAAGCATTAACATTGTTTGTAGGTTCCTTATGTTTTTAAACCAGGATGACAAATTCATTTGGCTCAAGAGCCAAATTCCCAAGGGTTGCACAAAAAATCCCCCTAAAACCTAGGGGGAAAAAATCCCCTTTACAAATTGTAAAGATTCAGGATGCATGTGATACCTTTATTGGATCACTAAGAAAAATAAAACATTGTGCGAGCTTTTGTGGTTCAAGACCACTTCTTCAGGCATGTATTAAAATGTTCATGGCATGGCGGTGTGCCAGGCTCTCTTCTTAAGAACAGCAAACTATTTCATGGATAGGTAATAGATTTCATCACTAGGTAATAATTTTGATTTACTTTAATTTGACTGCATTTGGCATGCCTAATATTGTATTCCAAATTGCCCCCTTCTGGGAAGCACATGGCATCTGTATTCCTTTGTCTGGCCACAAAAGGGAGCTATGCTTCAGAGAGGGTCACATGGACTGGGACCAAATACCCAGCTTCCTGTAGGAGTGACATCCTAACTCCATGAAATAGTTTGCTGTTCCCCTAGAAGAGAGCCTGGCAGACCACCACACCATGACCATTTTTATCCATGCCTGAAGAAGTGCACTTGAACCACAAAAGCTCGCACAACATTTTGTTTTCCTTTGTGATCCAATAAAGGTATCGCCTGCCTCCTACATCTTTTGCAGCTTTCTACAAACTGTATCTTGACATTGCAGAAGCTGGAGACTGCCCCACTGAGAGAACCAGGGTTTATACTTGCACAAGAAGAGATTAGATACTTCCTTGTGTAAACTCTGATACAAATCAATCACTGATACAATGAGTCTTTGCACAAGCAGATGAGATGATGGGGATTCTTCCACCAGATGCCATCTACCATAAGGCCTAGGAGGGGTATTGCGGTATGTTTTCAGAATAAAGTTCTGTTTGACCCATTCCTCCTTCTTCTACCCCTTTGTAAACCATAAAGCATTATAGTAAAGGTAAAGATCGCCCTTCCTCCAAAGCCAGTAGTATCCGACTCTATGGTTCAGTGCTCATTTCCAGTTATAGTCAAAGAGCCAGTGTTGTCTGCGTCTGCAGACATTTCTGTGAACATGTGGCAGGCATGACTAGACACTGGAGTGCATGGAATGCTGTTTACCCTTCCCACTTTCTAACTTCTAGGTTGGCAGGAGCTAGGATAGAGACAAGAGCTCACTCTATCATGCAGTACTCGGGTCTCAAACTGCTGACCTGCTATCCTTCCAGTAATCAAGTCCAGCATCTTAACCACTAAACCACTGCAGTCCCTTGTAAAAATATAGGAGGAGGTATATTGCTCAGGGGATCGCACAGCTATGTTTCTTGTCATGTGCTCTGTTTGTCACTGTCTCTCTTTGAGGACAAGCCAGGCAACTATTTCACCTTCTGCCCCTAAATATGACAGTCCAGATTAATTTCTAATCCTATCTGGATATTCTATACTATTTCTAACCCCATGGCAACTTTTGCGTAATGAGCTTTCTGTAGCATCAGTTGATCAGCAGGTCAACTCCACACCCTCTTATAGTCTGCCAAGCAGAAATTGATAAATCTATTAAGCCCAGCTCTGCTTGTTTCATCATGCTGACAACCTTGCATGAACCTGCATTCATCAGGGCCTTTCAAAAGAGACAGGCCTTGCTGAACCTGACAGCTAAGGGGGGGGGGGTGAATCTCAATGACCAAACCATTGTTTAATAGCTCTTTAGTCTCACTTCAATTACTCATTAATAATTCCACTCCTAATTTCCCTTTTTTCATTTTTCAAAAGATTGACATTTATATTTACTAGTAGACCAGATTCATGGAGAAAGTAAAATAAAAACAAGGTAAAATACAATCAACGGAAACTGTACAAAATATATCTTGTTTAGATAAATTAAGGAAGGAAACAAAGTTTGAATAAATTACCAATGCTACATCATAAGTATAGTAGTAGTTATAGCAATATTGATTTTAAATACTATTTTTATCACTCCTTTAACTCTGAGCTGATGTGCTCCTCTTAAAATATATTTCAAGTAGTCTCATCTTAACTTCTATCTTTTGGCTGTATTATGCTGATCTTGGACTATAATAAAGATTAGATTTGGTTTGAAACAATGTGTAGACATTTTATTAGCAATAGAAATAGCAATAACAGTTACACTTATATATGCATTAAAAGGTAACCCTCTGAAAATCTGTAAGATCTGAGTTTGGCCATTATTATTTTTTTCCTGAGTTGACTGGTAAGTATCTTGTGTTGTTAAGGAAGACAAGCCTTTTGGAGGAAAGGTTACCTTCAACCATTAACTAAAAATAAATAAATAAATTCTTGTTTCAGCTTTCAGGAATCTCACCTCCGGTTGCAAAACTGCATTGGAAGCCCAACAGGGTACGTGACAGATAGCTCTCAGAAATCTTGTCTGTACCAATACAGGTAAAGACATAAAAGAGGAGTCAGTTTCAAGTTATAAAGGAACTGGTTGATTGATTTAACCATAAATACTTTTAAAGCCACAGGGAAATAATGTCCCCAGATGTAAAATAATTTCAGGATTGCAGAGGCAGATCTCTGACCTACTAGGGCAACTTATACTGTGGGTGCCCTGTGGGTGCCATTTTCTTGGAAGACAACACACACTTATATAAAAACTTTTATTTGCTCAATCTTGCAGCCATTTATGGCCCATTAATAGAGCTGTGATCTTTTTGTAAACACCATGATCTTGGTTTCCTCATGGTTTATTTGAAGTCTTTTATTTTGCCTGTAATGTTCTAAGACCTGTAGTGCCCTCCTCATGCCAGTTAGTGTCTGCATCATCACTGTACAGCAGGGATTCTCTACCTGCGGCCCATGGTGCCATTTCATGTGGTCCCCCACTTTCTACACCACACCAGAAAGTGCCATGTGGTGGAGGAAGGGCAAAATGACCATCTGGCCCCCAAAGCTGTCTGAGGGAGCGTGACCCAGCCCCCGTCTTAAAAAGATTGAGAACTCTTGCTGTACTGTGAGGTGTCTCACTGCTAACTTGGGAGTGTGTGTCAAAATCTAGCTGACTAAGAGCCTTGACCATCAAATGAATGTAGAAATTAAATAGCAATAGAGCCAGTATGTCTCCTTGCTTAACTCCGCTGTGTGTGCAAACTTTGCTAGACAAATGGCCCTCCTGATTGCATCTTATTTTCAGATCTGTATTTTCACAAAAGTTTGTAAATGAGCATTAATTAGTGGCATCTACTGAAGAAGCCTCTAATTTGCACCACAACATATCTCTAAAGATGGAGTCATAGGTGGATTTAAGATCAACGAATACTGCAAATAGGGATCCTTTAGGTTTACTAATATATTTTTTAACCAAATGCTGTAAGATCAAACCCTGATCCATGGTTGATGTTTGCATTCTAAAGCCTCCTTGTTCATCAGCCAAAATGTTTCTGGACTCCATCTAGTTTTGTAGTTTCCAGTAAAGATGTCTAGTGTAAAGATTACTAATTATAGACTGCAGGCTCACTGGACAATAATTTGCTGAGATGTCTTTCTTGTAAATTGGGATAATTAATAGCCGTATTCCAATTGAATGGTATATAGGCATTCTGGTCTATATAAGTAAATAGATTTTCCAGAATTGGAGCCCACCATCTGTGACTACACTATAACTTTCCTTCCCAATATTGAATTATCTATGTGGAGGCTATTTTTCTTGCATTAACAGCATAAGCTCTAGATCTATAGTAGGGCTGTCAAATATGAAAGTGCCAGCAGAGGTTGCTGTACTTTCTTTGGTCTTCATGCAGCGTGATGTTGAAGAAGGGGAAAGCTTGATTTTTGTGTGAGAAGGAGTTTAAATTCTGGAGGCTCCAATACCACCATTTCTTAGCCAGCAGCAGGGATCACTGGTACAACAGAGTGTTAAATGTACATGGAGCTTGTACAACAAGTATACCAAAAAGCCAGAAACAAGGGGAAGGGTTGGAAAGAGAGCTTGGACTCATTTTGCAACAAAGCCTCTGTAAGATGCAGGACCTTTGAAGGGGAAAACCATTCCTGTGGCCTAGTAGGGATTCTTCCAGAAGTATCAGCAACAGTGTAGAATCATTAAATCATTACTCTGGAACTGTTTGAAGAGATTCAAATGTTAGAAGCTGTGGGCTCATGCCATTAAAGTGGGCAAAAGTGTGGTTCATGTACAGGTCTGGTGCTCTGAGGGTGACTGATTTCAGTTGCCTGGAAAATGGGACACAGAGGAAAACACATACACATATAAATATGTATTATTATAACATTGTGCTTACTGCACTGTTTGGGCCTATTTATTTTGTTTTATTTATTTATTACTTTGCTTTCTATATCACCCAGCAGTAGGGGGAGAGGTACAATGCCTCTGTGTAATGGGAGAACAAACATGCCTCCGTGTAAGGGGGATGTGGTTTCAACGTGCAATTTCGGCCCTGCCATCCAAGTAGGGGCTTGACACGGGATCCCTCATGTTAATCTCAGGGCATGGATTGTTTTGGATAGGTGACTATGCTTCTAATTGAAGCTCTGGTAGCTGGCTGCAAAGACCTTTTTAATACACCACCTTCCAACTAGAAACATGGAGTGGATCCAGCTTCTGGGAACTTCCTTAAAGTTATTTTTACCTTCAAAGGATGGGACGCCAAGGCATATGAGGTTCCCAAGCCTAGCTAGGGTTGCAGGTGTCAGCTCCTCAGAATTGCCCCTGGCAACATTATCTGGTCCCAAGCAATTGTCTTTTTATAAAAGTCTGCTCTTTCTCTCACCCCCTCTTCTTCAAGGTTAAACACATATGCAAATATAGCAAGAAGTTCAGCTACACAGACCTTTTATCTTGGCAATGGTACCTCTCCCGCCTTCTCTTTCTGGATCAAAGATGAAGCTTGCCACGTCCTTTTAATTCTTCATTTGCAGAAGCACATTCAAAATCCATATGCAAATCACAATGCATATCGAATCGAAATATCTAGCTAAAATAACTTTTCCCTGTCTAGAATCTAATATGTCCATTGTTTGACTCCTACATCTACTCTAGACTTAGAATTCTAATAAAATAATAAAATGCTAGCTTTCCTAAAGATGCATTTCTTCTCAGAGACTAAGGCCTTTGCTTTGGTTGATTTTAGCAAAGTCTTAGAGCATGGGCACATGGGCTCCCATCTCCTCATCTTGCTAAGCTCCCATCTCAATGTTCCTTATCAGATGTCTGGAGTGACACGGGCTCTCAGTGATTCGAGAATTGATCCTCCGATGGTTTTTTAAGTGTCTAAACTGTAGGGATTTTATACCATTTTGGCACTCTTCTCCCTCCCTTAAGAATGACAATTATATGGAAATGATGTACCTTCACAGGTGTTTTCTCATAAACAATGATGTAAGTTTTTCCCCACAGGTGTTCCACTCCCGGTGGGGGTCCCAGGATGCTAAGTGAGTCCTTTTACCTCTCCCCTTATGTGAGAGTGCAAATGTCCCTGTCAAAGTTGAAATGTGACAAGTGAAAGTAGTTCTTCCATAAGAAGTAGGAGGGTTTCCTCCTCTCTTGTTAAAAGGGTATTGACCTACAATGAACTGTGAGTTTATTCCAGTTCATTCACCTTCATATGCAAATATGCATGCTCAGGGATTTCACAGGTGTTTGTCTGGTGACATCTATGTTTCAGTGACGTAGCATCTCTAGAATGCGGCTTGGTATGTCTGCTATCATTGACACTCTTCCCTTTCAAAGCTAGCCTTTCTCTACCTGTAAGACCGTCAAACTACATTATAACTAAATGTATGAAAAGTAATTCAAAGAAATATAAAACGTCCTTGAATTCTCATGACACCAGCTAACTAAAGAGTCACTCTGGGCAGATAACAACAATAGAAAATACACAGCAAAGAGAAGTCAATAAAAGTAATATACCAAACTATAAATATGCATACAGTATAAGCTAATATACAATTAAATATAAACAACCCATTAATGGCAGCTGTAAGACAAAAATAATTTCAACAGAGGAACTAGAACAATGGAAAAATTATGGGAACCAGGTACATAATTTGCTTTCCTACAGAGGCTGTTACCCTGTGAGCAGTGGTGGGATTCAGCAGGTTCGCCCCAATTTTCCAAAAGTGGTAGCAGAAATTCTGGCTGGCCCCACCCATCCAAATTTTGAAATAATGCAGGGCTTTTCTCTGGCCATGCCCACCATGCCACGCCCACAGAGTAGGTAGTAAAAAAATAGAATCCCACCACTGCCTGTGAGCCAAAGATATGCCATATACACAGATAGGGTCAAAGATGGTATCAATCTCTGAAAATGATATAAAACTGTTTTGACAATTTTAGAAACACCCCCCCCCCTTTATGCAATGTGTAAGTGTATAACAGGAAGCAGAAAACTTTACAGGTGTTAATAGAACAAAGAAAAATTCATCTGAATAGGAACTTTCCCCTCTAAACCTTCTATTTGTTTTTGATATTGTACTGTACTTGATTTCCACTGCTTTGAGGCTCCTAGGCCTTGGTTTACTTTTGTATTCATCTGAAGCGATATTTTTTCCTCTAAAGTTAGGCCAGTAGAAAGAGAAATAGCAATGGCCCAGAATAACTGCCACAGGTCATGTGTGCTGTAATAAAGGGGGAGAAATGCAGAATACAACCCTTAGCAGGAACACCTGGAACTATTGTAGCTGTTGAGCACAATGTGCCTCCTGCCAACCAAATATAGTAAAACCTCGTGTAAAGAGCATCTCGCTTAGCGACTAACTCACTTAAAGAGCAGAATTCTCTCTGAATGATCACCTCGTTTAACAACTAAAACCAACCAAAAACTCGCTTAACTACTAAATCGGGGTTCACAATCCCTCCCGCCAGAAGTCACAATTGGTCACTAACAATGGTGTTTCACTTAAAGAGCAAACTCGCTTAAAGAGTAATCCCGTGGAATGCATTATGCTCTTTAAGCGAGATACCACTGTACCTGACTTCTTCCACTGACTTGGTTGCTTACTTACCCACCCAAATAGCTAGAATGTATCCCAGTTTTGGATCAATTCCTTCAAATTCCTCTAGTGGCTGTTTCTGCAATGTGCTGACTCAGAAACAATTCTTACTGTTCAACTCTTGCATGGCCAGAACATGTGATGTCACAAAGGCTTGCCCTATGATATCAAGGGAGCTGCCATCTGGAACCCAATCTTAGCCCTGAAATCTCAGAGAATAGGATGGTGCTGACCTAGTAGTATTCCTAGGCTAAAATGGCACAGTCCATATACAGATGCCATTATGTTGATTATAAATGGTCTTGGGAAGGGATCGTTTCTTCTGACAGTCATTGTTCTTTCCACAGAAGGAGCCAGCCAGAACTATCCTACCTGTTCTTAAACAACAGTTTTCAGACAGCCAAATCACTCCCCTTCCATCCCCTCCATAACTGACAACACTCTTAGACTTACCATTTCTTAAAGGTGTACAAGAGGAATGCTTATAGCTGAGCACAAAGGATTTTGGAAAACTCTTCGTGCTTTGGTAAATAGATCCATCAATCTGAATGCACAAACCAGGCTATGTCTTGTTTCTTTTTACCTCCAAAGAACCACTGTTGCCTCGCAGGTATATTTTTATTCATTCATTTTGAAGAAGCAAAGTGTTACACAGTGAACCACTCAATTTTCTTTATGATATCAAAGGCTGTTTCTTTTTCACAAAGGACAGTCACATCAAAGGAAGAGATTGCTTGGATAATGCAAGCGCGGCGCCAAAATGGCCGCCGCGCCCTTTGCGGGCCCCCCCCCCCACAGGACAGAGAATCCGGGTAGTTAGGGGCGTGGCCAGCTCCCTTATAAAAGGGGTGGCCACGAGGCAGCCGCGCTGCCATTTTGCCTCAGCGACGGAGCGGAGAAGTTTTTCCCCCTGCGCCTCCGTCGCTCGTTGGTATTGCCGGGAAGCCTTTTGGGTCGATTTTGCTTAGCTAGCTTCCCTTTTTTGCTCGAGATGCCTTCCAAAAAGAAGGCTGCTGCGAATTCAGCTCGGGCTGTTAGGAGGCGCAACCCAGGTCGGAGGACCGTGGTGCCGCCTCCTCAACAGCCACCTTTGCCATCCCCGGCCGGGGCTAGTGGCTTGGGGTCTATCGCCCCTTGGCCCGTTCAGAGTGCGGGCGCGGAGGGCGCTCCGGCCCGCGGCCCGCGAGCGGTGGACACCGCTCCTCCTTCCGCCCAACCCGTTGGGCCGACTACTTCTGGGCCGCAGCCTCTCCCGGGGCCCTCTAGCCTTGGGGGGTGGCCCGGTGCCCCGCCTTGGCAGGTTTCCTCACCAGCCCTACCGGGCTTCGGCCCTGGCCAATGGCCATATCTGGGCCATGGGGTGCAGGGAACTGTCCCCATGCAAGGGTCAGGTGGGCCGGCCGGCTCTTTACCCATGGTTACTGTAGACACCTTACTGGCCCGTATTGCGGCCTTAGAGGAGTCTTTGGCCCGGGCCAGTCAGGCAGGTGCCCCTTTCGGGGTACCTTTTGAGGCGCTATCGGCAGCAGGACAACGGCCGGCGGGGAGGGTTGAGCTGCTGCAGGCGGGTGGCGCGGCTCCGGCCACTGCCTCGCAGCTCCCCAGCCAGCAACCTGGCGCGGGTCAAGCCCCGGTGATGAGCTCTACATCGGTCGTGAGCTCCGACGCCCCCAGTGGGCCGGAACCCCCGTTGGGGGCGGCCCGCGGGGGTGCAGCATGTGAGTATATGGTGCAAACGAGTACATCCACACACATTCCCAATATAGGGGGGACCTTTCAGTGGCCTTGGCCTCGCGCGGGTGGTGCAGGGGCTACGCCGCTGGCGACCCACCCGGCGACAACTACTGCCACCATGCCCGCTGGGGTGGGCATTGGTTCTTACACTGCTGGGAACGTACTTGGGGTGGCAGGGTTAACTCAGGCCCCTTTGGGTAGGCCAGCTATCCCCTTTTCGGCTTTGCCGACGGCAGGGTATTCCTTGCCATTGGGTGATCACTTGGCTCAGGCTACCAGAGAAAAGATATGGCGAGGGGAGTACGTGGATATCTTCTCACTCCTGAACAGAGAGCCCACTAAGGAAGAAAGGGAGGGTCAGGATGAGACGGACAAGGAGCAGGCACGCCGCCGTAAGCCGCCGCGTACCTGGGCTAACTGGCTCCCCGCTTATTTGATATACATGGCGGTGTATTTGAGGGCGCGGCCGGATCTAGCTATTCCCATGGTCCAATATTTGGACAACATATACAGGGCGATGGTAGATTTCCCGGGCCCCTCATGGCTAGCATATGATGAGGAATTCCGTATGAGGATTCCCCTGCACCCCGAGATGAGATGGGATGAGCCGTGCCAGAGACTGTGGCTCTTGTATATGACACCCACACGTCCTGCCCCGGGGGATAGATACCATTGTGGACATGCGGTCCAGCGAGCAGCTCCAGCGCAGGTTACCCGCCAAATGGCGGGGCAGGGGGTTCCAGCCCGCCTGCTGTGCTGGACTTTCTCGTCCAATGGTTCCTGCAGTCGGAAGAACTGCAGGTATAAGCACGAGTGTCCCACATGTTCTGGTCCCCATGCAGCCTCTGCTTGTCCCAAGCCTGGGGGGGTGCGAGGCAGAGGGAGGGGTGGACAGTGGGCTGGCAAGCCTGCCACGGATGGAACTAGTTCTCCGAAAGGCCCCCTCCCCAATTAAGGTGGACATGCTGGAGCGCTGGCTCGCATCGTACCCAAGGGGAGAGGACAGGGAGTACCTCATCCAAGGTTTTAAGCAGGGATTTCGTATCCCTTTTATGGGTGATAGATCTCCTCAGGATGCTCCCAACCTTTTATCCCTCAGAGGAAGGGAGGAGGTAGCCGAGGCCAGCATTAAAAAGGAGTTAGACGCGGGCAGGGTCGCCGGACCTTTTCCCGCACCCCCTTTTCCCAACCTTAAGGTTTCACCATTGGGTTTGGTTCCTAAAAAGTCCCTAGGTGAGTTTCGCCTTATTCATCATTTGTCCTACCCAGCCGGCCGATCGGTCAACGATGCGATACCTGATGACCTTTGTTCGGTCAGGTATACATCGTTCGACCATGCGCTGCGCATGGTGCGCTCGTGTGGCCCGGGTGCCTTGCTGGCCAAGTGCGACATTAAGTCAGCTTTTCGCCTCTTGCCGGTGCACCCGGGCGACTTTGAATTGCTGGGTTTTAAGTTTAGAGGGGAGTATTATTTTGATAAGGCCATGCCTTTTGGCTGCTCCATATCATGCTCGGCTTTCGAGCGTTTTAGTACCTTCCTAGAGTGGGCTTTCGTCCGCAGGTCAGGGTCCCGGTCTGTAGCCCATTACCTGGATGACTTTTTATTCGGGGGTGAACGGGGCTGGGACACGTGTGCACGTCTCCTCAATACATTTCAGACGCTAATGCAGGAACTGGGTGTCCCTTTAGCGCCCGAAAAGACCGAGGGCCCGTCGACCAAACTAGTATTCCTGGGGGTTGAGATTGATACAGTAGTACAGGCTTCTAGGTTACCGGGTGATAAGGTGTCCAGGATAGTGACCCTTATCTCGGAATTGCTGGCTAAGCGTAAGGCATCCCTGAGGGAACTGCAGGTGCTACATGGGCACCTCAATTTTGCCTGCAGGGTGGTCGCACCGGGCAGGGCTTTCGCCCGGCGCTTATGCGACGCCATGGCAGGGTTATCCAGGCCCCACCACAGAGTCAGGCTTACCCGGGGTATCAGGGCAGACATGTTTGTCTGGTTGCAATTCCTGAGGGAGTTTAATGGGGTCTCATTTTGGAGGTCTGACCTCCTGGCATCCCCCAATTTCCAGATCCAGTCTGATGCCTCAGGATCCCTGGGTTATGGGATGTACTTCAATGGGAAGTGGGCCTATGGTGGGTGGCCACCGGCATGGGCAGGCACAGGTCGCCTGCGGGATCTCACATACCTGGAATTTTTTCCCATTCTGGGGGCTTTGATGCTATGGGGCGAACAGTGGGCTAATTCGGTGGTGCATTTCTGGTGCGACAATGCTGCCGTGGTGCACATTGTCAATGCACAGACTTCTAAATCGCCTAGGGTCATGGATCTAGTGCGCCATTTTGTGCTGCGCTGCCTGCGCCTCAACGTCTTGTTCAGGGCCAGGCATGTCCCAGGGGTTAATAACGATATTGCTGACGCTTTGTCCCGCCTGCAGATCTCCCGGTTCCGCGCCTTGGCCCCGGATGCGGAGGAATTTCCCTCGCCACTCCCGGACGAGATGTGGACTATTGGCAAGGAGAGGTGAACCGGGCGATTGGCCTGTCACTAGCGCCACGCACGCGTAAGGCGTATCAACAAGCATTCAATTTGTATAGGGCTTTTGCTACTCGATTTCAATGGCCAGAGACCTGGCCCATCCCGGTGGACCATGTTCTGCGGTTCATGGTTCACCTGCATGCACAGGGCCTTGCACCTCGCACCATAGCATCCAAGCTCTCGGCGTTGGCTTTTATGGCCAAAGTAGGGGGTCATGTGGATACCACCTCTGACTTCCGTGTGAGACACGTTTTGGAGGGGTGGGTGCGCGAGCGCGGGCGTTGCCCGGATGACCGGCACCCTATTTCCCCAGGGGTTCTTACCCAGTTGGCCCGGGGCTGGCCAGGCCTCTGTTTTGATCATTATGAGGCAGCCCTTTTTCACGCAGCCACAACGGTGGCATTTTTTGGAGCGCTCCGCATCAGCGAACTCGTGATGCTGTCTAAGGCGGATGCAAGTGGTAGGGCACTGGAACTCGGAGATGTATATGTTGCCAAAGACTGGGCCCAGTTGAGGATTCGCTCCTCCAAAACAGATCAGCATGGCGTAGGCAGTGGAGTAAGACTGCTACGGTGTTCTTTGGCAGACATCTGTCCGGTTGGTGCCCTACAGGAATACCTGGCACTGCGTGGCTGGCACCACGGCCCGTTTTTCTGTCACCAAGATGGGTCTCCCCTTACTAAATTTCAGTTTTGGAAGGTGACAGCCAGAGCCCTCACCAGGGTGGGACTACCAGGTGCCCGTTATGGCACACATTCGTTCCGTATTGGCGCAGCCTCTACAGCAGCTGCTTTTGGGTACTCTGGGGCTGACATACGTAGCATGGGGAGGTGGGGCTCACAATGTTTTCAGTTTTATGTGCGCCCACTCCCGCCATGAGTACCAATCCAGTCACCTTACCTTCCTTTTTCTCAATTTTCTTACAGACCCTGGGTGTCGTATTACACCGGTGACAGTATGGCTGGTGGGCCACAGCTATGTGCTCAGGGCAGCGCGTTACGCTGCGGCGACAGAGTGGACCCCGACTGGGACTGGGTGACCACGCCAGTCTCTCATGGCACGGTAAGCCTGGGATGTTATGGCGGGAGCTGCGGCCTTTCCTTTTTTCTGGCCTGGGGGCTGACCCGCCTGACATTCTAATCATCCACTTGGGGGGCAATGATTTGGGCCAGGTCACCGGCTTATCGCTCAAGCATGCGATTTGCGAGGACCTCGCCTACTTGCATTATGTCTGGCCTGCCACAGCCCTGGTTTGGTCGGACATTGTTCCGCGCCACTCTTACAGAGGGGGCGTTAACCTCCTGGCCCTTGACCGAGCTAGGCGCGCGGTCAATAAGGCAGTGGCGCGGTTTCTCACCACCAGGGCTTGGGGACGGGTTAGTCATCACCCCGATATTAGTCTACAAAATTGTGACTTGTATGCAGGGGATGGGGTCCATCTGTCGCGAGGAGGTATGGACCTCCTGTTGGGTGACTGGCGAGCAGGCCTGTTGACCGAGCTGACGGTCTGGGGGGGGCGTCAGGTCTTCTGTGAAGCCCCTCCGTGTGGCGGGTAGCACTGGTAAGGTAAACAGTATGACCCACAAGTATCCGGCAGGTTCGCAATTGACTGGACAACACTAGACAGGAATAAAGTAGTTAAACGTTGTCCGGTCAACGACGAATCAGGCGATGGGGTGATGATGATTGCTAACCAGCATGCATCACCCCTGTGATTTCACGGATACGCGTCAGAGGGTGGGGTCATGAGTTAGTTATTGACTACGGTCAACAATTTGTTTGTTGTTAACAAACAAATTGATACAATTTGATACATTGTAACCAATTGCCGTTGGCAATTTTGGGGTGGTACCTTACCAGTGTTACTTCGGCCTGCTTGCCTTAGGAATTATGATTGGTCGTTTTACCAATACAAATTTATAATTCGGACTAGGGCATTGAATCAATAAATGTGGCCCTTTGCTGTTATCCACTTTCAATGTTGTCTGTGTCCGTTATTGGGGGGGTGCGCCTGCAATGCAAGCGCGGCGCCAAAATGGCCGCCGCGCCCTTTGCGGGCCCCCCCCCACAGGACAGAGAATCCGGGTAGTTAGGGGCGTGGCCAGCTCCCTTATAAAAGGGGTGGCCACGAGGCAGCCGCGCTGCCATTTTGCCTCAGCGACGGAGCGGAGAAGTTTTTCCCCTCCACCCCCTCCCTAGTTAACAGTGTGATTATGGTCGCTTCGGGGCCGGGTGGGAATTTTTGGTTGGGACCCACATTGGCTTCGGGTCCTGGCTTTTTTGCCCATCCCACACTGTTGCTATGGTTTGATATAGGGGTCTTTCTTCGTTCCTACTGTTGACTTTGGTCACATGGGCGGGTAGCACTGGTAAGGTAAACAGTATGACCCACAAGTATCCGGCAGGTTCGCAATTGACTGGACAACACTAGACAGGAATAAAGTAGTTAAACGTTGTCCGGTCAACGACGAATCAGGCGATGGGGTGATGATGATTGCTAACCAGCATGCATCACCCCTGTGATTTCACGGATACGCGTCAGAGGGTGGGGTCATGAGTTAGTTATTGACTACGGTCAACAATTTGTTTGTTGTTAACAAACAAATTGATACAATTTGATACATTGTAACCAATTGCCGTTGGCAATTTTGGGGTGGTACCTTACCAGTGTTACTTCGGCCTGCTTGCCTTAGGAATTATGATTGGTCGTTTTACCAATACAAATTTATAATTCGGACTAGGGCATTGAATCAATAAATGTGGCCCTTTGCTGTTATCCACTTTCAATGTTGTCTGTGTCCGTTATTGGGGGGGTGCGCCTGCAATAATTCTTTTAGTTAGGCTTGTTTTTCCACATCTCAGGAAGATAGTGGGTCAGAAAATCTATCAAAGTGATAGAAGGAGAACAATGATAAACTGTCAAGATAAGGTAGGTTGGGGAAGGCAGGAGCATTGGAAACTAAATTTCTGATCATAGTGTAATCCATTAAGCAATCAAATCCTATCCAAAATTATATCAGTTCCTCTGCATGCTATCTTTTGTGATACCAGAAGCACAATACCTTTAGAAGATGGAAGGCTTGTCCAAATGAGGACAGCAGGCAGAAACATAAATTCTGGCAGAACAAATGCAAGGCAACAATCAGGAAAGGAAAGCAAGACATTGAGGAGCGTATAGCTAAAAATACTCAGAGAAATAACAAAGACTTCTTTAAGTACATTAGAAGTAAGAACCCAACTAGGAAGGCCATTGGACCATTAGACGACAATGGAAGGCATGGGGTTATTAAAGAGGAAACAGAGATTGCAGAGAGACTCAATGAATTCTTTGCTTCAGTATTCACTGAAGAAGACAGAGACCACATGCCCAAAACAGAGCCTATCTTCGTAGGGAGGGAAACCGAAGAATTAAGCCAGATAGAAATAACCAGGGAGGAGGTTCTTGCATGTCTTGTTAGACTAAACACTAACAAATCACCAGGACCAGATGGCATCCATCCACGAGTTCTCAGGGAACTTAAAGATGAAATTGCTGATCTCCTAGCCAAAATATATAATCTTTCACTCAAATCAGGCTTTGTGCCTGATGACTGGAAGATAGCGAATGTAACACTAATTTTCAAAAAAGGATCCAGGGGTGATCCAGGATATTACCGACCTGTCAGTTTGACATGTGTCCCAGGTAAAGTGATGGAAACCATCCTAAAAGATAGAATTAATAGGCATATAAAAGAGAAGGCGCTGCTAAAGGAGAGCCAACATGGCTTTTAATAGGGCAAATCATGCCTCACTAATCTGTTGGAATTTTTTGAGAGTGTCAACAAGCATGTGGATAAGGGGGATCCAGTTAACATTGTTTATCTGGACTTTCAGAAGGCTTTTGACAAGGTCCCACACCAAAGGCTCTTGAATAAACTTACCAGTCATGGAATAAAGGGACAGGTCTTGGACTGGATCAGTAACTGGCTAAGGGTCAGGAAACAGAGGGTAGCACTAAATGGACACTTCTCCAAGTGGAGGGAAGTAAAGAGTGGGGTCCCCCAAGGTTCAGTACTGGGACCCCTGCTTTTCAACCTCTTCATAAATGATCTAGAAGTAGGAGTAAAAAGCAAGGTAGCCAAATTTGCTGACGACACTAAAATATACAGGGTAGTGAAAACTGTGAGAGATTGTGAGGAGCTCCAGAAGGATCGCTTGACACTGGGGGAGTGGGCAAAACAGTGGCAAATGAGCTTCAACATTAGTAAGTGCAGAGTGATGCATGTTGGGGCAAAGAACCCCAATTACATTTATAAACTGATGGGTTCTGAACTCTCTGCGACAAACCAGGAAAGGGACCTTGGTGTCCTGGTGGACAACTCAATGAAGGTGTCAACCCAGTGTGCCTCAGCAGTGAGAAAAGCAAACTCAATGCTAGGGATCATTAGGAAGGGTATAGAAAATAAGTCAGCAAGTGTCATTTTGCCTCTTTATAAATCTATGGTGAGGCCCCATCTGGAATACTGTGTACAGTTCTCGTCTCCATTCTTCCAGAAGGATATTATGGAGCTGGAAAAAGTGCAGAGGAGGGCAACCAGGATGATTAGGGGACTGGAACACCTTCCTTACCATCTGAGGCTGCAACGGTTGGGCCTCTTCACTCTTGAACAACGACGTCTAAGAGGTGACCTGATTGAAGTTTATAAAATCATTCACGGTGTGGACAAAGTAGATAAGGAAAAACTGTTTTCCCTATCGCATAACACTAGAACTAGGGGACACTCCATGAAACTTTTGGGTACTAGTTCTCAAACAAATAAGAGAAAGTACTTTTTCACCCAGAGGATTACTGGTCTATGGAACTCCCTGCCAGAAGAAGTGGTGACAGCTGTCAGTCTTGACATCTTTAAGAAAGGATTAGACAAGTTCATGGAGGACAAGGGTATCAATGGCTATAATTATGGATACTTAAGGACAATCTCTGGGTTGGAGAGATAGGCAGGATATCTCTCAATGCCATTTCCAGGGAATCCTAAGCAGGTGAGGGCATCTACTTGGGAATACCCTGAGGGAAATGGTGAGCCACTGTATGAGACAGAATGCTGGACTGGATGGGCTGTGGCCTGTCCCAGCAAGGCTATTCTTATCCTGACTGACATTGTTCTCATTATTCGCTTTTTCCATTTATTTTTCCATTTGGCTTTGTCTATCTTTATTTTCAGCTCTTCCTCCCTAGTTGATAGCAAATCTTCCTGTGGATCGCCCTCTTTATTTAATAAAGTGTATAATTTGCTAACTAAACCTTTAGTACTTCTTTCTCCTTTCCTTATTTTCAAAACCAAGTCCTTGAATTCCATCCTCTCCTTCCCTACCATATTCCCTCCTATACATATCATTCCATTTATTAATTTTCAATATTTGAAACCAATTCAATTTTAATTGTTCAAAGAGGCTAGTTCTACCATTAATTTCACTACAGACCCTCAACCAATCTTTCAATAAAAAATTCCATTCTTATCCAAAATTTCTTTTACTACATTATCTATCTTGATCGGGAAACCCATCATATCTGAAAGTTCCATAATTGGAGAGAAATTCGGGGCCAGAATCTTTTTAACTTTCTTCCAAACCCTCATTAATCCCTTCATCATGGTATTTTTAGTTTCTAATTTTCCCATATTCTCCCCCAAAAATACCATTTTACCTATGTATCTATAATCCTTCATCTCAATTTCCTCCCATATTACCTTTTCTCTTGCCAAGATCTTCACCACATTCTAAATTTGAAAGGCTCAATAATATCCCCTCAAATTTGGTAAACCCAAACCACCTTCCTTCTGAGGCAGGTACCATAATTTCTTAGATATCCTAGGCCTCTTTCCACCATTGCAAAAATTGTTAATCATTTTTTGAAAATTGTTAATTTTTTTATCCTTCAATTGAATTGCTAATGCATCGAATAGAAAATTGATTTTGGGTAGCACCATCATTTTAATAAGCGCTATTCTCCCAAACCACGACAATTTCAATTTTTGAAAGGATTGTATTTTATTTTTAATCTCCGTCTTTAACCTATCATAATTTAATCTTTTAAAATCCTCAAATCTATTAGATATAACTATTCCCAAGTACTTCAGTTTATCTTTAATTTGAATGTTACTCCTCCCAATTATCTTCTTCCTATCTTCTTCTTCTACATTACACAATATCATTTCAGATTTATCCCAATTTATCTTAATGCCGGTAATATCTTCAAAATCCTGTAGTTGTATTCTAATTTTCTCCAATGCCCTCTCAGGATGTCTTACAATTATCATTGTGTCATCTGCATACATATTTATTTGATTTTCCATAATCCCTTCCATATTTCCATCATCTCTTATAGCTTTCACTAAAATCTCCATGGCCATAATAAACAAAATTGGTGATAAGAGACAACTCTGCCTCGTACCTGCCTCCAACTTTATTTCATCTGTAAAGACATCATTGACTCTGACAATTGCTGTTCCTTGATGGTACAATTGATCTATTACTCTTCTAAATTAATCACCAAATCCATAACATTTAATTATTTCCTTAATTGAAATCCATTGCAATGAGTCAAATGCTTTAAATATATCCAGTGAAATTAGTCCCACTTTTTCTTTTGTTTGACACACAACATCTATTAAGTCCACCACTCTTCTAGTCAGGTCTGCCATATGGCGCCCCTTCAAAAAGCCTACTTGGTCTGCATTTTTAGTTACCCATGAAATTATTTAAATGATTAGCTAATATCACAGTGAAGATCTTGGCATCTTGATTTATCAATGAAATTGGTCTGTAAGATTCTACTTTTTCTAAATTTTTGCCAGGTTTTGGCAATAACACAATCGTAGTCCTATGCCATGAAGTCAGAATTTGGCCTCCATCCAATATATAATTATATAATTTTACTAGTTTTGGTATCACTATATCTTTAAATTCCTTATAAAAGTCAGCCAGCAATCCATCTTCTCCTGGGGCCTTCCCCAGTTTCAATCTCCCTATCACCTCCCTTACCTCCTTTTCTAACACTTGATCTTCTATTCTTTATTTATACTCCTGTTTTATTCCATTGACTATTTGTTTCTCTAATTGCTGTTTAAGCTTTCCCTCATCTATTTCTTTTTTTTTGCATACAAAGCTTGATAAAAATCCTTCACAATCTTGCATTTATTCTTATTCTTGTTACATCTTACCCCTTGTTTATCGATCAAAACTCCAATTTGCCTTTTTACCCGCTTATCTTTTGCTGCCTTTGCTAATAATTTTGAATTTGTATTACTAAATTCAAAATACTCTCTTTTCAAATACACCAGATTTCTTTTAACCTTTTCTATATCTTTACCTACCACTTCAGTTTTTAGTCTTTGTTAATTTGCAAAAACCTTATTATCCTTTGTCCTTGAATGTTCTTTCTGTAACTGTTTTATCTCCTCTTCAATTTTAACCTGTGCCAACTTATAGTCTTTATATCTACTGCTTGCCAATTTAACACATTCTCCTCTAAAAACCGACTTCATGGCATCCCAGACCATATTAAAATTTACTTCATCATTATCATTCAATTGCCAAATTTCCTTCCAATATTCAGTAATTTGAGCCTTGACCCTTTGGTCTTTAAATAAGTTAGCTTCGTATCTCCAGCTCTTTCTCCCTCTACTTTCACTTTGTAATCTCAACTCCAAGACAACTTTGGCATGGTCAGACTCCTTAAAAATTCCAATTTCCATCTCCTCTAAATTTTTTATCATCTTTTCAGTTACAAGTACATAATCTATTCGGGAGTATGAGTTGTAAACATGTGAAAAGTATGAGTATGCCCTTTCTGGCCCCTTAAGTTCTCTCCATGAATCTTTCAGACCCAAAGCCGTCAACCAATTGTTCAAAATCTGGCTTTTAGTTCCTTTTCCACACCTTGAAATATTTGTGCAATCCAAATTCGATCTTACTAAGTTAAAATCCCCAGCCACAATCATCCTCGTTGGTAATTCTTTTTCCAGAATTTTTCGCATCTTTTCAAGAAATTCATATTGATGTTCATTTGGGGCATATATATTAACCAAGGTTATCTCTTCGTCCTCCAATTTCCCTTTTACTATCAAATATCAACCTTCTGGGTCTGCAATAGATTTTGTTATCTCAAACCCCAATCTAGACAAAATTAAGATTTCAACACCTCTAGTTTTAGACGTGCCATATGATTTCTCATAGTGCTGCATCCACCCTAAAAAAATTATATTCGAATGTTCAGATTTTTGGTGGGTTTCCAGTAAAAAAAGTATATCCGGTCTGTCTTTCCTCATAGCTGATTCTATTCTCTTCCTCTTAATAACAGATCCTGTACCTTTTACATTCCATGTTAACACTTTAATTACCCTCATTATTGATTATATCACCTCCATTTCTATCACATCCGAGTCCTCCAATGGGCGTGCTACCTAATAGACTACAATACACTACACAACCACAAAAAAAATACTACTAAAAAAAAAAGAAACATTCATCTTTACCCTCCACACTTTCCTCACAGAAAAATCACCTTCGTATTCCAAAGGGAGGAGGGGGAGAACATGCCACATGTATGTCTTTCCCTCTAGTGCACCTTATATAATTCTAAGTTAACTATTTAACTCTTTTAGCCATTTCCTTCTTTTTCCTCCGCCACTATCAGTGTCAATGCCTCCTCAGCTGTACCAGGCTGTTCTCCTCCCGTGGCACCACCCTCCTCTGCACCATTGAATTCTCTTCTTATGGCACCCGAAGCCAGCAACTCCTTTCTCAAAGCCAACCATTCATTTGAGCTCACCTTAACCAAATCAATCAAACTCAAGAATTCCAAAGCATCAGTCTCAGCATCAATAACTTGCATCTTTTTATCATAAAAAAATCTTAATTGTTGCAGAAATCGCCAGTTATATTTTATCCCTTTCGTAATCAGAAGTTTTGTAACCAGTTTCATCTTGTATCTCCAGCCGCGTTCCGTAACTGAAATGTCATTATAAACTTCCACATCACTCCCATCAATTTTCAGAATGCCAGACCCTGCTTGTTTCAAAAAAGCAATAATCTTCAGTTTATCCCCCCAATTTGCGAATTTGACCAGAACATTTCTTTGAACTGCCTTCCCCTTCCATGATCCCACTCTGTAAACACTTACAATGTCTTCATTAACAAAATCTTTCCCCATTTTCAAATCATTTAGCCAATCAACTATTCTATCTCTTAAATTGTCTGGCGTTCTCTCCGGGATCTGATGTATCACAATATTTTGTTTCCTCATCACCTCTTCCATCAAATCAATTCTTTTTCCTGTAAATCCACTTTCTTCTTTATCTCCCTCCCCTCTTTCTTAACTTCTTTTATTTTTCCTTCCATGCCCTTTATATCGACTTTCATTGTACTGACACTTCCCTCCAATTTCTGCAAACTTGTTTCCACTTTTTTTGAAAAATCAAAGAACATTGCAGCCAATTTATCCTGTCTTCCCAAAATTTCACCCCTATCCTTCACTCTTGCCTGTTCCATACTATCAAACTTCTGAAACATTTTACTAAATTCTGCAATTTTTTGTGATTAATCAAATGTTGATGGTTCAGGGGATGCTGCTGCTGCTGATGTTGCTGATGGCATTTCCACTGCTGCTGGTTTATCCCTCTTCTTGGCTTTCACCATCGATTCCTCCTCTTTATCCTTCCCCTTTGTGCACTTATCCAGGGTGGCGTCGCCTAAAAGCTTCAAAGCCGCAACAATTTTGGCTCTTCTAGGCCTCTGCTCCTGATATTGATCCAGCACTACTATAATCCAAAATTTCCTTCCAGATCCAATACTCCAAGTCACTAACAGTTGATAAAACTCCTAGGGACCTTTAGTATCTTTGTCCCCTCCTCTTGATTGAAGCCACTGATCCTCAATTTAATTTAAAATCACCTTATGTAGCCAAATACTCTGCAAGTTTGATTGAAGCCAGCGATCCTCAATAATCAATTTGCAAAACCACACTTTAATACATCCAAAGGTCTTCTATCACTGTAAATTGAAAGTTAGTAACCAGCGACTTCTTCAATAAAACAATGTATCTCAAAAAACCAAGGAAAGGGAGGGAGTTCGCCTAGAACAGGAGCTGAGGCAAACACAGTACATACAGGGTCGGAGGGCTCTTGCAATCAAAAATTACAGCAATAATCCATAGCGCAGGAAGGCACTAAAAAACTTATATCCATCAAAAAACAAAAGCGTATATCCCACTAAGTGTTCATGGAAAGAGAAAAAATCCAAAACTTTACAAGCTCCGAAAGCCCCCACAGCCAAAGCCTCCTTCTCCTCACAAACTTACGGACTCCTTAATCCTCCAAGCAACACTTCTCCACGATTGTTTCTTTTCCCATTCTTTCTTTTCATCCACACACCTTCTCCACGCACCCTCAAGCCTCTATTGCTCACCCCAACACTCGGCTCCTTCTCCGTACTTCCTTCCTCAGCACACACTCTTAAGTTTTGTTTTCTGCATCACCACCATTACCCCTCGAACTTCCAAAGCTGCTCTCTCTCTTTGCCTTTATCTCTCACCTTGCTCCAAGCCTCGGCTTCCAGAGGGCTCTCTTCGAACCACAGTTCCGGTCGTCCGGTCGTCTTGTGCCTCTTTAATGTTTATTTATTCGGCTTTTCCCAACTTTCTCTGGCCCCCCTTCTCCGTTGTCTCGCCTGCCCACGGCACAGCTGGCTTGGCCCCGGCTTCGGCCACCTACCTCTCCACCTGTCGCCGCTCCGCAGACTCCGACTTCTCAAAAAGGGAACAGATTAAATCTGCACAGCAAGACCGGCACTATCCGAGTATTTTTAGGATAAAGCTCTTTCGAATTTTAAAGAAAAAATTGCTTTCAATACCCCATTGTGTGCGCAGAAAATTACAATAGATGTTACTCCTTCTCCATCTTGGCCACACACACACCCCAGTTTGGTTTTATTTCTACCTCACTCTTTTTGAACATTTTTGTCCTTAATATGAAGTCATTGATGTGTTTTGTTAATTCTTCTAACAGGGACTGAAACACCCCATAATAATAATAATAATAATAATAATAATAATAATAATAATAATAATAATAATAATAATAATAATAATAATAATAATAATAATAATAATAATAATAATAATAATAATAATAATAATAATAATAATAATAATAATAATAATAATCCATGACATGGAAAATCTTGTTTGTACCTTCTTGTCACAAAAATGTTAAAGATAAGAATCCTGTCAGAGAAAAGAAGCTCTGTTGATGGATTTTGGAAATATAAAGAGAGAAAAGAAAGATACGATTTATAATTTGGTAACCACGTTGAGATTAATCATAGCTAGGAAATGGAAATCAGATAGTAAAATAGAATTAGAAGAATGATACAATGAAATATGGAATATGGCAATAAATGATAGCTTAACACTAGAATTAAAAGTAAAAAAAGGAATTTTAAAGAAATCAAATTTTAAGGAAATATGGGAAGAGTTTCTTGACTATGTATTGGCAGAAGGGAAAGGAAAGAAACTAGGCAAAGAACAAATGTCATTTTGGAAAGAGGGATACATTATAAATTCTAGAGATGATAGAATAAAGAAAATGAAAGAATCATCAGTATTGTTCTGCTGGACGAAGGGAGCACATATTATTTTTGTATATTGTATAGTGTTTTTGTTGTTTATTTGGTTGTTTATTCTCCCATTGTTTTTTTTCTGTAAGGTCCATTTATCGTAATATTAAAAATGTATTTAAAAAAGAAGTGTTATCCTAATATATATACAGTATATCACTGACCATGATCTGAATATTAATACCACTGACCATAGCCAAATGCACATGGATTCAGTTCTTTGGGCCCAAGTAGATGCATCAGTCATTTCCAATTCATCCCATATTTTCTTTAAAAGAAGAAGCTGGAGTTTTTAAATAATCAAACTTATTACCAAATAGAAACAAATGTTCAGGTTTTAGTAAATGCTTGTCTACAATAAAGGCAAATGAAATTCTTCCAGATCAGTGGGGATGGAAAAAATACCATTTAATTGTTCATTCTCATCGGTTTAGGCTCCCTTGACATAAGAAAACACCTCAGCAAGGTATGTTAAAGTTCATTTTTACTTTGACAAAGAGCAACGTCCACCACTGTCTATAATTCATTAAAATATCCTGGTGTCCATTTCCACTCAGAAACAACAGGTGTGAGTATGCATGGGGGCTTATGCACAGCCATGCACTCATACACAGAGTGACAGAGTGAGCAAAGAAAGTCTGGCTACTTTCTAATAATAAAGATGCCAACACATGCCTTGTGGTTTAAATTCTTAATTAAAACAGAAACCATCCTAAATTGGAGAATTCACAGTATTTACTCAATTAACAAACTTTGATAATTAATGCAAAAATAAAATGCTGATCCACATAAAAATTGATTAAACTTAGTGCAGAACTTTTGTTCAACAATCACAATCAAAATCTCGAAGAAATTCCTCGCATGTCAGCAAAGAGAAGAATGCTGAATGTATAAGCCTTTCCTCTAAGGATAAGATGAAGAAAAAAAATCATCTTTGCTATCTTCAACTCTCTGTGACACTTTTTGGTCAAGTTACTAATGTTCAGCCACTGCTAACATTGTTACTTATTATTTGGATTTTATCTCACTGTGACTCAAAGACTTATCGATTTCCCCTCCAAATTCAAACACACCATTGCTAATTTCTTTTTTAAAAAACCTCCAGTTTGTGAGTGTGGTGTATTGTGCTTCTGTGTTCAAAACACTGGAAAATGGCCTAGTATTACTGCATAATATCATGCCCGCTTTGCCAGCAAGAAAAAAAAGATGTGAAGTGAACACTACTAACACGCTAGTTTTAGAACGGCCATCTTCTTCCATTTCTAAGTCAGACGTGAAAATTCCAAAATGAAGCCACCTTTTGGTGAGTTCATTCTGCAGTTCCTTTCGGCTGACCTAGTGTGATAAAGATTAGCTAGCACAAGGTGGCTGTTGCCCAGGGTACACCCGATTGTAGTTCAAAAACACCACAATCTTTTGAGTATCCCTTGGCCTTGTAGAATGTTGATTTGCTGTGCTGCACAATAACATAGCTGCTTTATTGTGCAGCTATAACAAATCATGTTCGCAAACAATCCAAATGCCGCATCACAGACAGCCTGATTCAAGAAGAGTCTTTCCTATTTGACATAATGTCTTCTAGTGCACTCATATCAGAAAAGACAACAAGCTCCGAGGGACAGTGAAGTCCCAGCCAGTGGAAATATTGTTCAGACACCCTCCAAGGTGCTGACAGGTGAGTAGGCATTGTACATTTACTTTCAAGCATATCTACTGAGACAGAATGGCTAAAAACCTTGCTGTTTCTTTTTTCCCAAAGAGGATATTAACCTTTTTTAAAAAAAAGTTGGATTCTCTGTCCAAAATTACTCCACTGGCTTCCAGTTCATTTTTGGGCTTTACTCAAAGTGTTGTTCGTGAACTAGAAAGCTCTTTATAGCTTAGGTCCCTGCTATGCAGATGATGGTTTTTCCCTGTATGAGCTCCATATCTATTAAGATCCACAGAAAAGTGCCTTCTTTTGGTCCCACAACACCACTCTCAAAACTATGCCTGTTGGAGACCCAAGTGAGGATTTTTTTCCATGGCTGCCCCTACCTTACAGAACTCGTTTCCTCAGGAGGTGCTGTTGGCTTCTTTCATCCTTTATTTCTGCTGCTGGCTCAAAACAAATAATCGCAGAGAGGCTTTTGGGAAGTCATGAGCCAACTGATATGGAAAAGCATTTAAACATTTTAAATTTATAGTGTTTGTTGTTGTTCAGTTGCATAGTCAAGTCTAATTGTTTGCGACCCCATGGACCATTGCACACCAGTCACCCTTATCCTCCACCATCATATTTTTTTAAAATATGCATAGATTATACTTTTATATCTTTTAATCTGCTTGTTTTAATTAATTGCTGATTTTTTAAAAAAACATGCTGCTTGTGCCTCCAGTAGCAAAGAAAGGAGGGATAAAATCAAATAAATTAAGTTAAATTAAAACTTGTTTTTCTACAGTGATTTCCACAGAGTCATGGGATTGATTAACCATATAATTCTATGCATACTTTCCTGGAAATTGTCCTATTAAATTCAGTGATGCTTACTGCGAAGCATGTGGAAAGAAATACCACAGTCTAAAGACAATGGTCTAACATGTCGTAGATTTATAACAAGGCCAAAAATATAACTAAAATAAAGAACTTTTGGCCTGGATAATACAAGTGTCAGGTGGATATATAGTTGGTTATTTGATTCCTGAATTCAGCATGGGGTTGGACTCAATGGCCTAAAACAGGGGTTTCCAACTTTTTCAAGCTGGGGGCCAGATCACACTCTTTCAGTCAGCTTCAAGGGCCGGATGGCCATTTTGCCCTGCCTGCATGATGGAGGTGGTCATTTTGTCCCAACAGCTTCAAAGCAACAGCCATTTTGTTTCTCAAATGCACTTGGAGGTGTGAGGGGCCACATGAAATGTTGCTGTGGGCCGCATCTGGCCCATAGGTCTTAGGTTGGGAATCCATGGCCTAAAATGCCCTTTCCAACTCAGTTATTCTATGATTCTATAACTTATCATAATGATAATGTACCTTTAACAGGATGGTGATACCCAGAACCATGTGTCTCTTCCTGGCGAGCCTTTAAAAGGATTAAAATTGAAATAAAGGTCATAAATGTGGTCTCAGATCCTCCCACTTGTCCCAGCAAAAGCCGTTCGCCAAAGAACTCCAGCACTTTTTAGAAACGTTGGCGTGCTCCAATGATTTATGTATCTTTGAAAAACTGGCAAGGACATTAATGCACTTTATGTGCTTGGCATCTAATGTATCAGAAAAGGTTGGGTGAAGTTTATGAGGAATGAGGTAGGGAAAGGGCATTCACAGTAAGTTATGTTGAAAAGCTGTAATGCATGACAAGTTCTGATTAATAAATAAAGGGGGGGAGCAACAGAAAAAGTGAAGCTATAATATTGATGGCACATAAGTTGGTGCTGATATTTCTTGGAGGAGTTTGTTTTCTTATATTTAGAAGAATTATTTTATCTGCTCTTTGGTCATCAATGAACTTAGTCCTTATAGCTGGAGAGTACTAACTAATCACCATTCAATTCAATTCAATTCAATTCAATTTTTAATTTGTAACCTGCCCTTCTCAGTGCAGGCCGACTCAGGGCGGCTTCACAACATATTATAAAGTTACAAAATACAGTTTACAGAATGCCACATAACAATATGACAGAAATACAATTTTTGCAATGACATATCAAAAAATACAGCATAAAAATACAGCATAAAAAGTACAAATACATAGCAATACATAACAGGTTGCTCCGCCCCAAATCGAATCCAAGTCCATAGGCGACGGCAATGAAAAGTCCTCCTCTCGTGGCCTACCTGGCCGAGAGGAGGGTCTGGCCCCTAGCAATGAGGTGGTGGCGGCAGTTCTTGAAGGCATCCGGGCCCCCACACCACTATCACCCCTCTCCTCTTGAGGCTGGCCTGGCCATTCTCACCTCCGCCCTCCCCTCAGCTGAGGCGATGGCTGTTTCTGGCCAGGCCCGGGTGGCCCTTTAACCCCTCCCGGGGTGAGATCTCACAGCCAATGAGTAGGACAAATTTCAAGCAAAGATGATTTGGGGAAATGGGACTGGATAGGAATTCTCTGAACCAGACAAAATGGTAGGAAGGGGTGAAGGTGTCATAAGAATCACCTCTGAGGTGAACTTTGGCTGCTCCTAAAATTATTTTTTAAGCATATATTGGGATCTCCAGTTTTAGTATTCAGTTTTCTTTAAAACAAATTTGGTCACAATTTTTAAAAAGTGTGGTTTTAACCTTTTTAAATAATGTGAGAGAGTGCAAATCTGACAGATCCAGGTACCTAAAATTCTGATGGCTGATTCTTGTAAAGTCTGTTCATAAGGTTGACATCTCAAATTTTTAGGATCAAAATCTCAGATTATCACAGGAGATGATTTGGATAACAATTGTTTAAATTGTGTGTGTGTGTGTGTGTGTGTGTGTGTGTGTGTGTGTGAGAGAGAGAGAGAGTGAATATATGTGCACAGATTCCCACACTAGTGCACAAGAATGGGCAAGGTCAACAATATGGATTTCTAGTATTACCCCCTAAGCTAAATGCACAGTGGGGAGCACGTTTGGATTTGTTTGCATCTACAGGATTTTCACTGGGATTACCTGAATAAGGAGATACAATCTTTCTCTTCCCAGCTGCAATTCCAACAACAACAAATATTTTTACTACAGCAAATACAGTATTTGCCATTGTATAAGATACACTCCTCCCTTAAAATACACCAGAAAAATGGAATGTGTCTTATACTCAGATGTATTTTATATGCCAGCAGATACTGTATTTGCTGGTGCATAAGACGCACATCCCCCCTTAAAATACCAGAAAAAATGGAGCGCGTCTTATACTCCAATGCATCTTATACATCAGCAAATACAGTATATAACAATACAATGAATTTATCTTCCACTTTACCAGACCATAATAGGAAATGAGCTGTGAAACACAGAGATTATGTGAACTTTAATTTCATTTGAAAATCAATTAACTTGTGACAGTAAAGAGAGCTATTATCAGTGGTGGGATTCATTTATTTACTACCTACTTTGTGGGCGAGGACTGCAGTGGCTCAAGTGCCTAAGATGCTGACTGGGAAGTGGAAGGTCAGCAGTTCGATTCCCGAGTACTGCCGGACGGAATGAGCTCCCGTCTTTGTCCCAGTTCCTGCCAACCTAGCAGTTTGAAAGCAAGAAATTGCAGGTAGATAAATAGGGACCACTTTGGTGGGAAGGTAACAGCATTCTGTGCGCTCTGGTGTCTAGTCATGCCTGCCACATGACCATGGAAACATCTGCAGCAGCAGACAGCACTGGCTCTTCGGCTTTGAAACAGAGATGAGCACTGCACCCTAGAGTCGGATACGACTGGCTTTACTGTGTGGCGTGGTATGGTGGGTGTGGCCTGTGTTGCACCTGAATTAGGACTACTTTATTTCATAACTTGGATGGGTGGGGCCAGCTAGAATGTCTGCTACCAGTTCTGGCAAACTGGGGTGAACCTGCTGAATCCCACCACTGTCTATTCTATATTGTTAAACATTGTATTTGTGTGTGTGCATTTGCTCATGTACATTTTTACGTCTCTGTGTGCATTATCATCATTATTTGTTTTATTATTTTATTTATTTATTTATTAAATTCATATACCACCTTACTTGGCACAAGTGTGACTCAAGGCGGTTTATAAATATACAATACTAGCATATTTTGCCTGGCAATGCCGGGCTCTTTAAAATGGTTTTGGAAGGTTTTTGTTTTATGTTTATGCAAATGAGGTTAGTTTTTAATTGTGTTTTTTTAAATTTTTATTTTTATGCTTGGGCTTTTATAAACTGTGATGTTTTATTTTTTGTATTTGTTTTTTTGGTTTTTAAAAAGAGGAAAGGATGATATAATTTTTATAATCATTGTATTTAACCAAATAATGTGTTACTATGTGATTTTTTTTAAATAGTTGTACCTTGGATAATAATTTTTGAAATGTGTAAGAATATGTTTTTTTAAAAAATCAATGTTTCTATACTGTGTTTAGATGTTTTGTTTTGTTTTTTGAGTGAAAACTTCTTTCTTTTTTTTGAATTATTTGTGATTAGTGTGAATATTTTTGAATGTTTTGATAACTTATTTTAGTTATTTGGGAATTAATCTTATTATTTTGAATAATTTTGAATGTTTTTACTATTGTGGCCTATGGGTGGGGCTAGTGAGCTTTTCTTGTACTCTACAATTTTTCTCTACTGTCCTCTGGGTGTCGCTTCTTCTTCCGGTAAGTCATTTCTTTCTTCCCTCAGTTTAGTTCCGGTTGTCATGGAGTGAAGATGTCTCCTGGTAAGCTCTCTGGTTTAATTTTTTGGTTTTTTTGGGGGGGGGTCTGTGTGTTTATTATTGTTTGTTTTTGGAAGTTTCTGTGTTTCTTTTTTCTATCTTTTTTTGGTTCTATTTATTTTTGACTGTTTTTGGATTTTGTTTTTGGATGTTTTGTGTTTACTTTTTCTGGGTTTTTTTTGTTTTCATTATTTTGACTGTTGTTGAAGTGTGTTGTTTTGTGTTGGGGTGGGGGTATTTCCATGGGCCGGTCTCGGGGGCTGGACCATGGAAATACCATCGCCGCTTGATGCGGCGTTGGGGTGGAGGGTTCTTTCGGTGGGCCGGCCTGGGTGGCCGGACTACAGGAATTCCCATCACCGCTTGATGCGGCGTTGAGGTGGGGGTGTATTTCCATGGGCCAGTATGAGTGGCTGGACCATGGGAATCCCATTGCCGCTGTATGCAGTGGTGGGGGTGTGTGGGTTTCACGGCCTGGCTTTTTTTCCCACACCAGCTGCCTCAGCCATGGGATGGCCAGCGCCGGGGGGTGGGTTCCATTCCCGCAGCCCGGCCTCACTGGCCGGGCTGTGGGAAGGCCAGTGCCGGGGGTGTATTTTCTTCCTGCAGTCTGGCCTTGCTGGCCGGGCCATGGGAAGGGCAGCACCGGGTGGTATTTCCTTCCCGCGGCATGTCCTCGCTGGCCGGGATATGGGAAGGGCAGCGCCATGGTTTTTTTCCTTCCCGTGGCCTGGCCTGGCTGGCCTGGCTGCGGGAAGGCCAATGCCGCTTCTGGCAGCATTGGGGGGGTTTATTTCCTCCAGCCTGGCCTCACTGGCCGGGCCACGGGAACCGCAGCAGTGGTTTTTATTTTTATTTTTCGCACGCCGGTTTCCTCAGTGTTCTGCACGCTCATGGCGTGCAGGACACTGGGGCTTGTAGTTTGGCGTGTGCGTTTTTTATTTGTGCAGCTTTTTTTTCTGCGGGTTTGATTTTGATTGGCTGCGGCGCATTTCTGAACATTCCTTTTGCTTATGCCGCTCAGCCTGATTGGCTCTGGTGCGACGCGGCTCAAGTAACATTGGGAATTGAAGTTCACTTTTTTTGTTTGTGTCAGGGGGGCTCCTGCCCCACTGGCGCAAATTTCAACCCAACAGTTACCTGCGAACCGGGTTCGGGCGAGTGAACGGAGGCCCATTACAGGCTAGTAGGGCCTGGCTAAACATCCTTTGTCACATTCCAATAATTAACGCACCATTTTATAGGTATAGATATATAAGAGTCTGATGTAGGCTGCCGAGTGGGGCGGCGAAACAGGGTCCTCCTACCTGTGGACTCCACACTTCCTAAACCCTCCATTGTTGGTTATGGCAATGGTAGGGGTGGCCAGCTCTTATGGCCCTCTTGAGCCCCAGCTGTGGGTCATCTTACCAGGCGGTTGCCGGGCGAATGGCGCTGAAATCTTTGAAATCTTTTCACTTTACTCAGGAATTGCCCTGAACAAAGATATTCCCATTCAGATTCTGTTGCAGGAATCTACTCATACTTCCATATGATTATGAGGCACAGCCAGAATTTAATGGGATTTGGGACTAAGACTGACAAATACTCACAAGCGCGACTACATGAATGGAAGGCTGATTACATACGTATACCTAATTTGCTGGATTTGTGCAGCTTTTTTCAGCCTTTAGCCATGTGGTGATGGCCTGTTTTTAAAGCACTGAGCTTATCTAGGAGTTTGTGTTATGCATTCCCATTGCTCTTGGTGACTTATCCTATCTATGTTACATGTAACTGATCCTCCCTCAACATACTGGTAAGTCAGTACTGCATAACTAAATGATCCGTTTTATACTCTCCTCTGCTGCCAAGTTACATTTCTCATTTTTAAATCTATGACTGCTCTACCAAGAAAACAGGAGAAATTGCTGACTGCACTGTAAAATTCTGTGAGTGGTGAAGCCTATATATCAGATTTATTTGAATTGGAGCATTTTTGAAGAGACACAGGAGCAAAGGAGAGGTTAGCAGTAATCTATCTCTGGTTTGGATGTATGCTGGGTACATAATTTCTGGTAGGATGCTTTTGGAAGGTCCCTGGTTGGACGAGATCCACTTGAAATAATAACCCACATGCTACCACAAATAACAAAGCAGAATCCATTATTTCATTACTTTTGCACTTTTGCTGTACTTGTAGGCAGACTGCATGGAGAGGATCACTGTGGGAATTTTTGTTCCTAAATCATCAGCCCTGTTTTTCTTTCAGCTATGCCTTTATTTCACTAGCTCCCAGTCAGCCCATGGTTGGTGGTAACGGCTCATTTTTGTATGTGAATGTGCAACTGCAAGAAACAAAGTTTGACATCCTATCGAGCTAAATTATCCATCTTTTTAACCTTGGTTCCTGCTTGAAAGAAATTTGCTTGCAGTTGTAGCCAGTGTGAACATGTCTGCTGATAGATAAGATGCCAATCAGTGAGCTATAGAAACAGTAGTCCTTCCACACAGTTCTAAAATGGAGGAAGGGGGGGAGGATTGTCTATGTCATACAACATTGTTTAAAGATATAAATGTACAGATCAATTCTGCCAAGAAGGAATATGTCCTCTCTTAAATATTCTTACACATTTTTGCATACAAGAGTAGTTCCAGCAAGGAGATATTTGTGCATATGTTTTTCCTCCATTCCCAAACAGACCTTGTTTAGGTGAAGATGGAAGATTTTGCACTTGCACTACTAATGTGTGTATATGCCTTCAATGTGCCCCTTTTGTGCCAGGCTTCTCTTACCCTCAGTCATTTGCTCTATTTTATGGATTGTTTTCTTATCCACTCTGCTCTTTATTGGCAGTTGTGTTTAAACTTTAATAATATACAAATCAATCCTGTAGGACCAGTATATTAGATATTGAGTTATGCAGATTACTGAGAGTAACACTGCTGTGGCCAAAAGTGGTTTATCACTGTGTAACTTTAATTTTATTTGACAAGACTTTTAAGACCAACATTACAACGAATATTGCATTGTGAACTGGCTGTTTGTTTGGGTTCTCTGTTTTCTGAGTCAAAATTACGTATTTTCCGGCATATAAGACAACTGGGCGTATAAGACGACCCCCAACTTTCCCAGTTAAAATATAGAGTTTGGAATATACTTGCCGTATAAGACTACCTCTCTTCCAATGCACACCAAATAAAAATTAACCCACACTCAACCCGAAGACGTGCAGCCCTCTGAGTCGAATGGGCAGGTTCTGGTGGAGAGCCAATCCACGCTCACGTTCTCCTCGAGGTACCATAAGATGTGTGCAGCTTGCTTCCTCTTGCTTCATACTCCCCGCACAGAGCAAGGACTCGGCTGCGGCACCCCCACCATATGCGCCGGACATATGAAGCAAGGGGAAACAAGCTGCAGTTAAATACCTGTCCTATTAGACAACCCCCGACTTTGGCACAGATTTTTCAGGGTTAAAAAGTAGTCTTATACGCCAGAAAATACAGTAAATATGTACCTATTCTGCAGCTTGTCTGTCATATTTGGGTGAGTGCTGTCTCTTGTATTTGAGAACATATTTTTTACCACCTTTCTTATTTGTGCAAATAAAAATATTGTCTTATTATAGATTTTGGAATTTCCCTGCATGTTCCCATAAGTGTAATTTTATAATTTTAATGCTAGACATAGCATCTAATCAAGATACATGGATAGAAATCTTTGAAAAGGTCATACTATTCATTTGGGTATTAATTACCTTCTGTGTAAAGAGAGTGGAAGGTTTGGAAGAACCCCACACACCCTGGTCATCTTTTCCTCCTTTGTGACAGCGAGTCAGAACATGATCCTTAAATGATTTCAGAAACATCACTATAGATATTGTTGCAGATGGACTAGAAGTTATACTATGTGTTTGGAATGAATGATTCTGTGAAATTGTCATGGCAAAATGGCTTCCAATAATTATCACCCAGTTGCTAGGAACCAGCTGGATATGAAGTATAACTTAAAGATTATACAGGCTCTTTGGATCCTTGGCATATTTTATGTCCTAGAAAGAGATCATACCTCTGCCTTTCCTTTATAACATAATTTCACCCAATTATATTCTTTTCTTGTTTCAACCTCTTTGGCACCTCAGATCACAGCCTGTACTTTAGAAGTGATAAGAAACTCCAACCATGCCCCCATCCCATTAACCCTCCAGTATCTCTAGACTGTATTAGATCATTTGTCCCTTCAATTCTTAATATTTCTCTTCTTCATGATGAGACTTTCAAAATTCATATGTTAGTTGAACTATCAGAGGATATAAGTATTAACGAGGAATCAGCTAGCAATCGTGTGGTCAAATGGGAACCTTGCAAAACCTTTCTAAGAACTATTAGTATATTTCCACAAGAAGCTTTTAACAATGGAATAAGTTTTCAAAACAAGTTGAAATGTTTAAGTTCTTGTGCCTCCCATACCCATTCTCTACTGGGACTTGCTAAGTGTCAAAATCACTCATTGGTAAGGATGCCATAAGTAAACAGGTGACTTGACACCACATAACAACTATAATACAGTATATATTCAGAGAAGATAAACTGTGATTTAACATGTTTGTGTTAATCGTATAAAGAAATTGGTGAGAGACAAGGCAAGATTGTGGTGCACTACCTTAGAAACATACAAATAAAATTATCTCCTTTTGATCAGGCTTGAGAAGAGTGCACTACATATTGCCTTCCTTCCTTCTTTGTTTCTTTCTTTCTCTTATTGCCTGTTGTTGTTCAGTCGTACAATCAATTCCGACCCTGTGCGACCCTATGGACCATTGCCCACCAGGCACCTCTGTCTTCCACCATCCTCAGCCTGCCTAGCTTTGTGCCCATTACATCTACAATACCATCTAGCCATCTCATTTTTGGCTGCCCCATTCTTCTTTTGCCCTCCACCTTTCCCAACATCAAGGCTTTCTCAAGTGAATCCTCTTCCCATTTGATGTCCAAAGTACTTCAGCTTTGTCTTTACTATTTGACCTTCTAAGGAGCAGTCAGGGTTGATTTCTTCTGAGATTGACCTATTTGTTCTCCTTGCTGTCCTCTTAAAATTCTCCTCCAACACCATATTTCAAAGGCATCTATTCTTCTGTGCTCAGCTTTCCCTATGGTCCAGCTCTCACAACCATACATTACCACCGGGAATACCATTGCTTTGACTATGTGGACATTGGTTTGCAAGGAGATGTCTCTACTTTTAACTATGTTCCCCAGGTTTCTCATGACTTGTATCCCAAGAATCAGTCACCTTTTTATTTCATGGCTGCAATCCCCAACTGCAATGATCTTGGATCCTAAGAAAGTAAAATATGTCACTGCTTCTACTTCTTTACAAGATTTACCCCAGAAGTATAACATGTGGAAAGAATTTTTAGAGCGGCATTTAAAAACATCATTTTCATGACTGGAACTTTCATGCCTATACTTTACAAAGCAACACTTCTTGCTGCAGCTTTGGTTTTGGATGAAATTAAGACAGTGATCCTGAATGCAAATGATGGCAGATTTCTCAGAACAGAAAGACCACCCACTAAATTGCTGACTCATTTCATATGGATGGTGAGCCATAAGGCTGCTGCTATTCTTCCATTTGAAACTGAAAACACCTTTGACAATATATCTTAGCAATGTACCTTTGCTGTGGTGGCTAATTTTACTCTCTTGTGGATTTTTAAAGTGAATTGAGATTCCACCCCACCCCCACCCCAAGGTTTGCAAGATCTAGGGTGCAGAATACTACAGATTTTTTTCTTTGCTATTTTCCTTTAAAAGGAAGGACTTCCTTTCCTTTCATATGTGACTTAAATTTGGAACCATTGGCCTGTGCCATTAAACAAATCAGTAATATCCATGGCTTTCTGTGTAATCTTTTCAAATTTAAAACTATTCTTTGTGCCAATGATCTTTTTTGTTTTTCTCTTGACTGAGGTCTTCCTTTCCAGCATTAATTAAAGTGATAAATGCTTTTGGAGATTTGTGCATTTATTCAATTAGCTGGACAAAATCTGAGCTGATTCCAGTGGGAGACAATAAATCATCATCCGATTTGGGTGGTTTGACAGGTTCACAGTGCCCATATGCCATTACTTACCTTGCAATATTGATTCCCAGGGAAATGTTGTGGGTGATCATGCTCAGTTTTAATAAATGAGTTGCAGATATATCCTTAGGTTTGGACAGATGGGTACCTTTAAATTTGTTTCTTCAGAGCAAGGTAAATATGCTCAAAATAAATGGTTTAACTCAAATTGTACATGTTTATTATACATTCTCTCATATGCCAAGGGAACTGCAGTGGCTCAAGTCGCTAAGACGCTGACTGGGAAGCGGAAGGTCAGCAGTTCGATTCCCGAGTACTGCAGGACGGAAATGAGCTCCCGTCTTCGTCCCAGCTCCTGCCAACCTAGCAGTTCGAAAGCAAGAAATTGCAAGTAGATAAATAGGGACCACTTCGGTGGGAAGGTAACAGCGTTCCGTGCGCTCCGGTGTCTAGTCATGCCTGCCACATGACCACGGAAACGTCTGCAGAAGCAGACAGCGCTGGCTCTTCGGCTTAGAAACAGAGATGAGCACTGCACCCTAGAGTCGGATACGACTGGCTTTCGAGCAAGGGAAACCTTTACCTTTACCTTTACCTCATATGCCATGCAAATATTTCTGTAAACTTGATACTTTCTTTCTGAAATTAATGTCAGGTTCCTCTCCACCTCACGTTTCTTCAAAGAGGCTGCACATCACCTTCAATGAAGATGAGTTTGGCTCTTCTGATTTCAGTTAATATAAAGCCAATTTGTGGCCTTGTATCAATTATTCAAACTGTTGCAGATGAACTAAACTTCTCCATCCCTTTGGGAACCTTCCTGGTTGGTACCTCTCTCAAATTGCATGGCTGCAATACATGTATTATTACGTATTTCCACTTTCCCACCAATTCCTGCACTCGTATATAATGTGACGACAATCTAAATCTGACCTATTTTTCATATGTGCAATTCACATAATTGGGCATCCAGACCTAAAGACTGAGAAGACATATTTTCATGGAAAGTGTTTGCTGATTTGGTGATTCTTACTTCAAACAGTTTGCCTATGATAATGCATTTATGTATTCCCCACTCATAAGATACAACAGATTCACGCACACCACCCTCCCAAAAAGAGAGGATGATAGGTGTTGCAGCTCAGCACATTTACACGCCACCAAATTAGGGAAAAGCGGACTACCTTGTGTATTTGCAGAAAAAGAAAATGAAAAGAAAAAGACAGGGATAGAGAGGTTAATAGAGAAAGACACAGAGATAAATTTGTCCCTTTCTGCCACATTTCCCAATCCTACAATCTATGTTGCTAAAACATTTGTGTGTATAGCTGTTTTATAATGGTTTGATAGTTGTATGATCTGAAGCTGCTAACTGTACTCCCATGTGAACTTGCAGTAGTCTCTTGATTGTTTGTGGGACTGATGTGGCACTCTATCGTGCATGCCTGTGCTTGCAGGATGCGAAGCTGATGGGTTTATATGGGTAGCATCCTATAAACACCTCATAGCCTCATACTCAATGTTCGTCTTAAAACTAATTTCCTTCTTAGCTAGGGAAGTGAATCATCACTCCCTTTATTTTCACAGCTATTTCCACCTTGCTGCATCCTGCTTTCTAAAGTTTGGGGTGCTTATCTGCAAATGTGGATCCAACGAATGGTTGAGCAACACCCCTATGTTCCTTTCTACCTTCAAGTATGCACTGCAATTCTCCATTCAAAAGCTCAGCCAGCAGTAGAGATAATTTCTGACTAATTAATTTTCCACAGAGCGCTCCTGAGGTACAAAAGCTTGAGAAAATGTTGAATCAACGGTCCAATCAAAGTATAATTTCAACTTTATGGTATCCCTAGATAACATTGATTTAACATGCCTATGATATTACCACTGGAAGAGATAAAGAATTTGGAGAGTGAAAAGAGGAAGCAGTGAGTAGTGTGGGCCTCCGTGTCTCCTGGGGCTGCTTCTGGAACGTGATTGTTATTGATTTCCAATATTTTAATGCCACCTTTTAGAACAAATATCTCCTATGGCAGCTTGCATGCATCATTAAAATTGTAAATCTTAAAATAATCTCTTTATCATTACAAAACAGAGTGCGCCTAACTATAGCTAAAACCTCAATGGGGTTTTTAGAACTGGAATATATCGGCCTCTTTAATGCAGTCTTCTCTGGGCTCTTGTTACTCTAGTGCCAAGTATTTTCTAACTTGCAAGAAGCTAGAGTCCTTCTGTCCTTCCAGAAATTCATATGTATGTCTCTCCACATCCCCACCTCAACCCCGAAAACACACACAGCTTTATATATGCTGTTTGAATAGGCACATTTTGAGTGCACTTCCCTCCGACTAAACTTTGTGTTCATTGTTCAAAATTTTACATTTTTCAGAAGTGTGAAATGCATAATAGTTTCCTAAATCACATTGCAAATGTGATAAATGTATGGAGATCTGGCTACAAACTGCACTCACATCTTTGTATGGTTCCAAGTGGTACAAACTGAGAAATCTCACATTAAGCCATGAACCCATCTAAATTCACACTTATCCCTAGACAGCTATCCCAGTGTTGTTGTTTTTTTGGGGAAAGTACCTGTAAACCCACTGCCCAAGTTAGGAAAGTTACTCATGGAAATGGAAACACACATGCATGCAGAATTTCTTATGTGTGTAGTAAAGATGCCAACTGCTGGAGAGGCTCGCCTCTCTAGCACAAGAAGAAGAGCCTTGTTGGTATCCACTCCAGCCCTATGTAACCTCCTGCCAGTTGAACTGCATTTCCAGATGGAGTTACTGCCCTTCAGGAAAGAGCTAAAAACCTGGCCGGTGGGACAGGTATGGGGAGGTGGAGAGGGAGTAACTACCACCACTACCACCCCACTGGCTCATTTAGAGCAGGATAGAGACCAGGTATGAATTGAGCCAAAAAGTGAGTACAATGAAGAGAAGAGGCTACATTATGTATATCACAAGTTCCAAAAATCACATGCGGTGTAGTTCCAAAGATAATTCAAAAATTCTTTATTCTAACTCTAAAAAATCAAAAGCGAACCAATCTTGGTAGAAACGTATTTACAAAAATAATAGAATATATAATCCACTGAGGTATGTATTTCAAAAGTCAAAATTCAACTCAAATCTTGTGTAATCCACTTAGGTAAGTATTTCAGAAATCCAAATTCAACACAAATCTCGAAGCCTCTCCAGTTAAATTAAATGGCTTTTCAGAGTTAAAGTCTTTCATCATGAAATCTTATCATAACTATGATGTATATTCAGTATGATGTATGCATTAAGTTTAAACGCATCCACTGCCTCAATACGAGTCTGTATAATGTGCGTAAGGACGTTGAATTTTGACTTTTGAAATACTTACCTCAGTGGATTATATATTCATTTAGAGCAGGATCACTCAGATTTTTTTAGTTTTTAACTAGATGTTCTTTTTTGTGTTTTAGTAATTTTCTGAGGTTTTTTTACATTGTTTAATGTTGGGGATGTACGCCGGCCGGAGTTGCATGGCGATTGGGGTGGCTATACAAATTGAATTAAATAAATAAGTAAGTAAACAAATAAGGCCTAGAGCAGTGGTGGTGAACCCATGGCACACGTGACAGAGGGGGAACTCATGTCATGTGTGCCATTGCCCTAGCACAAAGTGTGCTCCACCCCTCTGGCCAGCAGCCAAATTAGAGTGCTTCATCCCTCCTCTGTCTGAGGTAAGGTGGACAGCTCACATGCAGCGTGAGGGTGCAACACAGACGGCAGCCTGTTGAGTCTGTGGTAAAGGTGAGTTTGAGCACTCGGTCTCTAAAAGGGTCACCATCACTGGCCTAGAATGAAATGTGGGGAAACAAGGATGTGATTAGGAAGGAAAGGCCAAATAAGAAGAAAGAAAAGCAAACTGTAACTGCATGTAGCATAGCAAAAAAAAAATGCAGATGCTATGGTTAGGCAAAGCTACACACAAGGTAGAAAGGATAAAGATTTTGAAGAATTCCAGATAGTATGAGTTTAGGTCAATATATGTTGCCCACCTTCTTTCCTTCAAATCATTAAAAAAAACAGCCACATAAAGTTCTCATCCTGTCTCAACTGCACATGTAGAAGAGTGGCAGCAAATTATTCACACTTGGTTTTTTTATAAATGTGCTACCACTTTAGTGTTCAAGGAATGAAGAAGCAGACGAATTAAGTAGTGAAATTCAGCTCTTTATTAGTGGGGTTTGAACACAGTTTGGAAGGGCCAAAACACGGACTTATGTACACTATAGACAGTAACAGTAACAATAATACAACAAGGCCATTGGCTAACAGTGTGTGCACATTTTTGATCCACTTATTTGCAGAAAAATATTTGTCAGAAAACGCAGTTAACATACATAACAAACACACACACACACACACACACACACACACACACACACACACACACACACACACACACACACACACTTTCCCAACTATTTGGTATGAGTCCTGGAATGAAATATGTGGAAGCCAAAGAGATGTAGAGGGTCTATAAACTGAGCAAAACAAAATGAGCTGCACACTGTGGAGGAGAGGACTTCATCCTTTACCATACCTGTCAACTATCCCGTTTCCCCCGGAAAAACCCCTTATTTTTACCCCTCTTCCCGCCCCCTCCCGTTTTATTAATTTCCCCCGTATTTTCCTTTATTTTTTTTAAAAAAATATCCTGACTGGAGCCCTCACAGACAAAGCTGCAGTATGTTTTTCCGGCAACCAGAGGTTGCTGTGTGGCAGGCTTTTCGCTTGTGGAAGGAGAGAGAGAGAAGGTGGGGGGGTGTTCTGTAGTTTCTCTTTCCCTTTCCTGCCATAAGGCTGCTTCAATTTTGCTGCTGGGAGCAGGAGTCTACTCTAGGTGAGCAATATATTTCATATATGCAGGGGCAAATCAGTGGGAGGGGGGTTGTCTGATCACTATATGAGAAAGAGAGGGGGGAATTAATCCCTTGCTCTTCCACACTAATTGGGGGGTGTTGCCTGATCACTAGATGAGAGAGAGGGGGGGATTAATCCCTTGCTCCTCCACACTAATTGGGGGGGGGGAGGTTGCCTGATCACTATATGAGAGAGAGGGGTGTGTGGAATTCACTATATGAACTGATCACTTTCGAACTACTAGGATGGCAGTAGCTGGGACAAGGGACGTGTGGCACCAAAATGGCCGCCACGCGCTTTGCTGGCCCCGCCCCTAAGGCACGGGCACAGCAAATGGAGTTGGGGCGTGGCCAGCTACCCCTTTATAAGTGGTGGCCGAGCCATCGGCCCCACTCCTGGAATTCGGCTGGGCCACGGACGAGATTTGTGCACTCAGCCGATTTCTTCTTTCAGCGCCGCTAGCCCAGGAACGGGCTTGTGGCGGTGTTCCTGTGGCCACGGCCGCATGACTCTGACCGCTCAGGGCTTCTCAGCCCTTCTCATGCTTGCCCCTGGCCGGGAATGGGCGGGACCATGCACCTCGTGCGGGCGTGCTGCCCTCGCCTTTTGGCAGCGGCCCAACCGTGGCCCGAGTGCCATGGGGGAGTTCTTCCTTCTCGACGAGTTTAGCTTGTCCCGATGGCGCGGACCTCACCCGGGAACGGGTTCGGTCCGCGCATTTCGCTGGTGCATATGGCACCAATTTAAAAGGCCAGGTGGGGGAAGCACTGTGGCACCCGACACTGACGCACACCGGTGCCAAATGCCAGGCCCGTTCCGGTGCCTGTACTCCCCCCGACCGGGCTCTCATGGGGGCAAGTGACCATCCCCGGCTAGGCTTCCACCACTTTCTGCCCCCCCCAACGCGGCCTCGGGCCGACCCCCGCATGGAGGCCGCGTCAGCGCCTTATCAGGCCAGCACCTGGTGGCCTTATGGAGGGCTCCCAAGTGCGGCAGGAAAGAGGGAGCTCCCGTCTTCTGTCCCAGTTCCTGCTGACCTCGCCGTTCAGAAGCAACGAACCGCAAGTAGCTAAGTAGATACTGCTTCCGTAAATAATAATAATAATAATAATAATAATAATAATAATAATAATAATAATAATAATAATAATAATAATAATAATAATAATAATAATAATAATAATAATAATAATAATAATAATAATAATAATAATAATAATAATAATAATAATAATAATAATAATGATTTTGTATGTACCATGCTCTCCAGTATCGTGTAAATGCCATGGCTTAGAAGTTGCTATTTTGCCTTGTAAGTAGGAGGTTATTGGCTCGAATCACCAGAGGGGAGTTGAAATTAGAAGGCAAAGGGGAACGTATTTTTATTGTCAGTCGTGCCTGCCATATGACCTCAGGGGATGTTTGCCTATGCAGTCAGTGCTGGCTCCTTGGCTGTAGGCAGAGGTGGCACCACCCCTGGAGTCAGGCATGTTTGGCTTTCGTGTAGGGGAGACCTTTAGGCCTTTCCTGGGGTTTCTGAGTGTGGTGGACCCGGGGGTGGCCTGCCAATTACATCTGGGAGACACCCTGGTACTGTTCGCCTTGCCTGGGACTACCCAACCTGGATTCCTTCCCCTGGGAGACATTGTGAGGAAATGAATTCCCTATTTCTGTTCCACAGCCAGTTACTGTGCTGTACGGCGCTTACACGCAATGGGCCAGGCAACGATGAACCAAACAGCAACAAATCTTTAATTGACAGTATATTCATGATGAACTTACAGGGCATCCCAGATGCGGAGATCCCTGTGTAGTCACAGGGAATCAGTCCCTCCTGACTCTTGCTGCGGCGTGGCATTACACTAGCTGGCATTACTCGGACTGCAGGATCCTGTCCACTTATGTTACTGCCGAGCCAGCTTTTGCCTATCTAGAGTTTGCGCATTTGGAAGGTTGCTCGGTGTTTGCATGCTGAACCTACGTGCCTACAAAACTCAATGCATATGGTAGAACGTACAGGATTAAGATGCATGGCACTGAGAGGAAATTAACACCAAACCTAACTTTACTTACTGGTGGGGAGCGTGCTAATAATGTAACATGGGCACGGCGTTGCTGAGGGTATTGTTGCTTTTCCCCTGCACCTATTCCTGGTTCCGGCCAATCAGGCTGGGGCTGGTGGCTTTCCTGCACCCCCCAGGAAATGTGCATGCTTGGCGGGGTGAGGTGGTTTCGGGTGGGTCTCTCCTTGGCTGCCCTCGCCTATCAGGCTTGCATGCATACATATGGGGCCTTCACAGCATTTGTTAGCAATATGCCCGTAACGGGCCTGCCCTTGCCTGGTGTCCTATTTAGCTGAGTTTAGCACCTTGCATGGGTCTCTCCGTTTGCCTGGAGGCAGCCCCCCCCCAACATGATGTCACTTTTTATTGGTTTCTGGCCCGCCCTCCCTGTTTTGGATCAGATATGTATTTGTCCCATAAGGGCCATGTGATAGGGGCCGACACGGGGGAGGGTATGGACCCATCTGTTTTCGGTTGTCTGTGCTCCTGTTTTTCCAGTGGACTCCTTGCTGGTCCTGTCCTTTCTTTTTCTTTTTCAGCCCACGGACACGTGGGGATCCTGGTTCGAGCATGGAGAGTTTGTTGCAGCAGTCTCACATGGTCGGTCTGCTACACTGCCTTGTCCCCGAAGAGCGTGTGTTTTGGATTCCACACTGTGGCGTTTCGGAGGCGGTATGGATCCCGCACGATGAGGGGGTAGGGACTGCTCCCTTCCCAGGTACATCAGGGACCCCAGTCCGATAGCCAACTTTATGTTTTGTTTGGTAGGGATCCATTTAGCATCTATCTCGGGCTTGTAATTGCACTTCACAAGACATCGGGACCTTGCCCCGATGGGCCCTCGCTGGCCGATTGGCCTGGTTGTACGACCTCACGGGGATGTATCTTTCATGGCCCTCACAGGGCGGTAGCCCGGTATTTGACCAAACAGGGTGGGGACGGTTGGCTATCATTAGCCCGGTATTTTGATGCACGGGTTTCTGGGACGGTAGTCCACCATCCGTGTGCTGACTGGGCAGTAGCCTGGTTTTCGGCCGGATAGGGTTTGAGGACAGAAATCCACCACCCCTTGTCCTGAGCGGCCAGTAGCCTGGTATTCTACCAGTCATGTTCTTGGTCAATGGTCTAACTGGCCCGGAGTTAACACTACAGCCTTGTTAGTGGGCAGTAGCCCAGCTTGGTTCATGGTCAGTAGTCCAACATGGTACATGGGTGGTAGTCCACTAGTGTTGTTGTACTACAGTACAATGTGGTTCGTGGACATTAGTCTAACAGGGTCCAGGGCCAGTAGTCTGGCGTGGTTAGGGGACAGTAGTCCAGACAGGGGTCGTGGCCAGTAGTCCACTGTCCTTGTGCTTGCAGGGCAGTGGACTGGTCTTTGACGAGCAGGGTTTTGGGGTACTACTACAGCATTTCTTCTGGAACGTTAGCCCAATGCCTTTGTACTCACAGGGCAGTAGCCCGGTAGTTAGCTGGGTGGGGTGGCAGGGTGGCAGTACACCGCTCCTACCACCATTTTTGGCCAGTACTAGACACCGGTATGAGCATTTGGCCCAGAGGGTAACATGTGTATCCTACCGGGGGGCGTTGATCCTTGGGTTCTTGGCCGGGCCTGCAGGTCCGTGGACAGGGCAGTGGCCCGTTACCTTTATGATTCGCATACAAGACAGCAGACTGTATCGTGGTGATGGGGTGCATTTATCACCCGGGGGTATGGGCTTCTTCTTGACATCCTTGCACGCAACCAGGCCCATGGGTCCTTGGACAGGGCAGCGGCCTGTTACCCTTATGATCCGCATACATGACTGCAGTATGTCTCGAGATGACAGGGTGTGGTCATCAGCCAGAGATATAGACCTATTCTTGACATTCTTGCACACAACTTGCCCCGCAGGTCCTTGGACGGGGCAGCGGCCCATTACACTTATGATCCGCATACATGACCGTGGTCTGTATCGTGGTGACGGGTTGGCATTTACAGCCGGAGGCATGGACCTCTTCTTGACATCCTTGCACGCAACCAGGCCCGCAGGTCCTTGGACAGGGCAGCAGCCTGTTACCCTTAAGATCCGCATACATGACCGCTGTCTATATTGCTGTGATGGGGTGCATTTACCGGACAGAGGTATGGACCTCTTGACATCCTTGCATGCAACTGGGCCCGCAGGTCTGTGGACAGGGCAGTGGCTCATTACCTTTGTGCTCCACATACATGACCGTGATCTGTATCGCTGTGCCGGGCGCATTTATCAGCCTGTGGTACGGACCTCTTTTTTTGACATCCTTGCACGCACCTGGGCCCGCAGGTCTGTGGACAGAGCTGTGGCCCGTTACCTTGATGATCCACATACAAGACCGCAGTCTGTATCGTGGTAATGGGGTACATGTCTCTGCCAGGGGTACAGGCATCTTCTCACATCCTTGCACACAATCGGGTCCGCAGGTCCGTGGAGAGGGCTGGGTCCCACTACCTTCATGCCACCGCTTTTAGGACGGTGATCCTTATCCACGTACCTTATCCACATACAGGCCCGCAGTCTGTATCGCAGGCATAGAGTCCACTTGTCGGTCGGGGGTCCAGATCTATGTTTGACATTCCTGCAAACATGCGTGTTGACCACGAGCACGCTCGTGGTGGGGCGGTGAGCCGTTTACTCCTCCCCGTGTGGCGGATAGCACTGGTAAGGGGCAACTACATTAATACTTTATAGGACAAATCCAGCTGGCTGGCAATAGGGAGGACAAGGTTAGCCAAACTTGGATGGCCAGCCCACTTACTTTGATAGGATTACAGCCAGATCAGGTCAACAACACGCTACCGCAGAAGCAGGTTGTTGACATAGGCTCACACCTTGTTGTCGCAGTAACAAGCTGTGTGAAACATTTAATTAGGGTTTGTTGTGTTCTGTAAAGCTGTGCCTTTAACAATGTACCTTTGCCATGTGTTAACAATGTAACCTTTCTGTGTGCAACATTATAACCTTCAGCTGTATCAATGTAAACCTGATAAGGGGACGCGAGCTAGTGACCACTAGATGGCAATAGCGAGCGTCCAGCTCTCATGGCTCAGATTCACCTGGATCAGCAGCGCGGGAAGATTCCCCGCCACCTCTTCACCTGGTCAAGAAGGGCGTGACCTTCTACGACGTCACGCAGGCAGCAACCAATAGTCTGTCGATGAGCCACTTTCAAATGTATAGCCAGCTGTATATATTGAGCTACCCATCCGCCATTACCACATGTTCCCCCGGATCATCATGCAATAAACCTGTGTTAAGCCAACCCTTCGGCTGTTTCATTGTCTTTGGTCCCTTACACTAAATTGGCGACGAAGGTGGGATATGGCAGCCCACGGGACCAAGACATGCACCGGTTTCGAAATCAGGAAACCGGGCGACTGGGAGATCTTCGAGATGGACTTCCAGGCAGCACTGATTGAGTCCGAAGTCACGGAAGAGGCAAAGAAAAGGGCCATCTTCACCAGGATGCTCGGACAAGAAACCAAAAGGACCTTGGTGGACCTGATTGCACCGAGGAGGTTGAGCAAATTCAAGGCCAAGGAACTCATGCAGATGCTGCGTGAGCACGTCGGGCCCGCCACGGCGATGTTTCCCGCTCGGAGTGCGTTCTGGAGGCGAGTCCAAGCGCCCGGGGAGACGGTCGCCGCATTCGAGGCGGCCCTGCGGCTGGCGGCCGGCCCGTGCAAATAGGAGAATGCCGAAATCACCCTCCGGGACTGTGTGCTGTGCAGCCTGAACGACGCCGAAACCCAGCGCACATTAATGAACCAAGAGCCGCCTCCCACGTTGCAGGAGGTCGTCAGAGCGGCCCAGGCCGCAGAAGCTACAAAGGCTGGGGTCCAAGAACTCCAGGACTGGCGGCCGAAGTCGAGCAAGGCAGAGACTCCGGTACAGGCGGCCCAGCGAACTTCGAGGTCGTCCGCAGAGAGTAGCGACGACGAGGACGTCCGGAGGGTCCGGAAGGAGAGCCGGCGGTGCGATGGCTGTGGAGCGGCCCACGACCGCGTAAAGTGCCCGTTCCGGAAAGCCGAGTGCCACAACTGCGGCCGCCGCGGGCACATCGCCAAGGTGTGCAGGAAGAAGCGCGAGACCCGGCGGAGCTCCGCAGACCGTTCCGCGGGACAAGACCGCTCAACGAGACCCAAGGACGGCGCTCAGGCCACGCGGAAGCAGGACGGCGTGGGCCGCATCTCCGATGGCAGCGAGGACTACGCCCCAGTGTTCAGCGTGTCTGCAGGACACCCCCGCTACTTTGTTGAGGTACTAGTCCAAGGGGTTCCCATTAGGATGGAAATTGACTCGGGGTCCTCATATTCAATCATTTCCCAGAGGGAGTTTTTGGGAATTGGGATGCACGCCGTTGGGATGCACGCCGTTGGGACTGATCCAATTCAGGAGGTGTGCGAGGCGCACCCCGAAGTTTTCAAAAAAGGACTGGGGAAATTCAAGGGGCCCCCAGTAACATTCGACCTGGACCCGGAGGTCCGCCCAATTCATCTTAAACCACTCCGGGTGCCGTTCACACTTAAGGACAAGATAGAGGCGGAACTGGACAAATTGGTGGGCCAGGGAATCCTTGTGCCTGTTGATTCCGCGGAGTGGGAAACTCCAATTGTAACCGCACTAAAGGCCAATGGGGAGGTCCGCATATGCGCCGACTACAAGTGCACCATCAACAAGGCGATCCGCCCGAATGCATATCCGGTGCCGGTAGTCAGCCATCTGCTGGCCAGGTTACACGGGGGAAAGTGTTTCGCTAAGCTCGACTTAGCACAGGCCTACCAGCAGCTTACGGTGTCCCCTGCCGCAGCTGCTGCGCAGACCATAGTCACCCATAAGGGGGCGTTCCAGGTGACGCGCCTCCAGTTCGGTGTGAATTCGGCGCCTGGAATTTTCCAGTCACTCGTGGAACGCCTCCTGAAGGGACTGGAGGGGGTGTTCCCTTATTTTGATGACGTGTTAATAACGGGGGGGAGTCGGGTTGAATTGGCCAAGAGGTTGGGGAAGGTCCTGACAATATTCGAAAAAGCGGGGCTGAGACTGCGAAAGGACAAATGCGTCTTCTTCGCAACCGAGGTTGAGTTCCTAGGGTTTTGTGTGACTCCTGAGGGAATAAAACCATCCAAGTCCAAGGTGGCAGCCATTAAGAAAGCCCCCCGCCCCACCTCCAAGCCCGAGCTGCAGTCGTTCCTAGGGCTGCTCAACTTTTACCACTCCTTCCTCCCCCGGAAGGCAGCGGTGGCTGAACCGCTACACAAACTGCTAAAGAAAGACCAGGCATGGAAGTGGGGCGATGACCAAGAAAGGGCATTTAGTGAGCTAAAAAGCCTCCTAGCATCCGATGCCATACTGACCCACTTCAACCCCAAACGCCCGGTAGTTCTGACCTGTGATGCATCCCCGGTGGGGGTGGGGGCGGTGCTGTGCCACGTGTTGGAAAACGGAAGGGAGGCCCCGATAGCATTTTACTCCAGGTCCCTGTCCCAAGCGGAGAGAAACTACGCACAGACAGACAGGGAGGCACTAGCAATAGTCGCGGGGACGAAAAAATTTCACGATTTTTTGTATGGCCGCCCCTTCACCATTGTAACGGACCACAAGCCCCTGCTAGGCATCTTTACCGCAGATAAGCCCACCCCACAGATCCTGTCCCCGAGGATGCTCAGGTGGGCCATTTTTCTCAACGCGTATCAGCACGCGTTGATCTACCGGCCCGGGAAAGAGATCAGCCATGCGGACGCTCTATCAAGGTCTCCCCTCCCCCTAACGCCCAGCCAGGTGAGCAAGGGGGTGCGGGACCATCAGGTTCTTATGATAGAGGTGCTGGATTCGCCCCCCGTAATGCCCGCCGACATTGCCAAAGCGACAGAGAAGGACAAGACGTTAGCGGCAGTTAGCTCCTGGGTGCAGAAAGGTTGGCCGGCGTCCTCCCCAGCGGAGGAGTTCGCCCCATTTTTCAGAAAAAAGCTAGAACTGTCCCTAGAGAGGGGGTGCCTCTTGTGGGGGCAGCGGGTGGTGATTCCCACTTCCCTTCGGCCGCGGGTGCTCAAACTGCTGCACGTCAGCCACCCCGGCATCGTGCAATCCAAGGCGCTGGCCCGGAGTTACTTCTGGTGGCCCCAGCTGGACGCCGACATCGAGCACATGGTCGGCACTTGTGAAAGTTGCCAATGCTCCAGACCAGAGGAGGCCCGCCTTCCCCACAGGGAATGGGACGCGGCTAAGGGGCACCCTGTTCCTTCTTGTAGTGGACGCCTTCTCCAAGTGGTTGGAGGTCATCCCAGTCACGAGCACCTCCTTGGCCCAGACTATTAGGCATTTGCGGAGGCTCTTTTCCACGTTCGGCATACCCGACACATTAATTAGCGACAACGCTAGTTGTTTCACGTCCTCCGAGTTTAGGGCATTCATGGAGATTAACGCCATTCGGCATATCACCTCCGCCCCGTTTCACCCAGCCACCAATGGCCAAGTAGAGCGCCTCGTCCGCACCACGAAGGATGCGTTGCGGCGCATGGGCCCCGGGGATTTGAACCTACAAGTGTGTCAGTTTCTGCTAGGGTACAGGGTGACCCCGTTGGCGTCAGGATACTCCCCCGCAGAGCTCTTAATGCGTAGGAAACTGACCACCATCCTTACTAGGCTAGACCCCACGAGGGTAGAGGACAAAGGAAGGAACATCGGGCTGGAGGCCACAAAGAGTTTCAGTGTAGGCGCCCCCATGCATTGCAGGAATTACGCCAGCACGGGCCCAGCCTGGGTACCGGGCGTAGTTGTGGAGCAAACCGGCCCCGTGTCGTACCGCGTGGAAACCAGTACAGGGCTCCTGTGGAGGCGGCACGCGGACCAGCTCCGACGCAGGGTCTCCGATGAGCAGGGCACAGACCAAACAGAGAAAAAATCAGCGTTAGGGTTCTCCCCCACCTGTTCAGCCCAAGGGGGAGGAAAAGGGGACCGCGGGTCCCCACCAAGGGGGGAGGAGGATGTTCTCGTAGATATCCTAGGGGATCTTTCTGAGGAGGAGGAGGAACCCGACCCCATACATATCTCACGGAATGTCCCCACAAATGCGGATACCCCTACTAAGTTAGATTTTGATTTTCAGAACCGGGGGTGTTTTTCGGAGTGGCCCCCCACCCATCCAAGCGAGAAGAGGGGTTTTTCGTTAGCCCCGATTGCCCCCGGTCTGCCCACCATGGAGTTTTTCCCTTCCCCTAATGCCGCCAGACTGCGGCAAGCCACTAACGAGTCTCCCTCTCCCATTTCAGGACAAGGGACCAGGGAACAAAGAAGCAGTAGCGCCCCCGGGGGGGGTCAGCCCTCTTCACGGCCCAAACGCACATGCAACAAGCCATCTTGACTGAGAGACTTCGTCTCATCCTAGGGGGGAGGGATGTTGTGTTCTGTAATGCTGTGCCTTTAACAATGTACCTTTGCCATGTGTTAACAATGTAACCTTTCTGTGTGCAACATTATAACCTTCAGCTGTATCAATGTAAACCTGATAAGGGGACGCGAGCTAGTGACCACTAGATGGCAATAGCGAGCGTCCAGCTCTCATGGCTCAGATTCACCTGGTTCAGCAGCGCGGGAAGATTCCCTGCCACCTCTTCACCTGGTCAAGAAGGGCGTGACCTTCTACGACGTCACGCAGGCAGCAACCAATAGTCTGTCGACGAGCCACTTTCAAATGTATAGCCAGCTGTATATATTAAGCTACCCATCCGCCATTACCACATGTTCCCCCGGATCATCATGCAATAAACCTGTGTTAAGCCAACCCTTCGGCTGTTTCATTGTCTTTGGTCCCTTACACTAAAGGGTTCTAATTGGATTTGCCCCTTGCCAGTGCTATTTCGGCCCGTTTGATCCTTAACCGTCATTAAGGTAGGTCTACTTTGAATTTCAATAAAAGTGGCCCAATTTTCAATCCAAAATAAGTGTCCGTGTCGTTATTGGGGTGTGGGTACAGCAAAAACGGGAGCTCATTCTGTCCTGCAGTACTCGGGAATCGAACTGCTGACCTTCTGCCTCCCAGTCAGCATCTTAGTCACTTAAGCCACTGAGTAAACAAGAAAGAAAACAAAACAAAAGTCCCCCAAGAAGATGGGGAAAGGGTTCTTTGGCCCACACAGCTTTGTGCCCGTTGCATCTACAATACCACCTAGCCATCTTATTTTTGGCCACCCCCTTCTTTTGTCCTCCACCTTTTCCAGCATCAAGGCCTTCTCAAGTGAATCCTCTCTTCTCATTTGATGTCCAAAGTACTTTAGCATCATCTTTACTATTTGACCTTTAATGAGCAGTCAGGGTTTATTTCTTCTAGGATCAACCTATTTCTAACACCACATTTCAAAGGCATCTATTTTTCTGCGCTCAGCTTTTCTAATGGTCCAGCTCTCACACCCATACATTACCACCCGGAATACCATTGCTTTGACTATGCAATTTTTTGTTTGCAAGGTGATGCCTCTACTTTTAACTATGTTCCCCAGGTTTCTCATAGCTTGTTTCCCAAGCATCAGTCACCTTTTTATTTCATGGCTGCAATCACCATCTGTAGCGATCTTTGATCCTAAGAAAGTAAAATCTGTCAGTTGTATCCAACTCTAGGGTGCAGTGCTCATCTCCATTTACAGCCAAAGATCCAGTGCTGTCTGTGTTTGCAAACATTTTCATGGCCATGTGGCAGGCATGACTAGAGCCCAGCAAGTCACATGGCTATATTTGGCCACGCCCACAGATTTGGCCACATGCACAGAGGGGTGTGGCAAAAATTTCCCTTATTTTCAAATCCAAAACTTGACAGGTATGTCCTTTACACCACAAATGGGCCAGGATCAACTTATGCGAAGGCTCGTCTAGCTAAAGGCACACCATCCTTCCCATCTGGATCTGGGTTTGAAAGACTAAGGCAAATTGGAGATGCATGGAAAATAAGTTGTAACCAAGCATGCTAGCAACATGGTACCCTGATTCCTGTTCAAGTCTCACCCCTGGCTTTGCTGAGTGTACTGTTAACTGACATGAGACAGTCTTAACTCAGGTTTTCAGGTCAGTAGGGTGTTTGGTCATAGATTACACTGTCTGAGTGAAGGGGCACACAGAAGGAGCCTCCTCGAAGATTGTGGTATTTTTGAACTACAATTGGATGTACCCCAGGCAACAACAACCTGGCTAACTTTTCTCACACTAGGTCAGATGAAAGGAACTGCAGAATGAATTCACCAAAAGGTGGGTTCATTTTGCCAGGTTCACATCTGGCCTAGACACAGAAGAAGTTTGAGTGCTGCTTCCTGCTGCTCAGTGCTCAGTCGATTTTGTGGGAGCAATGGATCCACTCTGACTTTTAATCTGAACTTTAACTATGCAGGTCACAGAAGTTATATTATGTGTCAGGTTCAGCACCTTGTACAAATCTTGTAAAGATCAGGACAAAATATGAGCGAGATTACTGTTCAGATGTATAGTCTCCCTTCTTTGCAACACCCTATTGTTGAAATCCTTCCACTTTGTCACTAGTTCACAACTGGGATGTTGTGTTTGGTGAGGTTTATTTAAAGACCATTGATTAATGCATTGAGTAACTTTATCACAGGCAATTGCTAGTATCCAGACATATTATAAAAGGTAAAGGTCGTCCTTGCTCAAAAGCCAATTGTATCTGACTCCAGGGTTCAGTGCTCATCTCTGCATATTGTGGCTGTCAGCTAAAAGCAGAATAAATGTGCAAGGAATACCTACTTCTTATTCTTTAAGCACATAAGAGGCCAGTGATCTTGAACCTCCTTTGTCCTCTTTTTAGGAATAATGAGTGCCCTAAAACACTGCTTTTGTCTTCATATCCTTTTAAAATCCCCCAGCAACTAGTTGAAATTTACCCAATCATGTTTGCTTACAAAATCTGACATGATGTCAACATTCCCACCGGGAACTGGCAGCCTCTTCACTTGCCCTCTTCCCTTAATTATGGAAAAATTTTCAGCCCGTACCTCCATCTCTTATACTCTGGGGAGACACCGTCCCAGATCCCACTTGTGGATTCATTAGAATTCTCAGTATGAGGCTGAAAATAGATTTATTTCCACTATTCAAACATTTTTGCTACGGCTTGGCCAAGCTTCATATACTTCCTTGCAAAAATAATATCGTCAAAAGGGAATAGTTTACAAGGGCATCCACTGAGTCTAATACTAATTAGAACAAAAGACATGCAGTTGAAGATTAAGCTAGTTATTTCAAATCTGGTACAATCTGAATTGGCGTCTTCAATTTTCAGTTTTAAAACCAGGCTTAATCTGACTGCTGCAAAGGAGTTGCAAACAACTTTTCAACAAAGATACAGTACTGGAGACTAAAAGCTCAGATTGGTTCTTCAGTGGAAAAATATCCAAATTCCAAAGACTTACAAAGTACACTTCCATGCCCTTACAGTTTTGAGACAAAACTGCTCATTAATTTATGCATGCTTTTTTAAGCACTCAGATTGAAAATAATGAATTGAAAATAATGAATCTCTATATATGTGCTGTTTGTGTGTATGTGTCTGTGCATTTTGATAATAATTGGAATTTCGCTGGGCAGAATCCTATTAGTGCTCATTGGTGTTAACAGCATTGATGTAACTTTCAGTGGCAAAATACCCCAAGGTGAGAAGTCGATGTCAACATTTCCTATTGTGTGACTTGGTATTTAGTAAAAAAAATGCCTACACTAATTTCTTAGCTTGTAGCAAATTGCTGCTGGTGTTATTCTGGCAGAAAAATACAGCAAGATTCTGGCCATTACCTTTTAAAAGTAATACAGCAGCACTGGCATACTATCAATGAGTAACTAAGGCTATGGACAAGTGCTGTGATTTGGTTTGAAGGCCATTTCTGGACTTCCAAATATATTCTGATTTGGTCCAGAGCAATTTATGTCCTGTTCTATTCAACATGTGGCTCAGATCTGAATCAATTTATAAATTTGTGGAATCAATGTACTGGAAAACCAAAAGGGCTATAACTTTTTTGTTTTGTTTTCACACAGTTATATTTGACATTTGAAGAGATAATAGAGTTTAAAGGGAGAAGTAAACCTGTCAGATTTCAATAGTTTGCATAATAGGCATTTTTAAAGTTTGCTTTTAAAAATGAATGGGGAGAAGCATGTCCAACTTGATTTCCCACCCCCAATTATAAATCGATTTGTAAATTCACTTTGCTTCACTCAGAATTGAATCTAACCATTCTGCTTCAAACCAGACCTATTACAAATTAGTCTGAATCAGGTGATTCATGATGCAGGTTGGAATTTGTTTGCTTACTAAGCCTATCTACTGCACAAGGGAAAAGATTTGAGGATTTTAAAAAAAGCAGTTTGAAAATAATGCATTAGTACATTAGTAGTATCTTGCTACCATGTACATAATGCAAGGGTGGTGCCAAAATGGCCGCCGTGCTCTTTGCAGCCTCCCCCCACCCGGACTCAGACATCCGGGTGAGTCAGGGGGCATGGCCACCCTCTTTAAAAGGGGTGGCCATGTGGCAGCACGGCTGCCATTTTGTTGAAGCGATGGAGAGGAGAAGTTTTCTCTGTCGCTTTTTCCCCCGGCTTTCGCCTGCTCTCTTTTAAAAGGGATTTTTTCCTTTTCTCTCTTTACTTCGGCTTGGGAGACATGGCTCCCAAGCAAAAAACAGCGGCTATGAAGCCGTGGCCGAGGGGGAGAGCTCTGCCCCCCCACATCTAGGGGCCCCCCGGGCCGGAGGGCTCAGGCACTACCACCAATGTGGGCAGGGGGCTGCTGCCTACCCGCCCGATGCTGGGCTCCAAACAGGGGCGGCCAGGCCGGCCCCTTGGGGTCTTTGCCTGGCTCGGGGCAGTGTGGCCCACTTGGGCCTGGTGCGGGTTTACGCCCCACCATTCCGCTGGCCACACATGGGCCGGATTATTGGGCATGGCCCTATTCGGGCCCAGGATCCACACTTGGGTTGCTAACTCCGCAATTGCGTGGTGGGCCATGCGGCCCACCCGACCCACCTTACACCGGTGGGTCTGAGGCCATTGATGCCCTCCTAGCACGTATTTCGGTGCTCGAGGCATCAATGGGCATTGCCCCGCCACCTTCGGAAGGTGGGTTTGCACCTCCTGCATTTCCGGCCTGCACGTCGCCCACCGCTGTCCAGTGGACTGCTGCCAGGGTCGAGCTGCTTGAGGCCATCAGGCCAGCCCAAGCTGGCGTCTTGCAGCTCCCTGCTAGATCATCGCAGCGGGGTTTGCCGCAGGGGCCTGGTCCTGCGTGGCAAGGGTGTAGCGGCATGCAGAGCTTGATTCCCATCGCGAGCTCCGACGCCCACTGTCGGCCCGAACCCCCAGTGGGGGCAGCCCATGGGGGTACACCGGGTGAGTATCCTGGTCAACTAAGTACACCAGTGACACTGCCCAGCCACACTGGGGGGTGCAGTGGCCATGGCCACAACAGGTTACCACGGGTGGACAGTTGTATCCACACTGTCCCGTTAGCTCCTGGTTACCCACTTACCCCCCGGTTATGACAGGGATGACCGCCCCTAGGGGTATGCCCAATGTTTCAGCCGTTATTCAGGGACCACGGGGTTCACCCTTGATTCAATCTGTCCCAACTGCGGCCCTGCCGACGGCCGGTTATTCCTTGCCCCTGGGTGACCATCTTTCCCAGGCCACTAGGGAGATGATTTGGAGGGGGGAATATGTTGATATTTTTTCCCTCCTAAACCGTGAGCCCACCAAAGAAGAGAGGGAAGGGCAGGACGATAGGGACAAGGAGTTGTCCTGTCGTCGTAAGTCGCCACGCACCTGGGCCAATTGGTTACTGGTCTACCTCATTTATATGGCGGTATACCTGAGGACTCGCCCTGACCTGGCCATTCCAATGGTGCAATACCTGGATAACATTTATCAGGCGGTGGTTGATTTCCCTGGACCGTCATGGTTGGCCTATGACGAGGAGTTTAGGATGAGAGTGGCCCTCCATCCTGAGATGAGGTGGGATGAGCCCTGCCAGCAATTGTGGCTCTTGTACATGACCCCCTCGCGGCTGGCGCCGGGTGATCACTACCATTGTGGCCATGCCGTGCAGCGGGCGGTTACTACACAGGTTCCCCGCCAACTGGCGGGGCAGGGGGTTCCAGCCCGCCTGCTGTGTTGGAGCTTCTCCGCCAACGGAGTGTGCAACAAGCGTCAGTGTCGGTTCTGGCACAAGTGCCCCTCTTGCTCTGGCCCTCACGCTGCCTCCGCGTGCCCGCGGGCTGGTGGGTCACGAGGAAGGGGTGGTCAGGGGGCGGTCAGAGCTCCCTCTGATGTTGCAACCAATCAGAAAGGCCCCTCCCCAATTGATGTCCAGGTGCTGGAACATTGGCTTACCGCTTATCCTAGATGGGATGATGCGAAGTACCTACTTGAGGGTTTTCAATTCGGCTTCCGCATACCATTTCAGGGGGTACACGGGCCTCAAGATGCCCCGAACTTAATTTCCCTCAGGGGTAATGAGGATATCGCCGCCCAAGCTATAGCTAAGGAGGTCACCGCGCTAAGGGTTGCTGGGCCATTTGCTGACCCACCATTCCCGAACTTGAAGGTGTCACCTTTGGGTTTAGTCCCTAAGAAGTCCCTGGGTGAATTTCGGTTAATCCACCACCTTTCTTACCCTGCGGGTTCTTCGGTCAATGACACAATACCTGATGACCTTTGTTCTGTCAGGTATACTTCCTTTGACCAGGCCTTGCAGATGGTACGCTCATGTGGCCCAGGGGCGCTACTGGCAAAGTGTGATCTCAAATCGGCATTCCGATTGTTGCCAGTGCACCCGGACAACTTTGAGCTGTTAGGTTTCCGTTTTCGGGGCAGTTTTTATGTAGATAAGGTCATGCCTTTTTGCTGTTCTATCTCATGTTCTGCTTTCGAACGGTTTAGCACCTTCCTTCACTGGGCTTTTGTTCGTAGATCAGGGTCCCGGGCTGTAGCCCACTACCTCGATGACTTTTTGTTCAGAGGGGAACAGGGCATGGACATGTGCGCTCGGCTACCTGCCACTTTTCAGGTGCTTATGCGGGAACTAGGTGTGCCCCTGGTGCCTGAAAAGACTGAGGGACCGGCCACCACTCTCACCTTTTTAGGTATTGAGATTGACACTGTTCCCCAGACATCCAGGTTGCCCATGGAAAAGGTGACACGGATCTCTGATGCCATTCTGGCTATGCTTGCCAGGCGTAAGGTGTCTCTCCTAGAGTTACAGGTGCTTCACGGCCACCTCAACGTTGCCTGTAGGGTAGTAACACCTGGCAGGGCATTTGCCAGGCGTCTGTGCGACGCCATGGCTGGCCACTTAAAACACCACCACAGGGTTCGGCTGACAAAAGGTTTACGGGTGGATCTTACGGTCTGGCTCACATTCCTTCAGGATTTTAATGGCATCTCCTTCTGGAGATCGGAGCTTATGCTCAGCCCGCATTTCCAAGTACAGTCGGATGCCTCCGGCTCCCTGGGTAATGGGATTTACTTTGAAGGGAGGTTGTCCTACGGCCGATGGCCTCAGACATGGCAAGGCACAGATCGTTTACGCGATCTTACTTTTCTGGAGTTTTTTCCCATTTTGGGTGCCCTGATGCTCTGGGGGGATAGGTGGGCTAATTCAGTAGTTCACTTTTGGCGTGACAATGCTGCAGTGGTGCACATTGTCAATGCCCAGACATCTAAATCCCCCAGAGTTATGGCATTAGTTCGCCAGTTTGTTTTGAGGTCTTTATGCCTTAATGTGCTTTTCAGGGCCAGACATGTACCAGGCATTGATAATGATTTTGCTGACCCTTTATGCCGCCTGCAGATCACCCGGTTCTGTGCCTTGGCAACAGAAGCAGAGGAACTGCCCTCTCCACTCCCGGCCGAGGTCTGGACATTTGGCGAGGAGAGGTGAACCGGGCAATCGGCATGTCTTTGGCACCTCGCACGCGTAAGGCATACCTACATGCACTCCTACAGTTTAGGAATTTTTGCGGGCAAAGGCAGTTGCCCGAGGTGTGGCCGATCCCGGTCGACCAGATTCTGCAATTCATGGTTTACCTCCCTGATCTAGGGTTAGCCCCTCGCACCATTGCCACTAGGCTTTCAGCTTTGGCATTTATGGCTAAGGTGAGGGGTTTCGTTGACTGCGTGAATGACTTCCGCATACGGCATGTATTAGAAGGGTGGACACGTGAACGAGGCCGCCACCCGGACACACGTCATCCTGTTTCACCAGAGGTTCTGACGCACCTTACACAAGGTTGGCATAGCTTGTGTTACAATAGGTATGAGGAGGCTCTCTTTCATGTGGCTACCACCATAGCCTTTTTTGGAGCGCTCCGTATCAGTGAGCTTGTCCCATTGTCAAAGGGGGACATGTCTCATAGGGCACTGGAACTCGATGATGTCTTTCTTACCCATGAGTGGGCCCAGTTGAGGATTCGTTCCTCAAAGGCCGATCAGCACGGAGTAGGCAGTGGTGTCAGACTGCTACGTTGTACAATTGCAGACATCTGTCCGGTTGGTGCCCTACATGAGTTTCTGGCAATGTGTGGCACGTACCCTGGCCCATTTTTCTGCCACCAGGATGGGTCTCCCCTGACCAAATTCCAGTTTTGGAAGGTGACCGGTATGGCACTTCACAGTGTTGGCCTCCCCGGGGCTTGTTACGGCACCCACTCATTTAGGATAGGCGCCGCTTCAACTGCGGCTGCTTTTGGGTACACTGATGCTGATATACGTCGCATGGGCAGATGGGGGTCAGCATGTTTTTCTTTATATGTACGCCCCCTTACTGCATGAGTACTAGTTATGTCATTAATACCCTTCTTTCCTTTTTTTACAGACCCTGTGTATTTACGCACACCAGTGACAGTATGGCTGGTGGGCCACAGTTTTGTGCACTGGGCAGCGCAGTATGCTGCGGCGACAGACTGGGGACCCCATCTCGGGCTACGTGCAGCCTCACGTATGTGTTGGTACGGTAAGCGCGGCATGAGATGGCGGGAACTGTTGCCATTCCTGATGTCCATCAGGGATGGTGGACCGCCTGATGTCTTGATTCTGCACCTTGGCAGCAATGATCTCGGCCAGATCACTGGCCTCTCTTTAAAAATGTCGGTGTGCAGTGACCTGGCCTTTTTACATCACTTATGGCCGTACACGCGTCTGCTATGGTCTGACATCGTGCAGAGACACCGTTACAAGGGAGGCATTGACCTCCGTTGTTTGGATCATGCTCGACGATCACTGAACAGGGCTGTCACCCGGTTCCTTTTTGACAATGGCTTTGGAACAGCCATTCAACATCCTAGGATAGGCTTGCAGGATTATGGTTTATATGCAAGGGATGGGGTCCATCTGTCGGCCAGAGGTTTGGACCTCTTTCTGGAGGATGTGCAAGCAGGCCTAGTGACCGAGCTGGGGGGGGGGCGTGAGTCATCATGGACGCCTCCCCGTGTGGCGGGTAGCACTGGTAAGGTAACAGATTTATGACACATAGGTATCCGGCAGGTTCGCAATTGACTGGCCAACACGTAGATAGGTACAGGGGAATAAGATTGGCCAGTCAAGGGCGAACCATGCAAGGGTTGATGGCAGGAGCTGCACAGCCTGCATCACCCTGATATTGAATGGATACACGTCATAGGGTGGGGTCAGTAGATAGTATATTGACTCCGGTCAACAATTTGTTTGTGACAACAAACAAATTGATACAAATAGATACATGTAGCCAATTTCCATTGGCATTTAGGGTGGAACCTTACCAGTGTTACTGCGGCCTGCTTGCCTTAAAGAATTACAATTGGATGATACACCAATTGAAAGTGATAATTTGGACTAGGGCATTATTCAATAAAAGTGGCCCGATGCCTTTAATCCAATACCGGTGTCTGAGTCTTTCTTTGGGGGGTATGCCTGCAAAGAGTTATTTTTGAGTATGGAGTAAACAGACTGATGCACTTCTGTTGAGAATGGTGATGATTTATGGGAATGTATTACTTTCATAAAGAAAAAGGGTGACCATTCCCCCCCACCCCCTGGTATGCCTTGTTATACTCAAACTTACTATTCCTTGGGGATTTCAGGTCAACATATAATGGTTTGCATAACTTTCCCCATAATCTCTGACTCTGCTGACAAATCAATACAAGTTGAAAAAAGTTACTTTTATGAACTATAAATTCTAGAAAGTTCCAGCATGCATGGCTTCTTCTTCTTCTTCTTCTTCTTCTTCTTCTTCTTCTTCTTCTTCTTGTCCTCCTCCTCTCCCCCCTTTGGGTATCTAAGGAGATACAAGGTTCTTGCTCTGGCAGTTCTGGTGGCTTCCATGTGCGTTATTTCAAGTTCTTGCAATATTTCTTTGATGTTATCTCTCCACCTTTGTCTGGGTCTGCTTTCTGCACTTTGGTCTTCTCCTCTTTTTATATATGCCATCGAAAAAGTATTTTACCAAACTCTGTACTTCCCTGTAACTCCCCTCCCTAACATCTCCCACTTTGTAATAGAACACAAGCACTCTTGCCCTTAGCCCTTTGACCACACTCAGTTCAGACATTTCCCATAGAATATTTGCTAGCTCCTTTCATAACTACGTACCATGATATGGACCACATGCAGGAAAACAGATTTTTGTTTAACCAATGAAGAGTGGAAAAAAGGACTCAGTAACTACTATTAATAATTTCATGTCAGAAATTATTCTGGGTTGAAAGATTTTTGCAGAAGAAACTCCGCTCAGGGAATGCCCAAATGAGGCTCCTTTCATGTCCCCAAGAGCTGGGACAGAGACGAGCACTCAATTCATCATTCAGTATCTGGGTCTCGAACTGCCAACTTGCCAACCTTCCAGCTAACAAGGCGAGCTTTTTAACCACTCAGCCACTGCAGCCCCTAATTACTACTAATGGTAGGTCTATATTCACCCAACCATCTAACAAGCATGAGAGAGTTGGCAAGAAGAAATGCAGGATGACTATTGGCTGTCCTGAGAATCTGGCACAGACAGCTTTTCCCCATTGCAATCTAGGGGCCATTTTCCTTGGCTGAGGAGCCTAACAATGTTATGAACTTCTGCCTGAGTTTCATGGTTTCCTCCTCCATTCCCCATCCATTTCTCTATTTTCTTCTATTGTATGTGTATAGACATTTTAAAGTTTATAAAAATGATATTTTTTTTATATTTTAAACCAACCAACCAACCAAACATCCAAATGTCATGTAAGACATACCCGTCAAGCGCCACTCCGAAAAATACGGGAACTGCTCCGGCCCAAGTGTGCATGCACAGCAAAAACTCCTTTTCACATGCACAGAATCCCTTTGTGCATGTGCAAAACCCTTTGTGCATGCGCAGATCCCATTTGCGATGGGCGCACATGCGCAGTACCCCTTTACCCACTGTTGAAATACGGGACGGTGGCAGGAAAGGGGAGGAATGGGCACAGAAATATGGGATTTCCTGGCCAATCTGGGATACTTGACAGGTATGATGTAAGATGTGAGAGCTTTTCCATATAAGAAACACTGTATATATTCCACAGATAAATTAGATAACAAATAAACAATATTGCCTCCAATATCAAGAGCAACATATGTCTAAATAACAGTTGCTAGGAAACAACAGTGGAGCCAGCTGCCTTTATTTTCCTGCTTGTGGCTATCCCACTGGGATTCAATTGCTTTCTGTGGTAACAGTAGACTAGATTAGAAGGGGCTTTGTTTTGATTCAGCACAACTTTTGATCCAGCACAACTACACCTACATCAATACAACTAGTTCTTCTTACATTAACCAAACATCCCCATGCAAAGCAAAGGAGATGCTATTACCATTGTAATCAGGTGTGTGCTGGTATATTGGGCAATCAGGCTTTGTCCCATCCCGCCCTTGCCTCTGGCACCCTGGGGCACCAATAGCAATGTATGGGAGTCCCCCCAACCCCCTCCCAAATAGGCACCCCCACCACTCCCTGTCCAGCACCTTCCCATGGTGCCCTACACACCCCTGATTGTAACCTCATAGAATCATGGAATGATAGAATATTTGAGTTGGAAGGGGCCTACAAGGCCATCAAGTCTGACCCTCTGCTTAATGTAGGAATCCAAAACAAACCAGATTGGAGAGATCACTGTACATCTCCTAAATGGCTCCAGCATTACAGCGCTCCCCATCTCCAAGGTAATTGGTTCTATTGTCGTATTTCTCTAATGATTAAGAAGCTTTTCCTGCTATTCCGCCTATATCTGGCTTCCTGTAGTTTGAGTCCATTATTATGTGTCCTGAAATCTGGGATGATTGAAAACATATGTGATCATATCCCCACTCATTCTCCTTTTCTCAAAGATAAACATGTCCAATTATTTCATTCTTTCCACATATGGTTTGGTTCCCAGCCTTCTGGCCATCCTTGTTGCCCTTCTGTGAACACCTTTGACATGGTGATGTGACACTTTCAAAATGTATACATCAGCCCTTCCTTTAAGAAAAGAAGCTGCAGCAGTTACTTGGACTACTTTTCTGATGGTGTTTTACTCCAGCTTTCAACACAGAGGAGAAAGAGCTGATCAACAAACAAGAAGAAAGATTTCTGCCTGAGATGCTATTTATAAGAAACACTATGGCTGACAAAACATGCTGTCAAAAGGACAGAGTTGGCTGCAACATGCAGCTTTTAAAAAGATAAAATGGTGATAATTCTAAGCCGGGAGGCTTTCAGAGGATGGTTAGAAAGACACATGGCCAGTTCTGCTGTTGACCAAACTGGAAACAGTAAGAAAGCAATGCTTGATATGGAGCAGCATTATTCTTAATCACCCTCCAATACCCGGAGGAAGACTCACAAAGTTAACAACAACAGACAAAAAAGGTCAGAGCCACCATTTGTACAGCTATCGGAGAAAACCCAAAGTTGTTGCCTATGGAGAGTTTTTCAATAATGAAGGCTGTTTAGGGCCAGATGCTGGGAGAGGCTCTTGATGAACATGTGCTAATCCTTGTGAGATCTGTCTCTGATATGCACATAGTAAACCAGGAGCTATAAACATAGAGACACTCAATACACTATCTCTCTTTTAAAATCCAAAATGGCCTATGGGATGCACAAACCATTCAGATACTGTATTAGAAAACTGTGGTAAACAGCAGGATATTTAAGTAGGCATGCTGAGAAGAGAAGAGGATAGTAACAATCTGGATTTAGGATAAACGTTCTCACAGACAGTATTTTCATAACATCTGGCAATGTTAATATGTGTGGCTCTCTTGTGTTCTTGTTCTCATTAAATGATCACTTTTTCTAACATAGCACTACAGTTTTAACAGACCCACAGACATTCAAATAACTAGAAATGCCCATGTATACTGCAGCCTGTTTCCCAATATTAAGTAATTATCTTGGGATGTCATGCCATTATGCAGATAAAGAAAATCAAAGTAGAAACTGACTCTGGATTACCATCATTCAAGAAAACAGCCTAAATCCAAACTAGAATGCACTCAATAGCTGCAAACCTCTTGCCCAGATCCATGCGTACAACAAGAATGACATCAGCAGCAGTAGCAAATGACTGCTGATTAAAGGCTACATGACTTCACCTCATTGTGTGCAAGTTGCATACACTAGTCAAAGGAAGCCTTATTCAGTAGCAATTTGCTGCAGCTGTTGACTTTGTTCCTGCTATACTGTTGTGTTCTGTAAAGCTGTGCCTTTAACAATGTACCTTAGCCATGTGGTAACAATGTAACCTTTCTGTGTGCAACATTATAACCTTCAGCTGTATCAATGTAAACCTGATAAGGGGACGCGAGCTAGTGACCACTAGATGGCAATAGCGAGCGTCCAGCTCTCATGGCTCAGATTCACCTAGATCAGCAGCGCGGGAAGATTCCCGCCACCTCTTCACCTGGACAAGAAGGGCGTGACCTTCCACGACGTCACACAGGCAGCAACCAATAGTCTGTCGACGAGCCACTTTCAAATGTATAGCCAGCTGTATATATTGAGCTACCCATCCGCCATTACCACATGTTCCTCCGGATCATCATGCAATAAACCTGTGTTAAGCCAACCCTTCGGCTGTTTCATTGTCTTTGGTCCCTTACACTAAATTGGCGACGAAGGTGGGATCATGGCAGCCCACGGGACCAAGACATGCGCCGGTTTCGAGATCAGGAAACCGGGCGACTGGGAGATCTTCGAGATGGACTTCCAGGCAGCACTGATTGAGTCCGAAGTCACGGAAGAGGCAAAGAAAAGGGTCATCTTCACCAGGATGCTCGGACAAGAAACCAAAAGGACCTTGGTGGACCTGATTGCACCGAGGAGGGTGAGCGAATTCAAGGCCAAAGAACTCATGCAGATGCTGCGTGAGCACGTCCGGCCCGCCACGGCGATGTTTCCCGCTCGGAGTGCGTTCTGGAGGCGAGTCCAAGCGCCCGGGGAGACGGTCGCCGCATTCGTGGCGGCCCTGCGGCTGGCGGCCGGCCCGTGCAAATGGGAGAATGTCGAAATCACCCTCCGGGACTGTGTGCTGTGCGGCCTGAACGACGCTGAAACCCAGCGCACATTAATGAACCAAGAGCCGCCTCCCACGTAGCAGGAGGTCGTCAGAGCGGCACAGGCCGCGGAAGCTACAAAGGCTGGGGTACAAGAACTCCAGGACTGGCGGCCGAGGTCGAGCAAGGCAGAGACTCTGGTGCACGCAGCCCGGCAAGCTTCGAGGTCGTCCACAGAGAGCAGCGACGTCGAGGACGTCCGGAGGGTCCGGAAAGAGAGCCGGCGGTGCGATGGCTGCGGAGCGGCCCACGACCGCGTAAAATGCCCGTTTCGGAAGGCCGAGTGTCACAACTGTGGCTGCCGCGGGCACATTGCCAAGGTGTGCAGGAAGAGGCGCGAGACCCGGAGAAGCTCGGCAGACCGTTCCGCGGGACAAGACCGCTCAACGAGACCCAAGGACGGCGCTCAGGCCACGCGGAAGCAGGACGGCGTGGGCCGCATCTCCGACAGCAGCGAGGACGACGCCCCAGTATTCAGCGTGTCCGTAGGACACCCCCGCTACTTTGTTGAGGTACTAGTACAAGGGGTTCCCATTAGAATGGAAATTGACTCGGGGTCGTCATATTCAATCATTTCCCAGAGGGAGTTTTTGAGAATTGCCCCCCACAGGCGACCCAAGCTCAAAGCGTTGAGGTCCACACTACGAGACGTGCAAGGGAACAGCATTCCAGTGTTGGGGGTTGGAGAATTTCAGGTTAAATTCAAGAAGCACACCGCGTCTCTCCCTCTAGTCGTGCTTAAAGGGGGAGATTGCAGCCTCCTCGGGACTCAATGGTTCCAGCCCCTGGGTTTGTTTATTGGGGGGGTGCACGCCGTTGGGATGCACGCCATTGGGACTGATCCAATTCAGGAGGTGTGCGAGGCGCACCCCGAAGTTTTCAAAAAAGGACTGGGGAAATTCAAGGGGCCCCCAGTGACATTCGACCTGGACCCGGAGGTCCGCCCAATTCGTCTTAAACCACGCCGGGTGCCGTTCACACTCAAGGACAAGATAGAGGCGGAACTGGACAAATTGGTGAGCCAGGGAATCCTTGTGCCTGTTGATTCTGCGGAGTGGGAAACTCCAATTGAAACCGCACTAAAGGCCAATGGGGAGGTCCGCATATGCGCCGATTACAAGTGCACCATCAACAAGGCGATCCGCCCGAATGCGTATCCGGTGCCGGTAGTCAGCCATCTGCTGGCCAGGTTACACGGGGGAAAGTGTTTCGCTAAGCTCGACTTAGCACAGGCCTACCAGCAGCTTATGGTGTCCCCTGCCGCAGCTGCTGCGCAGACCATAGTCACCCATAAGGGGGCGTTCCAGGTGACGCGCCTTCAGTTCGGCGTAAATTCGGCACCTGGAATTTTCCAGTCACTCGTGGAACGCCTCCTGAAGGGGCTAGAGGGGGTGTTGCCTTATTTTGATGACGTGTTAATAACGGGGTGGGGGGGGAGTCGGGTCGAATTGGCCAAGAGGTTGGGGAAGGTCCTGACAATATTCGAAAAAGCGGGGTTGAGACTGCGAAAGGACAAATGCGTCTTCTTCGCAACCGAGGTTGAGTTCCTAGGGTTTTGTGTGACTCCTGAGGGGATAAAACCATCCAAATCCAAGGTGGCCGCCATTAAGAAAGCCCCCCGCCCCACCTCCAAGCCCGAGCTGCAGTCGTTCCTAGGGCTGCTCAACTTTTACCACTCCTTCCTCCCCCGGAAGGCAGCAGTGGCTGAACCGCTACACAAACTGCTAAAAAAAGACCAGGCATGGAAGTGGGGCGATGACCAAGAAAGGGCATTTAGTGAGCTAAAAAGTCTCCTAGCGTCCGATGCCATACTGACCCATTTCAACCCCAAACGCCCGGTAGTCCTGACCTGTGATGCATCCCCGGTGGGGGTGGGGGCGGTGCTGTGCCATGTGCTGGAAGACGGAAGGGAGGCCCCGATAGCATTTTACTTCAGGTCCCTGTCCCAAGCGGAGAGAAATTACGCACAGACAGACAGGGAGGCACTAGCGATAGTTGCGGGGACGAAAAAATTTCACGATTTTCTGTATGGCCGCCCCTTCACCATTGTAACGGACCACAAGCCCCTGCTAGGCATTTTTACCGCAGATAAGCCCACGCCACAGATCCTGTCCCCGAGGATGCTCAGGTGGGCTATTTTTCTCAACGCGTACCAGCACGCGTTGGTCTATCGGCCCGGGAAAGAGATCAGCCATGCGGACACTCTATCAAGGTCTCCCCTCCCCCTGACGCCCAGCCAGGTGAGCAAGGGGGAGCGAGACCATCAGGTTCTCATGATAGAGGTGCTGGATTCGCCCCCCGTAATGCCAGTCAACATTGCCAAAGCGACAGAGAAGGACAAGACGTTAGCGGCAGTTAGCTCCTGGGTGCAGAAAGGTTGGCCGGCGTCCTCCCCAGCGGAGGAGTTCGCCCCATTTTTCAGGAAAAAGCTAGAGCTGTCCCTAGAGAGGGGGTGCCTTTTGTGGGGGCAGCGGGTGGTGATTCCCACTTCCCTTCGGCCGCGGGTGCTCAAACTGCTGCATGTCAGCCACCCCGGCATCGTGCGTTCCAAAGCGCTGGCCCGGAGCTACTTCTGGTGGCCCCAGTTGGACGCCGACATCGAGCACATGGTTGGCACTTGTGAAAGTTGCCAATGCTCCAGACCAGAGGAGGCCCGCCTTCCCCACAGGGAGTGGGACGTGGCTAAGGGGCCGTGGTCCCGGGTGCACATTGATTTCGCGGGCCCGTTCAGAGACACCCTGTTTCTTCTTGTCGTGGACGCCTTCTCCAAGTGGTTGGAGGTTATCCCGGTCACGAGCACCTCCTCGGCCCAGACCATTAAGCATTTGCGGAGGCTCTTTTCCACGTTCGGCATACCCGACACATTAATTAGCGACAACGCTAGTTGTTTCACGTCCTCCGAGTTTAGGGTGTTCATGGAGATTAACGCCGTTCGGCATATCACCTCCGCCCCGTTTCACCCAGCAACCAATGGTCAAGTGGAGCGCCTTGTCCGCACCACGAAGGACGCGTTGCGGCGCATGGGCCCCGGGGATCTGAACCTACAAGTGTGTCAGTTTCTGCTAGGGTACAGGGTGACCCCGTTGGCGTCAGGATACTCCCCCGCAGAGCTCTTAATGCATAGGAAACTGACCACCATCCTTACTAGGCTAGACCCCACGAGGGTAGAGGACAAAGGAAGGAACATTGGGCTAGAGGCCACAAAGAGTTTCAGTGTAGGTGCCCCCGTGCATTGCAGGAATTACGCCAGCACGGGCCCAGCCTGGGTACCGGGCGTAGTTGTGGAGCAAACCGGCCCCGTGTCGTACCGCGTGGAAACCAGCACAGGGCTACTGTGGAGGCGGCACGCGGACCAGCTCCGACGCAGGGTCCCCGATGAGCGGGGCGCAGACCAAACAGAGAAAAAATCAGCGTTAGGGTTCTCCCCCACCCGTTCAGCCCAAGGGGGAGGAAAAGGGGGCCGCGGGTCCCCACCAAGGGGGGAGGAGGATGTTCTCGTAGATATCATGGGGGATCTTTCTGAGGAGGAGGAACCCGACCCCATACATATCTCTCGGAATTCCCCCACAAATGCGGATACCCCAACTGAGTTAGAATTTGATTTTCAGAACCGGGGGAGTTTTTCGGAGTGGTCCCCCACCCGTCCAAGCGAGAAGAGGGGTTTTTCGTTAGCCCCGATTGCCCCCGGTCTGCCCACAATGGAGTTCTTCCCTTCCCCTAAGGCCGCCAAACCGCGGCAAGCCACTAACGAGTCTCCCTCTCCCATTACAGGACTAGGGACCAGGGAACAAAGAAGCAGTAGCGCCCCCGGGGGGGGTCAGCCCTCATCACGGCCCAAACGCACATGCAATAAGCCATCTTGGCTGAGAGACTTCGTCTCATCCTAGGGGGGAGGGATGTTGTGTTCTGTAAAGCTGTGCCTTTAACAATGTACCTTAGCCATGTGGTAACAATGTAACCTTTCTGTGTGCAACATTATAACCTTCAGCTGTATCAATGTAAACCTGATAAGGGGACGCGAGCTAGTGACCACTAGATGGCAATAGCGAGCGTCCAGCTCTCATGGCTCAGATTCACCTGGATCAGCAGCGCGGGAAGATTCCCGCCACCTCTTCACCTGGACAAGAAGGGCGTGACCTTCTACGACGTCACGCAGGCAGCAACCAATAGTCTGTCGACGAGCCACTTTCAAATGTATAGCCAGCTGTATATATTGAGCTACCCATCCGCCATTACCACATGTTCCTCCGGATCATCATGCAATAAACCTGTGTTAAGCCAACCCTTCGGCTGTTTCATTGTCTTTGGTCCCTTACACTAAATATACATTGAGCTGCTGAAGAGGATTCGGCCATTGAATCAACTGCTGATAAAAACTGAATGGGTCCAGTCTAGTTGGAAGCAGGGGTGTGCTGGGCACCTTGGGAGGGCGGTGGAAGGAAATGATGGGGGTGCCTATTGGAGGGTTGAAAGGAGAAATCCGATACATTCCCATTACCTCTGCCTGCCTCTGGGGGGTGCCAGTTACTGTGGCATATCGGGATGAGTCTCTGTATCCCTGTGGGCCAGCACACCACTGGTTGGAAGTACCAGTTGAATGCTGATAAATAGGCTTGCTCTCTGTACCATTCAAAGTAAGGTTTCAATATTCAAGTGATCACCCATATAAAATACTCTTCCACACAGAAGACTTACTGTTGGGAAGAAAACTAGAAACTTCTACTCTAACACCTGATATTTTAGGAGGAAGCAAACTTTTTGTATTGATGATTCAAAACATGTGTCACCTTCTCTGTAATCTCAGGTAGAGGGTTTGAGTTTGCAAGGGGTTTATCTCTTCAGTGAGATCTAAGATAAGTGAGAAGAAAAAGAAATAAAAAAAGAAGGAAGAAGAAGGAAGGAAGGAAGGAAAGGAATGAAGCAAGAGAAAGGAGGAGGAGGAGGGAGGGGATTAGGAGGATAACTTTTATAATTGTAAGTAAATGGTCTGAGAGTTGTCACACTAGTGCAAGATGCTGGAAGACTGGGATGGAAAAGATATATACTCAATACAGTTTTTCATCTTAGTGACAGAATGCAAGTGTGGTGCCAAAATGGCCACCACGCTCTTTGCAGGCCCCCCACCCACCCGAACTCGGACATCCGGGTTAGTTAGGGGGTGTGGCCACCCTCCTTAAAAGGGGTGGCCACGAGGCAGTCTGGCTGCCATTTTAAAAGAGAAGCAACGGAGCGGAGAAGTTTTTCCCTCCACCCCCTCCCTAGTGGACAGTGTGATTTTCTGGTCGCTTCGGGGCTGGGTGGGAATTTTTGCTTGGACCTTCAATTGGCACTTTGGTTCTTGGCTTTTTCGCCCATCCCACACTGTCGCTAGTGTTTGAGATATGGGGTAAGTTGACTTTGGTCACTTTTGGCGGGTAGCACTGGGTAAGGTAAAGATTTATGACACATAGGTATCTGGCAGGTTCGCAATTGACTGGCCAACACGTAGATAGGTACAGGGGAAACAGGTTTGGCCGGTCAAGGGCGAACTATGAAAGGGGTGATGTCAGGAGCTTCACAGCCTGCATCACCTTGATATTTGAATGGATACACGTCATAGGGTGGGGTCAGTTTGTGTCAACAAACAAATTGATACAAATTGATACATTGTTGTGTTTGGAGTATTGTGCCTTTAAGTAATGTAGCACTCGAATGAGTGGATATAACAATCACCAGCTGTAACACTGTAACCTTCCGTATGAGGACGCGAGCTAGTGACCACTAGGGGCAATAGCGAGCACCTTGCTCACATGGTTCCAATTCCCCAAATACCTACAGCCGTGGGAAGATTCCCGCCACTACCTCACCTGGACAAGAAGGGCGTGACGGAGAGTGACGTCACGCAGACAGTAGCCAATGGGCTATCGAGGAGCCACATTCAAATGTATAGCCACTGTATATATTGAGCTGTTCGTCCGCCATTACCACATGTTCCCCCTGACCATCATGCAATAAAGATGTGTTAAGCCAGGCTTTCGGCTGTCTCTATTGTCTTGGTTCTCAAACACTAAATTGGCGACGAGGATGGGATGATGGATCCCCACGGAATCAAGACAACACAGGCCAGTTTCAACATCAACAAACCGGAAGAATGGGAACTGTTCGAGATGGATTTCCAAAGCGCACTGATGGTGTCCGACATCTCGGACGAGGGGAAGAAAAGGGCCACCCTCATCAGGATGCTCGGATTCCCGGCCATGAAAGTATTGGTGGACCTGGTGTCTCCAAGGAAGGTGAGCGAAGTGGCGGTCAAGCAGCTCCTGAAAGCGATGCGGGACCATTTCCAGCCCTCAGTCTCAATGTTTTCGGCTTGGGACGCATTCTGGAAGAGAGTCCAGGCACCTGGTGAGTCCGTGGCTGCCTTTGCAGCGGCCCTCCGTTTGGCCGCTGGCCCATGCAAGTGTGAGAACCTGGAAATTGCCCTCAGGGACCGCATGCTGTGCGGCCTGTGGGACGAAGAGGTCCAGCGAAAGCTGATGAACAAAGAGCCACCCCCAATGTTGCAAGAGGTTGTGAAGGAGGCGCAGGCAGCGGAAGCCATGAGGGCCGGGGTTAAGGGGTTCAGGACAAGGTCCCCACAACCCGACAAGGCAGCGGGCTCAGTGCAAGCGGCCAGGCGGGCACCACACTCCTCCACGGAGAGCAGCGAGGACGAGGACATCCGGAAGGTGCGGAAAGACGGCCGGCATTGCGATGGCTGCGGAGCATCCCATGACCGCATCAAGTGTCCATTCAGGAAGGCGGAGTGCCACAACTGCGGGTGCCGAGGCCACATAGCCAAGGTTTGCAGACGACGGCGCAGAGACCGGAAAGGCTCAACAGACCGCTCACCGAAGAAGCAGGAGGGCGTCCGGCCCTCGAGGAAACAGGACGGCGTGGGCCGCATCTCCGACGACAGTGACGACGACACGGTGGTCCACAGCGTGTCCTTAGGACACCCACGTTATTTTGTAGAGGTACTGGTGCAAGGGGTCCCCGTTAAGATGGAGATAGACTCAGGTTCCTCATATTCCATCATTTCCCAGAGGGAGTTTTTGGGAATTTCCCCCAACGTGCGGCCCAAGCTCAAAGCACTGAGGTCTACGCTGCGGGACATACAGGGAAATAGCATTCCGGTGTTGGGGGTCAGAAAATTCAAGGTCCAATACAAGCAATATGCCGCGGAACCTCCCCTGGTTGTTCTTAAAGGGGGGGACGTTTCTTCCTCGGGACACAATGGTTTAAGCCCCTGGGTTTGTTCATTGGGGGGGTGCATACCATTGGGACTGACCCAATACAGGAGGTATGTAATGCGCATCCCGAAGTGTTCAAGAAGGGACTCGGAAAATTCAAGGGCCCCCCAGTTGCGTTCGACCTGGACCCGGAGGTCCGCCCAATAAGACTCAAACCGCGAAGGGTGCCTTTTGCACTTAAGGACAAAATAGAGGCGGAACTGGACAAATTGGTGGGCCAGGGGATCCTAGTTCCTGTTGATTCTGCGGAGTGGGAAACTCCGATTGTAACAGCGCTTAAGGCAAACGGGGAGGTTCGAATTTGCGCTGATTACAAATGTACCATTAATAAGGCGATATGCCCAAATGCGTATCTGGTGCCGGTAGTCAGCCACCTGTTGGCCAGGTTACATGGGGGAAAGTGTTTTGCAAAGCTTGACCTGGCGCAGGCTTATCAGCAGCTCTCGGTAATCCCAGCTGCAGCTGCGGCGCAGACAATAGTCACCCATAAAGGGGCATTTCAGGTGACGCGCCTACAGTTTGGCATGAACTCGGCGCCAGGCATCTTCCAATCACTAGTGGAACGTCTCTTGAAGGGTCTGGAGGGGGTCTTGCCATATTTTGACGACGTATTGATAACAGGGGTGAGTGAGTCAGAATTGGCTGAGAGGCTGGACAAAGTACTGACGGTATTTGAAAAGGCGGGGTTGAGGCTGCGGAAAGACAAATGCGTTTTCTTCGCAAAAGAGGTTGAGTTCCTGGGTTTCCGGGTAACCCCTGTTGGCATAAAACCCTCCGAATCAAAGGTGGCTGCCGTTCAGAATGCTCCTCGCCCCACCTCCAAGCCAGAATTGCAGTCGTTCCTGGGGCTCTTAAACTTCTACCATTCCTTCCTGCCTAGGAAGGCATCGGTAGCAGAGCCGCTTCATAAATTGCTAAGAAAGGACGAGGCATGATGATGGGGCGAGAGTCAGGAGAGGGCATTCAATGAGCTGAAGCAACTCTTATCCTCAAATGCCATACTAACCCATTTTGACCCCAAGAAACCAGTGGTTCTGGTATGTGATGCGTCTCCAGTGGGGGTGGGGGCGGTCCTGTGCCACGTGTTGGAAAATGGGAGGGAAGACCCGGTGGCGTTCTACTCCAGGTCCCTGTCTAAGGCAGAACGTAACTACGCACAGACAGACAGGGAGGCATTAGCGATAATTGCTGGGACGAAGAAGTTTCACGATTTCCTCTATGGCTGCCCCTTCACCATCGTGACCGACCACAAGCCCCTGCTAGGCATTTTCACCGCAGACAAGACCACACCACAGATTCTATCCCCTAGAATGCTCAGGTGGGCCATTTTTTTAAACGCGTACCAGAACGCGCTGGTGTATCGCCCTGGAAAGGACATAAGCCACGCGGACGCCCTGTCGAGCTCACCGCTGCCCCACATGGGCAGCCCCGTGTGTGAGGTGGAACAAGACCACCAAGTGCTCATGATAGAGGTCCTGGATTCGCCCCCCATAGTGCCCGCAGAGATCGCCAAGGCGACAGGCAGAGACAAGACTTTGACCCTGGTTAGTTCATGGGTGCAGAAAGGGTGGCCAACGTCCTCCCCAGCGGCGAAATTTGCTCCATTTTTTAGGAAAAGGTTAGAACTGTCCATGGAGAGGGGTTGCCTCCTGTGGGGCCAGCGGGTGGTCGTCCCTGAATCCCTGAGAGCAAGGGTGCTCAAGCTGCTGCACGTCAGCCATCCAGGGATTGTCCACTCCAAGGCACTGGCCCGGAGCTATTTCTGGTGGCCCCAGTTGGACGCTGATATCGAGCACATGGTGGGCACTTGCGAGAGTTGCCAAAGCTCCCGGCCCGAGGAGGCCTGACTTCCGCACAGGGAATGGGATGCAGCAAAGTGGCCGTGGTCCCGCGTCCACATTGATTTCATGGGCCCTTTCAGAGGATCGCTTTTTCTCCTTATAGTAGATGCTTACTCCAAGTGGTTAAAAGTTATCCCAGTTGCAAACACCTCCTCAGCCGCAACCATTAAACAATTGCGCAAGGTGTTCAGTTCGTTCGGCATACCCGATACACTTGTGAGCGATAACGCAAGTTGCTTCACATCCGCCGAATTCAGGGCATTCATTGACATTAACGCCATCCAGCACATCACCTCCGCGCCTTTTCACCCGGCGACGAACGGCCAGGTGGAACGCCTCATGCGTACCACCAAAGACGCGCTGAGGTGCATGGGCCCCGGGGACTTGAACCTTCAGTTATGCCAAGTCTTGTTGGGGTATAGGGTGACCCCCCTAGCGTCAGGCTATTCGCCCACAGAGCTCCTGATGCGCAGAAAGCTGACTATGGTACTGACAAGGCTAGACCCTACGAGGGTAGAAGACACTGGGAGGAACATCGGGATAGCGGGCACGAAGAGTTTTGAAATAGGTCCATTGCAGAAACTACGCTACCGCAGGGCCAGCCTGGGTTCCGGGAGTAGTCATTGGGCAAACGGGTCCCGTGTCGTACTGCGTAGAGACCAGCACAGGTCTACTCTGGAGGCGGCATGCAGACCAACTCCGACACCGGGTTCCCGGCGACCAGAGCACAGAAAACGCGAAACAGGATTCAGCGTTAGGGTTCTCCCCCACCCATTCAGCCCAAGGGGGAGGAGAGGGGGGCCAGTGGTCCCCACCAAGGGGGGAAGGGAATAAGTTTGTCCCTGCAGATATCCTGCAGGATGCCCCCACAGATATCCCAGAAGATGATTTTGAGTTTGAGTTACAAAACCGGGGTTTTTTTCGGAGTGGTCCCCCACCCGTTCAAGTGAGAAGCTGGCTTTTTCGTTAGCCCCCAATGCCCCCGGTTTTCCCTCATTGGAGTTTACCCCTACCCCGAAAACTGCAGAACCTCGGTGAGTCGCTAATGAGTCTCCCTCTCCCATTGCAGGACAAGAGACCAGGGAACACAGAAGTGATAGCGCCCCCGGGACAAGCCAGCCAGCCTTGCACCCAAAATGTTCTTGCAATAAACCATATTGGATGAGAGACTTCGTCTCATCCTAGGGGGGAAGGATGTTGTGTTTGGAGTATTGTGCCTTTAAGTAATGTAACACTCGAATGAGTGGATATAACAATAACCAGCTGTAACACTGTAACCTTCCGTATGAGGACGCGAGCTAGTGACCACTAGGGGCAATAGCGAGCACCTTGCTCACATGGTTCCAATTCCCCAAATACCTATAGCTGCGGGAAGATTCCCGCCACTCCCTCACCTGGACAAGAAGGGCGTGACGGAGAGTGACGTCATGCAGACAGTAGCCAATGGGCTATCGAGGAGCCACATTCAAATGTATAGCCACTGTATATATTGAGCTGTTCGTCCGCCATTACCACATGTTCCCCCTGGCCATCATGCAATAAAGATGTGTTAAGCCAGGCTTTCGGCTGTCTCTATTGTCTTGGTTCTCAAACACTAAATACATGTAGCCAATTTTCATTGGCATTTAGGGTGGAACCTTACCAGTGCTACTGCGGCCTGCTTGCCTTAAAGAATTACAATTGGATGATACACCAATTGAAAGTGATAATTCGGACTAGGGCATTATTCAATAAAAGTGGCCCAATGCCTTTAATCCAATACCGGTGTCTGAGTCTTCTTTGGGTGGGTGCGCCTGCAAAGCAGCAATTGCTTAAAATGACTTTGAATGAAAGTGAACAAGGAAAGTGCCAAAGCAGGACTGCAGCTGAACAGTAAGCAGGCAAAACCATTGCCTGAATAAGAACTTTAACAGTGACAATGAACTTTAATGTTGACAATGAAGAAATTGAAATAGTGAAAGAATTTATATACCTTGGTTCAATCATCAATCCAAATGAAGACTGCAGCCAAGAAATCAAAAGGCTAATCACATGACTAGATAATCAAATAAATTGGGATTCACTCTGCTTATAAAATTGACAGTTAACATAAGAACATAAGAACAGCCTTGCTGGAACAGGCCACAGCCCATCCAGTCCAGCATTCTGTCTCACACAGTGGCTCACCATTTCCTTCAGGGTATTCCCAAGGAGGTGCCTTCACCTTCTTAGGATTCCCTGGAATGGCATTGAGAGATATTCTGCCTATCTCTCCAACCCAGAGGTCGTCCTTAAGTATCCATAATTATAGCCATTGATACCCTTGTCCTCCATGAACTTGTCTAATCCTTTCTTAAAGCTGTCAAGACTGACAGCTGTCACCACTTCTTCTGGCAGGGAGTTCCATAGACCAGTAATCCTCTGGGTGAAAAAGTACTTTCTCTTATTTGTTTGAGAACTAGTACCCAAAAGTTTCATCGAGTGTCCCCTAGTTCTAGTGTTGTGCGATAGGGAAAACAGTTTTTCCTTATCTACTTTGTCCAAACCGTGCATGATTTTATAAACTTCAATCAGGTCACCTCTTAGACGCCGTCGTTCAAGAGTGAAAAGGCCCAACCGTTGCAGCCTCAGATGGTAAGGAAGGTGTTCCAGTCCCCTAATCATTCTGGTTGCCCTCCTCTGTACTTTCTCCAACTCCATAATATCCTTCTGGAGGTATGGCGACCAGAACTGTACACAGTATTCCAGATGGGGCCTCACCATAGATTTATAAAGAGGCAAAATAACACTTGCTGACTTATTTTCTATACCCTTCCTAATGATCCCTAACATTGAGTTTGCTTTTTTCACTGCTGAGGCACACTGGGTTGACACCTTCATTGAGCTGTCCACCAGGACACCAAGGTCCCTTTCCTGGTTTGTCGCAGAGAGTTCAGACCCCATCAGTTTATAAATGTAATTGGGGTTCTTTGCCCCAACATGCATCACTCTGCACTTACTAATGTTGAAGCTCATTTGCCACTGTTTTGCCCACTCCCCCAGTGTCAAGAGATCCCTCTGGAGCTCCTCACAATCTCTCACAGTTTTCACTACCCTGTATAATTTAGTGTCGTCAGCAAATTTGGCTACCTTGCTTTTTACTCCTACCTCTAGATCATTTATGAAGAGGTTGAAAAGCAGGGGTCCCAGTACTGAACCTTGGGGGACCCCACTCTTTACTTCCCTCCACTTGGAGAAGTGTCCATTTAGTGCTACCCTCTGTTTCCTGTCCCTTAGCCAGTTGCTGATCCAGGACAAGACCTGTCCCTTTATTCCATGACTGGTAAGTTTATTCAAGAGCCTTTGGTGTGGGACCTTGTCAAAAGCCTTCTGAAAGTCCAGATAAACAATGTCAACTGGATCCCCCTTATCCACATGCTTGTTGACACTCTCAAAAAATTCCAACAGATTAGTGAGGCATGATTTGCCCTTGCAAAAGCCATGTTGGCTCTCCTTTAGCAGCGCCTTCTCTTCTATGTGCCTATTAATTCTATCTTTTAGGATGGTTTCCATCACTTTACCTGGGACACATGTCAAACTGACAGGTCGGTAATTTCCTGGATCACCCCTGGATCCTTTTTTGAAAATTGGTGTTACATTCGCTACCTTCCAGTCATCAGGCACAAAGCCTGATTTGAGGGAAAGATTATATATTTTGGCTAGGATATCAGCAATTTCATCTTTAAGTTCCCTGAGAACTCGTGGATGGATGCCATCTGGTCCTGGGGATTTGTTAGTGTTTAGCTTAACAAGACATGCAAGGACCTCCTCCCTGGTTATTTCTATCTTGCTTAATTCTTCGGTTTCCCTCCCTACGAAGATAGGTTCTGTTTTGGGCATGTGGTCTCTATCTTCTTCAGTGAATACTGAAGCAAAGAATTCATTGAGTCTCTCTGCAATCTCTGTTTCCTCTTTAATAACCCCTTGCCTTCCATTGTCATCTAATGGTCCAATGGCCTTCCTAGTTGGGTTCTTACTTCTAATGTACTTAAAGAAGTCTTTGTTATTCCTCTGAGTATTTTTAGCTATACGCTCCTCAAAGTCTTGCTTTGCTTTCCTGATTGTTGCCTTGCATTTGTTCTGCCAGAATTTATGTTTCTGCCTGCTGTCCTCATTCGGACAAGCCTTCCATCTTCTAAATGAGCTTTTCTTGCTCTTGATCACTTCCCGAACAGCTCCTGTAAGCCACATTGGAGTCCTCTTGGACCTGGCAGTGCCCTTTTTCCTTTTGGGTATGCATTCCAATTGAGCCTCTGTTATTGTTTTTGTAAACAGCCTCCATGCCTCTTGGAGTGTTTGGACTCTCTCAATTTTCCCTTTCAGCTTCTTTTTTACTAGTTTCCTCAACTTTGGGAAATTTCCTTTTTGAAAATTTAAGGTCTCTGTGTTAGATTTTATCAGTGACTTGCGGTCTATGATCAAGTTAAACATAATTGAGTTGTGGTCACTGTTCCCTATTGGATCAGTCACATTAACATCTTGCACCAGATCCTGAGTATTACTCAGGATCAAGTCAAGGATTCTTGTACCTCTAGTTGGGTCTTCAACCATCTGTCCCAGGGAACAATCATTGAGCATATCTAGGAACTTTATCTCTTTATCATGTGCTGAACAACAGTTCACCCAGTCTATGTGAGGGTAATTGAAGTCCCCCATTATAACCAGGCTTCCCTTCTTGGATGCCTCCTTTACAACATTCTCCAACTGCCAGTCTCCCTCAAGAGTTTGGGTCGGAGGCCGATAGTATATGCCTACTGTTAGACCATCCTTGTGGCCTGGTACTCTTACCCACAGAGCTTCTAATGGTGACTCTAAATCACCTAGATATTCCAATTCATAAGATTTTATCACTTCTTTGACATACAAGGCTACACCACCTCCTGTTTGCCCCTTCCTATCCTTCCTGTACAGTTTGTAGCCTGGGATAACTGTATCCCATTGGTTATCATCCGTCCACCAGGTTTCAGTGATACCAATAATATCAATATTTTTATCTATTGCTAAGTATTCCAGCTCCCCTATTTTGTTCCGGAGGCTTCTGGCATTTGTATACAAGCATTTATATATGCTTTTCTGACACAGTCTTTTGTGTCCAGTTGCATTGTTAGACTGCCTCTTGCATCCTTCTGCTAGAATGCTAGTGACTAGCTCCTCGCTCTGCTCAGTAATTTTTGCATCCTCCTCACTACCCAAGTACACACTTTCCCGAACCGGATGCTGCCCAGCTCCTGTCGGCTTTCCCCCAGTTATCAGTTTAAAAGCTGCTCTGCAGCCTTTTTGATGTTGAGTGCCAGCAATCTGGTCCCATCATGGTTTAAATGCAACCCATCCCTCCTGAACAGATTTGGCTTGTCCCAAAATGTTCTCCAGTTCCTGACAAATCTGAAGCCCTCCTCTCGACACCACCGCCTCATCCACGCATTGAGGCTTCTGAGCTCTGCCTGCCTGGTAGGTCCTGCGCGAGGGACAGGCAGCACTTCTGAAAATGCTACCTTGGAAGTCCGGGACTTCAATCTTCTTCCTAACAACCTAAATTTGGCTTCCAGGACAGACCGCTTGGCCTTCCCAACATCATTAGTACCAACGTGTACCATGACAACTGGCTCGTTCCCAGTTCTCTCTAACAATCTATCTAGATTTCTTGTGATGTCTGCAACTTTTGCACCTGGCAGGCAAGTCACCATACGGTTATCATGTGCATCACAAATCCATTTCTCTGTATTTCTAATTATTGAATCGCCTAGTACAAGGAGCCTCTCTCCTGCAATCTGTTCATCTACATGCACCTCATCAACCATATTAAGGGAGAGAAACTCAGTTTGTTCCTGTTGTTTATCTTCCTGGATCCCATCAAGTGTGATGAAGGAGAGATCATCAGGTGGAACCAGTTGTTCCTCTGTGTGTTGCTCGTCAGGTGTGATAAGGGAAAGAGCCTCAAATTTATTCTGTAATTTCAGACTCTCAGAGTGATCCCCTACTCTTCTCCTCCTTTGAGTCACATTCCTCCAACCATCTCCCTCCTGAGTTAGTGAAGGGCCTTCTCCCTCAGAACTGTGCCCTGTCTCTTCTTTGTCCAGCATAGTCTGCTCCGCTCTGTCCAAGAACAGCTCAAGCTCCTTAATTTGTTGGTGGTTAGATATGCGGGCCTCTAGCTGCTGGACCTTCTCTTCTAGTAGTGCAACCAGCTTGCACTTGCTGCAAGTGTAGTTCTCCATGTGCTTTGGCAAGAACACAAACATGGCACAAGAATTGCAGGTAACTACAGCTGTTCCCTCAGAATCCATTTTAACAAGTGCAGTATTCTGGGCCTCAAAAATGTACACGTTTACTACCTTTCTACCTAGTAAGACTATATTCTTCTTATGTTCCTAGTTTGTAATCTCGCGCGCCGTTAGGCGCGCGGGCCTCTAAAGCAGCTCTACTCCAACTGCAAAACTTACCAGTGCTCACTTCCTTTGTTTGGCTCTCCTCAGCAGCAGCTCTGCTTAAGAGCACATGCAGAGTCAAAATGGCTGACTCTGAAAAAGCTCAGAGCTTTTAAAGGCTAGTGTGGCTCCGCCCCTATGAGTCACAGTTCAGGGAAGGGCCTGGTGTGGCCCTGCCCCCCTGCTTCTGGAAGCTTCAAACTGCTTCCTCTGTTTGAACAGAGGTGGCTCTCAGCAGTTTCAATTATCAATTTAAATTAGTAGAGGCCTCTAAAGCAGCTCTACTCCAACTGCAAAACTTACCAGTGCTCACTTCCTTTGTTTGGCTCTCCTCAGCAGCAGCTCTGCTTAAGAGCACATGCAGAGTCAAAATGGCTGACTCTGAAAAAGCTCAGAGCTTTTAAAGGCTAGTGTGGCTCCGCCCCTATGAGTCACAGTTCAGGGAAGGGCCTGGTGTGGCCCTGCCCCCCTGCTTCTGGAAGCTTCAAACTGCTTCCTCTGTTTGAACAGAGGTGGCTCTCAGCAGTTTCAATTATCAATTTAAATTAGTAGAGGCCTCTAAAGCAGCTCTACTCCAACTGCAAAACTTACCAGTGCTCACTTCCTTTGTTTGGCTCTCCTCAGCAGCAGCTCTGCTTAAGAGCACATGCAGAGTCAAAATGGCTGACTCTGAAAAAGCTCAGAGCTTTTAAAGGCTAGTGTGGCTCCGCCCCTATGAGTCACAGTTCAGGGAAGGGCCTGGTGTGGCCCTGCCCCCCTGCTTCTGGAAGCTTCAAACTGCTTCCTCTGTTTGAACAGAGGTGGCTCTCAGCAGTTTCAATTATCAATTTAAATTAGTAGAGGCCTCTAAAGCAGCTCTACTCCAACTGCAAAACTTACCAGTGCTCACTTCCTTTGTTTGGCTCTCCTCAGCAGCAGCTCTGCTTAAGAGCACATGCAGAGTCAAAATGGCTGACTCTGAAAAAGCTCAGAGCTTTTAAAGGCTAGTGTGGCTCCGCCCCTATGAGTCACAGTTCAGGGAAGGGCCTGGTGTGGCCCTGCCCCCCTGCTTCTGGAAGCTTCAAACTGCTTCCTCTGTTTGAACAGAGGTGGCTCTCAGCAGTTTCAATTATCAATTTAAATTAGTAGAGGCCTCTAAAGCAGCTCTACTCCAACTGCAAAACTTACCAGTGCTCACTTCCTTTGTTTGGCTCTCCTCAGCAGCAGCTCTGCTTAAGAGCACATGCAGAGTCAAAATGGCTGACTCTGAAAAAGCTCAGAGCTTTTAAAGGCTAGTGTGGCTCCGCCCCTATGAGTCACAGTTCAGGGAAGGGCCTGGTGTGGCCCTGCCCCCCTGCTTCTGGAAGCTTCAAACTGCTTCCTCTGTTTGAACAGAGGTGGCTCTCAGCAGTTTCAATTATCAATTTAAATTAGTAGAGGCCTCTAAAGCAGCTCTACTCCAACTGCAAAACTTACCAGTGCTCACTTCCTTTGTTTGGCTCTCCTCAGCAGCAGCTCTGCTTAAGAGCACATGCAGAGTCAATTTACTATTTGCTGACTGCATAAGGTAAAGGCAGAATTTACTCCAGCTGATTCTTTTGTCTCCCAAAGTGACTTTTGTCTCTCCTGAATAAGGGGTTCTACCTTTTTCATTCCAAACCCATTCAAAACAGCTTTTGCCCATATGGGCATGGGTAAAGGATGGGGGCCGCATCTATAGGTGATACCTTGGTGATGTAGGCAGGTGGACATAGTATTCAGGACAGGGAAACACACCCCACTGTCCTTCCTCGCCCCTACCAATCCTTCCAATATTAATAAAAAAACACATATATGGTGCTTGAGATACAGTTCAATAGAATTTCCATGTATTGTTTCAGTCTTCTTTAGAACAGTCCTGGAAATCTAATGTCCCAGTGATATTTTAAAGATAACTTTTAAGAGTAAGCACAGAGAAGAAGCAGGAAGGAAACACCTCTCCCCTTTGCTACTAAAAATCTATCCCAGCCGCCCACTGTGTGAAAGCTATACTCTCCCACCCAGGAATCCACACAGCTTCCCAATCTTTAATACTTTTCATTTATCCCCACCCACCTCCTCCTTGGACCCCAGCTTTTCAGGGACAGCCCAAGGGAAGGAGACATGGCAAGGACTTTGGAAGGAGATGTTGAAGGCAGGAAATGTTGTCTGTGCATGTGGACTCTGGATCTGAGTGTAAAACCCCACTGAGTTGCAGAAAGGTAGATAGGCATCATGGGGGCCGGCACCGTGGTCCTTTCCTTAGTTTCCACCACTTCACGCACCAAGGTGATATTTTTAAGGAAGACAGGGGAGGGATGTTGAGTGGATAACCTAAAGCAACATTGTGAGTAAAAGACAGGAGGGAGTGTGGCTGTTGGGTCGATTAATTGCAATTAACATCCTCAACAAAGGACTGGGGGAGAGGAATTTTGACTTTCAGTCTGAACACTGAACTCTTAATTCAACCTGCAAGCCCAGTGTGAGCACAAATTTTGTTTTCTAATGTAAAAGAAGCTGCAGATAATATTGCAGCAAAGCTCTGATATGGCTCTCCAGTGTAGTGATACCCTAAAACATGGAGTTAATAAAGTGTAAGGATGTGACACTGGAGACCAACATGAAGGTCATCCACACTCTTGTATTCTCGATCACCATGTATGGCTGTGAAAGTTGGACAGTAAAGAAAACTGCCAGGAAAAAAAGTATTGACTTATTTGAAATATGGTGCTGGAGGAGAGTTTTGCAGAAACCCTGGGGTGCCAGAAAAAATTGATAAAGTGTATCCTACAGCAAATCAAGACTGAATTATCTCTGGGGGACTAAACAATGAGACTGAGGCACTTATGAAAAGCCATGATTATCTGGAAATGGCAATAATGCTGAGAAAGACTGAAGCCAGCAAGAAAAGAAGACCAAACACAAGATGGATTGCCTTCCTAAAGGATCCCAAAGGTTTGAGTTTGCAAGAGCTGAGCAGGGCATCTTGGAGATCTCTCATTCACAGAGTTGCTCTAAATCAGAGATTTAGACTCTTCGGTATCTAGGCATGCCTGTCACATGTCCATGGAAACGTCTGCAAATGCAGACAGCACTGGCTCTTTGGCTATAAGAGATGAGCACTGAACCCTAGAGTTAGATACAATTGGCTTTTGAGCAAGAGTGACCTTTTCCTTTACTTAACAACAATTTTTCCTTACAGAAAATATCATTCTGCATCCCTGACAATGAAATGAAACGCATCATGCTTTGGAAAGCCGGCTTATGATGAGTTTCATGGAAAATACACACCTACAACTATACAAGCACACACACCACTTATATTACACAAATACAGACAAACGTGGAGGAAGTGGGAGGAAAGCTTTTAAATTTTCTTAATTATTGTTGTTCAGTCGCACAGTTGATTCTGACCCTTTGCGACCCTATGGACCATTGCCCGCCAGGCACCTCTGTCCTCCATCCTCCTCCTCAATCTGCCCAGCTCTGTGCCCATTGCATCTACAATACCATCTAGCAACTCATTTTTGGCCACCCCCTTCTTTTGCCCTCCACCTTTCCCCCAGCATCAAGGCTTTCTCAAGTGAATCCTCTCTTCTCATTTAATGCCCAAAGTACTTTAGCTTCATCTTTACTATTTGACCTTCTAAGGAGCAGTCAGGGTTGATTTCTTCTAAGATTGACCTATTTGTTCTCCTCGCTGTCCAGGGTACTTTCAAAACTCTCCTCCAACTCCACATTTCAAAGGCGTCTATTCTTCTGCGCTCAGCTTTCCTAATGGTCCAGCTCTCACAACCATACATTACTATTGGGAATACCATTGCTTTGACTATGCGGACTTTTGTTTGCAAGGTGATGTCTCTACTTTTAACTATGTTCCTCAGGTTTCTCATCGCTTGTCTCCCAAGTATCAGTCACCTTTTAATTTCATGGCTGCAGTAAGAGAATTCTGGTGGGATTCTGAGAACATAACTAAGGCAGAGTGAAAGTTTCACATCCCAGCTGGTGGAAGAAAAGGTTTCCAGAGGCCAGGAAGCCTCCAGCCTTGCAGTTTCTTTTGTCATCAGGTAAGACGCAGAGAGTGGTGACTCTTTGGTACCGACCCCTAGAGTCAGACACAACTGGCTTTCGAGCAAGGGAGACCTTTACATTTACTTTTAGTCTCCGCAGGAGCTTAGCTCTCCCATACAATTCACTACTACTTCTGAAGTCCTTCTGCTGCTTATCCTTATTTTTTCTACTCCAATGCCAAAACTTGCTCTGTTTGAAACCTTTCTCATCAAAGATTACAGAGCGTGGGGAAGGGACGGATGGAGACACATTTTCTGATATACAATCTTGCCACCATTTCTTGTACAGATTTGCAGAAAATAATGGTGCCACAGTACAGTAGGGGGTTGCTTTTTCTCCAATGTTGAATCACCCTAAAATGTCACTTTTAGGACATACTATAACTTAATTTTGCTAGAGTGTGTTTTAAATGTAATTGTAATGACTCCTATTAGATTCCTTGCTGCACTTTAATGTAATTTTCAGGCCCCAGAATTGTCTTTTCAATGAGTACTCAGAGGAACATTTGCATTTTGAAGTGTTTACAGACTTGAGGATGTGTGTGCATTTTGAAAAAAAATGCACCATATGTTATATATTTATTAATAATACTGTGCAATTATTCTTTTGATCGCTTGAGATTTTCATCAAAGCATCTGTAAAGTATCCCCTGACAATGGTCAGAATCCTATTAGCATTTGCAGTGTATAACTGTGCCATGAGTGTGACTGATTCTACAATCTTTCTACAAGCCAGAGATTCACCATTGAAAACAATAGGGTTTGCTTGTGTGTGCAAAGCAGTAATATGCAAAATAAGATTGTTGCTGCCTTACCTTTCAAGACTTCTGTAAGTATGAGCAAGCAAGTACACATGATACAGGATTGCAGTGGCTCAAGTGGCTAAGACACTGACTGGGAGGCGGAGGGTCAGCAGTTTGATTCCTGAGTACTGCAGGAAGGAATGAGCTCCTGTCTTTGTCCTAGCTCCTGCCAACCTAGCTGTTCGAAAGCAAGAAATTGCAAGTAGATAAATAGGGACCACTTTGGTGGGAAGGTAACAGCATTCCGTGCACTCCAGTGTTTAGTCGTGCCTGCAACATGACCCCGGAAATGTCTGAAGACACCGACAGTGCTAGTTCTTAAGCTGTAAACAGAGATGGTTCAGTGTTCATTTCTGTTTACAGCCTAAGAACTGTAAACTTTCGAGCAAGGGAGACCTTTACACATGATGCCCTTTTGAACATTGCAGAAGATGGTTCTTCTGGTGTACTGTTTTTGTAACAACACTGTAGGAAATGTAGAAGTAGAACAAGTTTCCCTTTGGGTCCCAAGAGTCCTTATGTTCTCAGAGCTGTGTGCCCAAGGTTTTGCCACATGTAAATCATATGACTATGTTTTAATGTTTGCACAGGGTCCAGGTTGCTGATACTTATCTAACTGAAGGCTGAAGCAACAGATGTTATTGCTCCCATTACATCTCAGCAGTTCAATTTGCAATCAACCCAGGTATATCAAAAGGGACATGGCACTTCTACAGCTGGTATGGAAATGTTCCAGTTCATATGTCCTTGCATTCCATCCTAAGAAAAGATGAGATCAGGAATCTAGGTAGAAATCAATTTCCGGCCCAGGAGCAGATGGTTAGTGAAGATGGGTCCTCCAGATGCAGGTGGATTTCCACCACCATCCCATCAGCCCTATCCAACACAACTGATGGTAAGATAATGGTGACAAGCAAAGTGCAACAACATCTAGAAGGCTACATGTCATCCATTTCCCCCATATTGTAATATATCCCAAAGCGTACCTTTTTAAAATAGGTACCAGTGAACTTAAACCTTCCCTAAAAAAACTGGAGTTCAGTCAAATAGTGAGAACTGGGAGATTGAAGTGGGTGGGGATTTTCCTTCCTTGAAGGTAAAATGTCAAATGTAATTCCCTTTCAGGCTGTTATGGATGTTTGGATAATCTGAATTTTGCAATATAGTATAGCTGAATTCTTTATTTAAAAATTGTCAGTTTTTTTTGTCCATTCCTTGCTCAATTTTACCACCTAAAATCAGTAATATTTAACAGCCGCACTTCACATTTTGGACATTGTACAGTGTCTTTTTTGAATGGTTTATTTGGATCAATGGGCTGTTATGAACAGGGATAAGACCAGATCCTGGCTGAATTACCTGTAATTTGCTGGACTTTAATTTTATTGTGGGTTTCATATTTTATTGCAGGAATTTGATTTTATTGTGGGGTTTGAATGCTGGCTTTAGCCCTCTTGTAGGTTGTCTATGAATTGCATACAGGCCTCAGTGTACACCATAGACCTGTGATGGTGAACCTTGGCACTCTATTTTCCTATTTTACTTCTGCTTCCAGGAATGATGAGGGTGGTGCGGGCTGGATGAATCGCAGTAAACCCCTTCACGTGGATTCATGGGGGCTTGGGCTTCTGGGAATTGAAGTCCAAGGACATCTGGAGTGCCAAGGTTCACCATCATGGCCATAGACTGTTAGTCACTGTCCAGCTGATCTGCCATCAATGAGGCAGTGGAGAAGAAGTGGCCTTGTAACTACACTCCCTGTTGCTTGAAGCAGCAGCAGTGTAAGCGCGCTGGGAGGCCCTTTGCCTGCGCGCACTTTGCCGTCGCCACTGCCCAGAGGTGAAAGCATGCCTCACCCCCACTTGCATGGCTGGGAGGAGCCACCACCCCTTTAAAGGGGTGGCACTGCCCAGCCCCGCCATTCTGCTTTCCACCTCCGGAGAAGCTTTCACTTCTCCTCCAGCAGGGATTGTGGCCGTGTAGCTCTGAGAACCACCTGGTTTCCTCTGCCCCACTGCCTGCCTGTTCTCTTGCTGGCATGGCTCCTGCAGGCAAGCCTGCACTTTCCCCTGGCGGACACTTCTGCTTCCACTCTCCTGCCCGGACTCCTGCAGCTAACGTCGCACGCATGTCAGCTCACCTCATGGCTCACCTCTGTGTGGCCTCGAACCGAGCCCCTCTTCCTCCTCCGGCTCTGGCCCTGCCCGGGCCTTCCAGAGCAGAGCCTGACTGGCGCGCCCTGCCAGAGGCCCTCCTATCCAGGGTTGCCGCCCTCGAGGCCTCTTCAGGGCCTCCGGCCTTTCTGCCCCCCGCCTCAGAAGGGGCTGCCTCTGGACCTGCATTGCCTGCTCCTCCTGTATCCGCCTTGGCTGACCCTCTGCTTGGGCCTCAATCCACCCACCCACATGTGGGGGTGGCCAACCTGGCTCTCCCCACCTTGGACCCTCGTGACCAGGCTGCATCTTCTTCCACTGCCTCTTCTGGGCCCGCTGATCTGGGCCTCAGTGAGTACCCTATTGCACCAAGCACATGCCCCACTGTTGGCCCTCCTTCTGGCCCCCTTCCATCTCCATTGGGGTGGCTTTGGCACTGGCCCACCCATGGGCTCCCCACCTCCATTCACCCTATGTATCATGGTTTTATTTCCTGGCCCCCGCTGGGCTCCCAACAGCTGCCCTTGACTGCCCCTTGGCCGCCACCCAGCCAGGCTGGGCCCCACCGGAGCAATGTCTCTCTCGATGCCCTCCCCCTTGGTGATTTTGCCCTCCCCCTGGGTGACCATCTACTCCAGTCTACCCGGGACAAGATTGTATGGAGGGAATATGTTGACCTTTTTGGCTTGCTCAACCATGAGTGCATCAAGGCCAACTTTGACAAACTGGATGACCATGATAAGGATTTGGTGTGGCATAAAAAGCCCCCCCCCCTGCCCGCACGTGGGACAATTGGCTCCCTGCCTTCTTTATTTATGCTTCGGTATGCATTCGTGCCCACCTGGCCCTTGCCTTGCCCATGCTCCAATACCTTGACCTTATCTACTGGGCCCACGTGGATTTCCCGAGTGATGCGTGGAAATCGTATGATGAGAATTTCCGGAGGAGGGCCGCAGTATGGCCCAAAATGCGGTGGGATGAGCCTCTCTATTGTGGCTACTTATCCAGCCCCTATCCTCCATGCCTGTGCTGCCTGCCTTCAGGGTACCTAAAACGCCCACCCCGGGGTCTATAATATGGGCCCCCACACTTATTGCTGGGAGTCTGTGGCTTTAGTGTAAGGGACCAAAGACAATGAAACAGCCGAAGGGTTGGCTTAACACAGGTTTATTGCATGATGATCCGGAGGAACATGTGGTAATGGCGGATGAGTAGCTCAATATATACAGCTGGCTATACATTTGAATGTGGCTCATCGACAGACTATTGGTTGCTGCCTGCGTGACGTCGTAGAAGGTCACGCCCTTCTTGACCAGGTGAAGAGGTGGCGGGGAATCTTCCCGCGCTGCTGAACCAGGTGAATCTGAGCCATGAGAGCTGGACGCTTGCTATTGCCATCTAGTGGCCGCTAGCTCGCGTCCCCTTATTAGGTTTACATTGATACAGCTGATGGTTATAATGTTGCACACAGAAAGGTTACATTGTTAACACATGGCAAAGGTACATTGTTAAAGGCACAGCTTTACAGAACACAACATCCCTCCCCCCTAGGATGAGACGAAGTCTCTCAGCCAAGATGGCTTGTTGCATGTGCGTTTGGGCCGTGAAGAGGGCTGACCCCCCCCGGGGGCGCTACTGCTTCTTTGTTCCCCGGTCCCTTGTCCTGAAATGGGAGAGGGAGACTTGTTAGTGGCTTGCCGTGGTCTGGCGGCCTTAGGGGAAGGGAAAAACTCCATTGTGGGCAGACCGGGGGCAATCGGGGCTAACGAAAAACCCCTCTTCTCGCTTGGACGGGTGGGGGACCACTCCGAAACCCACCCCCCCGGTTCTGAAAATCAAAATCTAACTTAGTAGGGGCATCCGCATTTGTGGGGACATTCGGCGAGATACGTATGGGGTCGGGTTCCTCCCCCCCCTCAGAAAGATCCCCTAGGATATCTACGAGAACATCCTCCTCCCCCCTTGGTGGGGGCCCGCGGTCCCCTTTTCCTCCCCCTTGGGCTGAACGGGTGGGGGAGAACCCTAACGCTGATTTTTTCTCTGCTAGGTCTGTGCCCTGCTCATCGGAGACCCTGCGTCGGAGCTGGTCCGCGTGCCGCCTCCACAGGAGCCCTGTGCTGGTTTCCACGCGGTACGACACGGGGCCGGTTTGCTCCACGACTACACCCGGTACCCAGGCTGGGCCCGAGCTGGCGTAATTCCTGCAATGCACGGGGGCGCCTACACTGAAACTCTTTGTGGCCTCCAGCCCAATGTTCCTCCCTTTGTCCTCTACCCTCGTGGGGTCTAGCCTAGTAAGGATGGTGGTCAGTTTCCTACGCATTAAGAGCTCTGCGGGGGAGTATCCTGACGCCAACGGGGTCACCCTGTACCCTAGCAGAAACTGACACACTTGTAGGTTCAGATCCCCTGGGCCCATGCGCCGCAACGCGTCCTTCGTGGTGCGGACGAGGCGCTCTACTTGGCCATTGGTGGCCGGGTGAAACGGGGCGGAGGTGATATGCCGAACGGCGTTAATCTCCATGAATGCCCTAAACTCGGAGGACGTGAAATAACTAGCGTTGTCGCTAATTAATGTGTCGGGTATGCCGAACGTGGAAAAGAGCCTCCGCAAATGCCTAATGGTCTGGGCCGAGGAGGTGCTCGTGACTGGGATAACCTCCAACCATTTGGAGAAGGCGTCCACTACAAGAAGGAACAGGGTGCCTCTGAACGGGCCCGCGAAATCAACGTGCACCCGGGACCACGACCCCTTAGCCGCGTCCCATTCCCTGTGGGGAAGGCGGGCCTCCTCTGGTCTGGAGCATTGGCAACTTTCACAAGTGCCGACCATGTGCTCGATGTCGGCGTCTATCTGGGGCCACCAGAAGTAACTCCGGGCCTTGGATCGCACGATGCCGGGGTGGCTGACGTGCAGCAGTTTGAGCACCCGCGGCCGAAGGGAAGTGGGAATCACCACCCGCTGCCCCCACAAGAGGCACCCCCTCTCCAGGGACAGTTCTAGCTTTTTTCTGAAAAATGGGGCGAACTCCTCCGCTGGGGAGGACGCCGGCCACCCTTTCTGCACCCAGGAGCTAACTGCCGCTAACGTCTTGTCCTTCTCTGTCGCTTTGGCAATGTCAGCGGGCATTACGGGGGGCGAATCCAGCACCTCTATCATAAGAACCTGATGGTCCCGCTCCCCCTTGCTCACCTGGCTGGGCATTAGGGGGAGGGGAGACCTTGATAGAGCGTCCGCGTGGCTGATCTCTTTCCCGGGCCGGTAGACCAACGTGTGCTGATACGCGTTGAGAAAAATGGCCCACCTGAGCAACCTCGGGGACAGGATCTGTGGGGTGGGCTTATCTGCGGTAAAGATGCCTAGCAGGGGCTTGTGGTCTGTTACAATTGTGAAGGGGCGGCCGTAGAGAAAATCGTGGAATTTTTTCGTCCCCGCGACTATTGCTAGTGCCTCCCTGTCTGTCTGTGCGTAGTTTCTCTCCGCTTGGGACAGGGACCTGGAGTAAAATGCTATCGGGGCCTCCCTTCCGTTTTCCAACACGTGGCACAGCACCGCCCCCACCCCCACTGGAGATGCATCACAGGTCAGAACTACTGGGTGTTTGGGGTTGAAGTGGGTCAGTATGGCGTCGGATGCCAGGAGGCTTTTTAGCTCGCTAAATGCCCTTTCTTGGTCATCGCCCCACTTCCATGCCTGGTCTTTCTTTAGCAGTTTGTGTAGCGGTTCAGCCACCGCTGCCTTCCGGGTGAGGAAGGAGTGGTAAAAGTTGAGCAGCCCTAGGAACGACTGCAGCTCGGGCTTGGAGGTGGGGCGGGGGGCTTTCTTAATGGCTGCCACCTTGGACTTGGATGGTTTTATTCCCTCAGGAGTCACACAAAACCCTAGGAACTCAACCTCGGTTGCGAAGAAGACGCATTTGTCCTTTCGCAGTCTCAGCCCCGCTTTTTCGAATATTGTCAGGACCTTCCCCAACCTCTTGGCCAATTCAGGCCGACTCCCCCCCCCCCCCCGTTATTAACACGTCATCAAAATAAGGCAACACCCCCTCCAGTCCCTTCAGGAGGCGTTCCACGAGTGATTGGAAAATTCCAGGCGCCGAATTCACGCCGAACTGGAGGCGAGTCACCTGGAACGCCCCCTTATGGGTGACTATGGTCTGCACAGCAGCTGCGGCAGGGGACACCGTAAGCTGCTGGTAGGCCTGTGCTAAGTCGAGCTTAGCGAAACACTTTCCCCCGTGTAACCTGGCCAGCAGATGGCTGACTACCGGCACCGGATATGCATTCGGGCGGATCGCCTTGTTGATGGTGCACTTGTAGTCGGCGCATATGCGGACCTCCCCATTGGCCTTTAGTGCGGTTACAATTGGAGTTTCCCACTCCGCGGAATCAACAGGCACAAGGATTCCCTGGCCCACCAATTTGTCCAGTTCCGCCTCTATCTTGTCCTTAAGTGCGAACGGCACCCGGCGTGGTTTCAGACGAATTGGGCGGACCTCCGGGTCCAGGTCGAATGTCACTGGGGGCCCCTTGAATTTCCCCAGTCCTTTTTTGAAAACTTCGGGGTGCGCCTCGCACACCTCCAGAATTGGATCAGTCCCAACGGCGTGCATCCCAACGGCGTGCACCCCCCCAATAAACAAGCCCAGGGGCTGGAACCATTGAGTCCCGAGGAGGCTGCAATCTCCCCCTTTGAGCTCGACTAGGGGCAGGGACGCGGCGTGCTTCTTGAATTTCACCTGAAATTCTCCAACCCCCAACACTGGACTACTGTTCCCTTACACGTCCCGTAGTGTGGACCTCAATGCTTTGAGCTTGGGTCGCTTATGGGGGGGGGGGGCAATTCCCAAAAACTCCCTCTGGGAAATGATTGAATATGAGGACCCCGAGTCAATTTCCATCCTAATGGGAACCCCTTGGACTAGTATCTCAACAAAATAGCGGGGGTGTCCTGCAGACACGCTGAACACTGGGGCGTCGTCCTCGCTGCCGTCGGAGATGCGGCCCACGCCGTCCTGCTTCCGCGTGGCCTGGGCGCCGTCCTTGGGTCTCGTTGAGCGGTCTTGTCCCGCGGAACGGTCTGCGGAGCTCCTCTGGGTCTCGCGCTTCTTCCTGCACACCTTGGCGATGTGCCCGCGGCGGCCGCAGTTGTGGCACTCGGTCTTCCGGAACGGGCACTTTACGCGGTCGTGGGCCGCTCCACAGCCGTCGCATCGCCGGCTCTCCTTCCGGACCCTCCGGACGTCCTCGTCGTCGCTGCTCTCTGTGGACGACCTCGAAGTTTGCCGGGCCGCCTGTACCAGAGCCTCTGCCTTGCTCGACTTTGGCCGCCAGTCCTGGAGTTCTTGGACCCCGGCCTTCGTAGCTTCTGCGGCCTGGGCCGCTCTGACGACCTCCTGCAACGTGGGAGGCGGCTCTTGGTTCATTAATGTGTGCTGGGTCTCGGCGTCGTTCAGGCCGCACAGCACACAGTCCCGGAGGGTGATTTCGGCATTCTCCCATTTGCACGGGCCGGCCGCCAGCCGCAGGGCCACCTCGAATGCGGCGACCGTCTCCCCGGGCGCTTGGACTCGCCTCCAGAATGCACTCTGAGCGGGAAACATCGCCGTGGCGGGCCGGACGTGCTCACGCAGCATCTGCATGAGTTCCTTGGCCTTGAATTCGCTCACCCTCCTCGGTGCAATCAGGTCCACCAAGGTCCTTTTGGTTTCTTGTCCGAGCATCCTGGTGAAGATGGCCCTTTTCTTTGCCTCTTCCGTGACTTCGGACTCGATCAGTGCTGCCTGGAAGTCCATCTCGAAGATCTCCCAGTCGCCCGGTTTCCTGATTTCGAAACCGGCGCATGTCTTGGTCCCGTGGGCTGCCATTATCCCACCTTCGTCGCCAATTTAGTGTAAGGGACCAAAGACAATGGAACAGCCGAAGGGTTGGCTTAACACAGGTTTATTGCATGATGATCCGGAGGAACATGTGGTAATGGCGGATGAGTAGCTCAATATATACAGCTGGCTATACATTTGAATGTGGCTCGTCGACAGACTATTGGTTGTGCCTGCGTGACGTCGTAGAAGGTCACGCCCTTCTTGACCAGGTGAAGAGGTGGCGGGGAATCTTCCCGCGCTGCTGAACCAGGTGAATCTGAGCCATGAGAGCTGGACGCTCGCTATTGCCATCTAGTGGCCGCTAGCTCGCGTCCCCTTATTAGGTTTACATTGATACAGCTGATGGTTATAATGTTGCACACAGAAAGGTTACTTTGTTAACACATGACAAAGGTACATTGTTAAAGTCACAGCTTTACCGAACACAACAGTGGCACAGGGCCGATGCACCAAGAAACAGTGCCGGTATAAACATGAGTGCCTGGTCTGCCTCTGCAAACACGACGGCACCTCCTGCCCTTTGCTTGCCTCCACTCGCTCTCCAGCTTCGGTGAGCCCAAGCTGCCCTGCCATCTCAATGCCTGTTTCCACTATTCCTCTTCTCTCTCCCCCCCTCCTGTAGGGCCTTGTTTTGTTCTTTGGTGACTAACGTTTTTCCCTATCCGTTTCTTGTTCCTGCACAGCTTTTTTTCCTGGGCTGCTTGACCTTGCTGTTCCTGCCTTGGGCATTGCATTGCCCTAGCCATGGCTAGTTTCCCCCGGTTTTCCTTGCACTGGGGTCCCCTCAGTCCGGGCTCTGGGCTGGGTGAGGTGTGTTCATTGTCTCCTCCCCATGTGGTGGTTAGTGTGGGTGTACTCAATTTTAAATTTCTCCATCTCATCGGGTATGGGCTGGGGTTGCTGCAGGAGCTGGTACAGTATCACCTAGGGGTGCGCCTCTGGCTTCTGTAGCAACCTTCCACTGGGGCTGGCTTAACCCTTTCTTTCTTCTCTGCCACCCTGTGTGGCTTTTCTCCACCCTTGTGCGGTTAGCCAATAGTAATTTCCTCCCGGTGGAATTGGTTACCCTTCTTCCTTTTTCACACCCACACTACTGGCCCCAGTGCAATGTTTACTTTGCATTATCATTGCAGGTGCACCCCCCAAAGAAAGACTCAGACACCGGTATATGGATAAAGGCATCGGGCCACTTTTATTGAACAATGCCCTAGTCCAAATTATAACTTTCAATTGGTGTAATCATCTAATTGTAATTCTTTAAGGCAAGCAGGCCGCAGTAACACTGGTAAGGTTCCTCCCAAAATGCCAATGGCAATTGGCTACATGTAACTATTTGTATCAATTTGTTTGTTGACACAAACAAATTGTTAACCGGAGTCAATAAACTATCTACTGACCCCACCCTATGACGTGTATCTGTTAAATATCAAGGCGATGCAGGCTGTGAAGCTCCTGCCATCACCCCTTGCCTGGTTCGCCCTTGACCGGCCAAACCTATTTCCCCTGTACCTGTCTACGTGTTGGCCAGTCAATTGAGAACCTGCCGGATACCTATGGGTCATAAATCTTTACCTTACCAGTGCTACCCGCCACACGGGGAGGTGTCCATGATGACTCACCACCACCACCCCCAGACCATCAGCTCGGTCAGCAGGCCTGCTTGCATATCCTCAAGAAAGAGGTTCATACCTCTGGCCGACAAGTGGACCCCATCATAATCCTGCAAGCCTATCCTAGGGTGCCGGATGCTGTCCCCAAGCCCTTGTCTGCCAGGAACCGGGCAACAGCCCTGTTCACCGAGCACCGAGCACGGTCAAGGGCACGGAGGTCAACACCTCCTATGTAAGTATGTCGCGGCACCATGTCCGACCATAGCAGCCGTGTGGACGGCCATACGTAATGCAAATAGGCTAGGTCCCTGCAAATCGTGAACTTTAAAAGGAGGCCAGTAACCAGGGCAAGGTCATTGCCACCGAGATGCAGGATGAGGCCATCAGGCGGTTCAGCATCCCTGATGGAAAACAGGAATGGCAACAGTTCCTGCCAGTTCATACCGCGCTTACCGTACCATCGCAAATGTGCGGTTGCACGTAGCCCGAGATGGGGTCCCCACTCTGTCGCCGCAGCATACTGCGCTGCCCAGTGCACGTAACTGTGGCCCACCAGCCATACTGCCACCAGTGTGCGGGGACACACAGGATCTGTAAAAGAAGGAAAAAAGGAATAATGACATAACTGGTACTCATGCATGGAGGGGGCGTACGTACAATGCAAAGCGCATGGATCCCCACCTGCCCATCCTGCGTATATCAGCCTCAGAGTACCCAAACACAGCCGCAGTAGAAGCGGCGCCTATCCTAAATGAATGGGTGCCGTAACGAGCCCCAGGGAGGCCCACACTGGTAAGTGCCATGCCGGTCACCCTCCAAAACTGGAATTTAGTAAGGGGAGACCCATCCTGGTGGCAGAAAAATGGGCCAGGGTGCATACCACGCACTGTCAAAAACTCATGTAGGGCACCAACCGGACAGATGTCTTCAATGGAACATCGTAGCAGTCTAACTCCACTGCCTACGCCATGCTGATCAATCTTTGAGGACCGTATCCTCAACTGAGCCCACTCTTGTGTAACATAGACATCGTCGAGTTCCAGTGCCCTATGAGACGCATCCACCTTAGACAGTGGTACCCTCTCACTGATGCGGAGTGCTCCAAAGAAGGCTACAGTGGTAGCTGCGTGAAAAAGAGCCACCTCATACCTATCATAGCATAAGTTATGCCAGCCTCGCGCAAGGTGGGTAAGAACCTCTGGTGAAATCAGGTGACATGTGTCCTGGCAGCGGCCACGTTCACGTGTCCACCCTTCCAAAACATGACGTATACAGAAATCATTCACGCAGTCAGCGAAGCCCCGCACCTTGGCCATAAATGCCAGTGCCGAAAGCCTAGAGGCTATAGTGCGAGGGCCAGCCCATGACCGTGAAGATAAACAATATATTGTAAAATCTGGTCCACAGGTATTGGCCACACTTCGGGTAAACGTAGTTGCCCACAAAAGGTTCTAAGTTGTATGAAAGCATGTTGATACGCCTTACGCGTGCGAGGTGCCAAAGACATGCCGATCGCCCGGTTCACCTCTCCTCGCCAAATGTCCAAATCTCGGCCGGGAGTGGCGAGGGGAATTCCTCTGCTTCGGGAGCCAAGGCTCGGAACCGGGATATCTGCAGGCGGGATAAAGCATCAGCAATATCATTATTAATGCCTGGTTCATGTCTGGCCTTGAAGAGCACATTAAGGCGTAGTCTTCTCAAGAGAAATTGACGGACAAATGCCATGACCCTAGGGGATTTGGACATCTGAGTGTTAACAATGTGCACCACTGTAGCATTGTCACACCAAAAATGGACCACTGAGTTGACCCACTTATCGCCCCATAGCATTAGTGCCCCCAAAATGGGAAAAAATTCCAGGAAAGTAAGATCGCGGAGATGATCAGTGCCCTGCCATGCGTGAGGCCATAGGCCATATGCCCACCGCCCCTCGAAATAGATCCCATAACCCAGAGAGCCGGAGGCATCCATCTGTACTTGAAATTTAGGGCAGACCATAAGGTCCGATCTCCAAAAAGAGACCCCGTTAAATTCCTGGAGGAATGTGAGCCAAACCGATACAGATTACTCTGTAAAAGAGTATATGTGAATACCCTTGTCTGTGCAGCACATGTGGCTGCTCCATTCACCAATAGGCCTATCTACTCATTTCCCTCTGAAGGCTTTGTCAGGGGTTAGATTAGCTACCATACAAAAGTGGGAGGGATGTTCCCTACATGCAAAAAAAAAAAGATTTTAATATGTGTACATTTATATGTAAATCCTTTTCTCTTTGAAGCTCTGACATAAATGATATAAATAATATGTATTTTGAGCTCATACTGACTCAGGTCAATTGGTTCACACACCTGTCTCAGAAAGCAATACAAACCTGGGAGAAGCACCATACTATGATATGATTGGCAGACAAGTATATATTTCATGTTAATATTCCAGTGATTGAACTGTGCTATTTTAAAAACATGGCTTGAATAGAAAATCAGTGCATGTGATAAGCTAAATATAACTGCACATGATAGATTCATTTATCAAACGTGGGTGATTTTTTAGAAATAATGACTAGTGTCAGAAGCTGGTTCAGAAGACTTCCAACGTAATCCAATCACCAGCATAATGATCCATCACCTGTCTTGCATGCCTGTGAGAAGAGATCCTCAGTGTGAATGGGTTGCATCTTCTCCTTTTCCTTCCCTCCTCCATAAAGAGCATGAGGAGCTTGAACACCAAGTGCTTGGGAAGTTGTGAACTAATGCATATTTTTGCCCTCCCAGACCCAAGTAAGAGCCGGAGGCATTTTTGTTGGTAAAAAATAACTGGCTACTTTATTAAACAAACCAATTAGAATTTATGGCATAACAGTTAAATTAGCTGCTCTGAACTGGGGTGTAGCAACATGGTAATGAGATTGTTTATCAGTTGTTTGTTTGTGATCTGCAATTAATGGCCCAAATTGTGTGCTGTCATTTTTTAGCCAGATTACTGGCTAATCAGCTGTCCAGCTTGGTTAGTTTAACTATATTTACCATTTTTTCTTCCAACAGCCCCTTTTGCATATAATCTTATGGCCTAGGCTGTTGGCAGCACAACTTTTCATTAGAGTTACCAATTTTTGGGCTAAATTGAAACTTTTTAACCATTTTACCCGCCAACGTGACCAGTAAAGGAGCTACCGAAGAAAAAATTAGCACCCCATGCTCGACCCAACGGGCCAGTGTGGGATGGGCAAAAAAGCACAAACCCAGGGACAATAGAGTTTGAGCCAAAAATTCCCATCCGGCCCCAATAGTGACCAAAAATTATGACACTGGAAGTCAGGTAGGAAGGGTGGGCAGAAAAGCAAAACTGAAAGTGAAGGCACATTGTGCAATTTACAGCCACCTTTTATAGGGGTGAAGCCACGCCCCTAGCAGGGAGCACACTGAACATGCACTTCTGCCTCATCTCCCTGGGGTGGGGATGGCAAAGTGCGTGCATGGTGCATGAGGCACGGTGCACGCATGCATTCTGTCTGATTTGCTGGAGTATGAGTTATGGCAGCATTGTTGGGCATCTGGGCAGCAATAGAGGAGATGGCATATAGCTGGTGGGAGGGGATAGGGGTAAAGCTCAGTAGAAGCCCCTCCTAATAGCATTCAGCCCATGCCACTGTCTACCTAACAGAGAGGGTAGGTGATAAGAGAGCAAACTCAGGTCTCATAAGGTGGCAGTAGTAGATAGAAACATCAGTCAGGTGTAAGATGGCAGTGCTGTATGTGTACCACCCACGTACCTAATGTCCATAAGGTAGCCTACTTTCTTTGCTTTCGGCCAGCTAACACAGAAGAAGGTGGGCTTCCTCATGAAATGAGGTGGTACCATTAAGTCCCTTACCTCAGGCAGCAAAACAACATGGGCAGCATAGAGCATATGTTCGAAGAGGGGTTTTCTCTCTCTTCAGACTTTCTGCTGTAACCAGGATGAGTATGATGATGAGACAGGAGGCTAGGCACTGTCTTCTTAGACTGTTCTCAGCACTAAACTGAATAACACCAATAGGGCTTGTGCAAATAGGAACTTTTGTTTAAAAAATCTTGATTTGGAGGGTTGCAGAAACACACAAAGGGTGTATCACCCAAACTGATGTGTATTCAGGTCTTCATATGGAGAAAAAAGGCAAGTGGTGAAGAAGGGGAGGGGGAGAAGAAGAGGTGGTGTAATATTTGTGACTGGCAGCTCCACCTTCTAATGGTTTTGCAAAGGAAGGGTTTTGAATACTATATTCCATGGTGGATCCAGCATGCAGTGTGCTTCAACAAGGCTCTCCCTAAAAGAGCAGTTGTGTTAAAATACTTTTTGTGGAGTCTGTGAGACCTGATGGTGTAAAATTAGGCACTTATCTGGAAAGTGCTAGATGTGCTGTCCTCTCCACTGTATTCTCCCAGCCCATCACAAAACCTTCTCAATTACACTTTGTGTGAGTTTGATACCAACAAAGCTCTCTCTCTTTAACTATTTTTCATTCACTAAAACTCCCAATCTCAGGGTTGGACAAAGTAGAAATGGACATCTAGCCATGACACATTTTGTTCTTTACTGTATTTAGGGTATATTTGGTGGATTGTGAGTCTACCACAGGTTTATGGGGCAGAAAACTGGCCTCTGGAGCAAAGTTATCAACCTCTCCCCCAGGCACTTCACTTATCTTTCTGAGATGTTTCATGCTTCTTACTTGGGATACATATGTCATTTTAATGCATATTGTCCCAAAAGTCATGGAGGAAACTGGCAGGAAATGAAGCTTGTCCCCGGCTAAACCTTGCCAATCAAGTCTGCTCAGAATTAAAAGCAGCATTTGTAGGAATCAGGGCCGCTAGGACGGCCGTTGGGTCCCGGAGGAGACTGATCAAGTAACGATACGAGGCAGTATGGAGCGAGATCAGATCAGTGGTTTATTGAGGAAAAAGCATCATCATATATAGATCAGAAGGCAATGCAGGAAAGAATCGTCATCTGACAGAAAATCACATCACCCATTTACTCGGGTTAATGGGGAATCTCTCTTGGGGAAGTTAATTAACTCGGGCAAACACTGACAGGGGAAAACCATTGTTCGGGGCTTACGCCAGAGTAAATATGGCTTCTATTTGCACCAAGGATTGGGCTGATCTGTGAGTCAGTAATTGCTTAATGGGTAACGGAGGTTAGCGATCTGCTCTCTCAGCAGAACCGCCAGTCAGGTCAGGTGTGGGTGAATAAACCCTTATGATTTATACTATTAATCCGCTCCCCCAATTTCCGTACTGGCAAGGGCCAGTGGCCAGGAGTCTGCTCGACTGGTTTAACCTCTGCCAAGGTTCTATGCCAATTGGGCATGCGGAATCCGCATCTCCCCTTTTTCTATTGTTTAGGAACCTGACAGGCGACCCTGCGTAAGAGGGGCATCAGCTGATGTGCGGGAATGACATAAGAACATAAGAACATAAGAACAGCCTTGCTGGAACAGGCCACAGCCCATCCAGTCCAGCATTCTGTCTCACACAGTGGCTCACCATTTCCTTCAGGGTATTTCCAAGGAGATGCCCTCACCTGCTTAGGATCCCCTGGAAATGGCATTGAGAGATATCCTGCCTATCTCTCCAACCCGGAGGTTGTCCTTAGGTAGCCATAATTATAGCCATTGATAGCCTTGTCCTCCATGAACTTGTCTAATCCTTTCTTAAAGCTGTCAAGACTGACAGCTGTCACCACTTCTTCTGGCAGGGAGTTCCATAGACCAGTAATCCTCTGGGTGAAAAAGTACTTTCTCTTATTTGTTTGAGAACTAGTACCCAAAAGTTTCATGGAGTGTCCCCTAGTTCTAGTGTTGTGCGATAGGGAAAACAGTTTTTCCTTATCTACTTTGTCCACACCGTGCATGATTTTATAAACTTCAATCAGGTCACCTCTTAGACGCCGTCGTTCAAGAGTGAAAAGGCCCAACCGTTGCAGCCTCAGATGGTAAGGAAGGTGTTCCAGTCCCCTAATCATTCTGGTTGCCCTCCTCTGTACTTTCTCCAACTCCATAATATCCTTCTGGAGGTATGGCGACCAGAACTGTACACAGTATTCCAGATGGGGCCTCACCATAGATTTATAAAGAGGCAAAATGACACTTGCTGACTTATTTTCTATACCCTTCCTAATGATCCCTAACATTGAGTTTGCTTTTTTCACTGCTGAGGCACACTGGGTTGACACCTTCATTGAGCTGTCCACCAGGACACCAAGGTCCCTTTCCTGGTTTGTCGCAGAGAGTTCAGACCCCATCAGTTTATAAATGTAATTGGGGGTTTTTGCCCCAACATGCATCACTCTGCACTTACTGATGTTGAAGCTCATTTGCCACTGTTTTGCCCACTCCCCCAGTGTCAAGAGATCCCTCTGGAGCTCTTCACAATCTCTCACAGTTTTCACTACCCTGTATAATTTAGTGTCGTCAGCAAATTTGGCTACCTTGCTTTTTACTCCTACCTCTAGATCATTTATGAAGAGGTTGAAAAGCAGGGGTCCCAGTACTGAACCTTGGGGGACCCCACTCTTTACTTCCCTCCACTTGGAGAAGTGTCCATTTAGTGCTACCCTCTGTTTCCTGTCCCTTAGCCAGTTGCTGATCCAGGACAAGACCTGTCCCTTTATTCCATGACTGGTAAGTTTATTCAAGAGCCTTTGGTGTGGGACCTTGTCAAAAGCCTTCTGAAAGTCCAGATAAGCAATGTCAACTGGATCCCCCTTATCCACATGCTTGTTGACACTCTCAAAAAATTCCAACAGATTAGTGAGGCATGATTTGCCCTTGCAAAAGCCATGTTGGCTCTCCTTTAGAGCTTCTCTTCTATGTGCCTATTAATTCTATCTTTTAGGATGGTTTCCATCACTTTACCTGGGACACATGTCAAACTGACAGGCCGGTAATTTCCTGGATCACCCCTGGATCCTTTTTTGAAAATTGGTGTTACATTCGCTACCTTCCAGTCATCAGGCACAAAGCCTGATTTGAGGGAAAGATTATATATTTTGGCTAGGATATCAGCAATTTCATCTTTAAGTTCCCTGAGAACTCGTGGATGGATGCCATCTGGTCCTGGGGATTTGTTAGTGTTTAGCTTAACAAGACATGCAAGGACCTCCTCCCTGGTTATTTCTATCTTGATTAATTCTTCGGTTTCCCTCCCTACGAAGATAGGCTCTGTTTTGGGCATGTGGTCTCTGTCTTCTTCAGTGAATACTGAAGCAAAGAATTCATTGAGTCTCTCTGCAATCTCTGTTTCCTCTTTAATAACCCCTTGCCTTCCATTGTCATCTAATGGTCCAATGGCCTTCCTAGTTGGGTTCTTACTTCTAATGTACTTAAAGAAGTCTTTGTTATTTCTCTGAGTATTTTTAGCTATACGCTCCTCAAAGTCTTGCTTTGCTTTCCTGATTGTTGCCTTGCATTTGTTCTGCCAGAATTTATGTTTCTGCCTGCTGTCCTCATTTGGACAAGCCTTCCATCTTCTAAATGAGCTTTTCTTGCTCTTGATCACTTCCCGAACAGCTCCTGTAAGCCACATCGGAGTCCTCTTGGACCTGGCAGTGCCCTTTTTCCTTTTGGGTATGCATTCCAATTGAGCCTCTGTTATTGTTTTTGTAAACAGCCTCCATGCCTCTTGGAGTGTTTGGACTCTCTCAATTTTCCCTTTCAGTTTCTTTTTTACTAGTTTCCTCATCTTTGGGAAATTTCCTTTTTGAAAATTTAAGGTCTCTGTGTTAGATTTTATCAGTGACTTGCGGTCTATGATCAAGTTAAACATAATTGAGTTGTGATCACTGTTCCCTATTGGATCAGTCACATTAACATCTTGCACCAGATCCTGAGTATTACTCAGGATCAAGTCAAGGATTCTTGTACCTCTAGTTGGGTCTTCAACCATCTGTCCCAGGGAACAATCATTGAGCATATCTAGGAACTTTATCTCTTTATCGTGTGCTGAACAACAGTTCACCCAGTCTATGTGAGGGTAATTGAAGTCCCCCATTATAACCAGGCTTCCCTTCCTGGATGCCTCCTTTACAACATTCTCCAACTGCCAGTCTCCCTCAAGAGTTTGGGTCGGAGGCCGATAGTATATGCCTACTGTTAGACCATCCTTGTGGCCTGGTACTCTTACCCACAGAACTTCTAATGGTGACTCCAAATCACCTAGATATTCCAATTCATACGATTTTATCACTTCTTTGACATACAAGGCTACACCACCTCCTGTTTGCCCCTTCCTATCCTTCCTGTACAGTTTGTAGCCTGGGATAACTGTATCCCATTGGTTATCATCCGTCCACCAGGTTTCAGTGATACCAATAATATCAATATTTTTATCTATTGCTAAGTATTCCAGTTCCCCTATTTTGTTACGGAGGCTTCTGGCATTTGTATACAAGCATTTATATATGCTTTCCTGATACAGTCTTTTGAGTCCAGTTGCATTGTTAGACTGCCTCTTGCATCCTTCTGCTAGAGTGCTGGTGACTTGCTCCTTGCTCTGCTCAGTAATTTTTGCATCCTCCTCACTACTCAAGTACACACTTTCCCGAACCGGATGCTGCCCAGCTCCTGTCGGCTTTCCCCCAGTTATCAGTTTAAAAGCTGCTCTGCAGCCTTTTTGATGTTGAGTGCCAGCAATCTGGTCCCATCATGGTTTAAATGCAACCCATCCCTCCTGAACAGATTTGGCGTGTCCCAAAATGTTCTCCAGTTCCTGACAAATCTGAAGCCCTCCTCTCGACACCACCGCCTCATCCACGCATTGAGGCTTCTGAGCTCTGCCTGCCTGGTAGGTCCTGCGCGAGGGACAGGCAGCACTTCTGAAAATGCTACCTTGGAAGTCCGGGACTTCAATCTTCTTCCTAACAACCTAAATTTGGCTTCCAGGACAGACCGCTTGGCCTTCCCAATATCATTAGTACCAACGTGTACCATGACAACTGGCTCGTTCCCAGTTCTCTCTAACAATCTATCTAGATTTCTTGTGATGTCTGCAACTTTTGCACCTGGCAGGCAAGTCACCATACGGTTATCATGTGCATCACAAATCCATTTCTCTGTATTTCTAATTATTGAATCGCCTAGTACAAGGAGCCTCTCTCCTGCAATCTGTTCATCTACATGCACCTCATCAACCATATTAAGGGAGAGAACCTCAGTTTGTTCCTGTTGTTCATCTTCCTGGATCTCATCAAGTGTGATGAAGGAGAGATCATCAGGTGGAACCAGTTGTTCCTCTGTGTGTTCCTCATCAGGTGTGATAAGGGAAAGAGCCTCAAATTTATTCTGTAATTTCAGACTCTCAGAGTGATCCCCTACTCTTCTCCTCCTTCGGGAGGACACTTCGGGGCTCCCCCCACGAGAGACACCTTGACAACAGCGAGGGAATACATTGCATGAAACAGCATCCTGCTATGCCTAGTACTATCACCCCCACAATCACTTGAAGCGTCGTCTGGAGCCACCCCCACGGGAGCCATGACCATAACGAACTCCACCAATCCCATATCGAACCCTGCTTAATGTTCTTGACTAGGGTGTGGAGGTCCGTGAGCTGGCTCTGGACTTTGCGTGAGTTGTCAGTGAGATTAAAGCAACACATGCCATGGACAGATTCGCAACCCAAGTGATGCAATAACAGGAGATAGTCTATAGCCGCTCGATTGTCAAGAATGGCATGGCGAAGCTCTGCCTGCTCCTGATTGAGCAGCGCTATCGCCGAGGAGGTATGGTTAATGGCTTTTGCTAATCTGCAAGCCAATTGACCAATTCTCCGAGCGTTGCCGACGGCTAAGCCTGGCACACCAAGTATGCTGACTGCCAACGAGACGTATTCAGCTGGGCTAAGAACCCTAATGTTGCTATCACATGAGCTGTCTAACTGGGTGGCACAGGTGTGTCGAATGGGTGAGGAGACATCTGAAACATTTGTGCTTGGGGTAACCATATCCTTAGTGGGGAGTAACAGTGTCAAACGACTGATACAACATATAGAATCTGATACATTTGCGGGAATGTAGTTCCAAGTGTACTGGTTACATGTAAAGAACCAACCCGAAGGTAGGGTAACATGAGCATACATTGAGCCAAGTGTCTCTGGTTTATCACAAGTCCAATTGCTGCTGCCAGTGTCGAGGCAGCGGTGTTGAGTTCGGCCGACTGCAGTGCAGCCGACCATTCGAGCACAAGTAGAGTTCGGGCGGACCGCCACTCGAGGAGTGTGGAGAGTGGCTGCGTCAGCCGGAAAAGTCATTGTCAGCTGCATTCCCCCCCAGCGAGCGTATGCTGTGAAGCTCGCCGGGAGATGCGGACCGAAAATCCGCTTCAGCAGCCAGTCGCCATCCCTGGTGCGTGCATCTAGAGTGTGGCACACTGGGATGAGGCAGGTGCCCAGAATTGAGGCAGAACCAATGTCCTGCTTCAGGCAAAAATCGGACTGGTTGACGAGACCCGCCAACCTTTCCCATAAGTTGTAGTGCATCCGGGCTGAAAAGTCTCCGCCTGGCATCAAACCGTTGGCCTTTAGTGAGACTGCCTGGACGCCTCCCCCCGCAAGCAGGGAGAGGGCCAGGATGATGGTGACTGCCATGGAGTTGGCATTAATCTGGGCAAAGACTGCAGCTACGAAATTCTCCAGTGTCGGCTCCCTCTCCTCGCGTCGGAGGGCGTCCTGGGCCTCACTGCAAAGGGTCTTGACCATCCCCCAGGTGATCCTCGGCGCTGTCGTCCGCAGTCGCCGCTTCTCCCGCCGGGTCCCCTCGGTCAGGGTGAGGTCCTCCATCTCCGGGATCGGACTCGGATCGGCCTGGGTCCATGCCATGTGGCTCCAAGTGAGGCTTAACACACCGAGCTGGAATCCAAACGACACCTGTAGGAGACATAACTGCAGCATACCCTCTTCCCCAGGTTACGAGTGGCACTGGGCCCCTCCAGGAAGGGTCCGGTATCGGACCATCGGTCGCGGGAGAGCTTCCGAATGGCGGAAGTGTTTCTCCTGCGGCGTGCAATCGGAAAAAACATTAAGGTGATTGTACGTGAACAATACCTTATTCAGACAATGCTGTGCCTGACCCTGTGACTTGGGGAGGGCTGGTGGCTCGCCCCTTTCTGTTTGTTTGTCAATATAGGACTTGAGTGTCCGATTGACTCGTTCCACAATCGCTTGCCCCTGCGGATTGTAAGGAACGCCAAAGGTATGCTTAATATCCCAAGTGGTCATGAAGTTAGCCAACTGCCTAGAACTGTAGGATGGCGCGTTATCGGTTTTCACGTGCCGCGGTTTGCCCATTGCCGTGAAGCAGGAAAGGAGGTGCTGCTCCACGTGGGAGGCTGTCTCCCCTTTTTGCACTGTCGCCCAGACGAATTGTGAAAAGGTATCAATGCAAACGTGCATGTACTGCCACTGCCAAACTGCGGAACATGTGTGACGTCCATTTGCCACACCTGGTTAGCCTCTGTCCCTCGTGGGTTGACCCCCCACGAGGGCCCCCCCCGGTGCCCCTGCACAATGCTGGCAAGAGAGAACTATGCCTTGGGCTTGAGAAAGTGGCAGATTGAATTGTCTGGTGAGCGCTTTGGCATTCTGATGAAAGAATGCATGACTTTGAATTGGAGTAGTGAAAACACCTAACACTGAACGTTGCTGAATTTCCTTTGCAGCCGTGTCCGCTCTGCTATTGCCCGCCGAAATCTGACCCGGTAGGTCTTGGTGACTTCGGATGTGGGCAATATAGAGCGCTTCCGTGCGGTTTCGCAAATGAAATTGAGCAGTGAGGAACAAACTCAGCAAATTCTTGTCTATCGCGGGAGTGATGTATGCTCCCGGTAGACTGTGAAGCAAATTCCTAACATACTGACTGTCAGTAATGATGTTTAGGTGCTCTTTGGCGAAGGTGTGCAAGGCAAGGTTCACCGCTGCCAACTCTGCCCGCTGCGCGGACTTCTGTGGAAGAGTTAACAGCGTGCGCCAAGCCTGGCCCTCCTGCCAAGTCAAGACACCATATGTGCGACCCCCATCCGTAAAAACTGTCCTGGCCCCCTGAAGTGGGACCAGCGAGAGCAATTCGAACAAGCTGACTGTCTGCGTTTGAAGTGAGACGAGTCTGGAGTCCTTCGGCAAGTGGTATGCCAAGCATCCGGTGAATCCCTCCAAAGCAATTGGAAGCGAGTCACCGAGCTGCATCAATTGCTGAACCTGCTCTTTGGTAAACGGGACCACGATCTTTGCTAAGTCGTGCCCTGAAATGTCCCTAGCTCTCAGCCTTCCGCGGTAAACCACCGCGGAGACCAATTCTTGGGGAGGAACGATGTTTCGGGAAGAGGTGTTCGGCAAGTACACCCATTCCACGATACTCACCCCTTTCTCGGAATCTACCCCCAGGGCTCCGGTGAACATGGATCCTGCCCGAACTATGTACAAGTTCAGGATCGGGGCATATGGCCCCTGAGCAATCCTGTCCACCCACCTTTGGCTGAGAATTTGGTTGACCTTCTCGAGAGCCAAGCGTGCCTCTCGAGGAATTTGTATCCGGTCTGCCGGCTGCTTGCCTAGCGTGAGCAGCTAGAAGAGCGGTTTCAAAAGATCCGTATCCAATCTGAAGTACGGTCTGGCCCAATTAATGTTTCCTAAAACCTGCTGCAATTCTACCAGGGTGACTGAGTCCTTTAAGTTGATCTGAGGCAAAATTGGTGCTGCGAAGGAACGGAGAAGCCGATGACCCAAGTATGAGAAGGGCTCGGTTCTCTGCACTTTCTCTGGGGCAATGAGTAACCCTTTCTCCCCCAGGCTGGCCTGGAGGTCTGTAAACATTTCGCTGCCGAGTTGCGGCGCCGCGACCAAGATATCATCCATGAAATGGCATACTAAAGCTGTGGGATGAAGGTTTCAAAACTTTGCCAGTGCATTGTGAACATAAATTTGGCACAGGGTGGGCGAATTGAGCATGCCCTGTGGCAAAAATTTCCACGTGTAACGCTGCGTGGGCTCACTGTGGTTCACAACCGGCACCGTAAAGGCGAACCTTTCCCTGTCCCTGGGGTCTAAGGGAATGGTGTAAAAGCAATCCTTGAGATCTACAACTAGGATCTCCCACCCCTCGGGAATCATATTTGGATTTGGGATGCCGCATTGAAGCGGACCCATTGGCTGTATACATTTATTGATCTCTCTGAGATTGCGGAGGAGTCGCCACTTCCCCGACTTCTTTTAAATGACAAAAATTGGCGAATTCCAAGGACTAGTGGACTGCTCTATATGTCCTGCGTCTAGCTGTTCTTTAACCAGTTGCTTTAGGGCGACTAATTTCTCTCCCACTACCGGCCATTGTTCCACCCATTTAAGTGGCAACGCCATTACCCAAAGGTAAGGGTAGCACCGTACTGCTGTAAAATGTCTCGCCCCCAAAGGTTGATGTGCACGTCCAGAATGTGCGGCCGAATGACCGCTGTGCCGTCAGCCTTTGGGATCGTGACTTCCACCCACTCCCGGCTCCTAAACGCTTCTTGGATGCCGCCTACCCCCCACACATCGGAGACCGGCTCAATGGCCCACTCCCGTGGCCACTGGCTTCGGCTGACCACGCTGACATCAGCTCCGGTATCTAACAGCCCTGAGAATGATTTCTTATTCAAAAATACCTCAATAACTGGTCGCTGTTTCCACTCTATGTTGGTCTCCACTGTTGCTAAGACTTGGTATCCTTGAACTGCCTCCCTTGTGCTCGAGCGGTCTGCTGACCCAGACTCTGAGCTGTCCCTGAGCCTTCCCTGGCTATCTGCTGGCGAGTTACAAGGAACCATAATCAGTTGCACTAATGTGTCTCCTTTGTGAATTGTCTGGGGTAGGTGCGTCCAAAGCTGAACTTTGAGAACGCCTGAAAAATTGGAGTCGATGACTCCCGGAATTACAAGAATTCCGCGTGCTCCTGCTACACTGCGAGGCAAAACTAAACCTATAAAGCCTTTGGGCAGGGGTCCCATGTACTGGGAGTCCACCAGATAGACTGTGCCTGGCAAGTCGCATGTGACGTCCACCTGGCAAGTCAATTCTAGCCCTGTGTTACCCTTGGGGCTGGCCTGCGCCTTCGCAATGCCTGGAATGTGAATGGAATCTAGTCTAGCTCTGGCGCGCCCAGAGCAAGGGATGTCTCTGTTTGGACCGGGGCCAGAGACGTGCCTGCGTTCCGGTTTCCCGAATTCGGACAGTATCTGGACCAATGGTAGCCTTTCTTACACTTCGGACACGGGGTGTTTGGAGCCTTGGAACGGCTGGAATTTTGTCCGCCTCCCTTGGATCGGCACTCCCTAGCGAAGTGACCGACCTTGCCACAATTGTGACATGCCCCTTGATTTCTATTCTTCGGTCTTCTACCCCCTTGCACCGCTGCGGCCAGCAGACCCATTTTATAGGATTCTGTGCCAACGTCGGCGCAAGCTCTAATCATGTCCGTGAGAGTCAAGTCGGGACGATTACCCAGTGACTGCAAGATTTTATGGCAGTCGAGGTTGGCGTTGTCTTTGGCCAATTTCATCATGAGCTCTTGTTGGGCTTCCTCATTATCGATCTGTCTACTGATCGCTTCCTCTAAGCGATTGATGAAGTCCATGTAGGGCTCCTGGGCTCCCTGTTTGACTGCGGTGTAATTTTTGGCCGCTTTGCCAGTTGCTGGGACCTTGAGGAAAGCCTTGAAGGCAGCCTCGGCTGACATTTGAAGAGTGGCTAGTGGCAAGTTGGTCTGCGCATCGATGGATTCGAAGGCACCTGAACCATATAGCTGGTCAGGAAGTACTGCACCTCCCATCCTGGCAGCCCTTGTCTGAGCCTCGAGGCGATACTCGCTGTCCCATAGCAAATACTGGCTGGGGTTGAGCATCATCCGCATGACGGCTTTCCAGTCGTGCGGGATGAACGTGGTATTCTCGCACACTTGCTGAAGCGTGCCCCTAGTGAAGCGACTCTGGAGTCCTGTCTCTGTGATGGCCTTCCGTATAGCCATGAGAAGCTTATACGGGACTGGTGAATGAACTACCTGCTGATTCCCTGTGAGGGCATCCATTTCCAAGCGAATTGGACAAATCTGACTAAGCTCAGCTAGTTCTTCTGCTGGCAATTCCCCCTTCCTGATTTCTTCCTCAGTGATGCGCTGAAGGGCACTCTTGGTCTGGGAGCCTGTAGCTGTCAGAGAAGCGCCTGGGCTCCTCATTCCATGCATTCCGTCAGTGACGTCTGCAGCTGTCACTGAGGGAAAGCTCCCTACACTACTCTGCTTAAACTGCAATGACGGATAGAGCGCCGTGGGCGCCGATGGCTCGACTGGCGCTGGGGGTTCTTTGGCCTCTACCCGGACTGGATCTATCTCCGCTAAGAGCTTCCTACATTTACTCCATGTGCGAATTCCGCCCTCTGGAGCTTTCGGGGGTTCTGAATGCAGTCTCCTATCTGATCCCAAAGCTGAAGGGTTAACGTACCTACTTCTGGGTAAAGCAGGCAGTGTTCCCTTAGGTACACCAAAAGTCTCGCTAACTCTCCGCTGTGAAAACGTAACTGAAATACCCTGGCCAGGATTTTGAACTCTTCCTCATGAGTTCTTTGGTTAGCGGACGGACGTTGTCGCTGAGGACAAGTCCCCACATTACCTGCGGGGTTCTCCGAAGACTCCTCCTCGGGACGAGTTGACGCGTCTGTGGGCCAGGCAATAGGTTTTGGCGACGATTCTCTGGGTAGAGCTCGGAGCGTGGCCTCCTGCCACGGGCCCTCGGTGGCCTCTGCGCTGTCAGGGGTTCACAGCTGACCCTGAGCGGAACGCGTTTTTCCGTTACTGCAAGCCGCCATGAAAGTCGGGAGCAAGCTGTAGGATGCCTCTTCTGTAATGCCTCGTCGCGGAACCATCTTCCCGATCGGCTGGCTTACTGACCGGGCTGCCGCACTGTCCTCCGGGATGATCGGACGCGGTTCAAGCGCAGAACCGGACCGTGTGATCGCTTACTCTCGAGTAGATCACATCCGGGTCACCAGGTGTAGGAATCGGGGCCGCTAGGACGGCCGTTGGGTCCCGGAGGAGACTGATCAAGTAACGATACGAGGCAGTATGGAGCGAGATAAGATCAGTGGTTTATTGAGGAAAAAGCATCATCATATATAGATCAGAAGGCAATGCAGGAAAGAATCGTCATCTGACAGAAAATCACATCACCCATTTACTCGGGTTAATGGGGAATCTCTCTTGGGGAAGTTAATTAACTCAGGCAAACACTGACAGGGGAAAACCATTGTTCGGGGCTTACGCCAGAGTAAATATGGCTTTTATTTGCACCAAGGATTGGGCTGATCTGTGAGTCAGTAATTGCTTAATGGGTAACGGAGGTTAGCGATCTGCTCTCTCAGCAGAACCGCCGGTCAGGTCAGGTGTGGGTGAATAAACACTTATAATTTATACTATTAATCCGCTCCCCCAATTTCCGTACTAGCAAGGGCCAGTGGCCAGGAGTCTGCTCGACTGGTTTAACCTCTGCCAAGGTTCTATGCCAATTGGGCATGCGGAATACGTAAGCATTGGTGGTTCACTTTTAAAAAAAGTAATCAAATTTTAAAAGTACATAGCACAAATTTCCTGTATCTATTTTATTTTTAAAAAATTGATTAACAGTATAAAGAAGTATTCTGCAAACTTGTAATTCTGTTCTGACAAACAAACACATTTATAGACATTTCTTAATTTCCGATTATATTCAGTGAAATACATGATGACATCAAGAATAATAAAATCAAAGGTAACATTCAGTAACATCAAGTAACCTTCTAAGTGGACCAAGCTGAAATGGCCTTTTTCCTAAATTGCAAAAGTTCCAAATGAAAAGTTGTAATGGTATATGGAATAGAACAACACTGCTTGTTGTTCAATATTCTCTCTCTCTCTCTCTCTGTATGGGTGTGTTTCTGCTTTTGTGGATATAGATATGTCAACATCAAGTGGGAAATGGGTTTGAAGTCTGATGTTGTTCTGAAGACTTCAGCAGGATATTTCTGTCGCTAAGTAGCTATTTCTAAAGATCTAAAGAAATCAAAAAGAATTTATTCATACAGACAAATCATAGAGCTTTCGTGCAACCTGAGAATGTTTGCCCAAGATAAAAAGATTGCAGAAAAAATGCAGATTTATCTGAACGTGATTATACTTTTATGGTGTGCTAAGTAGTTCTTGAGTTATTATAGTCAGATTACATTTGCTATCCAAATATCCTCAACCAAAATCTACAGTTGGGTGAGATTTCATTTTAGGTTGTTTGCTCTCTCTCTCTCCTGAGTTTATCAAAGCTCAAAAAATCCAAATGAGGAGAATGAAAAGTGGACAAAGTTATCCATCCTTTATGAAAATTTCAGTTTTGTTCATTTTTGCTTGGATTTTACTAGGACTTATAATATTGGGAAAAGACAGATTTTTCCATCATTAGTAAAATCTGCAAGGAACATTCCTCTTAGAAAAAGAAAATATTATTTAAATTATTCCAGGAATCACCAAGCTGTATCTAGAAGAAAGGAAACTTGGTGCTTGTCTAGGTGAAGCAACTATGGAATTCAGAAGGCTTTTAATAAACTAGGCATATTTATTAGCTGAGGTACTGTGGTGTCTTAAGTGGTTGAGACACTGAACTTGATGACTGGAAGGTCAGTAGGTCGGCAGTTCCAGTACCAAGTGCTGCATGACGGAGTGAGCTCCTGTCTCTGACTCAGCTCCTGCCAATCTAGCAGTTAGAAAGCAAGAAATTGCAAGTAAATAGGTACCACTTTAGTGGGAAGGTAAACAGTGTTCTGTGCACTCCGATGTCTAGTCATGCCTGCCATATGTCCACAGAAATGTCTGCAGATGCAGACAGCGCTGGCTCTTTGGCTATAAATGGAGGTATGTGGGATCCGCGCCCACAATTGGTATACTGGCCCTGACAGAACCCCGGTAAGGGGTGATCACATCGTTACCAGGGGTTCCTGAAGGGACAGAAATTGGGGGAGCGGAATATTAGATAGGGTTTAATTCATCTATAGCTGACCTGACAAGCAGCTCGAACAATAGGAAGCTAATGACTAACTCGCTAGTCATGTAATAGGTAATCTCGCACCTGCGGATTACTCTATGTCCTAAAACCAATACCAGCCACATGTTTACCCTGGATAGCACGAAACAATGGATTTCCCCTGTTGTTGATTAAGTTAGTTAATTAACTTCCCCTGAAGACCTCCCCAATTAACTCATGTAAACATGGCATGTGGATCCTGTCAGATCGCAGTTCTTTTGCATGCAGCCTGTACATGATAAATACTGATGATTTGCCTTCATTAAATCACTGGTCTTTGCTCCATCTTGCCTCGTGTCTCATTGCTTGACCACTCTCCTCCGGGACCCGACAGCCACTTTGTCGAACAGAGGTGGGCACCAAAACCTAGAGTTGTATACAACTGGCTTTCGAGCAAGGGCGAGTTTTACCTTTCCCTGTTTATTAGCTGGGTTGGAAATCTCCCTTATCCAAGCTATATCTAAGCATGATGTCCAGTTGAATTATATGTGAGTTCACTTTTTGTCAGCACTGGCTCTACAGTTTTGGAGAGTGAGGCAAGCACCTCATACATCAGGAAATTTGTAAAGGAATGATGGTATTGAGGGTCTAAACTAGGGGTGCCCAAATTTCTTTCATCTAACCCAGATTACCCTTCTCAGTCTTACCATGGAAATCCAGTTTCCCCCTCTGTCATTGTCAAGCAGAAAAGAAACGTGCAGCAAGACAATATGGCTGCCGGGCGCTTTGCCGGCCCCGCCCCTTAGAGCTGGGCACTTTGGCCATTCGAGGGGGCAGAGCTGAGCTCCCCTTTAAAAGGGGAGGCTCCGCACACCCTCGATGGCTTCAAAAAGTTATCAGCTGGGCCACGGGCGCGTTTGTCCCCTTCCCCAGCCGATTTCTGAGCTCAGGCAGTGCGAGGCTAGGCCTCGAGATACAGCACTGCCGGAGCCTTCATTTTGTGGTGCTTTGCCACAATTCTTTTTCATGCCTCATTCCGGTGGGCCCTGTCCCACCCGAACCACTCTTCGAACGGGCGCTACATGGCACTAACTGTTCAGCCCTATCGAGGGCTTGGGAGAAGGGCCTTTTGCGTGCCACCTCCAGGCTAATTGGGGTATTTCCCCAATTACTTAATGGTGCCATGGCACCTAAGAAGAAGGCTTGCCCCAGCAGGCCCCTCAGTGCATGCTGTGCTAGGCCATCCAGGCCAGCACCTGCCCCCGTGGGGCCTCCATTGGGGGGCAGGGCCCAGGGTAGGCACAGGCCATCGCAAGATGACGCAGGCTCAGGCGAGGCCAGGACCATCAGCCCCCAATCGGGCTTCCAGGCATACCTGTCAACCATCCCGATTTGGCTGGGAAAACCCCGTAATTTGATGCCGATTGATGTCATAACCTGCCCCGCGCTGCCAAAACCCCGTAATTTGGCAGCGGGGGAAATGCTTTCTGTGCATGCGTGGAAGCGCTACGCCGCTTGCGCGGCCCCTATGCAAGCAGTGTAGCACTTCCATGCATGTGTGGAAGGGTTTTACCCCTTCCACGCATGCATGGAAGCACTACACCACTTGCGTAGGGGCTGCACAAGCAGCGTAGCGCTTCCGCACATGCATGGAAGGGGTAAAACCCTTCCATGCATGCACAGAAAGCGACCTGTGCACAAGCAATGTGTGCAGGTCCCGTTTTTCTGGAGCCGCGGGTTGACAGGTATGCTTCCAGGCCAAGCAGGGCCCATGTTGGGCCTGGCCAGGCAGCACTGCCAACCCACCCCCATAGTGGCTGGGACCCGGCTGGGATCACCGCCGCACCAGGAATCTTCCCTGGACCTTCCAGAGGGACATGAGGCCTTGCCTGTCGAAGCTGGGGCGCTTATGGCCTGTATTGCAGCCTTGGAGCATGCTGCAGGCCTGGAGCCAGTCACCGCCACGTGCCAGCCAGCTGGATGGGCGGCACCTCTGGGCCTCAACCAGGCCGATACAGACTGGCCTCAGTTGTCTGCACTTCTTAATAGGAGGGTGGAACAGCTTGAGGTCACACAGCCTCCAGTGGTATTCCAGCCGGCTAGGGCTGCTTCAACCAGCCAGCCCGCTTCCCAACCAGCTGGTGCTGGCCTAGAGGGCCTGTCTTCATCTGATCCAGCGGGCTCTAATTCGGCCGTGAGCTCCGATGCTCCTCGATGGCCGGAACACCCAGTGGGGGCGGCTGGGGGGGAGTGCACCTGGTGAGTATGCAGGTCAAGTAAGCTCACTACACATGGGTTCATTGCCTTCAACTTCGGTGTTTCAGTGGCTTTGGCCACAGCAGACGGCCCCAGTGCCTACAGGGCAGGGCCCCATGTCCATGGCCCCACAGGTCAACCTTTGGAGGGCAACTTACCCACCTGTACCACCCGGGGTTCCGTCCGCCAGACCTAATGTCCCGTACCCAATCTGGCCTTAGGGTCCTCCAGCTAACACGGCCTATCATACAGTCCCACATGCGGCCATCCTGACTGCTGGTATTTCACTGCCACTGGGGGAATCACCTTTTACCGGCAACCAGAGACAAGATCTGGTGCCGGGAATACCTGGCCTTATTTAGCCTCCTCAATAGGGAGACGACCAGGGAGGAGAAAGAGAAGGAGGACAACTGGGACAAGGAATTGGCCCGTCATCGTAAACCTCCACAGACTTGGGCAAACTGGTTGCCAGCTTATTTAATTTACACTGCTGTCTCCATTAGGGCCCACCTAGATCTGGCAATTCCATTAATCCAGTATCTGGACATTATATATAGAGCATACATAGATTTTCCAGGCCAATTATGGCTTGTTTATGATGAGGAATTTCATATGCAGGCCACCCTTCACCCAGAGATGCATTGGGATGAGCCTAACCAGTTGCTCCGGCTGCTCTATATGACACCGTTCCGCCCTGCCTCTGGTGATCATTATCATTTTAGCCATGTCGTACAACGACCCGGCTCTGCACAGTCTCCCTGCCAGTTGGTGGGGCAGGGGGTTCCAGCCCGCCTGCTGTGCTGGAATTTCTCGTCCCCGGCAGGCTGTGCACGCAAGCAGTGCAAATTCAAGCACGAGTGTGCCATCTGCTCTGGACCTCATTTGGCCACTGCTTGCTTCAGAGCAGGTGGGTCACAAGGTAGGGGTCGTGGACAACAGGGTTCAGGCAATTCTCCCCCAGACACAGCATCAGCTGCAAAAGGGCCCCTCCCCAATTCGACTTGAGGTACTTCAGTGTTGGCTTTGCGTGTACCCCAAGCGGGCCGATGCGGCTTATCTGTTAGCAGGTTTTTCTTTTGGCTTTTGCATTCCTTTTGCAGGTGCACACGCGCTGCAGGATGTGCCCAATTTACCATCCTTGAGGGGTAGGGAGGACTTGGCTTGTGAGAAGATTTTTAAGGAAGTACAAGAAGGGTGGGTTGCTTTCCCTTTTAGTGATCCCCCATACCGGAATCTGAAGGTGTCCCGCCTTGGCCTGGTGCCCAAGAAGTCCTCAGGCGAATTTCGCCTTATACATCACCTGTCTTACCCGGTGGGCTCATCTGTCAATGATGCTATACCAGAGGAACTTTGTTCTGTCCAGTATACATCATTTGACCAAGCTCTACAGATAGTCCGTTCGTGCGGTCCAGGGGCATTGATGGCCAAGTGCGACATTAAATCAGCATTCCGGCTTCTCCCGGTCCACCCAGATGATTTCGAATTGTTAGGCTTTCGCTTTGAAGGGAAATATTTCGTTGATAAGGCTATACCTTTTGGCTGTTCGGTATCCTGTTCAGCCTTTGAGCAATTTAGTTCTTTCCTTCATTGGGCTTTCGTTCAACGGCCCGGGGTCCAAGATGTTGCCCATTATTTGGACGATTTTTTGTTCGGTGGGAGACATGGCTCCGGGATGTGTGAACGACTGCTATTCACTGTCCAGGGGCTCATGGCTGAATTGGGGGTACCATTAGCTCCTGAAAAGACTGCGGGCTCGGCCACTACACTAACATCTCTGGGGATTGAAATTGACACCATTGCACAGACGTCTAGGCTTCATGAAGACAAGGTTGTCTGAATCTCAGAGGCGATCTCGGCCATGCTGGCCAGGTGCAAGGTTTTGCTCCATGACCTGCAGGTGCTTCATGGATATCTTAACTCTGAATGGAGGGTTATTACACCGGGCCGGTCTTTTGCTAGATGCCTGTGCGATGCTATGGTTGGTTTATCCCGGAAGCACCATAGGGTCCGCCTCACGAGGGGTATGTGAGTTGACCTTTGGGTATGGCTGGCATTTCTGGCCGACTTTAATGGGGTGTCCTTTTGGCAGAATGATCTTTCCCTCATGCCCAAATTTCAAGTGCAGTCCGATGCTTCGGGGTCATTGGGATATGGCATCTATTTTGAGGGCAGATGGTGCTGTGGACAGTGGCCCGAAGCATGGCACGGTACTGAATTGCTTAGGGACTTAACTTTTTTGAATTCTTTCCCATCCTGGGTGCACTGATGTTACGGGGTCACATGTGGGAAAATTCCGTGGTACATTTCTGCTGCCATGGTGCACATTATAAATGCCCAGACATCTCGTTCTCCCAGGGTTATGTCCCTTTTATGTCAGTTTGTATTGCACTCTTTGCACCATAATGTTCTTTTTAAAGCCAGGCATGTTCCAGGCATCAATAACGATATTGCTGACGCTTTATCCCACCTGCAGATTGCCCGGTTTTGGGCACTAGCACCAGAGGCTGAGGAGCTTCCCTCTCCACTCCCGAACGAGATGTGGACATTTGGCAAAGTGAAGTGAGCAGGGCCATTGGCCTTTCCATGGCTGGCTGCACCCGTAAGGCATACCATCAGACTTGCCATGCCTTCCTTATGTTTCGCCAGATGGTTCCCCTGCCCAACTTGTGGCCCGTGCCTGTGGACCATGTACTTCAATACATGGTACATTTGCACAGTCAGGGACTGGCTGCTCGTACCATTCACGGACGCCTCTCCGCTTTGGCCTTCGCCACCAAGGTCCGGAGTTTTCAGGACACCACGGGTGACTTTTGGATCTGCAGGGTCTTGGAGGGTTAGAACATAAGAACATAAGAACAGCCTTGCTGGAACAGGCCACAGCCCATCCAGTCCAGCATTCTGTCTCACACAGTGGCTCAACATTTCCTTCAGGGTATTCCCAAGGAGAATCCCTCACCTGCTTAGGATTCCCTGGAAATGGCATTGAAAGATATCCTGCCTATCTCTCCAACCCCGAGGTTGTCCTTAAGTATCCATAATTATAGCCATTTATACCCTTGTCCTCCATGAACTTGTCTAATCCTCCATGAACTCGGGGACGCGGCCCTCGCCCCTACCTGCGGCAACCGGTATCCCTAGCACTTCTTTTGAGCCTGGCCCAGGCATGGCCTGCCCTTTGCTACGACCAATTTGAAGCAACCCTTTTCCATGCGGCCTCTACGGTGGCCTTTTTTGGGGCACTCAGAGTGAGCGAACTGGTTCCCCTTTCACAGTATGACTAGTCGCGCAGGGCCTTAGAGTGGGCTGATGTCTCACTTGCTGATGGGTTGGTCCACTTGACTGTCCGTTACTCTAAGGTGGATCAGCTGGGCAGGGGCAGTGTGGTCACCCTACTTAGTTACAGCACATGGGCTATTTGCCCAGTTTTTATGCTGAGGTCCTTCTTAGCACTCCGGGGTACAGTTCAGGGGCCCCTCTTTTGCCACCGGGATGGGTCTCTGTTGACCAAGTTTCAGTTTTGGAGGGTCACTGGGGCTGCGTTAGCCAATTTGGGCTTTTCAGGGGTAAGATATGGTACCCATTCATTCCGCATAGGTGCAGCATCCACAGCTGTGGCTTTTGGGTACTTGGATAATGACATCCGCATGATGGGCCGGTGGGGATCTGCTCGCTTTCATTCATACGTTCACCCCATGTTGCATTGAGCACCTCGCTGGCATTTATTTCTGTTCTTTTTCAGCTCTGGAGCACTTGGACGCACCGGTACGGGTGTGGGTCGTTGGCCACGATTACATTTTTTGGGCTGCCCGCCATGCTGCTTCATCTATGTGGGGCGTGCACCTGGGGCTCCGTGCCATGGCACACTTGGTCTGGCGTGGATTCCGTGGAATGAGGTGGCGGGAGCTAATCCCCTTCATTCTGTCTTCTCGGTCCTCTATTTCACACAAATTCTGGTGGCAATGATTTGGGCAAAATTACGGGCTTCGATTTGATCATATCTATCTGCAGGGACCTGGGCCTGATTTGACAATGTTGGCCGCAGGTTCGCATTATATGGTCGTATATGATTCCAAGGTCATATTTCCGGGGAGGTGGTGTTCCTCATCGCATTGACCGGACCTGGCAGTCTGTTAATGGGCAGTGGCTCAACATTTTGAGGAATATGGTTTGGGGACTGTGGTCCAGCACCCCACAATCCATAAACAAGATGCCAGTTTCTACCGCAGAGATGGAGTGCACCTCTCTGCAAGGGGCATCGACCAATTTTTGGCTTCATTGCAAGCTGGCCTGGTGACCGAGCTGGTGGTCGGGGGGTGGGGATGGCAGTGAGTCATGGAAGACTCCTCCCCGTGTGGCTGCTAGCACTGGTAAGGAAAAAGTGGATGGCCCCTAGGATCCGACAGGTATGCAGTTGGTTGGCCACCTGAAGGACAAGGTAGAGGGAAAGTTGGGCTGGCCAATCAAAGGCCGACCATGAACAAGGTGATGCTATGCTCAAGACAGCCTGCAAAACTTTGAGAGTTCACCAGATCCACGTCAGAAGCTGGAGTCATCAAGTGGCATTCTGACTGGGGTTAACAATTAGTTTAATTAAGTAAACAAATTGATACAATGTAGTCAATTAATAACATATAGTCCTTACCAGTGCTATTTCGGCCCGTATGCCTTAACAAAGTTAAGAAAAAGTTATAAGTTAATAAAGTGGCCCAATTTTAAATCTATTATAAGTGTCCGTCTCATTATTGGGGAGTGGGTCCGGCAATGTCCTCTGTGCCCAATTTCCACTGGTTCCAAAAAGTGATGTGGTTTTTCAAGGTTCTCTGTCCAAATCTCCATATATCCAATGTAGTGAAGAATAGAAATATACGAAACCACCAAAACAGGAGGCAGCTGCTCTCTGGTTGATCCTAAGTACTATCTCTCTGAGCCTTCACAATTACCCTCTCTTTGCTCATGCCTTAAGAGTGCAGGTAGCCATTTAAGTCTGACATTTAATTCACCTCATTGGGAGTGACTGCCATGCTGGACAGCTCCTTTGGTTTTCACTTCATTGTTAGAAAAAAAAGAATTTTATAACATTAATTAATCTCTCCCCCCCCCCCTCCAATTTAGGTTGAACAGAAATGACTCCATAGCCACTGACACCTTCAAAACTACAGAGATGGATCTCTTGAGATATCAATTTAACAAATGGATAACAACTTTGGAAAAAGAAAGCGAGGTGGAATATTGGAGAGCGAAGGCACAGTGATAAAATATTCAGGGATGAATCACAAATTGATGTCATTATTTAAGTAAGAGTTGAGTCTTTAAAAATAAAATCCATCCAATTCAAACAGGATTTTCTTTGAAGCACTCCATCACATAAAATATGCAAGAGGAGCCCAAAGAAATATTGGCTTGTTTAACTCAGCTCCATTTGGCAATAAGAAGGAGGTGCGATTGCCAAAATACATTCTAATAAGATTTCTTATGTAATTATTAGGCAAGGAGAAGAGGGACTTGCAGTCATAATAATGCTCACTATCAGCTTGTATTTTTCTCTTTGTGGCAAGGTAAGTGAGCAGTAAAACCCCAACACAGGGGTCAAGGCTAAAAACATTAATTCCATAAATATTCCCCAGGATAGCAGTTATGTCCCCCTGCCATCAGATTACCAGTAGTATTTTTCTGTGTGTGAACTGCATTGAGCTCTTGAAAAACCATAGATACTGTAAGGAATCTCTTTCTAAAGAGGAGACTTCTTCTCAAGTAAAGGAAAATGTTTTTGGGGGAGTGGGTTAGCCTGGGTTGGCCCAAGATGCTCTGTTTTTTGAGACAATAGCAAATTGCACCTATGGACTCAAATCAAGATGTGTTGTGCCCAAATCCATGTAAATTCTTTCGGTACTGGAAGCAGAAATTCCCATATTCATCTCTCCCTATCCCTAAACAATAAAAATATAGGTCACCCTTGCTCAAAAGGCTGTCATATCCAACTGTAGAGTTCATTGTTCATCTACGTTTACAGCCAAAGAGCCAGTGCTGTCTGCATCTGCAGATGTTTCTGTGGCCATCTGGCAGGCATGACTAGACACCAGAGCATGCAAAAGTGTCACCAATTAGATAATTAACAACTTACTGCACAATGTCTAATGGTAGGGCCATCCCTGTTTTCAGACAGCAGTTTAGGGAGGAACTACACATTGGAGGAAAAACCAGATTCACAACATCTCCTGTCACTGCATATAAAACAAGCCCAACCAAGGTTTCAACATGATGTCAGTTCACACTTTCTAAACCCACGAAGGCTTCCATTCCAGCCAGTGTTGCCAACTGGCCAGTGCCAAGAGGTTTGCCTGCTACAAGACAAAACATTGGTCAAGGCAACATGTCTTGTCTACTTGACTTATAGTGAAAATGGTGTTGCTGGAGCTGAATCCTGGTCAAGAACAAAAAAGTCACCTGAGTGGCAATGGGAGGCTTTCTGGATACAGTGATACCTCATACGTCCAAACTTGGTTCCACAAGTTTGGACTTTATATGGATTTGGACTTTGTATGAGGCATGCAAAATCCTAGCCATGATGCCTCATACAACGTCCAAATCCTTGCCGCGATGCCTCGTACAATGTCGTTTCCATAGAGATACATTGTACTGTAACAGCACAGACTTCAGGGCAAAGTCAAGGAAACAGACAGAACTTTAAGAAATCATTGTCTAAAGGCTAAATACATTACAAAAACATGTCAAACAACCCTGATTGTCCAGGAACCTGAAGAATGCTTCAAAAATCCCAGGAATGCTTCTAAAAATTCTGATGAAAAAATTCAAAAAAATCCAAAATTGTGTTCAAAACCACTCTTAAACACTCTTTGCCTTATGCAAAACCCACAAGAGCAATGCACGCATGTGTCCGGCCTTTTATACTGCCCAGGCACAATGCAACCTGGGAAAACCCCAATGCCTCATACAAAGTCTCACGACTTTGTATGAGGCAACATTTTCCCAAGGAATTAGGCGGTGTTGTATGAATTCTATGTTGTATGAAGTGGACTTTGTATGAGATATTACTGTACTTCCGAATTGGGTAGCTCCAGCTGTTCCATTTTCACCACATGTGAAGGGGGCAAGGATTATCAGCTGCTCTTTCAACTTTGGCACTATTAGTAGCAGGAAACATCCTACACAATTTGCTTTAATGTGAGGAACTGGTGCATGTGCCTCACCTACTTGCAACATGCATAACTGAAGCAGGTTCATGCTAGTTTGCAGCTAATCCACAGTAAATACTGTTGCTGTGGGTTGCTGCAAACTGATAGCTCCCGCTTTAGGGAAATAGGCAAAAAAATGAGATCTGAATGGAACTCAATAGGAATGGGTTACATTCCTCACCTACAAAGGGGTAAGATTCTTTTCTTTTAATTTTTAAAATATGAATGTGCCTAAATTTGCAAATGTGTTTATTTTTATGCTGTAAGATATTAAGTTATTTGTAGCAGCTGTGCAGCAAAGTGGAGCAGGTTTTCTTGGCTTTGAATGCAAGTCTCCCCAGTTCTCTCCTTTTTAGTTCAGCTAATAAGCACACTTGGACTACATACTTGAGGGAAAGAAAAATATCATTTACTCACAAAATGAGGTGAGAAAATACATGTGCTCAAAAGTCTTGGTGAGAATTAGTGAGGCTCAGTGAGACTTTTCAACAGAAGGGATGACATAGATGTGAATAAATCTGCAAAAATATGCACATTCTTATTACTGTAAGAGATTTGAAAATAAATTAATGTGGGAGAAAAAACTGACACATTAATCCTCCTACATCCAGGATTTTGATGCTGAACTCTGGGGGGAAAATCTGGGGGTGTTTCTCTAGATAATTCTATTTGTGTTGAACTAAAGTTGTTGGTCACCTTTTTTTCTGAGAGGTCCCTCTCACTTCAGCCACTGCTTCCGCTTCTGCCACCCCACCTCAATCCTTGTCTCCTCCACTTGGCTTGGCATGTACCTAATGGCGCTTCATAGCAGGGTGGATGTTGTAAGCTATGGAGTGCTGTTAGGGACACGCCAAGCCAAGCAGTGGAGACAAGGATTGAGGCGGTGGTGGCAGAAGTGGTGGTGGAACTCTTGAGGGAGACTGGCAGTTGGAGAATGTTGTAAAGGAGGCATCCAAGAAGGGAAGCCTGGTTATAATGGGGGACTTCAATTACCCTCACATAGACTGGATAAACTGTTGTTCAGCACATGATAAAGAGATAAAGTTCCTAGATAAGCTAAATGATTGTTCCCTGGGACAGATGGTTGAAGACCCAACTAGAGGTACAAGAATCCTTGACTTGATCCTGAGTAATACACAGGATCTGGTGCAAGATGTTAATGTGACTGATCCAATAGGGAACAGTGACCACAACTCAATTATGTTTAACTTGATCATAGACTGCAAGTCACTGATAAAATCTAACACAGAGACCTTAAATTTTCAAAAAGGAAATTTCCCAAAGATGAGGAAACTAGAAAAAAAGAAGCTGAAAGGGAAAACTGAGAGAGTCCAAACACTCCAAGAGGCATGGAGGCTGTTTACAAACACAATAACAGAGGCCCAATTGGAATGCATACCCAAAAGGAAAAAGGGCACTGCCAGGTCCAAGAGGACTCCGATGTGGCTTACAGGAGCTGTTTGGGAAGTGATCAAGAGCAAGAAAAGCTCATTTAGAAGATGGAAGGCTTGTCCGAATGAGGACAGCAGGCAGCAACATAAATTCTGGCAGAACAAATGCAAGGCAACAATCAGGAAAGCAAAGCAAGACTTTGAGGAGCATATAGATAAAAATACTCAGAGAAATAACAAAGACTTCTTTAAGTACATTAGAAGTAAGAACCCAACTAGGAAGGCCATTGGACCATTAGATGACAATGGAAGGCAAGGGGTTATTAAAGAGGAAACAGAGATTGCAGAGAGACTCAATGAATTCTTTGCTTCAGTATTCACTGAAGAAGACAGAGACCACATGCCCAAAACAGAGCCTATCTTTGTAGGGAGGGAAACCAAAGAATTAAGCCAGATAGAAATAACCAGGGAGGAGGTCCTTGCATGTCTTGTTAAACTAAACACTAACAAATCACCAGGACCAGATGACATCCATCCACGAGTTCTCATGGAACTTAAAGATGAAATTGCTGATCTCCTAGCCAAAATATATAATATTTCCCTCAAATCAGGCTTTGTGCCTGATGACTGGAAGGTAGCGAATGTAACACCAATTTTCAAAAAAGGATCCAGGGGTGATCCAGGAAATTACCGACCTGTCAGTTTGACATGTGTCCCAGGTAAAGTGATGGAAACCATCCTAAAAGATAGAATTAATAGGCACATAGAAGAGAAGGAGCTGCTAAAGGTGAGCCAACATAGATTTACAAGGGCAAATCATGCCTCACTAATCTGTTGGAATTTTTTTGAGAGTGTCAACAAGCAGGTGGATAAGGGGGAATCCAGTTGACATTGTTTATCTGGACTTTCAGAAGGCTTTTGACAAGGTCCCACACCAAAGGCTCTTGAATAAACTTACCAGTCATGGAAAAAAGGGACAGGTCTTGTCCTGGATCAGCAACTGGCTAAGGGACAGGAAACAGAGGGTAGCACTAAATGGACACTTCTTCAAGTGGAGGGAAGTAAAGAGTGGGGTCCCCCGAGGTTCAGTACTGGGAACCCTGCTTTTCAACCTCTTCATAAATGATCTAGAGGTAGGAGTAAAAAGCAAGGTAACTAAATTTGCTGACGACACTAAATTATACAGGGTAGTGAAAACTGTGAGAGATTGTGTGGAGCTCCAGAGGGATCTCTTGACACTGGGGGAGTGGGCAAAACAGTGGCAAATGAGCTTCAACCTTAGTAAGTGCAGAGTGATGCATATTGGGGCAAAAAAACCCAATTACATTTATAAACTGATGGGGTCTGAACTCTCTGCGACAAACCAGGAAAGGGACCTTGGTGTCCTGGTGGACAACTCAATGAAGGTGTCAACCCAGTGTGCGTCAGCACTGAAAAAAGCAAACTCAATGCTAGGGATCATTAGGAAGGGTATAGAAAATAAGTCAGCAAGTGTCATTTTGCCTCTTTATAAATCTATGGTGAGGCCCCATCTGGAATACTGTGTACAGTTCTGGTCACCATATCTCCAGAAGGATATTATGGAGTTGGAGAAAGTGCAGAGGAGGGCAACCAGAATGATTAGGGGACTGGAACACCTTCCTTACCATCTGAGGCTGCAACGGTTGGGCCTTTTCACTCTTGAACGACAGCGTCTAAGAGGTGACCTGATTGAAGTTTATAAAATCATGCACGGTGTGGACAAAGTAGATAAGGAAAAACTGTTTTCCCTATCACACAACACTAGAACTAGGGGACACTCGATGAAACTTTTGGGTACTAGTTCTCAAACAAATAAGAGAAAGTACTTTTTCACCCAGAGGATTACTGGTTTATGGAACTCCCTGCCAGAAGAAGTGGTGACAGCTGTCAGTCTTGACAGCTTTAAGAAAGGATTAGACAAGTTCGTGGAGGACAAGGGTATCAATGGCTATAATTATGGATACTTAAGGACAACCTCGGGGTTGGAGAGATAGGCAGGATATCTCTCAATGCCATTTCCAGGGAATCCTAAGCAGGTAAAGGCATCTCCTTGGGAATACCCTGAAGGAAATGGTGAGCCACTGTGTGAGACAGAATGCTGGACTGGATGGGCTGTGGCCTGATCCAGCAAGGCTGTTCTTATGTTCTTATGGAAGTGGCTGCAGGGGTGTTTCCAGTGGCTGTGAGGATGTTTCTGGTGGCCATGGGCACATTTCCTTCACCCATGCAATGCAGCTCCTCCAGGCCAGTAAGCAGGGGAGCAGTGGGGGGGGGAGCATGAGGGCTTTGAGTGTGTGTGACAGGCTTGAGGTGACCACCACTGCTCCCAAAGGTGGTGGCCGAGTTGTAAAGACCACCAGTCTAGCCACTCATCAGTCTGAGGTTGTGTGGCCCAGCCCCCATCTTAAAAACTTTGAGAATCCTTGCCCTGAACTCTGGAGGGCTACGTTTTGCTATCCAGTCACTGAAAGCCTGTTTCTTCATTGTCTGTATGCAAATTAACAATTATTTCATCCTTGTATTGGAGAATGAGCATCCACAAAAAGAAGACATGGTATTTTGGGTCACTCTAAGAAAAGTGAGCAGAGAATAATAGTGAATGCAAGTTGTGCAAAATGATAATAGCTGTGGCTTTGTTGCATGGATTTTTAAAGATGAGAAGTACTGGAGGAATTGTTTGCAACTTCTTGGCCAACATTCTGTCTTGCTTGCTTCCAAAAGAGGAAGGTGGCTAATTTGCAGGCGCACCCCCCAATAAAGGACTCAGACACCAATGAAAGTGGATAACGGCATTGGGCCACATTTATTGATTCATGCCCTAGTCCGAATTATAAATTTCTATTGGTAATTGACCAATCATAATTCTTAAGGCAAGCAGGCCGAAGAAACACTGGTAAGGTACCACCCAAAATTGCCAATGGCAATTGCTACAATGTATCCATTTGTATCAATTTGTTTGTTGACCACAAACAAATTGTTGACCATAGTCAATATCTAACTAATGACCCCACCCTCTGACGCGTATCCGTAAAATCACGGGGTGATGCATGCTGTCTAGCTATAGCCATCACCCCGTCGCCTAGTTCGTCGTTGACCGGACAACGTTTAACCAACTTATGCCTGTCTAGTGTTGTCCAGTCAATTGCGAACTTGCCGGATACCTATGGGTTATAATGTTTACCTTACCAGTGCTACCCGCCCATGTGACCAAAGTCAACAGCAGCAGCAGAAAAACCCCTATGTCAAACCATAGCAACAGTGTGGGATGGGCGAAAAAACCAGGACCCGGAAGCCAATATGGGTCCCAGCCAAAAATTCCCACCCGGCCCCGAAGCGACCAAAATATCACACTGTTAACTAGGGAGGGGGTGGAGGGGAAAAACTTCTCCGCTCCGTCGCTTCACAAAATGGCAGCTCAGCTGCCTCGTGGCCACCCCTTTTATAAGGGAGCTGGCCACGCCCCTAACTACCCAGATGCCTTCGTCCTGTGGGGGGGGCCGCAAAGAGCGCGGCGGCCATTTTGGCGCCGTGCTTGCATTGCAGGCGCACCCCCCAATAAAGGACTCAGACACCAATGAAAATGGATAACGGCATTGGGCCACATTTATTGATTCATGCCCTAGTCCGAATTATAAATTTCTATTGGTAATTGACCAATCATAATTCTTAAGGCAAGCAGGCCGAAGTAACACTGGTAAGGTACCACCCAAAATTGCCAACGGCAATTGCTACATTGTATCCATTTGTATCCATTTGTTTGTTGACCACAAACAAATTGTTGATCGTAGTCAATATCTAACTAATGACCCCACCCTCTGATGCGTATCCGTAAAATCACGGGGTGATGCATGCTGTCTAGCTATAGCCATCACCCCGTCGCCTAGTTCGTCGTTGACCGGACAACGTTTAACCAACTTATGCCTGTCTAGTGTTGTCCAGTCAATTGCGAACTTGCCGGATACCTGTGGGTCATAATGTTTACCTTACCAGTGCTACCCGCCACACGGAGGGGCTTCAAAGAAGGCTCGACGCCCCCCCAGACCGTCAGCTCGGTCGACAGGCCTGCTCGCCAATCACCCAACAGGAGGTCCACACCTCCTCGCGACAGATGGGCCCCATCCCCTGCATACAAGTCATAACTTTGGAGGCTAATAGCGGGGTGACGACTGACCCTCCCCCAAGCCCTGTAGACAAGGAAACGCGCCACTGCCCCATTCACCATGCGTCTAGCACGGTCAAGGGCCAGGAGGTCAACACCCCCTCTGTAGGAATGGCGCGGGACCATGTCCGACCAAACAAGGGTTGTGGCGGGCCAGACGTAATGCAGGTAGGCGAGGTCCTCGCAAATCGCATGTTTCAGCGACAAGCCGGTGACCTGGCCCAAATCATTGCCCCCCAGGTGTATGATCAGAATGTCAGGCGGGTCAGCATTCTGGCCTGAAAAAAGGAAAGGCAGCAGCTCCCGCCATAACATCCCGGGCTTACCATGCCATGTGAGACTTGCGTATGCACCCAGTCCCAGTCGGGGTCCCCACTCTGTCGCCGCAGCATAACGCGCTGCCCTGTGCATGTAGCTATGGCCCACCAGCCATACTGTCACCGGTGTAATACGACACCCCGGGTCTGTAAGGAAAAATGAGGGAAAGTAGGTAAGGTGACTGGGTTGGTACTCACGGCGGGAGTGGGCGCACATAAAACTGAAAACATTGTGAACCCCACCATCCCATGCTACGTATGTCAGCCCCTGAGTACCCAAAAGCAGCTGCGGTTGAGGCCGCCCCTATACGGAACGAATGAGTGCCATAGCGGATGCCTGGGAGGCCCACACTGGCCAGCGCTTTGCCCATCACCTTCCAAAATTGAAATTTAGTAAGGGGAGACCCATCTTGGTGACAGAAAAACGGGCCATGGTGCGTGCCATACAGTGCAAGGAAATCCTGTAGGGCACCAACCGGACAGATGTCTGCCGAGGAACATCGTAGCAGTCTACTCCACTGCCTACGCCGTGCTGATACGTTTTAGAGGAGCGTATCCCCAACTGAGCCGAATATTGTTCACTCAGACATCTTCGAGTTCCAGTGCCCTACGACTTGCTTCTGCCTTATACAGCATCTCAAGCTCGCCGATGCGGAGCACTCCAAAAAAGGCCACCGTTGTAGCCGCATGAAATGGGCTGCCTCATCTTATCAAAACAGAGGCAAGGCCAGCCCCGGGCCAATTGGGTAAAAACCCCTGGGGAAATCGCGTGGCAGTCATCCGGGCAACGCCCACGCGTGCGCACCCACCCCTCCAAAACATGTCTCACACGGAAGTGAGTGGTGCTGTCCACGACTTGCATCCGCCTTATACAGCATCTCAAGCTCGCCGATGCGGAGCGCTCCAAAAAAGGCGACCGTTGTAGCCGCATAAAATGGGCTGCCTCATCTTATCAAAACAGAGGCCAGGCCAGCCCCGGGCCAATTGGGTAAAAACCCCAGGGGATATCGGGTGGCGGTCGTCCGGGCAACGCCCACGCGCGCGCACCCACCCCCCAAAACATGTCTCACATGGAAGTCAGTGGTGCTGTCCACATGACCTCCCACTTTGGCCATAAAAGCCAACGCTGACAGCTTAGATGCTATGGTGCGAGGTGCAAAGCCCTGGGAATGCAGGTAAACCATGAACCGCAGAACATGGGTTACCGGGATCGGCCAGGTTCCTGGCATTTGGAATTGGGTACAGAATGCTCTGAAAGAATTAAATGCGTGGTGATACACCTTACGCGTGCGTGGCGCTAGTGACAGGCCAATCGCCCGGTTCACCTCTCCTTGCCGATGTTCCATATCCCGTCCGGGAGTGGCGAGGGAAATTCCTCCGCATCCGGGGCCAAGGCACGGAACCGGGAGATCTGCAGGCGGGACAAAGCATCAGCAATATCATTAGTAACCCCTGGGACATGCCTGGCCCTGAAAAGAACGTTGAGGCGCAGGCTGCGCAACGCAAACTGGCGCACTGGGTCCATAACCCTGGGCGATTTAGAGCTCAGTGCATTGACAAAGTGGACAACAGCCGCATTGTCACACCAAAGTGGGCAACCGAGTTGGCCTCCTCCTCGCCCCATAGCATCAAAGCACCCAGTATAGGGAAAATTCCAGATACGTGAGACCACGCAGGCGACCCGTGCCTGCCCAGGATGGTGGCCACCCACCATAGGCCTGCTTCCAATTGAAATACATCCCATAACTCAGGGATCCCGGGCATCGGGCTGTATCTTAAAGCAAGGGGAAGCCAGGAGCTCAGACCTCCAAAATGACACCCCATTGAAATCCCTCAGGATCTGTAGCCAGACAAGCACGTCTGCCCTGATACCCCGGGTAAGTCTAACCCTATGGTGGGGCCTGGATAGTCCTGCCATGGCGTCGCACAAGCGCCGCGCAAATGCCCTGCCCGGTGCGACGACCCTGCCAGCGAAATCGAGGTGACCATGTAGCACCAGCAGGTCCCTCGGTAATGCCATGCGCTTGGCCAGCAAGTCCAAGATAAGGGCCACTAGCTTTGACACCTTATCCCGCTGCGACCTAGAAGCCTGTGCTACCGTGTCAATCTCCACCCCCAGGAATACTAGCTGTGTAGGCGGGCCTTCGGTCTTTTCGGGCGCTAAAGGGACACCAAGTTCCTCCATTAGCATCTGAAATGTGTTGAGGAGACGTGTGGACGTGTCCCAGCCCCGTTCAGCCCCGAATAAAATCATCCAGGGAATGGGCTACAGACCGGGACCCTGATCTGCGAACAAAAGCCCACTCTAGGAAGATGGAGGAACGCTCGAATGCCGAGCCCGAATTTGAACAGCCAAAAGGCATGGCATCAGTGCAATAATATGCTCCCCGGAACGGGGGCGCAGGGACAGGGCCAACGACCCTGCCCGCATAGACCTCCTTATCATTGCTGGCAGGAGCCACCTCCTCCCTCCCCCTAAGGGGTAAAGATTGGGGGCATCCTGAGGGGACCTATCACCTATGAAAGGGATACATAACCCCTGCCTGAAACCCTGAAGGAGATCTCCGCATCCTCTCCCTTCGGGAACAATGTGAGCCAGCGCTCCAACATGTCCACATTAATTGGGGAGGGAGCCCTTTGGTGAACTAGATCCATCTGCGGCAATCTTGCCAGCCCCCTTTCCACCCCTCCCTCTGCCCTGCATCCCTCCAGGCCTGGGACAGCCAGAGGCCGCATGGGGGCCAGCACAGGGGGGACACTAATGTCTGTATTTGCCATTCTTCCTATTGCAGGAACCAATGGACGAGAAAGTCCAGCACAGCAGGCGGGCTGAAACCCCCCGCCCCGCCCCCTGGCAGTGGACCTGTGCTGGGGTTCCGGCCCACTGGGGGCGTCGGAGCTCACAACCGCCGTCGAGCTCGTCGATGGGGCCTGACCCGCACCGGTCTGTTGAATGGGGAGCTGCGAGGCAGTGGCCCAGGTCGTGCCACGCGCCTCAAGCAGCTCGACCCGTCCCGTCGCCTGCCGCTGCCCAGCAGACGACGCGTCGAAACGAACCCCAAATGGAGACCAAGAGTGGCTAGCCCGGGCCAGGGATGTCTCGAGGGCCGCAACGCGGGCCAATAAGGCTTCCACGCTGACATGGGGCAAAGGACCAGCCGGCCCGCCTACTACAGGCATGGGTACAGGTCCCTGCACCCCGGGGCCCGAATAGGGCAACAACCCCACACCCGGGCCCGTTAGGGCCGATGTAGCAACCTGCCAGGGAAGGGGACCGGACCACCCCCCAAGGCTGGAAGGCCTCGGAGCGAGCTACGCTCCTATAAAGGGAGGCCCAGCGGAATGGGCAACACCATGAGAGGTGTCCACCGCTTGCGGGCCGAGGGCCGCAGCCCCTACTGGCCCCGTGCGTGGGCCACCATCCTCCAGCCAGGGGGAATAGACCCCATTCCACCGGTCCCGGTGGGTGCAAGCAAATGCGGCTGCTGGGGAGGCGCAGCCGCGGTCTTCCGACCCAGATTGCGCCTCCGAACCGCACGAGCCGCGCTCGCAGCCACCGCCTTCTTCGCGGGCCTCTCAGCCAATCGATGGGAAGCCGAAACGAGAGAATTCAGCAGCCAAAAGGCTTCCCGGTAAAAGCCAAAAGCGACGGAGGTAAGAGGGAAAAATTTCTCCGCTCCGTCGCTTCGCAAAATGGCAGCTCAGCTGCCTCGTGACCACCTCTTTTATAAGGGAGCTGGCCACGCCCCTAACTACCTGGATGCCTTCGTCCTGGGGGGGGCCGCAAAGAGCGCGGCGGCCATTTTGGCACCGCGCTTGCATTTGTGCAAAGTTTAGTGAGCTCGATGTGATGAAATAGTGCACACTGCCTTGCACACACCTGGAGGGGAGAAATCTCACAAGGAGTGGCAATGGCTCGTTAAGGTGTCTCCTTGAGTTAAGGAAGTCTAAAGAAAATTGAGAATTTAAGGGTTATTTGTTACACCCTTTGTCTGAACCCTCACCAAAAGGGATACAATCAATTTCACATTGGAAGCAAATTGAGCCAGAAGAATGTATGCGCGACGGTCATGAATGCGGCCTGCACGCGCTTTGCCACACTCCCCCCTGGAGGAACAGTAGATGCGGTGGGTGGGGACTGGGGGCATGGCCTGGAGCAACCTTAAATGGTGGCCCGGTGCTCCAGGCCCCCGCTGCTATGAAATTCGGCTGGGCTTAGGGCACATTTGCCCTCCCTCCCTAGGGCCACAGTGTGTCTTCTTTTGGGTCACTTCGGGGCCAGAATGGAATTTTTGCCAGAGTCCTGATTGGCCCTTTGGATTTTGTTTTTTCGCCCTTCCCACACTGCTGCCTGAGGTTGAGTACTGAGGAGTTCTTTTGTGTATTGGGGAGTTAGCACTGGTGGGGACACTCATTTGATCCCAAAACAGCTTGGGAGGTACGCACTTGATTGGTTAGGACAGTGGACAAGCAAGAGAGAACAGGGCTGACCAGTCAAGTGCAGACCACGAACCAGGGTCTTCCTAGCTCAACAGCTCAGAAGACTCTAATTGGCTGTTCTACCAGGCTGTCAGAGGTTAAACGTAGAAAGACTTCTGTGATGGAATCAAACTATTAGGCCAAAAGGATGATTATAAGTTAACAACAACAGTTGTTATTAGTCAAAGTCAATTGTCCTCACCAGTGCTATTTCGGCCTACCACAGAGCATCTAACTAGTTCCATTGATAAGAGTTTACAGTTAATAAAGTGGCCCGGTTTTTCAACCAAAAACTAATATTTCTGTCTCCTTACTGGGGGGGAGGGGTTCAGCAAAGTGGAGGCTCTACAGGACAGGTGATCGGATATCTTAGGCATGGGCTGACTGGCTATTACACTTGCTCATTTCCACAGGCTGGCTTTTCCCCTCAATATCAGACATCAAGATCAGTCAAGGTCTTCCCTTTGCATATATGTCAGTTAGCCTAATGAAGCCCATTTAGAGCGGAGGCGGTGTCCTACTTATCCCCTTTGTAAGGCTGACAAGGAGGAATGTGCTTAGGAGAGCCACACAATCACTCATCTTTTCCTTCCTCCACAGGGATTGCATTAAAAAAAAGATAGTGGAAGAAAAGGGTCGCAATACAGAGACATGCAAGCAAGTTATTGTGGGGGAGCTTCAGTCTGCCTGGAGATTTACTGCCTAGTTATAAATTTATAAAACTGTACGCTAGGGAGATTTTTAGCACCTTGCCAATTTGAAGTCCTGATGCTGAGCCTCACCTTTAGACACAAGAGAGATACCTGTCATGAGGAAAAAGTTGTAAATTGCCCTGGTTAAAGAGCCACTCTGAAGCGTGAAATCAAAGACCTACTGTGATATTCCAGGTACTTTGCTTCTTACTGTCCACTGTCTTGCAGAGGACACACTGTACATTAATGGACAAAGAGGTACATATCTTCTTCCCCCCCCAAAAAAAAAGTAACAAAGCAGAGATGGCTTTAGTGAAGGAAGAATCATACTTTGCACTAGAGCAGAATGTTCCCTCTCACCAGGAGGAGTAAGTATAGTTGTGTGTTTACCTCCCTCCTTAATACCAACATGGAGAAATGCCAGGCCTACCAGAAGCTCAGCATCAGAGAAAGTTCTATCAGGCCCTCAGAGGTGTCAACTGATTTCTTCACAGAGTCACATATTTGAGCAATATAGCTAGTTGTGTGTTTACCTCCCTCCTTAATACCACAATGGAGAAATGCCTGGCCTACCAGAAGCTCAGCCCCAGAGAAAGTTCTATCAGGCCCTCAGAGGTGTCAACTGATTTCTTCACAGTCACATATTTGAGCAATATAGCTAACTACATCTCTTTGGGATTTTATGTGTAGCATGTATGTAATCCAGCATGATGCTCTGATAGCAGGTTCCACCAACAGACAAGGTTGTGTGATGACTTAATAACTGCAAGCAAAGGAATTAATTAAAAATAATTAGTGCTTTGTAACTAGCTACTACCAACTTCTAAAAAGGTTAACTGCACATGACTTAAATGGTCATGTGGCAGGAAAGCACAGAATGTTGTTATTTTCCCACCAAAGTGGTATCTATTTATCTACTTGCAATTTCTTGCTTTCTAACTGCTAGGTTGGGCAGGAGCTGGGGCAGAGACAGGAGCTCACTCTGTTGTGCAGCACCCAGGTCTCAAACTGCTGACTTGCCAACCTTCCAGTTGTCAAGTTCAGCATCTTAACCACTAAGCCACTGCAGACCTTATACATAGGTACCTTTGAGTTAATGACACTGAACTCAATGGGACATCCTTCTAAATAGGCACATGCACAATTTCACTGTACAGTGATTCTTACTTTGCAGTAATTTAAGCTCCAGCTGTATGTAGGTAGACACTCTTACTAGGTAGGTTCCACTCATCTCATTGAGGCTTAATTTCAAATAAAATCACCTAGGATCACTCTATTATAGGGAAATATCCTCAAGGCTGCGGCAGTCCATTGCAGTCCCGGTGTTAAATCCTGCATGTCGCACTTCATGTGTGCCGTGGGTGATGACTCCGAGGTCATAGTGTATGGGTCACTTCATGGCAAGCTGGGATCCACCTACAACAAATTCATATCAGTGCCTTTTTTCCTGCTTCAAGAGGAAAATGCATTCTCAGATACAAGTTGCAGTCGAGTAGTAGTATTATAAGGAAAAGAAAATGAATGACAGGTGTTTTTTTGGATTATGAAAAATGCACCACTTTATTTATATATTAGGCAACAGAAAAAAGTATTATCCCACCCCTCCATCTTTCTTTCCAATACCTTTCTGGTGTATTGGTTTCCTCTTTTTCTCTCTCTGGGACCTCAGAGGTCATAGCAAACTATTCATGGCCAGATAGGATTTTTATTCAAAACAGTTGTAGAGAGGCAGCCAGCTCTTGGGGACATGAAAGGAGCCTCATTTGGGCATTCCCTGAGCAGAGTTTCTTCTGCAAAAATCCTTTCAACCCAGACTAATTTCTGACTTGAAATTATTATTAGCCAGGGAATCAAGGCAGACAGCTAAGGCGCAACCTACTTCAACCTACTTCAGAGTGCAAGCTGAATTTCAGAAATGGCTTTGTTTAGCTTTCAATTGTGTTTTCAGCACTGAAAGGCTCTCCTTTGTGTCTTTCACAGCCTTCAGGTACACAAATCAGTCCAAAGGCACTTATGGAATATGATATCATAGCACAAAGCCTAATCTCTCCTAGAGGCAAGTACAGGCTCATGCAACAGAAGTAACTTGCCTCAGAGATCTAGACTTTCTTTCCTCCTCCTCCTCCATTCCCTCTTTCACTTAATAATGTGGTAAATCTACAAAAGTCTGGCACCCTTTCACAGATTCCAGGACAGAAAATGAAAGGTTATCAAAAAGATGTTGTAGAGTGAATAGGGATGCCATATTTCCCTTCCACAAAAATGGGACAGGAATAGCCCCTGCTCAAAAGTCAGTTGTATCTGACTCTAGGGTTCAGTGCTCATCTCTGTTTCAAAGCCGAAGAGCCAGCGCTCCTGTCAACTCTTTGCCGCCGACCAGGTGAAAGCCTCACAGCCACGCTCATGTTGCTGGAAGGCACTTCCCCCCCAGCTTTACTCTGGGGAAAGGGAGAAAAGAAAGCCTGCTGGCTGGGGAAAGAGGCTCCACCATCCCTGAACTCTGGGAGAGAGGCTGGAGAGAAAGAAAGAGTTGACAGGAGGGGGTGATGAGGAAAGAAACCCTCCCAAACACCTGGAGTTGGCACCTCCCTTGCTGTGTTCATGCGACAGACGACTAGACACTGGAGCACACGGAACACTGTTTACCTCTCCCCCTCTCCAGCAGTCCCTATTTGTCTATTTGCAGTTTCTTGTTTTCAAACTGCTAGGTTGGCAGAAGCTGGGGAAAAGATGACCGGAACTCTTTCCACATCTGCTGCTCACAGACGCCACCTGCTGGCAATTCAATAGAATTTCCGCTCTAAGGTTTAAAAAAGGCACAATATTATTTCTTTTGAAACCTAGCTTGGTTTCAAAAGTGGGAAATATCAATGTTCTTAATGTGACCGGGTGGGACAGTTTCAACCTGTGAAATTCCTGGGTTTCTGTTATGTATGGCAACTCTAAGAGTGAAGGTGGGGGTGTTTTCTACTCAGTGGTGGGATTCAACAGGTTCACCCATTTCACCAGAACCGGTAGCAGAAATGCTGGCTGGCCCCACCCATCCAAGTTTTGAAATAAAATAGTCCTAATTCAGGTGCAACACAGGGCTTTCCCCCTGACCATGCCCACCATACCACGCCTAAAGAGTAGGTAATTTAAAAAATGAACCCTACCACTGTTCCTACTGCTATTTAGCACAAAACCAGCTGGTTCATGCTGGAGCAAAGCTGGCTGAATAGAACAGTAAAGGATGAAGGCAAGATCATGTTTCTTCCTCTCTCCAAATCCAATATTGCAGTGAAAGGTGATTAATACAATCAGGGTAGAATCCAGGAGCTTCATAACTGATGAGCCAGTGCCATGTGGTAGTTACAACAATAGGTTTGGATTTGAGAGATTTTGAGGTCTGGACTAGAGATGTGAAGAATATTCAAATTTCTTTCTCTGTGATCTTCTTGGACTTAGCAGGAGAAGATTTCTCATTGAGAATTCCCCATGCACCACTCAGATTTCTCAGTGTGCCATGTAAGTGAAGACTGCTGCGGCTTCGGCTGAATCCCAGCAAGACAGAGTGGCTGTGGATAAGGGGCCCCGTGTTATCCAGGGAGTTACTACCTTTGGTACTGGATGGGGCGGTTTTGCCCCAGACAGACCCAGTGCGCAACTTGGGGGTCCTTCTGGATTCACGGCTGCTGCTAGAAGAACAAGTGGTGGCTGTGGCCAGGAGGGCTTTTGCCCAACTTCGGGTGATACGCCAATTGCGCACGCTCCTGGACCGGGGCTCCTTGCTTATGGTCACCCATGCTCTGGTTACTTCCCGACTAGATTATTGTAATGCGCTCTACATGGGGCTGCCCTTGACGACCATTCGGAGGCTGCAGCTGGTCCAGAATGCGGCAGCCCGGGTGGTGATGGGATGTGGGCGATATGCCCATGCCTCACCGCTACTTCGGGAGCTGCACTGGTTACCAGTTTGTCTCCGGGTGCAATTCAAGGTGCTGGTTTTGACCTTTAAAGCCCTATATGGCAGTGGGCCAGGATACCTTAGAGACCGCATCGTCCCAAGAGTGTCTGCCCGTCCAACTAGAGTGGACCGGAGGGGCTCTCTAATGGTGCCATCAGTTAGGGGTGCACATCTGTCTAGCACCCGAAGGAGGGCCTTCTCCGTGGCCGCACCAACTCTCTGGAACCTCCTGCCAACAGATCTAAGACTTCAAAGAGAATTGCTGCCCTTCAGGAAAGGATTGAAGACCTGGCTGGCAGGGCAGGTGTGGGGCCTGAATGGGATCACGGTCCCCGCCTGCTGGCTTACGTAAAGAATTAAGAACTCTCTCTTCCTTTTTTAGAGTGGGTGGGATGGATGGGTGGGATAAGGGGTTTTTAAAGTGTTTTTATATGTTTTTTAGAATTTGTTGTAATGCCGCCCTGAGTCGGGTTCTGCCTGAGTGGGCGGCATATATAAATACGACTAAATAAATAAATAAAAATAAATTCTACTACTACCATTATTATTATTATTATTATTATTATTATTATTATTATTATTATTATTATTATTATTATTATTATTATTATTATTATTATTATTATTATTATTATTATTATTAATGGAAGGGATGGGGTAGACAGAATCCCTGGGGATAAGTAAAAGAGGGAGGAAGGGGCTGAAAGGAGCTCACTTTAGTTATTTATTTATTTAAATAAAATACCAAAAACAACAACAACACAGAAATATACAAATATATCACCACAACTACAAAAACACCAGACAAAAATCTTAACAAAATTACAAATAACAACCAACTGCACCCACCACTAGTGGGACTTATAAACCATCTTGATTAAATATTCTCAACATCATGACATTTTATACCCTTCCCAAAAGATAATGTATCTTGCACTGGAATTATACCTTTCCCTTTCATTAATACATAATCTAGAAATTCTCTCTAATATCTCTAAAATCAGGTTTTTTTACTAATCCTTTTTTACCTTTAACTCAAAATTTATCATTTATAGCTATAATCCATATCTCTTTATCCCAATCATCCAGTTCAAATTCCCAATCTACTGTCTATTTTTTAACAATGTTCAATCTCAAAGCTTTTACAAATATAACAATTATCTCTTTCTTATCTCATTCTATATGCATGTTTCCAAAATCCATTAATAATGCTATTTTAGGACACATCTCCAATTTTATTGATAATATTTGACTGATTTCCCCTGAAAAAACAGAAGCTCATTTTTTCCCCACTGATCTCTGTACCTTCCTCTTACTGGGATGTGTGTGTTGAATCAAGACCTTTAATCAGAAAGCTGAGCAATTATGTACTTGTACAGATATCTGGGTTTTGATTAAATGCTCCCTTTACCATTGCATTTTGAATTTGGATGAGTGATCAATACTTCTTGCTGGGGAAAAAAGAAAAAGAAATTTACAAAAACAGGAGGCATTACTTAACTGTTCAAATGCTAATAGTTCTAATTTCATTAGGGGCTGCCTGCCCAGGGCATGAAGTCACCAACATAGACAGCAAATTCAAACTACTAAAGTTGAGGAAAAGAGCAGGGAAATGTTCCACAATGGAAGAGATTCAATATGACACTAATTTAGTTTTCTCTTGGTGATTTAATAGCCATCAGCTTCAGTCAGTTTCCCCAAAAGACAGGAGAAAAAGGTTTCATCATGCCTTCATCTGATTTCTACAAAGTTTATAGTCCGTTTTTGAATCCAGTTTACTTTGCCACCCAATCCACCCAAGGAGCAGACAGGTGACCATTTCTTTGGGTGAAAGCATGGGCCACTTTATTGGAACTTTAACAGATTAAAATACAATATTAACATGACCTGCAATGGGGCATCATAGTGGGTAAATGGGTATGCCTACCCATGTCCTCATAACTGATTACAACAATGTAGGGAGGGGTGACCTCTTCCTACCATACCTTCTTACATCATTACTTTATATCACGCTTGCCAGCCTCGTATCCCAATTTTTAACTGAGGGTTCCCTTGCCAGCCAGTAGACACCTCCAGCACCTATGCCTTTCTGGCCAATGAACAAACCCCCATTAACCATAATCAATTAAGCATAATTTTGATAACCATTTACTTGGTTGTTTACAATCATTACCTCGATCTCCCCCTCGTAAGTAAGGAGAGGGCAAAAAACAACACCATGCTGGCAAATTAGTGATGATGAAAAAATTCCCTCTTTGCCCCGAAGCAACCATAAAAAAATCATACTTAGGAAAAGGGTGGGGAGGGCGGAACGCTTTTTGACAGTGCTTGTGTAGAAGAGAGAGGGTGAGGCCGGAAGGAGCTGCACCTTTATAGTGTGCCTGGCTCCTTCCCACAACACAAGTGGCCTGTGAGATGGCCACCCACCTTGGGAGGATGGGCAGCAATTTGCATGCACATTGTTATCTCATGTGCCACAGCCATAATCCAAAGTAAACGTCTTTGGGATATTATATAAAAAGTAGGGTTTGGGATGGAATAGCAGAAGGCACCATATTATGCAAATAGCTCAGAAAAGGTCTTATTAGGGTCTATTGTTCCAAGAAATCTCACAACCAGCATGTCCAATCCATGTAAGCAGTCCAATGTATCTCAATTCAGAAGATACATGCATTGCATTGCATTTAGAAAGCAACTGGGAATGTAGCTGCATCCCACCCCTTTTGTGTATTGAACAGAAAGATGTGAAGAGAGAAGCTTCATACATTCATCTGATCATGCCTAGCATCTTCCACCCATGGGGAACCCATAATATAGGCAGTACAGTCGCAGGCAGACGCAAAACACATGAACTATTAGGTTGAGAGTATTGGCCATATGTTGTATCCTTTCATCTTCTTAGCATGCACTGCTGCCACCATATTTGTCCCATTGTTTCATGGACATAGCCTTTCTGCAACTAAACTCCACTGCTAGACATGTGCCTCAGAGCTTCTTGAATGTTCTTAGCTGTGTGGTTTCTTTCCACCACAGCCACATTCAACAGGGACTGCCTATGTGTGTTGTCCTATGCCTGATGCTTCCACCTCCCAGCAGTGCCTTGACAGGGGGACATAGTCATATTTTGCACCCTGGCTGCTCCAGGTGCAATTTATTTCATTTTAAGTTGAAATCTTGTAATTTTTACATTTGAAGAAGGCCTTTTCCAGAATGCCTCCAAGCTCTTCATGGGTAGCATGGAATTTATTTTTGAGATATGAGTCTGGCATTTGCTTCCTCTCAGCTCTCACTCTGCCCATCTATCTCCCTGCTTTCCTGGGCTGATGGCTCAAAGTTTGCCCTCTGATGATTCTTAACCTTCACAGTGAGGAAGACACTTGCATCCGCAGTACCCACTTACCTGTAATGTACCAGCAGCCATACTTTATACTGAGTCTGCAGGTGGATAAACACGCTGCTATTGGAGTGCAGTGGCTTAACGGTTAAGATGTTGAACTTGGTGACTGGAAGGTCAGCAGGTCAAAAGTTTGAGACCCGAGTGCTGCATAATGGAATTAGCTTCTGTCTCTGGTTCAGCTCCTGCCAACCTAGCAGTTTGAAAGCATGAAATTGCAAGTAGGGAAGGTAAACAGCATTCCATGCACTCCGGTGTCTAGTCATGCCTGTTACATGTTCACAGAAATGTCTGCAGACGCAGATACCGCTGGCTCTTTGGCTACAAACAGAGATAAACACTGAATCCTAGAGTTAGATATGAGTGGCTTTCGAGCAAGGGCGACTTTTACCTTTACCAATTGGAGAGATGGTCCAAGAGTTGCCCATGCTTGAACCTTCTTACAGTGTATCACCAGTATTACATTTCTTTGTGGGCCTATCTTTTTATTCATAATTCTGTAAAAGAGTATAAAACTTTTAAGGTTTCTACTTTGCCGGACCCACTCCCCCAATAAAGAGATGGACAACAGTGCTGGGATTAAAACTGGGCCTCTTTATTATTTGTAATTCAACAATGCAAGCGGGCTGCCATAGCACTGGAAAGGAGGAATGGTTATAACCAATCATATCGACCCCAAATAGAAGCGCAAATGACCAAACCTCTGCTTCTGATGTGTGTCTGGTGAACCGGAAGGATTTGCAAGCTGTATCTACCATAGCATCACCTGAGCACACACGATTGGCCAGCCACTATACCTCTATCTTATCCTTCCAGTGACCAACCGAGTATGCTCCTGCTGGACTCATAGCGGTCACCCAGTGCCTCCTTACCAGTGCTAGCTGCCACACGGGAAGGAGCCTACCATGACTCCCCGCCCCCTGACCACCAACTCAGTCGCCAGGCCCGCCTGCAAGGAAGCCAAGAAACGATCCATGCATCTCGCCGAGAGGTGAACTCCGTCACTGCGATACAGACCAGCATCCCGAATACTGATGGCCGGATGGTCCACCATGGTACCCAAGCCATGGTCACCAAAAAAATGGGCAATAACAGACCGCCGGGCCCGGTCAATGCGGTATGGATCACCCCCCCCTCCGGAAAAAGGATTGTGGGACATTAGAAGACCAGACCAAGCGGGTGCGTGGCCATCGACACCTTAAGAAGCCAAAACCCCTATGAATGGCAATAATCAAACCCAAGCCCGTAATTTGGCCCAAATCGTTACCACCCAAATGGACCAAAAGAATATTGGGAGGGGGAGAGGCCTCAAGGGAAAAAAGGAAAGGGAGAACCTGGTGCCACCACATCCCACGAATGCCATGGCAAGCATGGTGGCCGTGTGAAAAAGGGTGGCCCCATACTGGTTGAAACAAAGGGATGACCAAGCCTGGGCCAAGCAGGCAAGAACAGCCGGTGTCACAGGCTGCCATGTGTCTGGGCGATGACCCCACTCCTGGGACCAGCCATCCAGGACCCTACAAACCCTAAATCAGTTGTGGTATCCCCAAAACCCCGGGCCTTGGCAGCAAATGCCAAGGCTGAAAGGCGGCCGGCTATGGTGCGCGGCACCAACCCACCATCATGCAGATGAACCATAAATTGCAATAGGTGATCCACGTGTCCGGAAGGACACAACCTGGCGAAACCCCCGGAAGGACTGAAAAGCATTAAAAGTATTGTCATACACCCTGTGAGTACGGTTGGCCAGGGAAGGCCTATCGCCCAGGATGCTTCAAGTCGCCAAATGTCCACACCTCGCTGGGCAATGGGGAGGGAAGTGCGTTGGCCCCCGGCGCGAGCGCCCAGAATCGAGGGATCTGTAAGCGGGACAAAGCATCAGCTATTCTGTTGTCAAGACCCGGCACATGCCGGGCCCTGAAAATAATGTTGTAGTGCAAGGAGTGCAATACAAAGTGGCAGACAAGTGACATCACCCTGGGAGAACGGGACGTCTGGACATTAACAATGTGTACGACAGCTGCGTTGTTGCACCAGAAGTGGACAACTGAATCCCTCCACAAGTGACCCCAGAGCATAAGCGCACCCAGGATAGGGAAGAACTCCAGGAAGGTCAAGTCCTGGAGAACATCTGTACCCCGCCATGCATCTGGCCAACTGCCGCAGCACCAGTGCCCATCAAAATAGATGCTGCAACCCAGGGTGCCCGAGGCATCAGAGTGCACCTGGAAGCCAGGGGCCAGAGCAAGTTCATGGCACCAGAAGGAAACCCCATTGTAATCAGACAAAAAGTCAAGCCAGAGCAGGAGGTCGGCCCGCATGCCGCACGACACCCGAACCCTGTGATGCCTCCTGGAAAGCCCAACCATGGCATCACACAGGTGATGGGCAAAAGCCCTGCTGGGCACCACGACCCTGCAGGCAAAGTTGAGGTATCCATGAAGCACTTGGAGGTCATGAAGGGACACCTTGCGCCTAGGCAACATGGCTGAGATAGCCTCGGATATGTGGGTGACCTTATCCATGGGGAGACTGGAGGTCTGCCTAACCATGTCGAGCGAAATGCCCAGGAAGGTAAGGGTAGTGGCCGGGCCCTCCATCTTCTCCTGAGCCAAGGGGACACCCAGCTCCGCCATGAGTTCCTGGAATACATGGAGCAGCCACTCTCATGCACCAGACCGGCCCGCGCCCCCGAACAAAAAGTCGTCCAGGTAGTGCGACACCGAACAGGAGCCGGAGCTGCGAACAAAGGTCCACTGTAAGAAGGTACTAAAGCGCTCGAAGGCTGAACAGGATATCGAGCAGCCAAAGGGCATGGCCTTGTCTACAAAATACTGGCCCTCGAACTTGAAACCTAAGAGTTCAAAATCAGCCGGGTGGACTGGGAGCAGCCGGAAAGCCGACTTAATATCGCACTTGGCGACCAATGCCCCAGGGCCGCAGGCGCAAACCATGGACATATACCAAAGGACATATACCGAAGGAACAAAGGTATGGCGTCATTCACCGATGAGCCCGCCGGGTAGGACAAATGATGAATGAGGCGGAAGTCCCCCGAGGACTTCTTAGGGACCAAACCCAAGGGAGAAACCTTCAAATTAGGAAATGGGGGAGTATCAAAAGGGCCCACCACCTGGCCCAAGTGGACCTCCTTTAAAATCGCATACCTAGCCAAATCCTCCCTACCCTGGAGAGAGAGCAAATTAGGTGCATCTTGCGGGGCATGCGGGCCCACAAAAGGTATGCAGAAACCCTCAGAGAAACCCGCCCAAAGGTAGTCAGCATCCGCCCACATGTGGTAAAGCCGGAGCCAGCGATCGAGGGCCGGGAGATTAATTGAGGAGGGGCCGTTTTGAAGGTGGAGGTTGGTCACCGGGGGGCGGGCCGGGCCCTGGCCACGGCCCCTGCCCCTAGATCCCGAGAAATGGGTGCAGGCAGAGGTGGGATGGGGTCCACCACAGGCAGAGCACTCGTGCCTGTACCGGCACGGACGCCGCAAACATCTGCCTGGGGATGAGTAACTCCAGCACAGCAGGCGGGGTTGAACCCCCTGCCCCGCCAGCTGGTGGGGAGACTGCGCTGGGCCAGGATGCTGAACCACATGACCGCTATGAAAACGGTCACTGGTCATCAGGTGGGAAGGTGTCATATGGAGCAACCACAACAATTGATCAGGCTGGTCCCATGGCATCTCAGGATGCAATGCCGCATGCATAGGAATTCCTCATCGTAGGCCAGCCAAAACTGGCCCAGGAAATCCACGTATGCTCAATAGATAAGGTCGAGATACTGGAGTAGGGGGAGGGCAAAATCCGGTGGGCCCTAATGGACACCGCCACATAGATTAAATAAGCCGGCAACCAGTTGGCCCAAGTCCGGGCAGGTTTGTGACGGCGGGCCAACTTCTTATCCCAATCATCCACCCACTCCCTCTCCTCCTTAGTGGTTTCCCAATTTAAAAGACTAAAAAGATCAACATACTCCTGGCGCCAAATCTGATCGCGAGTGGCAGGGAGCAAGTGACCACCCAAAGGGAGCACCCTGCCCGCAGTCGGAAAGGCCGACAGCAGGACAATCTGATAGGCTGCATTAACGGGTGGGCCATATGGCCAAATCGGGTAAGGCATAGCAGAGCCCACCGGGGAAACCACAGGCACAGGGTAAGGAGGGTGCCAGGGCATGGTGGGAGCGTCAGGGGGTGAAGGCAGATACGGGGATGGCCACTGCTGGCCCAGAACACCCAGGGCCGAGTGCCGCAGACAAGGCCAAATGCCAGCGGGCACTACCGGGGACAGCCCAGGGGCAGGCGTGCTAAGGTGACCTGAATACTTACCAGGTGCACCCATGGCAGCCACCCCCCACCGGGGGTTCCGGCTGCCAACGGGCATCGGGGCTCCTGTCCACATTGGAGCCCTCTCCGCCAACCACCAGTGGGCCCTCGAACACGAAGTCATCGGCTCGCTCCAAGCTCCCAGCGAGCATGGCCTTGAGCCGGTCAACCCTCCCCAGCAGAGAAATCGAGCACCCAGACCCCCTGGACCCCGACTGAGAACAGGGGCCAGGGGAGTGCGCCGAACCTGGGTTCCCTGCAGGTGGCACAGGACCCAGGCCCGCGGCCCTCTCCAGGGCCTCGATGTGGGCCAGGAGCACTGGATCCTGCTCCAGTGCACCATGGGCAGGGCCAATGATGGGCGGGGCTGGGCCCATGAAAGAAGGGCAGGGGACGTGGCCCACATGTGGGACCTACAGTATGGAGGGTGACCCAGTGAAGGTGGCGATGCACCCCACCTATGGGGGACAGCCCCCCCACGTGGAATTGCTTGGGGCCCGAGAGCCGGGGGGAGAACCCAGGAAAAGAGCCGGTGGCGGCGGCCCGCAGTGGGCCCCACCCCGGTGCGTCAAAATGCCCAGGGCGGGTAGAGAGCCCAGCAGGGCTGGCACAGAAGCCGCGGCCTGAGTGCCACGGCGAGCACCACCCCTATGGGCCGGGCCCCACAGCCGCAGGCCATGCCCGGAAGCCCTCCGCCTGGGGGGCATCAGCAAGGAGAAGGCCAGGATGAGGGGCACCACCAAAGGGCGACCCAGCAAAAGGACCGTGGCCGAACGCGCGCGAGGAAAAAACCACATGGCAAAAGGGGAAGCCAAGCCGCATGGGAAGCAGGAAGCCACGGCAATCTGCTACAGAAATGGCATCATGTGGTGAGGTGAAAGGTCTAGGCTGCGTGGAGAGGCAGCTGACCGGGGAGCAGCCAAATGCTGCCTGGCCCAGTCGGCAGGAATGTGGAAGGGCAGTCCAAGCCCCTCCTTTAAGGAGGCCGGCCCCGCCTTTTCCAGCTTCACGCCGTCTCTCATGGGGGAGGAGCCAGCAAAGCGCGCTGCAGCGGATCTGCGCCGCTGCGCGTCCCTTGTGTTAACTATAACTTCTTCCTCTTTCAGAGTGGTACCAGCTCCAGTATTTCTTCTTTAGGTTCAGACAAAAGCATGAAGTGTTCCCATATTAAAATTTACCGCTTCAGACAATTCCACAGAATGGTCAGGTTGAGTTGGAGACAGGTGTGAAGGGGCAGGATCATCACCATTAGAAGGTGAAGCTAGTCTCCATGTCTTCTGTCTTGCCTTTTTCCACTTCAGAGTGAATATCTTAGGTTGGCTTGAGTGAGTTGTTTTTTCCAATGAGTATAAGCCATGGCCATACCTGCCTTGTGATTTTCAATCAAGTTGGATATGTCTTCTGAAGCAATATTGATGCTGACACACACTATGGGGAGCCAGTCCTGAGGATTTATTAGCTGCCAATTAACAGTGCATAGAAATGTTAGTTTCTTGTAATACTTCTCCAACAATCCTCTAGCCAAAATGGCCAAAATGGTGGTGCAGTGGTTAAACTGCTGTACTGCAACAAAAAAGGTTGTGAGCTCAATCCTGACCAGGACTCAAGGTTCACTCAGCCTTCCACCCTTCCAAGGTTGGTTAAATGCGCACCTAGCATGTTGGGGACAAAATGCTAATTAATTTGTGAACCACCCAGAGAAGGAACTAAGCACTATGGGGTGGTATATAAGTGTGATTGTTTTGCCTTTGCCACCATGCTGTCTGAAGGATTCTGAGCACTGCAGTCTACTGTAAACATTGCTTTCCACATATTGTCTAGGACTAACTACCTCAGAACACTTCTCTAACATGTAAAAAAAATGGGCATTTGCTTCTACTGCAGACATTTCCATGGACTTCCCAGATGTTTGTTTTGCTATCTCCAGAGACAGAACATTATGCATTGTATATATTTAAAGGTGAAAAGACAATTCAGTGCATTAATGTGAGACAACCACATAAAAACTGGTATCAAAGTATTTTGCATGGAAAAAATTGCAATGATAGTGCAACGTACTAACACATGGATCAATTTTACTAATGGTTTCAATTAGCTATCTCATGTAACCTAGAATCAGTGCTTCATGGTAGGCAGGTTCTGTGGTGAAATTTGGAATCAATGGTTGTTATACCTTTGGTCACAGAGCATGGAGAAGAAAATAAATGGCTGAGTGATCTTTTGATAATAAAATAAAATTCAGTTGTCATATTCCATGTGAAAGATGAACACCACTAAAGGTGTTACTGATCTGTCATAGCTTCATCTTAGAAAAAATATCATTGTGTTTTTCTTAGCAGAAATGGACCTGCTAGTTTCTCAAGAGAAACGTATTTCAAAATTTATGAAACATTTCTTCCCTCCTGACAATTCATGTTACTGAGTACTACAAGCCCTGCTAGCTGCTTCTCATTATTAAAATCTTGGTTTCCCACATTTTTCAGATGCACCCAACTATCATAAGAACATAAGAACATAAGAACAGCCTTGCTGGAACAGGCCACAGCCCATCCAGTCCAGCATTCTGTCTCACACAGTGGCTCACCATTTCCTTCAGGGTATTCCCAAGCAGATGCCTTCACCTGCTTAGGATTCCCTGGAAATGATATTGAGAGATATCCTGCCTATCTCTCCAACCCGGAGGTTGTCCTTAAGTATCCATAATTATAGCCATTGATACTCTTGTCCTCCATGAACTTGTCTAATCCTTTCTTAAAGCTGTCAAGACTGACAGCTGTCACCACTTCTTCTGGCAGGGAGTTCCATAGACCAGTAATCCTCTGGGTGAAAAAGTACTTTCTCTTATTTGTTTGAGAACTAGTACCCAAAAGTTTCATGGAGTGTCCCCTAGTTCTAGTGTTATGCGATAGGGAAAACAGTTTTTCCTTATCTACTTTGTCCACACCGTGCATGATTTTATAAACTTCAATCAGGTCACCTCTTAGACGTCGTCGTTCAAGAGTGAAGAGGCCCAACCGTTGCAGCCTCAGATGGTAAGGAAGGTGTTCCAGTCCCCTAATCATTCTGGTTGCACAAACAGCTTGTGAGTTTAGGACAATTCTTTTTATAAACTACAATTTCCAGAATCTAGAAGCTTCAAAGGAAGTACTCATGCTCTGTTATCTATAATTTTTTGCCAGGATAAGACAATGGGGCCTCCACCCACAGCAGCTTTATACTTCTAAGTACCAATTTTCTTTGAAATGTTCTTGAGATAATTGGCTTAGCCTGTTCGGGGAATGGGATGATGGATAAGGCTACATCTTCATAGCAATCCAGCAAGGCATCCTAAGTTTTTATTTCTCGAAGGAGAAGGGTAAATGGAGGAAACTTCATTATAGTAATGAGTAATTACACTTATAGACCACCCCATTGAGAGTGCACTCTCTGGGCAGTTTGCAAATTAATTAGCATTTTGCCCCAAACATGCTGTGTACACATTTTACTGACCTTGGAAAGATGGAAAGCTGAGTCAACCTTGTGTCCCATTAGGCTTGAACTCATGACATCAGCAGTATTGGCGGTAGCATTATTATACTGAGCCAGATACCATTTGTCCATCTACCTCTGTAGTGTCTATCAGGGTTGGAGAACCTATGTCAGTGATGGCAAATCTTGGCACTCCGGGTGTTCTTGGACTCCCATTCCCAGAAGCCCAAGTCAGCACTCCTGCTGATCAGGGCTTCTGGGAATTGAAGTTCCAGAACACCTGGAAGGTTCACCATCACTTACCTATGCTATACAACTGCACTTCCCATTAGCTTCAGTCAGCATGGACCATTATCAAGTATAATGGGATTTGTCACTCAAGAACTGAAGGGATAAAGGGTGCTCTGTTGTAGTGTCTACTGAGATAGGCAAACATATGACTTGCAGGATGTGTGAGACACATTTGTTTTTGCAGCTCCAGATAATTCCCCAGCTAGATAAAACCATGAGAATAGTACTTCAGGAATTTTCCAGAAAGAGTGACACCCAGTTTAGAACAAGATGTATGATGTTTGTGTGTCTTGTTTTAATTTTAAGAAAAAAAATTGAAACAGGTGAGATTTTCAGTTTTGGTAGGATAGGGAGTTGGGGTACAGCCTGCAAAAAGTTCTGGGGGGGGTAGACCATCTGGCCCTACATCCCAACTAAATGCCAGCCACTATCCACCCCATGTTTTGGACAGAAACCTTTTCCTGTTGTAACTGGAAATGCCAAGGATTGAACCCAGACACTTTGATCATGTAATGGATGGCCAAACCATATAACCCAAAAACATCTCTAAACTATACAAAAATGGAGGAAAAGCAATCAAAGACTGTACAAAAGAGAAGTGACAGGTGAATTGACAATCAGTATGGGGGGGAAATTGTTGCTGAGGGCTGCAGGGCAGCAGCTTAGAGAAGGGAGAGAGGAGAAAAAAATAATTCTTCCTGAGATGTTCTGTGGTATGTTTTAATATATGTACCATAAAAGAGGTCAACAATTACTAGTCTTTCTCATACTAGGTCAAGCAAAAGGAACTGCATAAAGAATTCACTAAAAGGTAACTTAATTTTGACAGTTTAAAGACATGGAAGAATAAGAGATTAAAACAGACATTAACAAAGCATTCAAAATGATTGCTTATAAAATCAGCCAGTTCTTTCTCAGTGAAGTCATCCAGTGTGTTTTGGAGATAGGACAATTCATTGAGCATTAGAGAGAAACCCCTCTTCATATAACTTTCAGGGACAAAGCACGCTGAAAATCTTACTTCCCAAATTGAATCTTGCATTTGCGTATCATAAAATGTATTTAAAGCATAGCTGTTGGCAAGAGGACAGTTGCACAGTCAGTCTTTCCAATGTGGCATCCTTGGAATCGTAATGATGTGCTTAGCTCTGGGCTGTTGCTCTCAGCTTGGCAGGAGAATTCACTGGGATTCTGGGTATGCCCAAAGTCTGTTAAACCATCTCGCTGTGATAAAAGACAGGTATCTGTTACAATATGCCGAATTTATAAACTTATTTCTTTACTGTATTTCTTCGGGCCAAACCAGACATTAGTGTGAAGTGTACATTCCAGATAATCTGCAGTAAGTATTTTTTAAAAACTGAGATTTATCTGAAAACAGGTGTGAAGCTGCCTGTTTTACACATCCTGCTTAAATGTGAATCCTTGCAATAAAGCAGGATGTGGGTCAGCAACCAGCCTCCTGGCTGGTTAGTGCAGAGAGGCTTCACACTGCAACTGACAGTGTTAATATCAGGGCAGACTTACCTATAGTAAAACTCCTACTTATGGAAAAAGTCAGTTCCATAGGCTTTTGCTTAAATGAATTTTAATGTAACTCGAAGCAAACCCATAGGAAAAAGGATTTTTTAAATGTAAATCAAAGCAAACCCATAGGGAAATGAATTTTTACATAACTCAAAACAAACTCATAGGAAAAAGAACTTTTATGTAATTCGAAGCAAACCCATAGGAAATCGTGTAAATCGGGACATGAAAATAAAAACCCTTCAGTTTAAAGCAAAACATTGTGGTTGAAGATACAAAAGCAAATAAATTCAGACCAACTTCCTTCCTCGTGTAAAACATGGGCACATGTATGCATTCTTCTTATTCCTTAATTTCCATCCCAAGTGAGCCTTACAGCATAATCCCAGTAGTTGCTTGACTCCCTATGTGACACTTCCTTAATGGTGTTGAACAGCTGGAATGAAACTCAAGTTCTGATCATGTCAACATGTAAAAATGCAATTTACAGTACTGTACAGTACGTTCCAATCCCAAAAAAGGGCAATGCCAAAGAATGTTCGAATTATCGAACAATTGCGCTCATCCCACATGCCAGCAAGGTAATGCTCAAGATAATACAGGATAGACTTCAGCAACATGTAGAGAGAGAACTACCAGAGGTGCATGCTGGTTTCAGAAAAGGCAGGGGGACTAAAGACCACATTGCCAACATTCATTGGATCATGGAGAAAACAAAGGAATACCAAAAACAAGTTTACTTTTGTTTTATTGACTACACCAAGGCATTTGACTGTGTGGACCACAACAAGATGTGGCAAGTAATTAAAGAGAAGGGAATACCAGAACACCTCATAGGCCTCCTGGGAAATCTGTACATGAATCAAGAAACAACAGTTAGGACAGAACACGGAATGATAGAGTGGTTTAGAATAGGAAAAAGAGTAAGACAAGGCTGCATTTTATCACCCTGCTTATTCAATTTATACACAGAGCACATAATGTGCAATGCAGGGACAGAGGAATCACAATATGGGATCAAAATTGCTGGAAGAAACATCAACAGTCTGAGATATGCAGACGATACCACCCTAATGGCAGAAAGTGAGGAAGACCTAAAGAATCTCTTGATTGGGCTGAAGGAGGAGAATGCAAAAGCTGGCTTGAGACTCAATATTAAGAAAACCAAGATAATGGCAACAGGCCCTATCAGTCCCTGGAAAATAGATGGGGAAGAAGTAGAAGCAGTGACAGATTTTACATTCTTAGGATCAAAGATCACTTCAGATGGGGATTGCAGCCATGAAATAAAAAGGCGACTGATTCTTGGGAGACAAGCTATGAGAAACCTGGGGAACATAGTGAAAAGCAGAGACATCACCTTGCAAACAAAAATTTGCATGGCCAAAGCAATGGTATTCCTGGTGGTAATCTATGGCTGTGAGAGCTGGACCATTAGGAAAGCTGAACGCAGAAGAATAGACACCTTTGAAATGTGGTGTTGGAGGAGAGTTTCGAGAGTCCCCTGGACAGCGAGGAGAACAAATAGGTCAATCTTAGAAGAAATCAACCCTGACTGCTCATTAGAAGGTCAAATAGTAAAAAAGGAAGCTGAAGTACTTTGGACATCAAATGAGAAGGAGGATTCACTTGAGAAGGCCTTGATGCTGGGAAAGGTGGAGGTCAAAAGAAGTAGGGGGCGGCCAAAGATGAGATGGATAGATGGTATTGTAGATGCAGTGGGCACAGAATTGGGAGGGCTGACGAGGATGGTGGAGGACAGAGGCGCCTGGAGGACAATGGTCCATAGGGTCGCAAAGGATTGGAATCGATTGTGCGACTGAACAACAACAACAGTAATACCATGGCTGAAATCTTGTTCCTTTGTTATACATGCAGAAGGAAAAAAGGTAAAACATCATGTTGCCTCTAACTAGCAATTAAAAAGTCTTTGTGTGTGTTCAAAAATCCCAGCAAGGACACATTAATTGCCAGTTAGAAACAACTGAATGTTACACATGTGTGACAAAACAATAGGATTTCAATCAATCTTTATTGGTTTAGTCCAATGGGCCAGGTTTGGGAGAAGGGAATTTCATTGTGTATGTAAGCAGGACTTAAGAAGATCCTCTGATCCTCTCAAGAGAGTCAGAGTGGCATTTACTTTCTTGACTAAAAGTCATGGTATAAGAAAAAGATATGCATGTGCCCATGTTTTAAGTGACAATGTAGGAGATTGAGCTACGGTCTGAATTATCTTTTGCAGTAGAACACAATGTCAGTCATAATACTTTTTTTAAAACTGAAGAACACTTCTCTTTGGTGAATTTCCCTACTATAGGGAGCACACAGACATCAATGTTTGAGAAAGAACGGTAACAGAAAAGTTAAAAGAAGCTAAAATATATAAACACAAGGGGAACACTTAATAGTAGTATAACTCCTTAAGACTCACTGTACAAAGCAGAGCACTTACTCCCAATTGATTCCAATTAGTCCTCTATGAAAATCACACCTATTCATGAAGGAGAGGGAAATGTCCTTTTCAGTTGCCTCTAAAACAGAGAAGCCATGCATGCTACAAAGTGTTATTCACACATTTGCCCCACACTAGCATGATGTTCCAAGTTCCTGACATTCCAGAGTCATACATGTTCCAACAAAAGCTAGCCTAGTCAAGATGTGATTAAAAGACCAACCCTTTCACCCTGTAACTTTACATTGCCTATTTGGTAAAACTCATAGGTACAAACACCAGGTTTTCGCAAAGGGCAAAGAATGAAAGGCAGAACTGCAGCATCAATGAATATAAAGCCTTAATAATATGGTTACCTTTGCTCCTGCACTATTTGTATCAAGGCAGGAGGTAACATGAAAAACTCACATCAACCACAAATATATTGCGCCAAAAGTAAAAAGCCAGGTGCAGTAAAGACAGTCTAAATGAGTTTCTTAAAAACAACTTTCTTGGAGCTGTCCACTGGGGAAGACTGAGATGAACTTTCCAGAGAAAGGGATTTTGGAATGCAGGCACATCCCTGAAAAACACCTCCCAAGAAAGCAATGTTAGGATAGCTTGGGAGTGCCTTTGCACATCTCCATAGTAGGCAGGTAAGTCATATGGGAAATTGTGAACTTTCATATTTCCCTGTTGGAAACCACTTAGAACTTTCAAAGTCATTATCAGCATGTTGATTTGTACTTGGAGGCTAAGGCTGTGCATCAGATTCAGACAAATTTCCAATCTTTAATGAGATCATCTTGATTCTGCCCAATTTATGAGAGGTACAGAATGCAGGACAGTAAGTATCTGGCAATCCTCCTAGGAGGCACAGCGGGAAATTAAACTATCACCCAGGGTCTACAGACTACCTGCTCAAAACATTTTTCAGATACCCCAAATTAAGTGGCCAAGAATATATCTCCTGAAGCCAAATATTTAGAGATAATGTAGAAATTGATGCCACTAGATGATGTAGAATTCAGATTAACCAGAATTCATTAAGATCCATAATTATGCAAAATTACAAATTATGTGCATTTGTATTAGCCCTGCATAAAGTTAAAACAAATATTTAAATGATAAAAAAGAAATGTACACAGGAGGCTACTGGAAATGTGTACAAAACCATTACTGTCAGTCCCAGAAGCTTTCAGTCAGACTTAAACATTACCCATTACCCATTATCTCTTTCTTTTTAAAGGTGCATTGCTAAAACTGAACCCCACATTGGATTTGAAAGTACATTAAGCGGAACTAATTACATCAAATCCTCCACTCCAATGTATCCCTTGTTTCCTCAGTTCCTCCAGGGTTTCTGCGTCTCATTTGCAGAGTAAATTAAATCCATTGTTCCAACATGAACCACTTGTTTAGTTTTTTGTGAACAGCCTCTTGTGTGAAAGTTAGGAACAAACACATTTAAATAGGTTGTTTTGTGATCATGTTTGCACTGTAATCTAAATAATTCCCTCTCCCCCTTTTCTCTCTCTCTTTTGCCATCAACATTTCACCTTTTCCTCTTTCTTTAACAGGTTGTTGGAAATTATTGAAATAATTGTATCTGTTGTATAGAAGGATCACTTCTAGTTTCTTCACAGCATCTGTTTTGTGCAATTATATTGGATGCTACCAAAAGCCAGAACTAATTAGAATACAGTGGTCAGTTCTTGAGTCCACTTTTGTGGATTCAATCCCTGAAGATATTGACATAATCCATTATAAATCGGAAGAGTTTATCTAGTGCTGGACTGTATTAGGTCACTATGATGCTGAGGGTTGCCACCCTGATAGAAGCTAGGGAAAATTATACTCAGGAAAGGGCCTTCTAGGTGGTGGCCGACTTTGCCTGGAATGAACTCCCAACTGAAATCTACCAGGCAAATTCCCTTTAGTAATTTAAGAAATTATTAAAGACCAATTTATTCAAATATATCTTTGCGGAATTGGTCCCTAGGTGGATAAACTTTTTTTGAGGTTCCCCCCTAATCTAACCGAGAATTAGAATAGATTATCACCCATTTAAGGTAATTGGCTGCCATCAAGGCTTGTGTAATTTGTATTATTGCATTTTGATTTTTGTATTTGCTTTATGATCTAGTTGCTGTAAATTGCCACAAATAGTGCCCAACACTAACTCTGGTGGTATAGAAATGTTACAAACAAACAATAGAAAGATTGTGTGTGACGAGCCAACAACGTAATTATCTTGGCATTGGAATTGAGGTCAGAAAACCATGGCCATGCATCTATTTCAGGGGTTCTCAAACTTTTTAAACTGGGGGTTGGGTCACGCTCCCTCAGTTGAGGGGCCAGTCTGGGGGTCAGCAGATGTCACCACTGCTGCTGCTAAAGGCGACAGCAGCAGCCACTCTGAGCCCACCATACCCCCAAAAAGCCCCCCCCAACTCCACCCACACTTCTCCCCTGATTACCAGCCTGGAGAAGCTGTGTGGTGTGGGTGAAGGACACCCCCCCAAGCCACCGGGAATGCATCCGCGGCTGCCGGGAACCTCTTGCAGCTGCCAGTAACGTGTCTGCAGCCACCATAAAACCCCTGCAGCCACTGGGAATGTGTCTGCAGCCACTGGAAACATGTCAGCAGCCACTGGAAATGTGTTCGAGGCCACCAGGAATGCCTCCATGACTTCTGAGAATGCCTCAGGCTCAGTGGCTGCAGAAAACCCCTTGCGGCCACCGGAAACGTATCTGCAGCCACTAGGAATGCATCCACAGCTGCTGGAAACCCCCCCCCCAAGCCACCAGGAATGCAGCTGCAGCTGCCAGAACCCCCCTGCAGCTGCTGGGAATACATCAACAACCACTGGAAACATGTCAGCAGCCGCTGGGAACATGTCTGCAGCCACCAGGAACACCTCCACAGCCACCAGTAATGCCTCTGTGATGCCCAGAAAACTCCCACAGCTGCTTCCAGTGGCAGCGGCAGCAGTAGCTGGAGCAAGGGTGCAGGACAGATGGTTTGGTGCTGCCAGCCACATCCAGCCCATAGGTTGAGAATCCCTGATCTATTTATTGGGCCGAATGGACTTGGGCTGAGTCTCACCAATGTGCCTAGAGGTTATGCCCTCTCCCAGCTGCAGCCCTATGTGTATCCTGGCATAATGCTTCTCTCTATGAACTGGGATTTTGACTGACACATGATGTCCATTTCCACAAAGGCATTTCATATGTGTATTCCAGTCATTGTATAGGAGGAGGTCCTTGCATGTCTTGTTAAGCTAAACACTAACAAATCACCAGGACCAGATGGCATCCATCCACAAGTTCTCAGGGAACTTAAAGATGAAATTGCTGATCTCCTAGGCAAAATATATAATCTTTCCCTCAAATCAGGCTTTGTGCCTGATGACTGGAAGGTAGCGAATGTAACACCAATTTTCAAAAAAGGATCCAGGGGTGATCCAGGAAATTACCGACTGTCAGTTTGACATGTGTCCCAGGTAAAGTGATGGAAACCATCCTAAAAGATAGAATTAATAGGCACATAGAAGAGAAGGCGCTGCTAAAGGAGAGCCAACATGGCTTTTGCAAGGGCAAATCATGCCTCACTAATCTGTTGGAATTTTTTGAGAGTGTCAACAAGCATGTGGATAAGGGGGATCCAGTTGACATTGTTTATCTGGACTTTCAGAAGGCTTTTGACAAGGTCCCACACCAAAGGCTCTTGAATAAACTTACCAGTCATGGAATAAAGGGACAGGTCTTGTCCTGGATCAGCAACTGGCTAAGGGACAGGAAACAGAGGGTAGCACTAAATGGACACTTCTCCAAGTGGAGGGAAGTAAAGAGTGGAGTCCCCCAAGGTTCAGTACTGGGACCCCTGCTTTTCAACCTCTTCATAAATGATCTAGAGGTAGGAGTAAAAAGCAAGGTAGCCATATTTGCTGACGACACTAAATTATACAGGGTAGTTAAAACTGTGAGAGATTGTGAGGAGCTCCAGAGGGATCTCTCGACACTGGGGGAGTGGGCAAAACAGTGGCAAATGAGCTTCAACATTAGTAAGTGCAGAGTGATGCATATTGGGGCAAAGAACCCCAATTACATTTATAAACTGATGGGGTCTGAACTCTCTGCGACAAACCAGGAAAGGGACCTTGGTGTCCTGGTGGACAACTCAATGAAGGTGTCAACCCAGTGTGCCTCAGCAGTGAAAAAAGCAAACTCAATGCTAGGGATCATTAGGAAGGGTATAGAAAATAAGTCAGCAAGTGTCATTTTGCCTCTTTATAAATCTATGGTGAGGCCCCATCTGGAATACTGTGTACAGTTCTGGTCGCCATACCTCCAGAAGGACATTATGGAGCTGGAAAAAGTGCAGAGGAGGGCAACCAGAATGATTAGGGGACTGGAACACCTTCCTTACCATCTGAGGCTGCAACGGTTGGGCCTTTTCACTCTTGAACGACGACGTCTAAGAGGTGACCTGATTGAAGTTTATAAAATCATGCACGGTGTGGACAAAGTAGATAAGGAAAAACTGTTTTCCCTATCGCACAACACTAGAACTAGGGGACATTCGATGAAACTTTTGGGTACTAGTTCTCAAACAAATAAGAGAAAGTACTTTTTCACCCAGAGGATTACTGGTCTATGGAACTCCCTGCCAGAAGAAGTGGTGACAGCTGTCAGTCTTGACAGCTTTAAGAAAGGATTAGACAAGTTCATGGAGGACAAGAGTATCAATGGCTATAATTATGGATACTTAAGGACAACCTCCGGGTTGGAGAGATAGGCAGGATATCTCTCAATATCATTTCCAGGGAATCCTAAACAGGTAAAGGCATCTGCTTGGGAATACCCTGAAGGAAATGGTGAGCCACTGTGTGAGACAGAATGCTGGACTGGATGCGCTGTGGCCTGTTCCAGCAAGGCTGTTCTTATGTTCTTATATGTTCTTATAGGACTTTTTCTTGTGTGCCCTGGAAATTGGAGGTGAGTGTGTGAAGAATGCCTTGCTAAATTCCATGTCTTCATCAATTTAAACTATCTTGACACAACATGACACCTCATCAAGCAATTTTCAAGCTGCCTGCAAGAATAAGATAATGAGCACACCCTCACACCCATTTTCTGTAGTCTATACAAAATGTGTCTGTGGAAAAGAACATAAGAACAGCCTTGCTGGAACAGGCCACAGCCCATCCAGTCCAGCATTCTGTCTCACACAGTGGCTCACCATTTCCTTCAGGGTATTCCCAAGGAGATGCCTTCACTTGCTTAGGATTCCCTGGAAATGGCATTGAGAGATATCCTGCCTATCTCTCCAACCCGGAGGTTGTCCTTAGGTAGACATAATTATAGCCATTGATAGCCTTGTCCTCCATGAACTTGTCTAATCCTTTCTTAAAGCTGTCAAGACTGACAGCTGTCACCACTTCTTCTGGCAGGGAGTTCCATAGACCAGTAATCCTCTGGGTGAAAAAGTACTTTCTCTTATTTGTTTGAGAACTAGTACCCAAAAGTTTCATGGAGTGTCCCCTAGTTCTAGTGTTGTGCGATAGGGAAAACAGTTTTTCCTTATCCACTTTGTCCACACCGTGCATGATTTTATAAACTTCAATCAGGTCACCTCTTAGACGCCGTCGTTCAAGAGTGAAAAGGCCCAACCGTTGCAGCCTCAGATGGTAAGGAAGGTGTTCCAGTCCCCTAATCATTCTGGTTGCCCTCCTCTATACTTTCTCCAACTCCATAATATCCTTCTGGAGGTATGGCGACCAGAACTGTACACAGTATTCCAGATGGGGCCTCACCATAGATTTATAAAGAGGCAAAATGACACTTGCTGACTTATTTTCTATACCCTTCCTAATGATCCCTAACATTGAGTTTGCTTTTTTCACTGCTGAGGCACACTGGGTTGACACCTTCATTGAGCTGTCCACCAGGACACCAAGGTCCCTTTCCTGGTTTGTCGCAGAGAGTTCAGACCCCATCAGTTTATAAATGTAATTGGGGGTTTTTGCCCCAACATGCATCACTCTGCACTTACTGATGTTGAAGCTCATTTGCCACTGTTTTGCCCACTCCCCCAGTGTCAAGAGATCCCTCTGGAGCTCTTCACAATCTCTCACAGTTTTCACTACCCTGTATAATTTAGTGTCGTCAGCAAATTTGGCTACCTTGCTTTTTACTCCTACCTCTAGATCATTTATGAAGAGGTTGAAAAGCAGGGGTCCCAGTACTGAACCTCGGGGGACCCCACTCTTTACTTCCCTCCACTTGGAGAAGTGTCCATTTAGTGCTACCCTCTGTTTCCTGTCCCTTAGCCAGTTGCTGATCCAGGACAAGACCTGTCCCTTTATTCCATGACTGGTAAGTTTATTCAAGAGCCTTTGGTGTGGGACCTTGTCAAAAGCCTTCTGAAAGTCCAGATAAACAATGTCAACTGGATCCCCCTTATCCACATGCTTGTTGACACTCTCAAAAAATTCCAACAGATTAGTGAGGCATGATTTGCCCTTGCAAAAGCCATGTTGGCTCTCCTTTAGCAGCGCCTCCTCTTCTATGTACCTATTAAGTCTATCTTTTAGGATGGTTTCCATCACTTTACCTGGGACACATGTCAAACTGACAGGCCGGTAATTTCCTGGATCACCCCTGGATCCTTTTTTGAAAATTGGTGTTACATTCGCTGCCTTCCAGTCATCAGGCACAAAGCCTGATTTGAGGGAAAGATTATATATTTTGTAGTTTCTACCCTGTGAAGCTAGAACCATCTACACACACATACAGCATGCAACAAAGAACTGGCCAATTGATCAAAATGATAAATATAATCTATTTATTCTAAATTTTATGTCCCTGAAACAAGGCAGTAGCTTTTGTAATGTCACATAACATCTTCTCTGGAGGAAAAAAATATACTTCCTGAATTTATAACTCTACTAGTTTCTCTACTGATGTTTTTTTCAGACACTCTTCTAGAGAATCCAATACCTTATCTTTCTTGAAGTCAGCAGAAAGGAGAATAGATGTGGATATAGTGTAATGTCATTATGTAATTAACAAAGTACAGTATAACCAGTGGTGGGCTCCAAAACCATTTACTACCACACTGTGGGTGTGGCAAGGGGGAAAGCCCTGTGTTGCACCCAAATTAGGACTACTTTATTTCAAAACTTGGTTGGGCGGGGCCAGCCAGAATTTCTACTACCAGTTCTGTCGAACTGGTGCAAACCTGCTGATGCCCATCACTGAGTGGAACCTCGTATAACAAATGCTCCATATAGTGACTACATTGCATAACAAATAGGTTTTTAAAGAAAATGATGCCCCTCATAATGATTTTCCCTACAGAAAAAAATCATACAATGAATTTTCAATGGGAAAAACTGCTTAGCGGAAAAAAAATCATTGTACCATTTTTCCTATGGAAAATCGCATAGTGAACAGACCCATAGAATGAACTAAAATCATTCTCCGGGGTTTTACTGTATGTGATTACAAGACAAAATCAACAACCTCAGAGAAAACATGTTCTTAGACCTAACCAACCAGACTTCGCACCATTTGGCCCATATCAGGGCAATTCAGTTCATAATCTGGGATATCTGTGTACCTAATCTGGTGTTGGAGGGGCACAACTTGTCAGCACCAGTGTGCCTTCTGAGGGATTTGCTGTCATTGAAGTTGCCTGGTGGGACCATGAAAGGATGCCAGTTGTTAACAGGGAAGAGGATTTCTTTAGTAGAAAAACTGCGGGAAAGGAAAAGTCCCTTACCCCAATGTGCATATTTCACAATAAACTTTAGCCTCAAAGCTATCAAGAGGGGAAGGAGACGGCATGCATCAAAAGTAATTTGAGCCCAAATCAACCAGAGATAGAGTGTTGTTTCCTCCTTATACAAAATATGTATCAAGATTAAGCATTCTGCAGGAGTTAGTCATGTTATGCATCACATCAGAGAGAAAAGAGCTTATATTTAAAAGTGACATGGTTCTTACACATTTTTGCATCAATCAAGCAAAATGAAATTCAAACACAATCCTTCTATGTTTCTTTTGCAATCAACTGAGACCAAATTTAAATATCTCCCCTGGAGCCCATCTCTTTTTCAAGAAAGATGTTCTAGTTGGCCGGTCATTTCTTCTGACTAGCAAAGACACAGTTTCATTCTTTACTGAAAGTATAATTTAATTTTTGAATTTTATAGCCTTTTGTAGGTGGGAGCAGTGGCACTAGGCAGGTCGGCTCCTGCTGTTGATATCCATGCATCATGGTTGAATTAATTTATGTTATTACCTTAGTCTCTTTCTCTGCTTCTCCTGCATAGTGCCCCTTTTCAGGTTCATGCTAAATAAAATCAGTATCTTACTGTTGGCAAAAGAACACACAGTGTAGATCCATATACCTTGTGCTGCTTTAATTTCAGTTGGAGCTAAAATCCTTTCTAAATTTGCTTGGGGAAAAAACTTACCCCACACATGGGTCTGCTCTCCTACACCCATCTCAGAGGAACCATTCCACTGTTCACAAAATGTTCAGTGAATAATAACAAGCTGTTCAGCAAATACAAATCCACTTCTTGTCTCACTTCAAGACTAGTTCAACAAAACTAAGAAATCACGGGCATCAGCATGGGGCAAAGGCACACCTTGTCAGAAGGAACACTTTTCCTGGTGAAAAATTCTTACAAAGGCATGAATGTAAGAACTGCAGCTGAATCCCAAAATAAAGTTGGGATACAAACAGATGTTATGATAATGTTCTGAATTACTGTGGGTATGTTAGTTCTTGTGTTTATTTCCATGACAAACCAGCATTGGAACTAGTTTATTCATATGGATCCATAGGAACACCTGCAATTTCCCCCCTCCACCATGGCATGGCTATCCTTTGATAAATGCCCCACCTCCCTGCCAGAGCAACTCACAAGGTTTAAGGGCTAGGGTGAAAATGTTAGAGTGCAGATCATGCAGAGTTCCCCTAAAGGCATCCATGGATGTGTGTACAAAGTTGGCAGGTAAAACAAATACCACAACCCAGGACAAACAGGTAATAGGCCAAACAGTAAACATATTATAGTCCAGAATCAAGCCCCAGATAGACAGAGATACAGGATTAGTCCAGATGACAAAAACATTGTCCAAGCGAGTCAGGCAACCAAGAGAGAAGACAAGGCAGAGTACCTTCAGGGACTGGAGCAAGGCAAGGACAGGGTTCAAATGAAAGGATCCAGGCAAGACACAACAAAAATCAGGGTCCCAGCCTGCAAGCACTAGGTCAGCTGCTGCAAATACTGACATTTCTTCCGAGATCCCAGGAATACATTTTACAGCCAATTTAAGTTTAATTCAAAAAAAATTTAAAAAAAATTCGAATTTTTAGATTTACAAGTTTATAAATGTGGGCCAAAGTCTTTACAAACTGCTGTCACCAAGTCTTTGAACATCTGGCCCAGCCAGCCAACACCTGGACTGATGGTTTATAGTGCCCAGGTCCCAGTCACATTCCAGTGATCCCAGTCTCCTCATAAAGTACAGTATTGCTACTGTTCCTTCTTCCTCTTAGGTTCTAATGCTCCCTTCACATTGGGGTGGGAACTGGGTGACCTGCCATATACTAAGACCTCTACTGAGCACCAAGGAATGGGGATGGTCAAAGACACATGTTCTTCAACCCATTCTGTGGGTGTCCATCCAACGGTCATTCCTCAGTGTAGAATCCAAGTCTTTAGCAGCATTGCCCCAAGCTCCTTTCTCTTTAGACTGAATGGTCTCCAGACTCTTCAACCCAGTTTCCTCCTCTGGCTCTTATTCCTCCTCCAACTGTCTGACTATCTGTTCCACTTCCATCACCTCCTTTATATCTCTCCCCTCCCCTCCCCCTCCCCTGTTTCCTACTTGACCCAATGCCTGCCTCCTCATACAGCTAGGTACTATTTGCCATCTCTTCCTCCATGATTTGGGCTGATCAACCCACATCAGCACCAGCCTGGCAGGGTCCAGAAGATGTTATGTCTCATTGGCCCTCTGGGGACATGGGGCAAGGTTAAACAGCCAACCAGGGATGCTGGTAGTGACCCCCTCACAAAGTTCTATTATAACTCTCAGGCTCTGCCTTAGCGATTCATATGAAAACTGCCCACAGCAAGTCACCTCTTGTTTGCAGCTCAGCTTTGAACAGACTCCTGCTCCATTTCAGTCATTGTCATGTAATGTTGGTGACTGTGAAATAATGATTATCCTTAGGGAAAAATGTTGCTGAAAACCTTCATGTACAGTTTCCACAAACCAATGCTTAAAAATGCCTAATTTTGAATGGCAGCAATACATCATGCAGTATGGGCAGAACTATCACCACTTCAACTTTCAATATTTTAGTTTTGTAGGAGGTTCTATGTTTTGATAGCTTTCTGTCACAAGTACTTTAAAAATAATGGAGCCCCTGAAATAATGTTGGCCCTGGCTCCCCCCCCCACCCCCCACCCCTGATCCTCATCAGTTCAAATTTGTGTCCCAAACAACCAGTCTGCTCACCTATAGTAACAGGCAAACTAACTTTGTATCGGAACTATTATAATGGCCACTTGCAGTTCAAATTTAACCTCTATACACAATGGTTGGCATCAGCAGGTTCGCACCAGTTCGCCAGAACCGGTAGCAGACATTCTGGCTGGCCCCACCCATCCATGTTTTGAAATAAAGTAGTCCTAATTCGGGTGCAATGCAGGGCTTTCTTCCTGGTCACACCACCATAACACGCCCACAGCGTGGTAGTAATTTTTTTTGGAGCCCACCACTGTCTCTACCTCCATTTGATGGAAATGTGTGAGTTTCTCCTCTGCAGAAACATCAAGAAGTTTTGTGCAGACCCCATCCTTGCCTATGAGTCACAACAACAACAAAAGTACACAAGAGCAATAAAACACCTATTGTTTCAGTGGAATCAGTGACATTTGTAGGATGATGGGGAGTGTTCATGTATTTATTATTTAACTTCATATTCAGCCCCTCTAACCAAATTGTCATTCTGGGTGACAGCAAAAAAGAAAATAAGATACAATACATAAGAACAGAAACAATATTTAACAGTCAACACATAGAAATAAATCAATTCCTGGCAGTTAAGTGAATAAATCACTATGTGTATCCTGGGTAGGTCATCCATGGAACAAGCAGGGTAACCTCCCCCCCAAATTTTGAGGTGAGCCATCATCCCCCCTTCTTTAGTTAAAGAGCAACTTCAGGCAGGAATATTAAAAGAAAAACGGAAACATGAGGACATAAAATAAGATGGAAGAACTGTGCCCCCTTTGCATTTTAAAATAACAGGAAATGACTTTTAGCAAAGACTTGGGTATTACTGGGAACTACTCCGCTGGCTCACAGAGGAGACTTCTAGATATGAAAAGTGAAGGTCTATGGCAGCTGAAAACTCAAGTTTCCTCTTGCCAGCTTAAAAAGCCAAAGGAATCAATCATCACTGCTAAAAGCTTCTGCAAGGATGACATTTGGATCTAGGACAAAAGAAAGGCCATTTTAGAATATTCCAAAGGAGGAGAAAAAAGAAGGGAAGATGCATTACCCATGTTTTATTCTGCAGTTAAAGACGTAAAAGCAAAAAAGACAAATGAGGCTCCAGTTTGGTAATTTACAGTTTCTTCCCAAAATGCCATAGGTGCATCGACTGGAAGGAGTCAAATATTTGCTCAACATTTAATATATACTAGCATAGTTTGCCCGGCGATGCTGGGCTGTTATAAACTGTGATCAGCTTTTTTGGTGGGGTTTTTTTGTGGATTAAAAAAAGAACAAAGAATGCCTAATCTAGGATTGCCAGTTCTCAGGGCACCAGCTAATTGTTATACTTCTTTAGCTCTCATGCTGAGGAGAAAAATGTTAGGGAGGCAGACAGTTTTCATTGTTGTCTGTGAGTTGGCTGAAAAGTCTGGGAAGCTGTTTTTACCCATTTCAAGAAGAAGACAAGGCCACCAACCCATCCCATTCACCTCCCAGAAGTGCCACTCACCTCCCAGCAGCATTGCCGACGGCGCTCCCAGCAGCTCCGCTCACCTCCCAGCAGTGCCACTGGCAACGCGTCACATGTGCCTAGCCTAGGGCCAAAGGTGCACTTTCATTTCCGCACTTCCTTTGTGCCTTCAGCCATGGGTGAGGCAAATGGGATGCATTTCCAGCAGCACTGAGAGGGGGAGGCCAGCGCTAGCCCACTGCCCTACCCTGCACAATTTCCAATAGTGCTGCCAGGCTCGCTTTCAAGGTAAGTTTATTTTCTTTTCTCCTTTTTTTCTTGGGGGGGGGTGGTGGTGGTGTTTGAGGCCACACCCACAATTAGCCATACCCATAATTAGCCACACCCACCAAGTGGGTAGTAAACTTTTTTACAGAGCATCACTGGTTGTATATAGCAGTCTTTAGAGGTCAGCTCTGGTAATGCAACTTGGAAATACATATACATTATCAGAGAGTCCCGCTACGGTAATGGAGCAGACTGTACAGCCAGTGACTCAACGCCGAGTGCCAGGTGGCGGTTAACTAACCTGACTTCCTAAAGGGGCCAATGGCTACAGGTGGATGAGCCCCTTTAGGTGGGGTGATCATCACCCTCAGTGGAGGAAAACTACTGGAAACCATCATATTGGGCCCAACAGCAAAATGAGCAGAAGAGGAACTCTGATTTCCAATGGTCATGGAGGCGGAAGAAGCCATGTCAGATGGACTGGCTGTGAAGGCGCACCTTGTCCATATCTTCAAAGCTACAGAGGTCCATTGCAGTCCTGATGTTAAATCCTGCGTGTCGCACTTCATGTGTGCCATGGATGATGGCTCCGAGATCATAGTGTGTGGGTCACTTCATGGCAAGATGTGATCCACATTAAAAAAAATCACGCCAGTGACATTTTTCCTGCTTGCAGTCAACAACGATCAGAGAGTAAAGGTACAGATCGCCCTTGCTCGAAAGCCAGTCATATCCAACTTTAGGGTTTGGTGCTCATCTTTGCTTATAGCCAAAAAGCCAGCACCGTCTGCATCTGCAGATGTTTCCGTGGACATGTGGCAGGCATGACTTGGCACTGGAGTGCACAGAATAAAGTTTACCTTCCCTTTGAAGTGGTATTTACTTATTTACTTGCACTTTCTTGTTTTTGAACTGCTAGGTTAGCAGGAGGTGGGACAGGGATGGGAGCTCATTTTGTCAGACAGTACTCAGGTCTTGAACTGCTGACCTGCCAACCTTCCAGTCATCAGGTTCAGCGTTTTAGACACTAAGCCATCAGAGTCTCTCTTATCAGAGAATAAACAAAACAAAAAGATAAAAAAAACATTGTGGTACCTTAAAGACTATTTGCTGTATTTTGATGTTAGCTTTTGTGGATCAAGTCAGACATAAGAATGAGAACTCATGGCATCAATTTATACACCTCAGGTAAAGAGGCACACAATGATTGCCTAAGAGAAAAGTAATATTGTGACACACAACAGTTGGCTAGCCCTTAGGTTCTGAAACATGGTTCTACAGATGTTCTTGGACTTCAGTTCCTAGAAGCCCTGATCAGCAGGTGTGCTTACTTGGGCTTCTGGTAACTGAAATTCAAGAAACCTGGAAAACCAAGTTTTAGGACCTACGGGCTAGCTGCTAGCCTAACAATAATGGCAATAATGGAAAATCCACAGTTGTTATTCAAATTTGCTGTGAAGCTTGGCGCTGTAGAGTTGCAAGTTGTTGCAAAACAAACTTCTCTTGCAAGCTGATGCATCACACCCAAAGAAGGATGGATGCAAAACAAACATTGTGACACTAGACATTTGCCAATGAGTGAGCATCTATTGACAATGGTGTGAGTGACCCAGGCAAAATTCCAGCATATAATATACATGTACATTATGTATTTGAGGAATTTTTCACAGATAACAGAAACTGCAGATACTGAACCACAGATATCAAGGGGTTAACTGTAAATAGATGAAATAAAAGAAAAGAAAAGAAAAGAAAAGAAAGAAAAGAAAAGCCAGACATTGGGGAAGAAGTGAGGAGAAAGGGTTGCTGGATTCCTGCACTTGAGTCCATTGTGCCATCTGGAGCAAGGCAAGGAATCAATTGCCAGCTTTACAACTCCAGAGCTTTTTTGTTACATCATGACAGTTGTCCATGCTGCAAAATCACAGAACCTGATAGTGTGCCTTGCACAAGCCCCAGACCATCATTGGAAACCCTGATCAATCTCCTCACATATGAGACATACATACAGACAGACACTGGCCCAAAATCACCATGAACTAGAAGCTGGATCTCTTGAATTAGCATTCATTCAGCACTTCCGTCATTACACCACAATAGGAGTAAAATATATCTACTGTATAAGATAAAGGTCAGGGAATTTATTCAGAAAGAGTTCATATATCTAGTATAATGTTGTTATTGTTTTTTGTTTGTAGGAAACACCTTTTTGGAGAAAGTTGTTCTGCCCCACACATAGATGTGGATTATTATTTCTCCTCATTAACATCCAAACAAGCTCTACCTAAAGCAACAGTAGATTTTGAGGGCTGTCTTCAAGCATCTGGAGAAACTGCAGTGAGATGAAGTTACCATTCATCTCTGTGGTATGGCTAGTCTGTGTTTTACATCAATTGAAGTGATTACACTATATGGACTCCCTCCTCAGTACAGTATATATATAAATTGGGGAATGCTAAACTCCATGTAATTAAATTATGGCTGGCCTAAGATGTCTCATCCTGACCAAGTTATATAGCTTCTGCACCTGACCCTACAAGATATGTACAATTTATTGCCAGTCAGGTTATTTGACATTTAAGGCAGAAAATTGCAGGCACACCTCTTGCAATAAACATATAAATAATAAACTAAATAACATAACAGTTTCTGGTCTCCTGTGGTCTTCCCAAAGTGGTGCTCAAAGTAGCCAACTTGATGGCTAGCTCTGAAAGGTCATAGAATCCTGTACAAATTGTTGAGTTTTTCAGAAAGCTGAATGAAGAGTGGAGATTTTTTTTTAGGGGGGACTCAGCCCAACAAAGGAATGTGGACCCTTAATGATGATCTCTAAATCATTTGGAAGGCCAAGATTTCATCACCCCTGGATCAATGATAAATAAAGCAAAGGGATCACATCAAGTGATGGGTGTCTGTGAAATCACTGAAGTCCAAGCCATGAAACCTTCTGGTGGAAAGTTGGAGAGCGTAGTCCTTTGCAACCATTTTGAGCATAAGTAGAGATTGTTTCAACTTATATCTGGGTTTATTTCAAGGATAGCAAGAAATGAAAACATAACCCACAAATAAAATTTAATATTCGAATATGGTATTTCCATGTGTTCTGTGGTAACGATTATATCCAGCAAGTTGGCAACTAGCAAATGGGGTATTCCCCACTGTGACTCTCAGAAGATCCATTGTAGCCTCAAGCAAGCTGTAAAGTCCCAAACCATCCCCAGGAGAAGGGACTAGTAAACCACCTCTGAGCATGTTTTTTTAAACTGAAAATTCTTTCCATAAATTTGAATCAATTTGACAGCACTTAATTATTAAATTGGTGGCCATGCTGACTACTCTGATTAAATTGAAGGCATTATGCTTACAATCTAGGTTGAATTCTTGTTTAAAAAAAGGCAAAGGTTGCTACGAGTCACATCCTTGAATCAAAAAGCTTTGCAAAAAGTTTAGTTATAAACAAATTGGGGGAAGGGGGAGAGATTCCCATCATTTTTAGTAAGATAAAACCCAAAGAATATTATTTTTAACAGATGGAGAACAACAATCCTTTGAAAATATATCTCTTGAGAATGTATGACATCCAGAATCTTATTTTATTTTCTGTTAATTTAATCTGTGTAGGCAGACAGACCACCTGCTGCATATTTCCAGAAACTGTCCAATTTTTAAAATATGAACCTAATATTTTTTTGCTTCAGATACATTTTTGTTCTTGCTCTTTACTTTATGTCTTTTGCTTTTCAAATTCCAGGGATCTTGTGTTTCACTGTTATTCTTTATGTGAGCTGTTGTTGTCTTTAACGGAAATTCTTTTAAACTAAAGTTTTAGCACAGGGGTTCCCAACTTTTTCAAGTCGGGGGCTGGGTCATGCTCTCTCAATCAGCTTCAAGGGCCAGATGGCCATTTTGCCCTGCCTGCACAATGGGGTGTGTGTGGCCATTTTGTCCCAACAGCTTCAAAGGGGCAATCATTTTGTTTATTGAATGCCCTTGGAGGGGGTGAGGCCCACATGAAATGGTTCCATGAGCCAGATCCAGCCCATGGGCCTTAGTTTGGGAACCCCTGTGTCAGATGCAACATATTATCTTTAGCAACTAATAACTGTACTAGAGACAAATCTGCAGCTCTTGGATTAAATTGTTCTCTTGTGGAAGCAATTCCAAGCACCCTGTAGCAAGCTAAGTTCAAGCAGGCAACAATTTGTTATCCTCTGGAACTGCTGTACTAAAATATCTATCATCTGCAGTTAGGATGAAGGACATCAGGTTTAAAAAGGCTAAATTAGGACTTTGGTTGACATTCCAGTTTTTTCCAAGGGCACTTCTATATCTAATTCCACCATTAGAAAATTAGCTGGCCAGACCTTGACATTGCAAAGAGTAAGACAGCTACTTCAGGAGATGTATTCTATGGGCAGTAGTGGTAGTTGGCCAGTCAGCAGTTCAAGACCTGAGTATTGAGTACTGCATGATGGAATAGGCACCTGTCTCTTTCCCAGCTCCTGCCAACCTAGCAGTTCGAAAGCAAGAAACTGCATGTAGATAAAAAGGGAGCACTTCAATGGGAAAAGATCTTGGGGACATGAAAGGAGCCTCATCCAGGCATCCCCTGAGCAGAGTTCCTCCAGCAAAAATCATTTCAACCCAGAAAGCACCTTTGTGTGCTTCTGACATGATAAAAAAGTGGTAGTCTTAGTCTGCCATCATTCTTTGTGAGTCCCCTCTAATAAGATACAGTATATCCGATTAAGGGACAAAAAAGAAGGTAGAAGCAAGAGCGAAAAAGAGTAGGCAATGATAGTATAGAAGTACATTAAGATTCTCTGGTATTCACCATGCCAGTCCCCACAACAAAGTCTCCATGGAGAATCCTAAAAAGCATGTACAGTGGAACCTCGGTTAACAAACGGCTCGGTTAACATAAAAATTGCATAACAAAAGGAAATCCATAGAAAATAGTGGCTCGGGTTACAGAATTTTTTTCAGAGCAGATTAATTGTTTTTCAATGCATTCCTATGGGAAATTACATTCAATGCATTCCTATGGGAAATTAAAGTAATTTTCGCTGTAAGAAATGTCCCGGAGAACAAATTAATTATGTTAACTGAGGTCCTTACTAGCACGTCTTCTGACAAACCAGTGGATCTTAATTGAACACTTAATTAGAAGTCTGTCTGACTTCTGGAATGAGAGGGTATTTAGGGTGGAACTTACCTGTGCCTCCTCTTCACCACCACACCATTATTCCTTTTTTGCTTTGAGGATTAATGCCTGGAAAGAGCTTGTCTTGTTTTCCCAGAGCTGAAAAATTATTATAGTATCATGCCCTCCCCTTAGTTATATCAGAGAGTAAACAAAACAGAACAGCAAAAAAATAAAAAGGACAAAAAATGTTGTAGCACCTTAAAGACTAACTCCTGTGTTTAACTGTAAATGTGAGCTTACATGGACCAAGTCCAGAAGTTAGTCTTTAAGGTGCCACAACATTTTTGTCCCTTTTTTGCCTGTTCTGTTTACTCTCTGATATGCTTGCACAAACTAACAAGGTTACCACTTCAATGGTTAAACTCCTGCACTGCAACCAAAAGCTTGTGAGTTTGATCCTGAACAGGGATCAAGTTTTACTCAGCCTTTCATCCATCTGAGTTTAGTAAAATGAGTACCCAACATGTTTGGGGCAAAATGCTAATTAACTAAGGAACCACCCAGAGAGTGCACTAAGCAGAAGTATGATTGCTTTATTTTGCTTTGATCTCTTGCTAAACTTTAATCATAATATGAATTAGTTTATTGTATAGATTAGGGTATTCCTCGTAACTATAGTTAGTGGGGAAAGAACTTAGTTTGAAAGACATTACTTATTTGTATGATGAAACTCAGAAAATTAGAATATCATGCAAATGTTCATTCATTTCACTTAAAAAGTGAAACATATTTATGAGGTAGACTCACTACATCCAAAGCGAGATATGTCATGCCTTAATTAATTATAATTGTGATGATCATGGCGTACAGTGTACATGAAATTATGTGATGATTATGCGGTACATGAGATTGGGGGGTTGGGTTTTTCATAAGCTTTAAGCTATAAGCATCAATATGAATATATATCAATATATATATCAATATATATATATCAATATATCAATATATCAATATATATATATATATATATATATATATATATATATATATATATATATATATATATATATATATATATATATATATATATATATATATATATATATATATATATATATATATATATATATATATATATATATATATGAATATATAGTTCAAAGTAAAGCTTGAACTATCTCACTTTGCATGCAATGAGTCTATCTCATATATTTGTTTCACCTTTTAAGTTGCATTACTGAACTGAATGTACATTTGCATGATATTCTAATTTTCCGAGTTTCACCTGTAACTAGTTACTCCTGACCAATAAGAATGATGGATCACTGTATTTAAGAAAGGGTTGTCTTTCATATTTTAGGGTTTTGGTCAGTTACATTACAACTTGCCAATGTCCAGTTAGCAGCAGCTAGAGTAAAGGGCACTGTGAAGCATCAAATAGCTTGGAAATCCTATCCTCTGTGAATGCCAGGTTGCATCCCATTTCACATCCAAATTCTGTCCAAGTTCTTTAATATGTCCTCTCTGTATTTTATTCTTTCTTACTTAGCTTTATCTTGGCACTGTTTTTTCCCTAATTAATTTTTGAAACTCACATTAACCTTGCTCCTTAGTTGGGTGTCTCTCCATTCCCTCGTCTTCTGTTCTTCCTAATTGCATTTATTCCCTAGCAGTTGGCACTCCTGGCTGCTAAATTTCAATTTCTAAGATGCCCTGAGCCATCCTGTGCTTTTATGTAAGACGGCCATTCCTACCCATACTTTCTGTCTTTGCTGTCAAATCCTGTTGCTGCAAAGGTGACAGACCCCTGTCAGATGCAGTCTTTCAGTCGCTCTCCCTCCACCTCTCCTATTTTCCACTCCTGTGCAAAAACGTGCCACAATGGTGTCTCTCTCTTTTTTCCAATCAGCCCCCTGAGGAGAACATACACTGAAAACAGATGATACTTCATAAAAACTGTATGTTGAATATCATGGTCATGTATGATATTCTTACTTGTAACTGTCATGTCCTACTCCTCAAACTATGTCCAGCTCCAGCAGACTGGGATGTGTTTCTATTTTCTTTGTTTTGCATTTTCCTTGTTCTGCTGGTTTGTTTTAGTTCTTTCAGTGCTTGGCTACTCCAGAGAACTCAGTGTCAGTAGAAGCCTGGTAACATCTGGTGTTTTTCTGCCACCTTGTTTTCCTTTCTTTTCCTGGCTCATGCCTTGTCACTCAGCAGGAGACCATGTCTATGGTGGTCCTGATGTCTTTACTGACGGGAAGGAGGGATGCTGTCTTGTCTCTGTGTGCTACTGCAGGTTCCATGAACAGAGAGACTATAACTTGTGATCTGGTGATACCACAGTGTGCAAGGAGGGGGACTGGCAATCCTGGCTTCGAGTTTATGCCAGCTATCTGAAAGGAAGAGACTTTGCAGTCTCATGCTGCCTGCTGCCTGCCTACAGGAGTGACTCCACAATGATGCTGCCTGCCTGCAGGAAATGAGATTTACCACTATGGTTGCCTGCTGATGCCGCCTGCTGCTAGAAGGCAGGTGTCCCATTGTGATCTCATGCTGATTTTGTTTGCCTGAAAGAGACACCAGCAACATGTGGAATGCTAATTCTGTTAGGGGGAGAGAGATGGACCATTGTGATTTCATCATGAAGGGTATTTGCTTATAAGAGAGGTTGGTAGTTACTATTTCATCCTGATGCTGTTTTCATCCTGATGTTGTTAAACAGTCTGATGCAAGCTATTTTCTGGTAATCAAACAGCGTACAGGAGATTATGATCCAGACCTTTCTGATCCAGCAGCAGGGTGATTCTTCCTTTGGAGCTGGGTTAAAGGAATCCCTGTACGCACTGAAGGGAGATGGCTCCTGGCAAAGCAACCCTTTCCAATCTTTTATTACTGTCTGATCTCATCCTAAATTCTCTCTTATTCACTTCTCCTTTCAATGCAAGTCTCACATCTCCCCAGGCAGGAAAGAACCTGTCTCTATTGCCACCATGATCCAGCAATAATTTTCAGGGCATGCAATCATTTCTCTCTAATTCCTGCCAGCTGATGGTGTGTGTGTGTGTGTGTGTGTGTATGTGTGTGTGTGTGTGTGTGTGTGTGTGTATGCATATCTATGTGTTTCACCACCTTTCTGCCTTCCATACATTTCTTAAACGAGTGTATGCAGAGCATATAAATTGATTTTTATGAACTAATTAATTAGCTTTGTTCTTAGCTGCAAAAATTGTTGTCATTATAGTTGTAATTTTTTAAAAAGCTCCTTACCTTCTGGATTCTCAAGAGCAATTAAAGTATTTATCTTTTAGTCACTCTGATAAAAATTGGATGATAAAAGCTGCCAGACTTGGCTCAAAACAAAGTCTTCTCCCATTTGTCTTAGTGTTGCCTCAAAACCTACAATACAGCATGAGGCAGCAGTACTAGAAGTAGCTGTTACTGAAGGATAGAAAGAATGCTTATTAAATTCCTCACTATTGGCAGTGCTGACTGTCTGGACAGAATGTGACACCTTGACGAGGACTGTTGGATGCTTGCAAGGTTCTTGGCCTCCAGTGTAAAGACTCTCTCCCCACTATCAAAATATCTGTAATGTGCATAAAATACTTCTAGTGTCTTCACACACACATATATCTCGTTGTTCTGTGCAGGACAATGACAATAAAGATTTATCTATCTATCTATCTATACAAATGAGGCAATTTGCACAATTCCTCCAATCTGCACATGAAAAACAACAACAGATTGCACAAAATAGAAATATGCAGCACTATTTTTGAAATCACCAGGGAATTCCTTTCCAAGAAGAATAATGGTGGTCCTCAACATTTTCTGAAAAGTAAAAAAAGCAATGATTTACATCTCTAATGTTGCTATGCTACTAAATGAAAGTAGTATAGCAGCATTAGAGATATAAATACAGTAATTGCTATACTACTAAATGAAAGAACAACTCCTCAGGTGGCTTAGTGGTTAAGATGCTGTGCTGGAGAATGGAAGGTTAGGTTTCGATACTAGAGAGCTGCACTTGGGAACATGAAAGGAGCCTCCTTCAGGTGTCCTTGAGCAGAGTTTCTCCAGCAAAAATCCTTTCAATCCAGAGTAATCTCTAACATGAAATTATTATTACTAAAGCTACACCCATGACTATAAAAGTAAATTTTAGAAGTGTCAGTTACATAGCAAGATAAACAAATTTATCATTTCTTAAAATATTGTACAACTTGTGTGTGTGTGTGTGTGTGTGTGTGTGTGTGTGTGTGTGTGTGTGTGTGTGTTATTTGGAAACTTTATAATTACAAAGAACTAGTGATTTGTAGTTAGTTATTTTGCATTTTCCTCCCATAAATTGCCAATACAGAAATATATAGAATGCAAGAATGAGTCACAGGAATAGACTACATATTTTGTAGCTCCATAATTTTGATAGATCTTAATGGATATTAACAGTAATTAACCATTAATCTGAAATTGATGGTAATAAAGATTACTTATGATGTGTTTACCAATGCTTGCTGAATGACATTTTTACTCATTAAGGGGACAATCAGTATGTGCGTGGAAGTGATAGATTGCATTAGCAATGTGCTAGAGGTTAAAACATATTCATCTTGTGGAGACCTGGTTGCAGAGAATTGAAGCCACTCCAATATTCTTTGCAATGAACGGAAATCTTCACATATTTATTTTTTTGAAAAATGAATGAAAAAGGCTTGTTGGAGACAAAATGCTGGAGAGATACTCTAAACAGCACTAAGGAAAATCACACGGGAACAGATATCTTCCATTACATCGTAGAAAATATCACTGGAGCTGACTCAGCAAAACCAAGATGCAGCCCAATTACAGCAACTATTGTTCATGGGCATGTATTGTTTTGCTCATGCATTGCATCAGAGAATAGAAGGCAGGAGTAAGATTTCAGAGGACAGAAGCAACCCATTAATTAAACCTGCTATTTGGGGGGGGGGCAAAGAAGGACACAGGTCGGTTACCAGTGCTATGGCAAGACTAACCTGCTACTTCAGTTGGCTTCTCTGCATGGAATGGTAGTCACTTTGCCCTTTGGTATAGGAACTGAAGAGAAGAAGGCATTCTTCTCATCCTCATCCTTATTTTTCTGAGGATTTGAATCTCAGTCTCTGCATCCTAATCCAAAACTCTAACCATTTCACCACACTAGGTTTCATAGCTGGAGGCATAAACTGCAAACTTTTCAAAGGTGTTTCAAGTTTCTGCACTTGGTTTTGTATTATTATCACATTTCTTTAAAAAAGTTCTAATATTTTTTCCTAAAGTTTATTATTATCAGATCATTCCTTTTAAAAGAGGTTTTTGAGAAGGTATCAACAACGGCTGAGCACTAGGTTTCTTGGCCTCTCCCTGCCGCCAAAAGGGTTTTTATATTTTTGTGTTTTTAATATGCGAGTTCATCTTGTTAGCCGCCCAGACTAGGAATACCTCGTAGATGGGTGGAGTATAAATGGAATAAATAATAATAATACTTCTAGGGAGTTGGACCAAAATGCTTTCTCCCACTTTCCATTGAGGTGTGGAAGATTGCGAGGCTCCATGTATTTAAATGATTTACTGATGAATAGTTTGTCTTCCTTTAAGAGCATCAGAAACTGCCATATGCAATATCAGATGACTGGTCTATTTAACTCCATAGTCATCATCGTCATCATTGTTGGCTGCAACTTGTATCCAAGAATGATTTTTTTCCTGAAATAGGGAAAATACAATTAGTGTGAATTTGTTTAAGGTGGATCTCAGCTTGCCATGAACAGGGTCATAGCCAGGGGTGGCCAGGGTGGGCATTGCCCACCCTGAGTTAGCAGTTTGCCCACCCTCAAACTCCCGGCTGCTTAGATATATAACAGATATATATATGACATTGTTGCCCATCCTGAAAAATATTCGCCCAACCACATCTAGAATCCTGGCTACGGCCCTGGCCATGAAGTGACCCACACACTATGATGACGGAGCCATCTCCTGCTGTACATATGAAATGAGACATGCAGGATTTAACACTGGGACTGCAATAGACTGCCACAGCCTTGAGGTAGATACACTAGTAGTAGCTTTTGAAGGTTTGGGAATGAGAATGGGAATGGAGAGGCCAAGGACTGAGCATACCTAGAGCATACACTGTGCTACAGAACTATGGTCTTCTCTAGTAATTAACCCCCAAAATGATGAGTTGGAAGACTATCAGCTGAAATCTACTGGAAGAGTAGATTAATTAAAATACTGTATAGTAAATCAGATTGTGATAATGACCTGTTAATGTAAATCCAACTTTACCGCTGTCCCGCAGCCACTAAAATGCCACCAACGCAGATGTCCCAGACTCCTTCCCTCAGCCCAGCCAGCCAGAGGGAAGTGGGAGCAGCTGTTCCATGGCCACAAAAATGCTGCTGATGCCAACGTCCTGGACTCCTTCCCTTGGCCCAGCTGGCCAGAGGGAAGTGGGAGCAGCAGTTCCACGGCCACACAAATGCAAATGCCACCGATGCTCTGGACTTCTTCCCTCAGCTTGTCTGGCCTGGAGAGAACTGAACTCAGTTGAGGGGTGTGTGTGAGTTTTTGTAATATTATATACATACATTGTTTCTGATATGTTGTTTTTTATTGTTGCATTATTGTATTATTGTAAGGTGATGTGATATTCTGTGATTTTGTCAGCCACCCAGAGTCGCTGTGCGAGTGGAGCGGCATACAAGTTGAACAATTAAATTAAATTAAATTAAACACATACCAATTTGATATTACTTAATATCTAAAAATCAATGGTTTTATTAATGAAGAAAGATGAAAAATCTTAAGAAGCATATAATTTAATAGGCTGGAAAAGAAAAATGGCCCTGCACAATGATCTTGATATAGCCTGGGTCTCAAAAATCGAGATAATATTTAAACATGGAGGGAAAAACGTATTTAAATTGGATCATTTTTTATGCAACACGTACATAGCATCGCTAGTTCTTGGCTTCGAGGCATTATGAAGGCACACAAGCTTGGTAGAGATTTGCAAAAGGATAAGGAATTTATCAGACTAAGAACAAAGAAGAGGCTGACTTTTGTGCTAATCAGATTGCATTCTTATTTAAATGGGCTTCTTATCCTTTATTAAAATATCTGCTGAAATGTTAGCTTTGATATTATCCGGTGGTGGCCAGAGCTGAATGAAAAGTTCCACCAAAGTTAAAATCAAACTTTCTTTTCTACTTCTTTTTCTTTCCTCTGAGGCTTTTGAGTAAACCCCATTCCAAAGACTAATTGTATTCTGACTTGCATGTCCCATTCTGATTCTGTGTAATTTTAATAGCTACTTTGAAGCCAGTCTCTATACGTGGAAAGTTACCTGCACTAGAATCACATCCTTTCTGTTACATACAGATCCATACATAGACTACAATACAATCTTTTTATACCATATTCATAAGCCTCAAACTGATCTCACAGCTAAGTGTGCATAGGTTGCATTCTTATATGTAACTAGCATTTTTTTGCCTGGCCAGCCTACCAGAATGCATTTGCTTTTCTTGCTTTACCTCATCCTGCCCTTTAATCTCCCTCTGAGACCTCTCGGGACCAAGCATGGAAACTCTTTCCCCAAATAAAGACTTTAAATTAACTTTGATCATGAGTTATTCGCACCAACCATTGGAGTTCTCTACAAAGTGGTAGCAGTGAGGATGGTTGTGAAGTAAACTCAAGAATAAAATCTAAAATCCAGAGAAGATGCCTAGAACAAAAAAGCCCCACGCAGGAGCACCAAAGGCAAAACCACAAATCACCTCCATCAGACCCGCCAGCGACCCGGTAAAAAACCAACAGGAGAAGCAACCAAAAGCAGACACCGGAGCCATCCCCAAAAGGAAAAATAACAAAGGTACCGGTGATGAGAGCATCCCGAGGTCCACCTTGCTTAAGATCATCAACCGGTCAAATGGGAGAATGGTCTCTATCTCTGAACTACTGGCGATGATGGGAGAAGAAGAAAACCTTCAGCCCTCCAAAATGGTAAGCCACCATGCAAGCGCCCCGTACCCAGAAATGGTGGGAAACGAGACCCCAGCACTGTTTTCAAATGCAGCCAATATGGCCAACCAACAACAAATAGCAGCTGAGGGCAGGACAATGGGAAAACCAAGATGCCGGCCCCCAAGCTACAGAAACAAAGGACCAGGGGGCCCCCACACCAAAACCGCATGAAGAGCAATGGGGAGGGTGCAAGGGCAAAATCCAACAACCCCCATCCGAGAGAGAGTTCCACAGGGTGATAGAAATGGTTACCGCTGCTCTCAATGAGGTGGACATCTCCCCCAAGCTGAACTCCCCCCATGAGAGCAAAGACTGGGGGACCTACCAGGACTAGGCGCTGATGCAGACCATCACTGCAGAAGACCACCTCTGGATGACCCGCCACACAGCTGCAGAGACCGACCAAAGGACACTGGCGACTTTCTGGGGCGACTCCGCGATGATTGACCCTCCTCCGGCGAACCAGCGGCGATGGCCATCCTTTGGAGCACCCCTGGGCACTGCCAGGGAAGAAGATGCCGACCCCTCACCAAACTTCAAGACTCCACCGGCGAGACAAGCGGTGCAGAGATCCTTCCCCAATGGAGACTAGTGCAGAATGAGCCTCACGCATGCACAGCCATATCAATGCTCCCTATACAGGCAACTAGAAGATGAGCACACCTTCAGGCAAGAGAGCTCCCCCTTCAGCCTCAGAGAAGAAAGGCAAGCTAACCCTTTGAACCTGACAGACTGCATCCCTGAACCCTACTGTCAATTCAACCACATCCCTGAGCACCAGCTACTGCAGCTGACCAGCATTGGCTCCAATCAACAAAACAGCCTACCAAACAACTTTCCAATACTACTGACATCTGGAGGAAACCTAATGCACTGGGTTCAACACTTTCAGGTAATTCTTTTGAAAGAGAGTGCCCTTTTCCTGATTAAGAACCCACCTGAAAAACCATGGACCCTAGAAATAGATCGCATCCACCATAAAGCTTTTGTTTTGTTGTTATGTTCCATTGATCCTGCGATCTATAGTAGCATACCCAATGGCATGACTATATCCAAGGTTTGGGATAAACTGTGTAAACTATTTTATTGCAATAGTAGGAGTGGTACCAACTTGTTAGCTCGAGAGTTTTACTCAACAAAATTAAGAGCAGATGTGTTCATGAGTGACCATTTATTGAGATTGACAAACATGAGGTCAGATTTAATGTGCGGTGGCGAAACCATCACGGATAAGTGCTTGATTAATATCATATTCAACTCTCTAGACTCAAGCTGGGACCACCTCCTGAGCCATTTTCATAATATGGGAAATGACAAACTTTCTCTTGAATACATCTCCGGGAAGCTCATATCTGAGTACAGCCTCAGGAGGGACAGAGCCCTGCTTTGCAGAGAAGGCAGGAACACTAGAAGGGTCGAATTTGCAGAGCAGGAAAATCAGCCAACCGGGTGCCACTTGTGTGTGTCAAAACGCCACTTCCAGAGAGAGTGTCCTAGGACCAACAAGGGCAGGGAATTCCCCGAACATGCATACACACATACATGCCCCGACCACTATGACGACACAGCCAGCCCAGGACAGAGGTCCCAAGGCAGAGTGTCACTCAGACTAAGAGGGGATACCGACCCAAGGAGATGGAGGTCACCCAGCCACAGGGGGGACCCCAGGAACCGAAAGGAGATGGGAAGAGATAGGATCAACTCAATGAACGGAGTCAGACACAGAGAAGCAGGTACCCACATCACCCCGGATGACCAACAGTGGCTAATTGACTCCGGGGCCTCCACTCACACATTCTGTAACAAAAGGTTGTTCAGCTCCTTCGTAGAACTGTCATCCCAAATAAAAGTCACAAACCAAGGACACGCAAGAGTGGCCGGTCAAGGCAATGTGCACATACCTGGGATAGGGAAAATTGAAGGGGTACTTTATGTCCCTGAAGTCCCTTACAATGTTTTAGCAGCTATTAGATTCTACGAAGACACAGGGTCAGAAATAACCTTCCTGGGAAAGGAAGCCTCAATCAGAAGAAATAGGAAGAAGATTGGGAATGTACCAATATTTTGGGCTGTTGTTCAGGAGGTTTATGTAACCTGAGGTGGAATATGTATGTCTATCTATGGCTGCCAACAACCTTGTCTGGTTCAACAACCTAATCTCTCAAATCTGGAAGAAGCCATCTCTTCCCATTCCCATGCACCAAGATAACAATGTGGCTATTGAGATATCAAAAGCCGAGGCTGTGGGTCATAGGTCCAGACACATAGATATTAAACATAAACATGTTAGGCAGATGTCTAGGGAAGGTTTCATCAATGTAATACACTGTGATACAAAGGACCAAACAGCAGACTTACTGACCAAACCACTTCCCTTAGCCCAACACACACACTTATTCAGAAAGTTATGTTTAACGCTATAGACGGATGTTGTTTTTGTACTTGTGACTTTTTCGCCAGTGTGATATTAGAAGGGGTTTTGTCAGATGTAATATCAAACTGTCTCAAACTACATGTACCAGAATGCATTGCTCCTATGACGTATCCTAAGTATATATACAAATGCTTTTCCCGCTTTACCTCATCCTACCCTTTAACCTCCCTCCGAGACCTCCTGGGACCAAGCATGGAAACTCTTTCCCCAAATAAAGACTTTAAATGAACTTTGATCATGAGTTATTCGCACCAACCATCAGAGTTCTCTACAGACAGTGAGTGAGAGAGACCGAGACCGAGACCGGGTGAGTACCTCCGGGGAAGTTTTTCACTTTCCTCGGTGGGAGGGTGGTGAAGGCACTAGTGCCTTTGCCCCCCTCTCCCCATTGAAAGTGAAACACTTCCTTGGGAAGTTGTTCATTTCCTTTGATGGGAGGGTGGTGAAGGCACCAGTGTCTTTGACCCCTCCCCCCCTGAAAGCAAAACACTTCCTTGGGAAGTAAAGGCACTGTTCACTGCCTTTGCTTCCTGGGGAAGCTGTTCGCTTCCCTTGGTGGGTGAGGGCCGAAGGTGCCAGTGCCTTCGCCCCCTGCCCCCTTCGCAGTGGAAAGTGATGGCTTCACTCCAGGAGGTGAAGGCTGAGAACGGAGTGCCATTCTTGGCCTTCATCTCCCTGAGTGAAGCAGCGGAAGGCATGTGGGGAGAAGAGGGACTCTCCCTCTCTTCTCCCTGCTATGTTAGCCGGCATGTCGGTGGCTTTTTTACCGCACGCGCTGGCTGCCCCACCTCCTCCACACTTGCGCCCTTCAGCCTCATTGGCTGAGGGGTGGCGTGGTGTGTTGGCCACTGGGCCTTGTTTTTTCTTGCCGCATTCGTGGGGCGGTTGCCCCACTCATGGCTGGCGGACCCTTGCGGCAATGCTCAGTCAGTCTATAGTTAAGTGTAGGCACCTTGGTTAGGGATGGTTGGGCTGGGTGCGGGCGTGCATGTCAGACACCAACAGTTAATGCACCATTATATAGGTAAAGATTACTACTGGTATCAAATAGGTTGATCTTACAAGAAATCAACCCTGACTGCTCCTTGGAAGGTCAAATATTAAACATGAAGCTAAAGTACTTTGGACATCAAATTAGAAGAGAGGACTCACTTGAGAAGGCCTTGATGTTGGGAAAGGTGAAGGGCAAAAGAAGAAGGGGGCAGCAGAAAATGAGATGGCTAGATGCTATTGTTGATGCAATGGGCACAGAGTTGGGTGGGTTGAGGGCAGTGGTGGGCTTCAGCAGGTTTGCACCAGTTCGCCAGAACTGGCAGCAGAGATTCTGGCTAGCCCCGCTCATCCAAGTTTTGAAATAAAGCAGTCATAATTCTGGTGAAATGTGGGGCTTTCCCCCTGGCCACACCCACCATACCATGCCCACAGTGTGGTAGTAATTTTTTTTTTGAGCCCACCACTGTTTGAGGGGGATGGTGTAGGATAGGGGTGCCTGGCATGCAAGGGTCCTTGGGGTTGCAGGGGGTCGGAATAGACGGTGTGACTGAACAATAACAACAATAAGAACAAGAACAAATCATGCCCGTTTAATTATGTGGCTTTACTTCTGAATAGACATGTGAGTATGCACCAAGTGTGGTATGTTTTCTGGCCAAAGTTCCTAGTGGTGCAATCTTTCTGTTTCTAAGACAGGCAAAACTAGTGTGTCTCTGTGACATGTAGACTACCTTATTAAGACTGTATGGCACTTGCTGCTTCTGAAATGTTCTCTGTCTTTCAAGTACTCTCTTTATTTTTTTCTTACTCATTTCTATGTTTTTGCTTTCTTTTCCTAGAATGCATTTTTGAAATGCTGCCCACACTTGTATCTTGACAAGAGCATGGCATGGTTATCTGACCATGGTGTCCTACCAAGCGCATGATATAGTTCAGACCTTGCAGCTGCCCATCGCTTGTCTGTCTTGAGAGTGACTGAGTTCTGTAGACATGGCAAACTCAGCAGCCAAGAGGGTAGCTACTCACACATCACCAATTAAAAATGAGTCAAAACATTGGTCCAAAAGAGAATATGCATCACCAACAAGATGATGAAGGGTGACACAGATTGTGTATGCATATTTATTTACATAGGTACAACGTTAGAAATAGAATAAATGTTGTGGAGTTGGAATGTGATTGTCAGGTCTAACTGAATGCTAGCATAGGAAATCTACTGCTAAAGACTGTCCACTGTCAGATAGTTCCTACTATCTGGCTATTCTTATTCTTAGAATTTAGATTTCACAGAAGGTAAGACAATTAAATTTATAGCTAAATCAATTTCCCATCAATAAATTTAGTTCTCATTTATTATCAGACCAGATCACCCCAAATAAATTCTTCAAATAATTTGTACCTGACCCCAATTTAATATTTCATGCAAATCACCTCAAATAGTCCCAATTCAGTTAATTTACTCCTCAATTAATTTTTCATCCAGACTCTGCTCCATATCAATCCCCCTTTAATTGATTGCTCTCATTTTTTAAAACAATTGCTATTGCTATTAACCCTTCCTCAATCCCCTCTAGATTTAAATTGAAGAAAAGAGTAATATATATTTGGTGAGGCTGTTTGAAACCTTTTTAAAGGAGAGCAGGGAGATATATGTCATCTCAAGGAGTGGGATAATTAGATAATTCTCCTAAAAGTCCCTCTATCTCAATTTCTTCAGCCCCTTGGGATGTCACAGAAATAAAAATTGGAAGAAGGAGAATTTATATTATAATTTGTGTCCCTGCTTTCAGTGTTTATACATCAATAAGGCTTATAATAAACTTTCAGATTTTTAGGATAACAGATACCACAAATCAGGGATGGCCTGTTCTTGGGCTTCAATTACCAGAAGACCAAGTCAGCACACCTGATGATCAGGGCTTCTGGTATCTGGCCATCCTTGCCATGAATCCAACTTCTGGGAGTTCTGCCTAATGCACAGGCACTTGACAAATGCCTCAACTGACACACCTGGGAGGTAGGACTAAATTAGAGAGCATTGAGGTTTCGATAGGCCTAGTTCCATCTGGGCAGGAAGAGGACACTGTGGCAGAGCTGAGACTAGCAAGGGCCGTTCAATTTAGGCCAATGCTCTGGGACCTGACAATCAGTTCCCAATCACCATGATGATGTTGATGATGATTGGAGTATTTGGTAGAGAAATAAGACTAAGGGATGTTCTTTTTAAATTTATTTATATATTATTATGCCTGAATAATATTTTAAAAATAGGTAGAGGGAGCTGAGTTTGCCTTTTGGTTCAGAAAACGTGTAGCCAAAACCATCTTGGACATTTTTTAAAGTCTTAAACAAAGCTCTTGGGGAATTGGAAGACCACAACATGCATGAACCTTTTTTTATGTTGTTATGGGAGAAAGCAACATTACTTTTTAGTTAGATACTGTATATACATATATCCCATCTCTTGTATGTTTTTTTAAATTCTGAACCAGCTGCTTTCTTAATAACAAACCAAGAATAAACCTAATGTGGTTTTATGAAGTTCTTTAATGTAAGGGTTTACAGATCTGTTTTAATATGCCTTTGCGTTTGAACTTTCACATCTTTGAAAAAGAAAATGGTTCTCCACGTTCAAGAATAGAAAGTAAGTTGTTTAGTTACTTTAGCAGAGCAGACAACTCTTCTATTTCTTCTATGAAACATTGCTCACCTTTCATCTCATATTTCATGGTGTTATTTTTTTTTACAATTGTAATTGTCTTATCACTCCAACTCTGCATATGGCATAGTCCTGCTCATTTCTCACTTATCAGGGGGTCAGAAACATGCTTTAAAAGGAGAAACCAAGTCATCCCTTCTTCAGTGCTGTTTTCTTTGGATGAGAACAACATGGCTGAAAGCTGAGCTCAGTCACATGTTTGGGTCTCATTGTAGGTTCTACTGATGACCAAGAACAATGGAAAACAGGGGTTCTTACCTGCATGGATAAAAACCTCACATGCAAGTAAGAGGGTTTTTTCTCTCTCTCTCTCCAGATGTATCATAGGGAAAAGTAGCTCTAGGTCAAGATTCAGCTAAGTAACAACTTTGTAGAATTTACAAGAGAGAGCTCCCCCAGTGGCTTAGTGGTTAAGGTGCTGAGCTTGGAATCTGGAAGGTCGTATTTTGATACCTGAGTGCCGCACTTGGGGACATGAAAATAGCCTCATTCAGATGTCCCCTGAGCAGAGTTTCTCCAGCAAAAATCCTTTCAACCCAGAGCAGTCTCTGACACAAAATTATTATTATTACGAGAGAAAGAGAGAGAGAGAGAGAGAGAGAGAGAATTATGTTGGCCACTAGTAGCTGGCAGCCATTCACCATGATTCTCCCTCTGGAAAGTGCTTGTTGTGCTACATTTTGAGTATTACATCAAGATATTGCACCATTTGGACATCTTCTAGAACTGGGTTCGGCAACCCTTTTAAGACATGCTCCCTCAGTCAGTTGAGGGGGATGGACTGGTCCCCCCCCCCACTGTAAATGCTGCTGGGAACACATCAACGGCTGTTGTAAATGCATTAATGGCTGCTGTAAACACATCCACGGCTGTTGTAAAAGTATCTGCATCTGCTTCTGGCGATAGCAGTGGTTGGAGTGAGGGCGGGGGCTGGATTATTTGGCACCACGGGTCGTAGGTTGCTGACCAGCAGGAACCCTTCCTGAGGAGCAACCTTTCTCTTGACAAGCAGACAATCAAGAGTAGGAAAAGCAATGACACCATTGCAAGCAGTCCCAGGGAATACAAATGTTTCTTTACTTACTGTTACTTGGTATTACATATGTGTGCATGCTGCTTCCCCACATGCTAGCACCTAACTGAATAGATCAACAGTAACAAAACAGCGGATAAGAAACAACAAAGATAAGGAAAGAACACAGAGCAGAGAGTGTAGGGACTTTCTTTGGGAGGTGGGAAGGGATGATTGGCTAGTATAGGATAGGTAGAAAATCACACCTTTCTAGAAGAGTCCCTCTCCAGTTATGGACAGCAATGGGGGGGGGGAGAAAGAAAAAAAGAAAGAAACCCTTCAAAAATAAGGCATTTGAAAAGGACAGGTGGCATAGAATTAGCTGTTAAATATTATTTATTAAAAGACATTTAGGCTGAAGGCAACTTATGATTACCTTTTTAATGATTTCTTTGATATACTAAGTTTAGAATCAGGTTTTATAAAGCTGGCAAAACTGTGCCTGCATTTCACATTTTTGACTCTACACTTTGCTTTCCACATCTCTCCCATTATTTTCTTCTCACTTTCACTCACCCTACTCTACATACCTGTCAAGTTGTCTCCATAAAAATCCGGGAATTTCTCCAGGTGCAATGCTCATGCGCAGAAACCCCTTCACGCATGTGCAGAAACCCTTTCACACATGCTCAGAAACCCCTTCATACATGTGCAATGCTGACTCTGGGGGACGCATGCGCGCTACTGCCTCAGGGGGTGCATGCGCAGAAACCCTTTTCCCCAGCCGCCCCAATACGGGATGATGGTGGGAAAGAGAGGGAAGGAGGGCCAAAATACAGGATTTCCAGGCCAATCCGGGACACTTGACAGGTATGCTACTCTAGGGCATACACAATTCTCCTGAGCTTTTATTAGGTCCAGATGATTAAATATTATCCATCATGGGACAAGAAAACTGAAAGACTGACAAAAGCTATGCACTTTTGAAGAGATGCAAAAGAGATCCAGTTGTTTTCTGGCTGGCTGGTAACTTAAAAATGGCAAAACAAACTAAAGCTACACTTGGCTTGGTGCTAAAACTCAGAGCAGCTTCCGAAGAAGCCTGTCTATGTTCTTTTGTTTTAAATAAGATCATCCATCAGAAGGATGGTTGATCAAACATTTATAAAATAAAATGAAGAAAAATGGGCTTCAATCATGCCATGGGAATGAGGTATCACATCTGCACCTCAGTTTTGAGATGAACAATGTTCCGCTTTTGCTCTGCTTGTTGCATGTACATAAATCTGAAGAGTATCAACAAAAGAATGAAAGCAAGGAAAGAAATAGGAAGAGGGGACATAGGCTTGCCTCTGCCAGAAGCATCGAAAGAATGTTATCAATCTAGTTAGTGGCAAAGGACAATCATGTTAGGGTTTAAAGCCCCCTGCCACTGATGCCCAGTGCTACTGCATGCAAGATTGTTAATATCCCAAAAGTTGGTTTAAGAAAGGTAAGAAAATAGATACAGGAAAACCTTACTGAAGTGAATACAAGGCCAATACACTGGTTTTGATTGGGGGGGGGGGGTTTGACATGAAATTCTAGCTTTAAAACAGCTTCTTATATACACATACAAGTGTCATGAGAGAAGTGGCTGTAAGAGGTAAATAATGATTGCTAGGCTGACATTGAATTAGTGGTCTGTAAAGCTTGAGATCAGAGAACTATATGCCCAGGTACATTTCAAGCAGCTTATTGTGGCTCTGTCCCAGGTATGCTGCATGGAAGTTCCAATAATGGACCAGGTCATTGAAGATCAATGTCAAAGACATATGCAAGAACCAACTGAACAAGCAGGAATCATTACAACTGAGCCATCAATCTGCTGTCAAGCCTCTTTGCCCCTTGACAAGCTATGTAAAATTGGAAGGAAATCCACATTACATTCAACTCTGTCTACAAAGCTGTCACTTTCTGACTACTACAAGCTTAGCCCTGAAAGAATGTGGATGATGTGATAAATAAACTTCTTCAAAAATCCCTGAGCCCATAAACAAAAGGCATCACGGGAAAATGTAATAAAAGTGCCAAGAATTTCAATAGTATAACGGCTTTGAACTAAAGATAAAATGGTTAATTTACATGTTTTATGGATATCAGGAAGCAAAAACAAAAACACTGCAGCACTTTAAAGACTAATAATTGCTATATTTTAATGTGTGCTTTCATGGATCAAGTCCACTTCTTCAGACTTAATCCACAAAAGCTCACATTAAAAATATAGCAGTTAGTCTTTAAAGCACTGCAGTGTTTTTGTTTTTGCTTCCTGATATTATTATAACATGTAAATTAACCATTTTATCTTTAGTTGTGTGTGTGTGTGTGTGTGTTTAAAGAGGACAATTTCCTTTTGTAGACTGGAGCCCCAAATGACTGTTTTAACAGTTGGTTCCTCCAGTATCAGCTCCACAAAGGGGTCCTAGGATTTGCTTCATTTAGGGTGCTTTATTTCCTATTGGAGGGACTGTGGTGGCTCAAGTGGTTAAGATGCTGAACTCAAAGACTGGAAGGTTGGAGTTTGATTCCTGAGTACTTTATGATGGAGTGAGCTCCCGTCTCTGTCCCAGCTCCTTCCAACCTAGCATTTTGAAAGCAAGAAATTGCAAGTAGATAAATAGGGACCACTTTGTGGCAAGGTAAACAGCGTTCTGTGCACTCCAGTGTTGTGGCATGCCTGCCACATGTCCACGGAAATGTCTGCAGATGCAGACTGTGCTGGCTCTTTGACTATAAACAGCAATGAACACTGAACCCTAGTGTCAGATACTACTGGCTTTTGAGCAAGGGCAACCTTTAACTTTACCTATTTCCTAATGAGTAGCCAAACATCACTTGGTAACTGCAACATCAGGTGACAATTGGTCTGGCTGAAATTACTGCATTGCCTCAAATCTCACACTTTCCAATGGACCCAATTCACACACCCAGCTGGCTGAGTTTTTTCCTGAAGACCCAGTGGAAAGCCAAAAACAATATGGATGGAAGAGCCTTTGGACTGGTTAAAATGGTTTTTAAATGGCATTTAAAGTTATCACCCATTTAAAAAAATATCCATTTTGTTATGCTTTGCCTAGAGGTTCCCAGTGGTCAGGAAATAAAGCAGTTTCCTAACGTTGAGTAATAAACTAAACAAAAAGCCAGGGATATCCACTTGTTTATGTCCTACTGAAAGATACTTCCACGTGTCATAGGAAAAGAGAGACCGCATTAAATTATCAGTTCTCCCCAAAGGATTGAACTTACTTGACTTGGATAGAAACAGATTAAGAAGGGCAACTTGTTCCCAACTATGAAATAGGTTTACAAGTTAAATATTCAAAGTGAGTCAAATTTTGTTATTCATACAACCTGACACATGACCTCTTGAACAGTGAGATGGTTCCCTCTAGGTGTCTCGCTGAGAACATTTTGTCATGTTAAATGTGGCGTCTCCCTTAAGATGGTTCCAAAAGTGATGGAAGAGCCTGGCTCCTGATTAAAAACCGGTGGAGGTAGCTCTAGAGAGGAGCAGACCTGCCCAAATATGTGCTTAAAAGCATGCTTGTTTGTAATGCGAGAATATGGAGTAGGAATATGACTCTTGGCAGCTGACAGGGTCCATTTTATCACAAGAGGAACACTTTCCAAACCTATTGCACACAAAAGCTTTAGCCAGCCTCCCTTTTTGCCTCCCTCCTTTTCTACTGCTGTCTACAGAGAGAAGAAAACAACAGTCAGAAACCCTCCTGTACACAGAGTAACCCCTTGATGGAAACTATTTCTGTGATGCTTAGAATAATGCAATAAAAGCAAATGGAAATGGTTTATGAAATAACATAAAATCTTTCCCCTTAGTAAGTAATCCATTCAGTTGAGAGCTCTGTGGCCTCATTCCACATTTTCTATTTAATCTCTTAAGTGTTAAAGGTGAAGGTCCCCCCTTGCTCGAAAGCCAGTTGTGTCTGACTTTAGGGGGCAGTGCTCATCCTCATTTACAGCCAAAGAGCCAGTGCTGTCTGTGTCTGCAGACATTTCCATGGTCATGTGACAAGCTTGTCTAGACACCAGAGTACATGGAACACTGTTACCTTTCCCACCAAAGCGGTACTTATTTATCTACTTGCAATTTCTTGCTTTTGAACTGAGAGGTTGGCAAGAGCTGGGATAGATGGCGGACACTCACTTCATTGTGCAGCATCTGCTGACCTTCCAGTCATCAAGCTCATCATCTTAATCACTAAGCCTATACTCTTCAAAACAAATACTCTTCCTTGCACTCATAATCCCCATCCTGACCGACCGACCAACCGACCTACCTATCTAGTACAATAATTACATAGGTTAAAAACAAAGACAACAATTAAATAATGATTGAAACAAAAGTAATCATACAAAGCCCAACCATGAAATATCAGTAATATGGCAGACAGTGATATCTGAAATTAAGAGACAATATTTTTATTTATGTATTTATTATATTTCTACACCACCCATTTGGGTGGTATCCCACTTGGGGCGGTGAACAGACAGATAACAAATGGTGACAAAACACACAACAGGTCAGACAAATAGAACAGTTCTCCCCAAAAGCTTCTCTAAATAGCAAGACTTTCACTTCCTTTCTGAAACCCAGAAGGGATGGAGCCTCAGTACTCTTTGAAAAAGCTTGTTCCACAGCAAGGGTGCCACTGTTCAGAAGGCCTGATTTATTGTTACCAATCTAAGGGTGCCTCTCAGAGTAGGCTACCTCAGCCACAAAGACTGGGAGGATCTGGTGTGAGGGTCAGATCCAATAGGATGGAAGGGCTCCATCACGTAACAAGGTCTCAAATCATGGAGACTTTTATATGTTAAGATTAGCTTAGTGCCTGGCTTCACCCGTTTTTTTTGGGGGGGGGGTGCCCTGATGTACCTCCTGGGTTGGTGGGCCCCCGGCCCATGCCCACTGCCGCAGTCCCTTGCCATTGCCCATGTTACCTGGCCAGGTTGTATTTCCCGCCACCAACACCCTCGTCCCAGTGGCCACCCCCGTTTAGGCCTCCTGATCCCTACTGTGCAAATGGATGGCCTGCTATTCCTGTCGTGCACTGGCATGTCACGCTCCTCACCGGGTGCTGACTGTGTTGGTCCAGGCCATCCACACGCAGGGACCCACCACCTGCTGGGGTTCTAGGGCAACCTTGGCAGCCCGCTCACTGTGGCCCTGTGTTCCCTGGCCAGGGGTGCAGGAGTATCTGGCAGCTGCCTTCTGCGTGTGCAGCAGCCATTGGTGTTGTGGCACCCCACCTCTCCCGCTCTCGTGGTGGCTTTCCTGATTGTCCGTGCTGTGACGTGGTGGCCACTGAGACTTGTGGTATTTTCCCTCATTTGGGTGGGGGGCTAGAGCCCCCCATCGGTGACGTTTCCCTGGCACAAACCAAGCTGGTGCACCAAGGTAGTTTTTTGCCAAATTTCAGGGGGTTTGGTCCAGGAGTGGGTGTGGGAATGCATACAAGACATACAAACAGACACCTGTCTTTTATATATATATATATGGGGACAGCCAGAATTTCTGCTACCAGTTCTGGTGAACTGGTGCGAACCTGCTGATGCCCACCACTGAGTACGTGTTATGTGCTGTCAAGCCACTTCTTTCTGAAAGCAGCCTTCATAAGGATTTTGAGGTTTGTGATATATTTGAGGAGTGGTTTATCATTGCTACCCACCAATGAATGTCATGAGTGAGTCAAGAGCTGAACTCATGCCTATTGAATCCTAGTCCAACACTCTATTTTACTTCTCATATCTCTCATAAGCCGCCAACAACCCAAAGTCTGAGTGTCCACAATTAAAACAAAGCTTTTCTCATCCTAATCTCATCTACATCTCCTTGACCTTTGTCTTTCCTTCTGTCATTATTAAGATGCTAAAAACTCTGTGTAAAGTATGGCGTGCGTGCGCGCGCACACACACACACACACACACATGTATATGAGTAGGAAGATGGAGTTTTAAAAATATATACCTACAAATCTTCATTACTGTATGTCCGTTTCTGAGGTTCTTGAGGATGTGTGAATCAATTTCTGTCTACCCTACAAAAACTTATCATCATTTTTAGAGGGAAATGAAATTTTATGGCAATGTTCTGTTCAATATTTAATTGTACGAAATTCCAGCTGGAGAAGCCTCCATTGGTGATTTGATCAGGAACTTAGGTTGTGCTTGGTTAAACATGACTGACACTCTTAAATTGCTACAGCAAATTTCTCAGTTGGAGCTCTGTATGTACACAAATACTGAATAGGATTCAGGTAGTAATATCTTCTTTCCTTTTTCCTATTAAATAAATCACAGTGACCTTAGAAAGGAAACAGCAGGAGACTCAGCAACTGTTACCCACATCGTGATGTTTTCTAGACTGAACTCATTCTAAGATGCCTTTGAAGAGAGTTCAGAAGTTATTAGTGATATACTGTAGCTAGGCAAGATCAGCCAAAAACAATGGTCTGTTCTGTCCCCAAAAGTTATAATGTGTCTGCAAGCCTGTTGTTTCTCATAGCAAGTCACATTAGAGCAAGCCCATTGAATCGCACAACACTAGAACTAGGGGACACTCGATGAAACTTTGGGGTACTAGTTCTCAAACAAATAAGAGAAAGTACTTTTTCACCCAGAGGATTACTGGTCTATGGAACTCCCTGCCAGAAGAAGTGCTGACAGCTGTCAGTCTTGACAGCTTTAAGAAAGGATTAGACAAGTTCATGGAGGACAAGGGTATCAATGGATATAATTACGGATACTTAAGGACAACCTTGGGGTTGGAGAGATAGGCAGGATATCTCTCAATGCCATTTCCAAGGAATCCTAAGCAGGTGAAGGCATCTCCTTGGGAATACCCTGAAGGAAATGGTGAGCCACTGTGTGAGACGGAATCCTGGACTGGATGGGCTGTGGCCTGTTCCAGCAAGGCTGTTCTTATGTTCTTAATCAGTGCAAGATATGGTGAGTCAACTTCTCTCTACATTACTTTGCATTCAAATGGCTTTTTCTAGTTGCAACTTACTATGCTAAGCAACATATTTTCAGCCACTGTATCTTAGATGGAGGAATGTATTTATTGAAGGTATTTTTAACTTTCACTGGTCTACCCAAATATTTCAGGATGGTGGGCAAATTACCCATCTTGTTCCCATTATCAAGGTTCCTCCTTAACTATAACATCTCAGAATTTAGAACTTCTCTAGTACTGACCAGGCATCCAACAATGGTAATGGAATAGACCGTATAGCCAGCGACTTAATGTCAAGTGTTTGGCAGCAGTAAATAACCTGACTCCCTAATGGGGCCAATGGCTATGGGTGGATGAGCCCCTTTAGATGGGGTGACGCCCCTCAGTGGCGAAATTAGTGCAGGAGGAACCACTTCACTATTCTGATTCCCAATGGTCATGGAGGCAGAAGAAGTCATGCCAGATGGACTGGTTGTGAAGACACACCTTGTCAATATCTTCAAGGCTCTGGCAGTCCATTGCAGTCCTGGTGTCAAATCATGCATGTCTCATTTCATACATGCCACAGGAGATGGCTCTGTGATCATAGTGTATGGGTCACTTCAAGGCAAGTTGGGATCTGCCTTAAACAAATTCACGCCAATGGCATTTTTCCAGAAAACATTTTCAGCAAAAAAAATGCATACTCAGACATGAGTAGCAGCCACCTCTGCCAATATAGAACAACAAATGGAGAATAAGGTCTGCAGAAACCCCACACAAAATTACACTTCCAGGCTGTCTTTAGTCTTAAGCAAGAGTAGGTGATAAAATGTTAACATTCTCTCTCTTGTGGGAACTCTTTCTTTTGAACTAGAGTTACAAATGAAACAGTCACTTTGCAGGTAATAATGCTATAGCTGAGGATATAAGAGGGAGTCATGCATGCCAGTGGCATCTGATCCCACAGTGCTTTGACTAGGAAACAGAAGAAAGGCTGTGGTTCAGGCCATTTGTTTAAACATAAACCTTCCTCCTTTTTTCATCATTTCCCACATTTCTAACAGATTCTCCATCTGATCAGCTTCCAAATAGCTGAAGGATACTGAGTTTGGCAATGTCCCTTTACCACAGATGAAACATAGATTATAGAGAACAAGTCTTGCTTTCTTGTATAGGGTTTACAATAGTTTGGCTTCAACTGCTTACCAAAACAATATCTTTCAGCAGGACCATTGGGAATTTTCTGTGGCTATGATTTTCACTTGAAGAGATGTGGCTCTATTTTGTCTGCCTAAATTTAATTAGAACTGACCTCCCAGAAGGGATTTCTTCTGACCTTGTCCTCTTGTGAATATCAAGGCTCAGCAGAACAGGATAACACGCTACAGATTATAGCCTCAAATCACACTGCTCTATGCTTACCAGAGGATGGTAAATGTAAGATTAAATTCTCTATGTGGTCAACCACAAAATTCATACAGCTCCCATCAGAGCTATCTCTAAGTGTGAATTCTCTCTTGTCTTCTCAGAGAAAATGAATGAAAAATCTGTCTGATAGCAAAATGAGAGCTGGGAATTTGGAGGCGACTGCCCAAGTCCCAAAGATGACTATACATAAGGAAAATAAGACACTGCAGAGCTGGTTTCTCAGGTAATAATTTGTACTTAAGGCAAAATACTTTAAGAGCAGGAAGAAACATGGAGTTCAAGGCCAGGGAAATTGTCAGGCTTCTGGGAGAGAGCCTCTACTGCAACCTACATTTAAGTGGTAATTATGCATAGCAGTCGCTTGATACAACAGCACTCAGACTCTTTTAACTGGCACTCAATTTGACAAAGACGAAATCTGTCATACTGGCATGCCTGTGAGCATAAGTCTCAAAATATGTGAAAAGGGCAGCACAACATGAAAAATAGGAATTCATGGCATCCCAGAACAGATGTTTCAGATGCAGGATGATTTGGTGTCTTTGAAGAATAAAACATGAAAAAGGGTCTGCAATTAAGAAGACCAGATGATGGAAACAGACCAGATGATCTAGGGAAGGGTTCCTTAATCTTGGCTTTCTAGGAGCCCAAGTCAGCACATCTGCTGTTCTGGGTTTCTGGGAATTGAAGTCCAAGAACATCTGGAGAGCCAAGTTTCAGGTACCCTGATCTAGGTATGATCAGCATAAATGGAATGAAGGAGAAGGCAAAATCCCAGTTTCAACAGAACAATTGAAGAAAGAAATATAAAACCCAAACAAAACCAGAGTCTCTCCTTCAGCCTCCCATGGATAAAAGATAAGCAGTTATGGATCATGGAAGAGCCATCAGTAGAGGCATTCCATTTGAGGAACTCCTCTCCAAAGGATCTCTTGCAAACTTTTACAGGTTAATACAAAGTAAAGGTCGCCCTTTCTCAAAAGCCAGCTGTATCCGAATCAAAGGTTCAGTGTTCATCTCTGCTTATAGCCAAAGAGCCAGTGCTGTCTGTGTCTGCAGATGTTTCCATGGACATGTGACAGGCATGACTAGTGGTACCTATGTATCTACTTGCAATTTTTTGCTTTCAAACTGCTAGGTTGGCAGGAGCTGAGACAGAGATGGGAGCTCACTCCGTCATGCAGCACTCAGGACTTGAACTGCTCACCTGCCAACCTTCCAGTCATCAAATTCAGTGCCTTAACCACTAAGCCATCACAGTCCCTTAACCTTTACAGACCAGACAAACATTTTTTTTAATTCACATAGACCTTTAAAATGGGTTCTAATTTCTTAAAATGGTAATTTTACTGGACAACTCACTGTGTTTGTCAAAATGTAGTTCTTAGTCTTCAGTAGGCTGAGCACTGCTTGTGGCAGATGCCAAATTCTGGGTCAAACTGGGTCTATTTGTGTGGAGCCAACTGCATCCCAGATTGAAGTGAACAACCCCAACCGTTCCTGTGCAGAAAGAGATCATCCTGGATCATCCGTGACAGTTTGACATTTCAAGGATTAACATTTTTAAACAGGCATGCTGAAAAGAGTGGAAGGGAACAGAAAGTTGGAATGCATACAAAACAGATAATGAGGTGTTGTGAGATGGAAAGGGAAAGGTGCTAGATTTCACAGTCTAACATGTTAACCCCCTCCCCTCCTTTTTCCAATTAATGAGAAGATGGGTATGATCCTTGAGTGAGATCATTTTGTCTTAATATTGTCCTGCACAGTACCTTTCTCCTCACTTTTTTCAGATACCAGCAAGGTGAGACCATGTGCTTGGTTTTTCTTCTTCTTCAATTTGACTGAGGACTGAGCATGTGTCTTTGTTTTTGGTAGTTTCTGCATTGTATAAGCTTTGAATAATTCAATCTCAGACAGATTTAACATAATAGGGACTATCATTCTCCTCCCCCACTTTTTCCTGTGGATTTCAGGATTTTCTTTTGTTTGGCGAAGGCTCAAGTCACATGAAGGAAGAAGAGGACGATGACCTCAATGTAACTGGTGATTCAGCCTGTTTTGAACTTCTATGCGTATATGTATTTATAAAACAATACACCATCTCATGCAGGGATACATGTTATCAAAAGGAACAAAGAGATTAGCTAAAATAGAAAATCTTTTTCACTCAAACAGTTGAATTTAAAAAGATACCAGTTTGGGCAAGGAGGACTTGGGGAAGACTAGAAGTGGCAAACCCAAAATCCTTTGCTAAGGCTTTTGCTATGGTTTGTCTATTTAGGCTTAATAATAGTGCTAAAGAGTCGTGGCCAGTTTAAAAATATCCAAAGCTGAAGTTACTAGAGAGTGCCTGGGGCTACCTGTGTAATGCATGAACCACTAGCGTGACAAATTTGTGCGAAGGGAATCTCCCTCGGAGTGAACATCAAACAAACTATTTTCCCTAAAAACAAAATGACAAATGTGCAGATGGGTTACAAGCAACAACAATAACACTGTATGGGTGGAAGGGCAGTAGGAGTAACTTTTCCAGGCTGTCAAGTTGGAAAGTTTATGTGCATTCATATACAGAGATATAGACACACAGAGATAGATACAACCAGTTATCATTCAGTCATCCAACAGAGGTCAACCTGCAATATTTCTTTTCCCCAAGCCAACCATGGGAAGGGTTACTGTAGACAAGTCAAGTCGAACAGTCTTGTATGTATTCAGATGTTTATATCTCAAGGCAACTGTTGTGTTATGTAAAGCTGTGCCTTTAACAATGTACCTTTGCCATGTGTTATCAATGTAACCTTTCTGTGTGCAACATTATAACCATCAGCTGTATCAATGTAAACCTAATAAGGAGACGCGAGCTAGTGACCACCAGAGGACAGTAGCGAGCGTCCAGCTCTCATGGATCATAGTCACCTGGTTCAGCAGCGCGGGAAGATTCCCCGCCACCTCTTCACCTGGTCAAGAAGGGCGTGACCTCCTACGACATCACGCAGGCAGCAACCAATAGTCTGTCGACGAGCCACATTCAAATGTATAGCCAGCTGTATATATTGAGCTACCCATCCGCCATTACCACATGTTCCTCCGGATCATCATGCAATAAACCTGTGTTAAGCCAACCTTTCGGCTGTTTCATTGTCTTTGGTCCCTCACACTAAATTGGCGACGAGGATGGGATTATGGCAGCCCACGGGACAAAGACATGCGCCGGTTTCGAAATCAGGAAACCGGGCGACTGGGAGATCTTCGAGATGGACTTCCAGGCCGCACTGATCGAGTACGAAGTCACGGAAGAGGTGAAGAAGAGAGCCATCTTCACCAGAATGCTCGGACAAGAAACAAAAAGGACCTTCGTGGACCTGATTGCACCAAGGAGGGTGAGCGAATTCAAGGCCAAGGAACTCATGCAGATGCTGTGTGAGCACGTCCGGCCCGCCACAGTGATGTTTCCCGCTCAGAGTGCGTTTTGGAGGCGAGTCCAAGCGCCCGGGGAGACGGTCGCCGCATTCGTGGCGGCCCTGCGGCTGGCGGCCGGCCCGTGCAAATGGGAGAATGCCAAAATCACCCTCCGAGACTGTGTGCTGTGCGGCCTGAACGACGCCGAAACCCAGCGCACATTAATGAACCAAGAGCCACCTCCCACGTTGCAGGAGGTCGTCAGAGCGGCCCAGGCCGCAGAAGCTACGAAGGCCGGGGTCCAAGAACTTCAGGACTGGCGGCCAAAAGCGAGCAGAGCAGAGGCTCCGGTACAGGCGGCCCGGCGAACTTCGAGGTCGTCCACAGAGAGCAGCGACGACGAGGACGTCCAGAGGGTCCGGAAGGAGAGCCGGCGATGCGACGGCTGTGGAGCGGCCCATGGCCGCGTCAAATGCCCCTTCCGGAAGGCCGAGTGCCACAACTGCGGCTGCCGCGGGCACATCGCCAAGGTGTGCAGGAAGAAGCGCGAGACCCGGAGGAGCTCCGCAGACCGTTCCGCCGGACAAGACCGCCCAACGAGACCCAAGGACAGCGCCCAGGCCACGCGGAAGAAGGACGGCGTGGGCCGCATCGCCGACGGCAGCGAGGACGACGCCCCAGTGTTCAGCGTGTCTACTAGACACCCCCGCTACTTTGTTGAGGTACTAGTCCAAGGGGTCCCCATTAGGATGGAAATTGACTCGGGGTCCTCATATTCAATCATTTCCCAGAGGGAGTTTTTGGGAATTGCCCCCCACAAGCGACCCAAGCTCAAAGCATTGAGGTCCACACTACGGGACATGCAAGGGAACAGTATTCCAGTGTTGGGGGTTGGAGAATTTCAGGTCAAATTCAAGCAGCACGCCGCGTCCCTTCCCCTAGTCGTGCTCAAAGGAGGGAATTGCAGCCTCCTCGGGACTCAATGGTTCCAGCCCCTGGGGTTGTTCATTGGGGGGTGCACGCCGTTGGGACTGATCCAATTCAGGAGGTGTGCGAGGCGCACCCCAAAGTTTTCAAAAAGGGACTGGGGAAATTCAAGGGGCCCCCAGTGACTTTCGACCTGAACCCGGAGGTCCGCCCTGTTCGCCTAAAACCACGCCGGGTGCCGTTCGCACTCAAGGACAAGATAGAGGCAGAACTGGACAAGTTGGTGGGCCAGGAGATCCTTGTGCCTGTAGATTCTGCGGAGTGGGAAACTCCAATTGTAACCGCTCTAAAGGCCAATGGGGAGGTCCGCATATGCGCCGACTACAAGTGCACCATCAACAAAGCGATCCGCCCGAATGCATATCCGGTGCCGGTAGTCAGCCATCTGCTGGCCAGGTTACACGGGGGAAAGTGTTTCGCTAAGCTCGACTTAGCACAGGCCTACCAGCAGCTCACGGTGTCCCCGGCCGCAGCTGCTGCGCAGACCATAGTCACCCATAAGGGGGCGTTCCAGGTGACGCGCCTCCAGTTCGGCGTGAATTCGGCGCCTGGAATTTTCCAGTCACTCGTGGAACGCCTCCTGAAGGGATTGGAGGGGGTGTTGCCTTATTTTGATGACGTGTTAATAACGGGGGGAGTCGGGCGGAATTGGCCAAGAGGTTGGGGAAGGTCCTGACGATATTCGAAAAGGCGGGGCTGAGGTTGCGAAAGGACAAATGCGTCTTCTTCACAACCGAGGTTGAGTTCCTAGGGTTTTGTGTGACTCCTGAGGGAATAAAACCATCCATGGCCAAAGTGGCTGCCATTAAGAAAGCCCCCCGCCCCACCTCCAAGACCGAGTTGCAGTCATTCCTAGGGCTGCTCAACTTTTACCACTCCTTCCTCCCCCGAAAGGCAGCGGTGGCTGAGCCGCTACACAAACTGCTAAAGAAAGACCAGGCATGGAAGTGGGGCGATGACCAAGAAAGGGCATTTAGCGAGCTAAAAAGCCTCCTGGCGTCCGACGCTATACTGACCCATTTCAACCCCAAACGCCCAGTAATTCTGACCTGTGATGCATCTCCAGTGGGGGTGGGGCGGTGCTGTGCCACGTGTTGGAAAACGGAAGGGAGGCCCCGATAGCATTTTACTCCAGGTCCCTGTCCCAAGCAGAGAGAAACTACGCACAGACGGACAGGGAGGCACTAGCGATAGTCGCGGGGACGAAAAAATTTCACGATTTTCTGTACGGCCGCCCCTTCACCATTGTAACAGACCACAAGCCCCTGCTAGGCATCTTTACCGCTGATAAGCCCACCCCACAGATCCTGTCTCCGAGGATGCTCAGGTGGGCCATTTTCCTCAACGCGTATCAGCATGCGTTGGTCTACCGGCCCGGGAAAGAGATCAGCCATGCGGACGCTCCATCTAGGTCTCCCCTTCCCCTAACGCCCAGCCAGGTGAGCAAGGGGGAGTGCGACCATCAGGTTCTCATGATAGAGGTGCTGGATTCGCCCCCCGTAGTGCCCGCCGACATTGCCAAAGCGACAGAGAAGGACAAAACGTTAGCGACAGTCAGCTCCTGGCTGCAGAAAGGGTGGCCCGCGTCCTCCCCAGCGGAGGAGTTCACTCCATTTTTCAGAAAAAAGCTAGAACTGTCCCTAGAGAGGGGGTGTCTCTTGTGGGGGCAGCGGGTGGTGATTCCCATTTCCCTTCGGCCGCGGGTGCTCAAACTGCTGCACGTCAGCCACCCCGGCATCGTGCGATCTAAGGCGCTGGCCCGGAGTTACTTCTGGTGGCCCCAGCTGGACGCCGACATCGAGCACATGGTCGGCACTTGTGAAAGTTGCCAATGCTCCAGACCAGAGGAGGCCCGCCTTCCCCACAGGGAATGGGACGCGGCTAAGGGGCCGTGGTCTCGGGTACACGTTGATTTCGCGGGCCCGTTCAGAGGCACCCTGTTCCTCCTTGTAGTGGACACTTTCTCCAAATGGTTGGAGGTTATCCCAGTCACGAGCACCTCCTCGGCCCAGACCATTAGGCATTTGCGGAGGCTCTTTTCCACGTTCGGCATACCCGACACCTTAATTAGCGACAACGCTAGTTGTTTTACGTCCTCCGAGTTTAGGGCATTCATGGAGATTAACGCCGTTCGGCACATCACCTCCGCCCCGTTTCACCCGGCCACCAATGGCCAAGTAGAGCGCCTCGTCCGCACCACGAAGGACGCGTTGCGGCGCATGGGCCCAGGGGATCTGAACCTACAAGTATGTCAGTTTCTGCTAGGGTACAGGGTGACCCCGTTGGCGTCAGGATACTCCCCCGCAGAGCTCTTAATGCGCAGCAAACTGACCACCATCCTTACTAGGCTAGACCCCACGAGGGTAGAGGACAAAGGAAGGAACATCGGGCTAGAGGCTACCAAGAGTTTCAGTGTAGGCGCCCCCGTGCATTGTAGGAATTACGCCAGCACGGGCCCAGCCTGGGTACCGGGCGTAGTTGTAGAGCAAACCGGCCCCGTGTCGTACCGCGTGGAAACCAGCACGGGGCTCCTGTGGAGGCGGCACGCGGACCAGCTCCGACGCAGGGTCCCCAATGAGCAGGCCACAGACCAGGCAGAATATAAGTCAGCGTTAGGGTTCTCCCCCACCCGTTCAGCCCAAGGGGGAGGGAAGGGGGACCGCGGGCCCCCACCAAGGGGGGAGGAGGATATCCTCATAGATACCCTGGGGGATCTTTCCGAGGAGGAGGAACCCGACCCCATACATATCTCGCGGAAGGTCCCCACAAATGCGGGTACCCCCACTAAGTTAGATTTTGATTTCCAGAACCGGGGGGGGGGTTTCGGAGTGGTCCCCCACCCGTCCAAGCGAGAAGAGGGTTTTTTCGTTAGCCCCGACGGCCCCCGGTCTGCCCACAATGGAGTTTTTCCCTTCCCCTAAGGCCGCCAGGCAGCGGCAAACCACTAACGAGTCTCCCTCTCCCATTTCAGGACAAGGGTCCAGGGAACAAAGAAGCAATAACGCCCCCGGGGGGGGCAGCCCTCTTCACGCCCCAAACGCACATGCAACAAGCCATCTTGGCTGAGAGACTTCGTCTCATCCTAGGGGGGAGGGATGTTGTGTTCTGTAAAGCTGTGCCTTTAACAATGTACCTTTGCCATGTGTTATCAATGTAACCTTTCTGTGTGCAACATTATAACCATCAGCTGTATCAATGTAAACCTAATAAGGAGACGCGAGCTAGTGACCACCAGAGGACAGTAGCGAGCGTCCAGCTCTCATGGATCATAGTCACCTGGTTCAGCAGCGCGGGAAGATTCCCCGCCACCTCTTCACCTGGTCAAGAAGGGCGTGACCTCCTACGACGTCACGCAGGCAGCAACCAATAGTCTGTCGATGAGCCACATTCAAATGTATAGCCAGCTGTATATATTGAGCTACCCATCCGCCATTACCACATGTTCCTCCGGATCATCATGCAATAAACCTGTGTTAAGCCAACCTTTCGGCTGTTTCATTGTCTTTGGTCCCTCACACTAAAGCAACCAACCTAGCTATATGATGGGGCAGAGATAGAGAACTTCAGTTCAAGACCAATATCCTATACTGAAGGAGGAAGAGTGCTACCAATTTGTTGGCAATATTACTCATTCAGGATTGCCAGCTTCCTTGTAATGCCTCTTTTGTTTACTAGGGGGATAGGGAATACAAGACCAATTGATTCCTATTTGATTTTTGCATAATATATGAAATGTCATTTGGAAACAGATGTGAGTGATGGGATGCTGTGGAACTGAACTGTTTCCCAAAGCCTTTGGATATCACAGGTTTCTCAATCTTCTTCTTTAATCCCTTAAAGCAGGGGGGGGGGGGTAATTACCATTCCAACTTTTCTGAGTTTCATTAGCCTCTCTCACCCAATAGGACAGATAGAAAAAAAGGCACCTGAAACAATTTATAGTGCTGTGTTATTTTAAACAACTGGGGCACATCTTCAATAAAATTAATAGCTTCAGACTACATGGGCTATGGTGGTGGGGGAGGTATGTTTTTGCTACCCAGTAGCTTTGCCAAATGATAAATGGAATTAAATGAAAAAACATTTTTTGACCCTCTTCCTAAAGGAATACAAAGTCTTTGTATTGAGTGAATTTAGGGGGATTATCTAATATAAATGGCAGTATTATAGGCTTAGAGTTACATTCACATGTTTAATAAGCCCCTCCCTCTGACCACAAAGAAAGCTTTTTAGCTTAAAAAAAGGGGGTAGAGCATCTACGAAACTAATATGCAAATATCTGGTTTCATGTTTGTAGAATGGGGATTATAAAAAGATGCAGTCTGCTGTTTCCCCCAACAAAGCATCTAAGATACACTGCTTGGCTGAAGATCATGCCGTGATATTTTGGGACTTTTCTTTATAATTCTCCTACCTTGTCTGAAGAAGTGATCTTGAATAATGAAAGCTCACAATGTTTGATTTGTTAAAGTGATCCTAAAAAAGGTATCATCTTCCTCCTGCATTTATTCAAATGTTTGTCTGTTTGTTTAATATCATTCAATTCATATATCACCCTTCTGGATAGAATCATGTTTTTCTTAAAACTAAGGAAAACTTCAGTGTCTTTCCAAATGGGATTATGAATGACAATCGGAATCTGTTACTTCAGCTTTTGCATATCTTAAAGAAAAACCCTGCATGGGTACAAATGTACAGATATGGAGGAAAGTGTGCAAACTTTTTTTGTTCAATGGAAAAAATGTCCCCAAATAGGTACATTATAAAAATGTGCACATTATGTGAAACAGGCACAGGCGTTTAAACAAATTTTCATTTGCATGAAGTCTTGTAGAGGCTTGTCCACCTTGAACATCAAGTGGGATGACTATGTCACCAACATTGCAGTTCTTGAGAAGGCACATGTAAATAGCATTGAAGCTTCCATCATAGGCCATCATCTAGATGGATAGGGCATGTGCACTGCATCGACAGTTCCAGGTTTCCTTGTCAAAATTTTTATGGGGAACTTAGTTCCAGTACAAGAACTCGTGGAGCTCCTTTGAAGCATTATAAGGACCAGCTGAAACAAACCATGAAGGTGTCAGGTATAAACCCACAAACCTGGGAGGCAGCAGCCATAGATCACCCACTTTGACACCAATCCATCTCTGCTGCTACTGATTCCTTTGAAGGAGAATGCCGCAGATATGAAGAAGCTAAACAACAAGCATGAAAGCTTCATTAAATTCAACTATGCCCTCTACCAACTATTCAGTGTAAGGTGTATGGTTGCATATGCATATTTCATGTCAGGATCAGTTTATGGAGTCACCAGAGTCACATCCATCAACTGTGAAAATGACTTCCAGGAAAAATGTATACTCGGATACGAGTAGCAGCCCCTGACAATGTAGAAGCAAGATAGAATGTGAAGATTCTGAGAAACAGAATCAGAGTGACTGGCTAATTTTCAGTGTGAAATACAGATGTTAAAGATAAAGAAATAATGGTATTAAAGAGGGGAGGGGAGGATAGTAAATCTAATTTATCACTAGCATGGATAAATACACAGGGTTTTTAAAATCAGGCTTTATGAGTTTAGCACTCAAAGCTCAGCACGTGGAGAAATGGGTCTGTCAGTTTTATCTTTTCACAAATACTTTTTTAAAAATTCTGATAGAAATGTTAATGTTTCCATCTGAAATATTAAGAAACTTGTGAATGTTAGTAAATTCTTGTCAAAATAAGCTGAACCCAAAATACTCACATACCTCTACCAGTATCTGAATGCCCCACAGAGATACATTTCTACAAATAGAAAGGGAATATATCATCCTAGTATTTTTTAAAAAATGTTAGCTAATGCAGAGTAAACCTAAAATGAAACAAAGAGCAAATGACAATATTAAAAAATTAATCATATTTTCTGTTGATTTGTTCTTTATGTAATTGTGTTACTGATAGAGAGTGGTGCTTCAACAATAATTTTGAAACACACACAGAAAACCAATGCCTGGGGATATGACACATTTGATTTTAATTGTGAATATTCGAACCCATTCTTAATTCACCCAGCAAAATCAATCAGACACAGAATGACTTAACTCTGATATGTCATGCACTGATATAACAAAATGCTCTCACTGAAATTCCCCCACCTGCTTGGTTCAAGACCTTATTTCTCTTTTCAATCACATTGCCCTGGTGGCTATGTCTCTGAAATCCTGACATGAATAAATCCTTCCCAATTACATTTATAGAAGTCATTCTATTGATTTTAAAATGAGCTACTGGTATTTTTAATGCCGCTCAGCATTTTCTGTTATTCTGGTGCAGAATCAGGCACTCTGTTTTTTCATGGATGTCACAAGACCTTCCATGATGATTTGAGGCCTGTTTAATTTAATTTTAATTTAATTTTCACACTTGTATGCTGCCCAATCAGGGAACCCGACTCAGGGTGGCTCACATGATAATTAAACAAATATACACAGTAAATACATGTACACAGTAATACAATATACAAAAATCAGTCTACAAAAACAGTATATAATATACCAACAAAACAATACAATACTATAATGGCCTCTCCACAGGCAAATTCCAAGGGCGAGGGCGACGAGGTCCTGTTCTCAGAAGGTCCCCGGTTGGAATCTGCTGAGGGGGAAATCCACATGCCCATATATAGTTTAGGGCTGCTTTCAGTGACATGTAAGAATACTTGGGAAACAGTTTCTGAAGCAAGGTAGCAAGTATTGGAAGAGTTTGGATTTGGTACTCATTAGCAGCAACAGTCATACAGCCTCTTCAGCACAGACTGATCTGCATAGAACTAGCTATACTGTATAATTATACTTTCCTGTTTCTAGGCATAATGATGTTGCTGGGCTTTGGTGGCACAGTGGTTAAACTGCTGTACTTCAGCCCACATGTTGTGAGTTTGATCCTGTCAAGGTATCAAGGGTGACTCAGCCTTACATCCTTCCAAGGTCAGTAAAATGAGGACCCAGAGTGTTAGGGGCTAAATGCTAATCAACTTGTGAACCACCCAGAGACTGCACTAAGCATTTATGGGGCAGCTTATAAGTGTAACTGCTATTGCTATTCCCCCCCCCTTCTATTCACTTACTCAAATGGGTGCAGTGCTTTTACTGATTTGAGTTCTTGGACTACAATTCCCAGAATTCAAAAGGCAGTGTGGCTACAGAATCCAAACCCCCAAGTTTGCTTACCTTAGTATTCACTGCATCAACAGATAATTGTATACTGTTATTTTATTTTGGCAAGAAACTCCCTCAATTAATGCTATAACCTGTGAAGAGGTTTAAAATAGCAATGTAGGGCTGATCTTACAGCATTTTGCTGCCTGACACGGGCCAGCAAAGGATATCCTCCTTACCACACCCATCAGAATGCATTGTACCCACATATAGGGAACAGGTACGCCCAGCTGCCCTGTTCCGGGTTACCAGGTGTTTCCTTGGCTGGGAGGGGCCGGTGCCCAGTTGGCAGGGTTCGGCTGAGGCTTTTGCAGACTATCCGGTGGAGAAAATCGCTCGGATTCACTCGGGGTTCAATCCTGGCATGGATGGGGAGAGTCGGGAAGGGATCAGAGCTCAGTCTGGCTGTGTTATCTGGGATCAATTCGATCCAGTTGTCCCTGAGGAAGTGGACAGGCTTCTTGCAGCTGTTCACACCACCTCCTGCCATTTAGATCCCTGCCCCACCTTGTTCTGTCTCCCCCTCCCTCTTACTTTCCCCGTTGGGGAAACACTCACAGCACGGTATATCCAAGAGAAGTCCAGGTTCTGCCCAAAAATCCAGTCCAGAGTTTCATTAAGCCGAGGAGACAAGCAAACAGGAGCAGGGACAGGGAAGCCCAAATTTTATCCATCACAGAGCCACACCCGGTGTTCTGACTCCTTATATCAGCCCATGGGATGTGGCCCGATACTTCCTAATTACATCCTGGCCCTCCTCTCTCTCTGCCTCTGCTGGAGACACTTTGCCTTGCTCCGATGTCTAGCAGTCTGTGAGCTGCGGCTGCTGTCGAGGAACATTCTCACCGTCAGACTGCTGCTGGAGTTCCAACGGAGCTGAGGCAATGTCGTGGGGGCCAGTCTTGGGGAGGGGGGTCCTGCCAGCTCCTCATCCTCATCCTCAGAGTCCTCATACCCAAGGTGGGCCAGTTCGGGGCCGGAACTGGGCCGGGGGACGGACTCACAACACTATCCCCCGCTGCAGGACCCTTCCCCCGGGTCTGACGGTCATGATGAGGCCGTGAGGGGAACTGGGCATGGAAAGAGTAGATTAGGTCGGGGGCATGGATGTCGACAGCGTCCACACAGATGAAGTCCTCCGGCCCGTATCCCTGCCACTCGATCAGGTATTGGAAAAGGCCTTTGATCCAACGAGAGTCACGGATGCTGGCGACCTCGCACTCCTCTGTGCCATTCCCATCAGGCGTGGATGGAGGGACAGGAGCGCCCGGGCACCAGAGGGAACATGCCGGGGCTCCCGGTACCAGAAGGGTTCGGTGGAAGACCGGGTGGATATGCAATGAGCGGGGCAGAGCGAGGTGATAGGCAATGGGATTGGTGACGGCCATGACTGGAAATGGCCCGATGAATTTATGGTCCAGCTTCTTGGTGGGACAGTCGTTCAGGAGGTGTTTTGTGGAGAGCCAAACCTGATCCCTGACCACCAGTGGCAGCGATGCCCAGCACGACCGGTCACCAACCTTCTTGTAATCGTCTTTAGCCTGGGTCAGCTGGTGCCGCACTAGTTGGTGGACTGCCCACAGCTCCTCCAGGAAGTCCTGATTCTCAGGAACATGGGAATTGGAGGTAGTCAAATGGAAGAGGCGCATGTGGTACCCCAGGTTTGCGTAGAATGTGGGTCAACCGGGTGGAGGTGTGCTGGGAATTGTTGAGACAAACTCCACAAGGGGGAGGTATTCGGCCCAGTCACTTGGCTGGTGGTTCACAAAGCAGCACAGGTATTGCTCCAGGATGCCGATCACCTTTTCCATGCCCCCATCAGTCTCCGGATGGTGAGCTGACGACAGGCATACCTACACATCCAGTGCGGCCATCAGGCTTTTCCAAATACACGCTGTGAACTGCATGCCCCGATCTGAGACCACCCTATCCAGCAAGCCGTGTAGACGGAATACATGTTGCAGGAACAGGCGGTCGGTTGGCAGCCCCCGACAGGGGATGAAGTGCACCATCTCCGTTAACATGTCAACCACCGCCAAGACGGTCATGTACCCTGATGCTGGTGGCAAGTCCATCAAGAAGTCCATGGAGATGGCACCCCATGGCCTGTCCGGTGTCGGCAAGGGTTGGAGGAGGCTGGGTGGTGCACCGGTGGCAGCTTTTGCTTGGTGGCACGACACGCAGGAGGTCATGTAGGTATAGACATCATGCCACACCCGAGGCCATCAGATAGTCCGTAGCACCAAATTGAGGGTCTTGAAGAACCCAAAATGTCCTGCCGTGGGATTGTCATGGCATTGAGTCAAGATGAGAGTTCGGAGCGGGCCCATGGGCACATACAACCACCCCTGGTGTCTGACTAGTCCTTCCTCATAAGTCCATGGGAATGTGGGGCCTACCTCAACTTTCCGTTGTTGAGCCCACGCGTCCAAACCCTGCGCGTCTTGCACTTGCACTCACAAGTCCACCGGCTCGTGGACTGCAGCCAAGGAGGCTGCAGGCAGAACCATCTGCGTGGGCAGCGGGTCCTTGGTGTGGAAGTACTCCGGTTTGTGAGAAAGAGCATCCGCACATCAGTTGGTGCTGCTGGCGATGTAGGTCACATGGAAGTCAAATCGGCTGAAGAACAGGGACCATCGGACTTGTCGCTGGTTCAGCTGCCTGGCCGTCGTCAGATGCTCAAGGTTCCGGTGGTCCATCTGAACCTCCACCTGATGTCTTCCATTTGTTCCCACCCACATCTGCACCAGGTTGTAGGCCCCTCGCAAGTCAAGCTTGGTGAATATGGTGGCTTCCCACAACCTCTCCATGAGTCCCAAGATGAGCGGTAGGGGGTACCAGTTCCGCACCATGATGGCATTGAGCCCGCAGTAGTTGCAGCACAAACACAGGTTCTTCTTGATGAAGAGCACCAGGGCCGAGAGGGGGGGAGACTAGGGCCAGATAAACCCTCGGGCCAGGTTTTTGTCCAGGAAGTCCCGCAAGGTGGCCAGCTTGGGTCCTGACATAGGGTACAAGCACCCCACTGGCAATGGTGTGTTGGGCTTGAGGTCCACAGGACAGTTGTAGGGCCGGTGTGGGGGCAAACGGTCTGCCTCACACTCGCTGAACACATCTGCAAAGTCAGACAGCTCGGGGGGCAAGGAGACTGCAGGGGAGGAGACCCCCTGGATGGCGCAAGTGTGGTGGATGTGGTCAATGCACTGCAGGGCCGGGAAGGTGATGGCATTCCGTGACCACGCTACCTGAGGGTCATGGGCCCGGAGCCAGGCCATGCCTAGGACCAGAGGGAAATGGAGGTCTGCAGTTATGTAAAACTGGATTGCTTCTTCATGTGCCCCAATGGCCTGGCGCAAAGGTTGGGAGGCTGTCTCGATGGGTCCCGACACAAGTAGCCACCCATCAATAGTTTCTACCCGCAACGGCGGGTTGACTGGGGCCAGGGAAATCCCAAAGTGGGCCACAAAAGCCTGGTCCATGAAGTTAGTCATGGCTCCCAGCGCATGTGCTGGAATCCCTTTCAGGCCAGCCAGAGACAAGGATACAAGTGTCCAACACCAGGTGCCGGGGGCAGGGTCCATGTCGGCAGACTCTGGCGAGGGCATGGTGTGTGCCCAGCTGAGGGTTTCCCCTAGGCCGGGCTGACTCCATTTCCCAGCTGGCCAGGCCGAGAACCGGTGCCAGATGTGGGCGCCCCACCCCCCTTCCGAGGGCAGGAGGCAGCAAAGTGTCTGAGTTCCCCACAATACAGACACAGACCCCCTTGGTGGTGGCGCGCCCACTCCTGGGCCATCAGACAGGGCCAGGCCGCCCCAAGCTCCATCAGTTCCTCAGCCGTCGCCACGAACCACAGGGTGGGGGGTCACTGGCGCCAACCATGGGGGCACGGGCATGGCCAACAGCTCCCGGGCGGTGCGCTGCTTCCATCAGTGCTGAAAGCGTGCATCAATGGAAGCCATTGGACCACCATGGTGTCGAGGGTCAGGGGGACCTCCACACGGACCAACTCATTCTGCAGTTCCTCAGATAGCCCGTCCTGGAAGGCGTCCATCAGTGCTGCGTCATTCAATGCTGGGTCCTCGCACAAAAGCCAAAACTAGGTGATGTATTCCTGCAGGGGGCGCTTCCCTTGCCAGAGGTCCTTGATGCACCTGGCTGCCATCTGGGCCCGGATGGGGTCCTCATACATGTGGCCCAGGTAGTGTCGCTAGCCCTGGTAGTCCATCAGCAGCGGGCTGTTTTGGGTCAGCAAAGGTGTGGCCCACCGGGCAGGTGGGCTGGACAGGAGGCTGATCACAAACCCCATCCTGGCACGGTCATAGGGGAAATCCGTGCGGCCATAAACAATTGACATTGTCCCATGAACACTGGAAACATCCCCGGTTGGCCAGAAAACTTATCAGGCATGGTCACTGGGCATTTCTGACGAGGAGGAGGGGCTGCAGGGGCAGCCAGCATGACAACTTGGGCCGTCAGGTGTGCCACTTGCTGCTGTAGTTGTTGGTTCACTGCCTGCAGCTGTTGCAGCTCCTCCATCGTGCCAGCAACATTGCCCGTTTGGGGTGACGGACAAGATGTTCTGTCTCCCCCTCCCTCTTACTTTAAGAACATAAGAACATAAGAACATAAGAACAGCCTTGCTGGAACAGGCCACAGCCCATCCAGTCCAGCATTCTGTCTCACACAGTGGCTCACCATTTCCTTCAGGGTATTCCCAAGGAGATGCCTTCACCTGCTTAGGATTCCCTGGAAATGATATTGAGAGATATCCTGCCTATCTCTCCAACCCGGAGGTTGTCCTTAAGTATCCATAATTATAGCCATTGATACTCTTCTCCTCCATGAACTTGTCTAATCCTTTCTTAAAGCTGTCAAGACTGACAGCTGTCACCACTTCTTCTGGCAGGGAGTTCCATAGACCAGTAATCCTCTGGGTGAAAAAGTACTTTCTCTTATTTGTTTGAGAACTAGTACCCAAAAGTTTCATGGAGTGTCCCCTAGTTCTAGTATTATGCGATAGGGAAAACAGTTTTTCCTTATCTACTTTGTCCACACCGTGCATGATTTTATAAACTTCAATCAGGTCACCTCTTAGACGTCGTCGTTCAAGAGTGAAGAGGCCCAACCGTTGCAGCCTCAGATGGTAAGGAAGGTGTTCCAGTCCCCTAATCATTCTGGTTGCCCTCCTCTGCACTTTTTCCAGCTCCATAATATCCTTCTGGAGGTATGGCGACCAGAACTGTACACAGTATTCCAGATGGGGCCTCACCATAGATTTATAAAGAGGCAAAATGACACTTTCCTTGCTGGGGAAACACTCACAGCATGGTATATCCAAGAGAAGTCCAAGTTCCATCCAAAAATCCAGTCCAGAGTTTCATTAAGCCGAGGAGACAAGCAAACAGGAGCAGGGACAGGGAAGCTCAAACTTTGTCCATCACATAGCCACACCCGGCATTCTGGCTCCTTATATCCCTTCATGGGGTGTGGCCCAATGCTTCCTAATTACCTCCTGGCCCTCCTCTCTCTCTGCCTCTGCTGGAGACACTTTGCCTTGCTCCGATGTCTAGCATCCAGCCATGCCTCGTCACCAGAGCTGTCTGTGAGCTGCGGCTGCTATCGAGGAACATTCTCACCGTCAGACTGCTGCTGGAGTTCCAACGGAGGCTGAGGCAATGTCATGGGGGCCAGTCCTGGGGAGGGGGGTCCTGCCAGCTCCTCCCCCTCATCCTCAGAGTCCTCATACCCAAGGTGGGCCAGTTCGGGTGCTGGAACTGGGTCGGGGGCCGGACTCACAACACATCTGTTTGGCAAAAGCCTCTAAGGTGGTGACGGGAGGCTGGGTTGGGGCTATAATCAATGCATTGCTATGGGAGGGGGTGTTTCCTGCACATTTAAAACATGCTTTGGTGCGGCCCCTTCTGAAGAAACAATCACTTGACCCAGCAGTTCCAGCTAAGTATAGGCCGGTCTCTAACCTCCCCTTTTTGGGGAAGGTATTTGAGAAGGTGGTGGTGCAACAGCTGCAGGGGGTCCTGGATGAAGCGGATTATCTGGATCCCTTTCAATCAGGTTTCAGGCCTGGATATGGTACAGAGATAGCATTGGTCGCACTGGTAGGTGATCTCTGGTGGGAGCGGGATGGTGGCCATCCGTTTGTCCTTGCCCTTCTTGACCTCTCACCGGCCTTCGATACTGTTGACCATGGTATCCTTCTGGAATGACTCAAAGGATTGGGGATCCAGGGTACTGTGTTATCCTGGTTTTCCTCATTTCTGGATGGCCGGACCTAGTTGGTGTGGTTGGAGAGTAAGAGGTCCAGCCCTAGACCCCTACATTATGGGGTGCCTCAGGGCTCGGTGCTCTCTCCTCTCCTATTCAACATCTACATGAAGCCGCTGGGTGAGATTATCCATTCCCATGGGGTGAGGTAAAATCATGATACCCAGCTATATATCTCGGCCCATGGGGACCCCAGTGATGTGGTCAATATCCTATCCAGATGTCTGGAAGCTGTTGGGGTCTGGATGGGGTTCAACGGGCTACAATTGAATCTCTCCAAGACTGAGTGGCTGTGGATAGGGGGCCCTGCGTTATCCAGGGAGCTGCCAACTTTGGTCTTGGATGGGGCTGCCTTGCCCCAGACAGACCCGGTACGCAACTTAGGGGTCCTCCTGGATTCGGGACTGCTACTTGTAGATCAGGTGGCGGCTGTGGCCAGGAGGGCTTTCGCACAGCTTCACGTCATCCGTCAGTTGCGTTTGCTCCTGGACTGGAACTCCCTGCTCATAGTCACACATGCTCTGGTGACCTCTAGGCTAGATTATTGCAATGCGCTCTACATGGGGCTGCCCTTGACGACCATTCGGAGGCTACAGCTGGTGCAGAATGCAGCAGCCCGGATAGTGATGGGGTGCGGGCGTTATGCTCGTGCCTCACCATTGCTTCAGGAGCTGCTCTGGTTACCAGTTTGTCTCCGGGTGCAATTCAAAGTGCTGGTTTTGACCTTTAAAGCCCTACATGGTACTGGGCCAGGATACCTAAGAGACCGCATCATCCCAAGAGTATCTGTCCATCCAACCAGAGAGGACTGGAGGGGCTCCCTAATTGTTCCATCTGCCAGAGGGGCTCGCCTCTCTGGCACACAAAGGAGGGCCTTTTCCATGTCTGCACTGGCCTTGTGGAACCTCCTGTCAGTAGAGTTGCAGGAGCAGACGGAGCTGCTGCCTTTCAGAAAAGAATTAAAAACCTGTTTGGCGGGGCAGGTGTGGGGCCCGGATGGAAGAGTGGGGCCCACCTGTTAGCTTATAAAATGAAGCCTCCCCATCTTTTTAATGCAGGCAGTTTTAATGTGGTTAGTTTTTAATAGGTGGGTGGGTATGTTGGGGTTTTGATTGTTTTTAATATGTATGTTTTAATCCTGTTGTGAGCCGCCCTGAGCCAGGTTTGCCTGATTGGGCGGCATAGAAATGTGAATTATAAATAAATAAAATAAATAAATACCTGTGGAATCAATTGTATTATGTCATAACTAGATGAATGTAGTAACTTTTTGCTTCTTTAAGACTCTCATCTGTAAATTGCTACTTTCAGTGGACCAAGGATTATAGTCTACCTGTTACATGTTGCCAGCCACAGGTTGCCTAGAGCACTGAAACAGGAGCAAAGAGAGAGAGAGAGAGAGAGAGAAGTGTTAGAGAGCAACAAGAAGAGAGAAAACACATGAAACAGAAAGAGCACAAGAGAGAGAGAGAGAGAGAGAGAGAGAGAGAGAGAGAGAGAGCATACAGTATGTCAGAGGGTGTTTTAGAGAGCGAAGGAACATGCAAGTGAAATTGTCTGACAGACGGACTCAAAGTGGATAGTATGCTGCAGATAGACATAGTAGGCAAGAGAGAGGGAGAGGGAGAGTGGGCATGGAGAAACTGAATGAAAGAAAAAGAGATCATGAGAGATGGAGAAAAACAGAATCAGAACAGAAAAGAGGAGAGATTTGTGATTGAAGCATACACTAATTTGGACTGTTAATGCATGTTTAAAAGAATCGCCAGTGCCACACATTAAGGCTAGTGTACTTTCTTCCATAAAAGACTGAGACAGAGCACTTCCTAGGGAAGAATTTTAGAAGTAATTTGTTGAGATTTACGTAATCAGCAAAGCTTATGAAATGCAATTCAAAGAAATATCTAGTTCATGGCTGGCAGGCCATCAATTTGAAGAACATTGGCAAACAAAGAAAATTAGCCGTGTGATTCATATTCAAATTACAAAAATGCAAAAAATGCCGGAGGAAGGCCAGGGATGTGCTGGGCACCTTGGGAGAATGGTGGACAGGGAGTGATGGGTGTGCCTATTGGGAAGGGGGTGTTAGGGAGGAGAAATACCATAATTCCTATTACCTCCAGCCCCCCCCCCCCCAATCCTCCCAGACTGACGCAGGGAATCACCAAATAGAGGCAGTAGGCAAGAATTTAAGTACAAGTTAGGCAAGCATTATATCTCACATTTAATTAGAAACAATTCTTCCTTAATTAAACAAAAAATCTCATTGCCAAGAAGGAAAAGAGGCAGTTGTAACTTTTGCAAGTTAAGATCCACAGTTCCACATCGAACAAGTAGAAATAGATCAGGTGTCCCTGGGATGATGGAAAGGCAAAGCTTATATCTAAATCACTGAACACATATTAAATTAATTTATTACTATTTTGCCTGTATCTAGTCACCATGTAAGGGACTGCTGTGACTTAGCACAGGGATTCTCAACCTATGGCCCACGGGTCAAATGCAGCCTGTGGCACCACTTTATGTCCCCCACCCCTGCCTCCACCACATCAGGAAGTGCCATGTGGTGGACGAAGGGCAAAATGGCCATCTGGCCCCCCAAGCTGTCTGAGGGAGCATGACCTTGTCCCTGGAACTAAAATGTTGAGAACTCCTGACTTAGTGGCTAGGGCCTGAACTTGACAACTGGAAGTTCAGCAGGTTAGCAGTTCATGACCTGAGTAGTGCATGACCGAGTCAGCTCCCATCATCTGTCCCAACTCCTGCCAACCTAGCACTTCAAAAGCAAGAAATTGCAAGTAGATAAATAGGGACCACTTCAGTGGGAAGATAAACAGTATTCTGTGCACTCTAGTGTTGAGGCATGCCAGCCACATGTCCATGTGCAGATGTAGACAATGCTGGCTCTTTGGCTGTAAACAGAGATGAGCATGTAGCAATATCTGGCCGCTAGGGCGGCGTTAGAGCCCGGAGGAGACTGATCAATGACAACACGAGGCAACAGGAGCGAGATCAGATCAGTACTTTATTGGAAAAAGGCAACATCATTTATAGGGGAAAAAGCGCAACGGTGGCAAGCTGTCACCTGACAGGAAAATTACCTCACCCACGTACACGGGTTAATGAGGAGTTCTTCAAAGGGAAGTTAATTAACTGGGGCAAACATGGGTTTAGGGACCTCATTGTCTTGGGGATTAGGCAGGGACAAACATGGCTTATTTGCGCCAGGGATTTCCCGAGCCGGGAGATGAACTATGCACTTAATGTTTGACAGGAGTCAGCTATCTGCTTACTTGGCCGAGTCGCAGGTCAGGTCACGGTAACTGGGTGAATCAAACCCTATATTTTATTCACCCCCCTTAATTTGGCGGCCGCAGAGCCCACGGGCTGGGAGCGTCTCTCACCGCGGTGGCCTCTGGCGGGCCGTTCCATGCCCTGCGGGGCATGGGGAAACCGCATCTCCCCTTTATTTTCTATTTAAGGACCTGACTGGCGACCTTGCGCAAGAGCGGCATCAGCTGTTGAGTGGGTATGACGTCACGGAGTTTCTCTCTGGGGCGGCACTTGGAGATCAGCGAGGGAATGCACTGAGCAAAACAACAAAGCGTAATGCCTAGTATGGCTATCCCCACCACTACCTTAAGCACCGTTTGCAGCCACCCCCAGGGGATCCATGACCACATCCAATTCCACAGGGAACTCCACCAAGCTCCCCACGTGGAGCCTTCTGTAATGCCTGCAACGATGGTGTGGAGGTTCGTGATCTGGCTTTGGATCTTACGGGAGTTATCAGTAAGATTGAAGCAGCACATTCCATGAAAAGATTCGCAACCCAGGTGGTGCAGCAAGAGGAGGTAGTCGATAGCCGCTCGATTGTCAAGAACAGCATGGCGAAGTTCTGCCTGCTCCTGATTGAGGAGCGCTATCGCTGTGGAGGTGTGGTTAATGGCTTTGGCCAAACCGCAAGCCAGGCGGCCAATCCTCCGTGCATTGCCGACGGCCAAGCCTGGCACGCCGACAAGGCTGACTGCTAGGGATACATACTCAGCGGGACTCATTACTCTGAAGCTGCTGTCACAGGAGCTGTCTAACTGGGTTGTGCGTGTGTGCCGTATGAGTGGGGAGACATTTGAAACATTGGAAACATGTGGAACATTAGAAACATTTGTGCTTGGGGCAATCATGTCCTTAGTAGGAAGTAACAGTGTCAGACGACTGATACAACACATTGAGTCCGACAGATTCGCAGGAATATAGTTCCATGTGAACTGGTTGCAGGTGAAAAACCACCCTGAAGGTAGGGTGACGTGAGCGTACAGCGAAGTGAGTGTCTCTGGTTTATTACAAGTCCAGTTGCCGCTGCCGGGGTCAAGGCAGCGGCGCCGAGTCTGACCGCCTGAGGTGCAGCCGGTCATTCGGGTGCAAGCAGCGTCCGGGCTGATCGCCACTCGAGGGGTATGAAGAGTGGCGGCGTCAGCCGGCAAGGTTGACACAAGTCGCAATCCCCCCCAGCGTGCGTATGCTGAGAAGGTGGTAGGAGTGTGTGGGCCAAGGAACGCCTTCAGCAACCAGTCGCCATCCTTGGTGCGCGCGTCCAGAGTGTGGCACACGGGGATGAGACAGGTGCTGAGGATAGATGCAGAACCAATGTCCTGCTGTAGACAAAAATCGGACTGGTTGACGAGACCCGCCAACCTTTCCCACAAGTTGTACCGCATTCGTGCGGAAAGATCTTCGCCAGGCGGCAAACCGTCGGCCTGGATCGGAGTAGCCTGAACGCCTCCCCCCAAGAGCAGGGAAAGGGCCAGGATGATGGTGATCGCCGCTGTGTTGGCGTGAATCAGGGCAAAAACTGCAGCTGTGAGGTTCTCCGGTGTCGGCTCTTTCTCCTCGCGCTGAACGGCGTCCTGGGCGTCACTGCAAAGAGCCTTGACCATCCCCCAGGTGATCTTGGACATCGGCGGCCGTTTCCTCCGGCGGGTCCTCCCGGTCAGGGTGAGGTCCTCCATCTCCGGGATCGGACTCGGGCCGGCCTGGTTCCACGCCATGCGGTTCCAAGTGGGGCTTGACACACCGGGCTGGAACCCAAACGACACCTGTAGGAGACATAACTGCAGCATACCCTCTTCCCCAGGTTATGAGCGGCACCGGGCCCCTCCAAGAAGGGTCTGGTGGCACTCGGTACCGGACCATAGGTCGCGGGAGAGCTTCCGAACGGCGGAAATGCTTCTCCTGCGGCGTGCAGTCCGAAAAAACATTAAGGTGATTGTAAGTGAACAATACCTTGTTGAGACACATCTGTGCTTCTCCCTGTGACTTGGGGAGGGCTGGTGGCTCCCCCCTTTCTGTTTGTTTATCAATATAGGACTTTAGCGTCTGATTGACCCGCTCTACAATCGCTTGCCCTTGCGGATTGTAGGGGATTCCAAAAGTATGCTTGATGTCCCACGTTGCCATGAAGGCGGCCAACTGCCTAGAGCTGTAAGATGGCGCGTTGTCTGTTTTCACGTGCCGTGGTTTGCCCATGGCAGCTATGCAGGAAAGGAGGTGCTGCTCCACATGGGTGGCAGCCTCCCCCTTCTGCGCCGTTGCCCAAACGAACTGGGAAAAAGTGTCAATGCAGACGTGCATGTATTGCCATCTGCCGAACTGCGGCACATGCGTGACGTCCATCTGCCATACCTGATTAGCCTCTGTCCCTCGTGGGTTGACCCCCCACGAGGGCCCCCCCGGCGCTCCTGCGCAATGCTGGCAAGAGCGGACTATACCCTGGGCCTGAGAGAGTGGCAGATTGAACTGTCTGGCGAGTGCCTTGGCATTTTGGTGAAAGAAGGCATGGCTCTGGATTGGAGTAGTGAAAACTCCCAAAACTGAACGTTGCTGAATTTCCCTTGCCGCCGCATCCGCTCTGCTATTGCCCGCGGAAATCGGACCCGGTAGGTCTTGGTGACTTCGGATGTGGGCAATATAGAGCGGCTCCGTGCGGTTCCGCAAATGAAATTGAGCAGTGAGAAACAGACTGAGCAAGTTCTTGTCTATCGCGGGAGTAATGTAAGCTCCCGGTAGGCTGTGAAGCAAATTCCTTACATACAGACTGTCAGTAATGATATTTAAACGTTCCTTGGCGAAGGTGCGCAAGGCAAGGTTCACGGCTGCCAACTCTGCCCGCTGCGCGGACTTCTGTGGAAGAGTTAGCAGCGTGCGCCAAGCTTCGCCCTCCTGCCAAGTCAGGACACCATATGTGCGTCCCCCATCGGTAAAGACTGTCTTGGCCCCCTGAAGCGGGACCAGCGAAAGCAATTCGAACAAACTGACTGTTCCTGTCTGAAGTGAGACAAGTCTGGGGTCTTTGGGCAAATGGTATGCCAAGCTTCCAGTGAATCCTTCCAAAGCTATCGGAAGCGAGTCACCTAGCTGCATCAACTGATGGATTTGTTCCTTGGTGAACGGGACTATGATCTTAGCTAAATCGTGCCCCGAAACGTCCCTTGCTCTCAGCCTGCCGCGGTAGATCACCGCGGAGACCAGTTCTTGGGGCGGAACAATGTTCCGAGAAGAGGTGTTAGGCAAGTAGACCCATTCCACAATTTTCGCTCCCTTCTCTGAGTCCGCTCCTAGCGCCCCAGTGAACATGGATCCTGACCGTACGATGTACAAATTCAGGATCGGGGCATATGGCCCCGGGGCGATCCTATCCACCCACCTCTGGCTGAGAACTTGGTTCACCTTCTCGAGCGCCAAGCGCGCGTCTCGAGAGATTTTTATCCGGTCTGCCGGCTGCTTACCTAAGGTTAGCAGCGAGAAGAGCGGTTTTAGAAGATCCGTATCTAAACGAAAATACGGTCTGGCCCAATTGATGTTCCCCAAAACTTGCTGCAACTCTACAAGGGTGACTGAGTCTTGTAACTTTATCTGAGGCAGGACTGGTGCTGCAAAAGAGCGGAGAAGCCGATGGCCCAAGTATGAAAAGGGCTCGGTTCTCTGCACTTTCTCAGGGGCAATAAGTAAGCCTTTGTCCCCCAGGCTGGCCTGGAGGTCAGAAAACATTTCGCTGCCAAGTTGTGGCAACGCTACTAAAATGTCGTCCATGAAGTGACAAACAATAGCTTTAGGGTAAAGGCTTCGGAACTTTGCCAGTGCGCCGTGAACATAAATTTGACACAGGGTGGGCGAATTGAGCATGCCCTGTGGCAAAAATTTCCACGCGTAACGCTGCGTGGGCTCTCCGTGGTTCACGACCGGCACTGTAAAGGCGAACCTTTCCCGGTCCCTGGGGTCTAGGGGGATTGTATAAAAGCAATCCTTGAGATCTACAACTAGGATCTCCCACCCCTCGGGAATCATATTAGGATTTGGGATGCCGCATTGAAGCGGACCCATCGGCTGAATGCATTTATTGATCTCCCTGAGATCGTGGAGGAGTCGCCACTTCCCCGACTTCTTCTTAATCACAAAAATTGGCGAATTCCAGGGGCTTGTGGACTGCTCTATGTGTCCTGCGTCTAGCTGTTCCTTAACTAGCTGCTTGAGAGCAACTAATTTCTCTCCCACTACCGGCCATTGTTCTACCCATACCGGAGTGTCGGTGAGCCACTTAAGTGGCAACGCCATTACCCGAAGGTAAGCGTAGCACCGTACTGCTGGAGAATGTCTCGCCCCCAAAGATTGACGTGCACGTCAAGAATGTGCGGCCGAATTACCGCTGTGCCCTCAGCCTTTGGGATTGTGACTTCCACCCACTCTCGGCTCCTAAACGCTTCCTGGATGCCTCCTACCCCCCACACATCGGAGACCGGCTCAATGGCCCACTCTCTTGGCCACTGGCTCCTGCTTATCACTGACACATCCGCTCCGGTATCGAGTAACCCTGAGAACACTCTTTTGTTCAAAAATACCTCGATAACGGGGCGCTGTTTCCACTCAATGTTGGTCTCCACTGTCGCTAAGACCTGGTATCCTTGCACTGCCTCACTCGCGCTGTCCCTGAGCCTTCCCTGGCTGCCTGCTGGCGAGTGACAAGGAACCATGATCAGTTGCGCTAACGTGTCTCCCTTGTGGATTGTTTGGGGCAGGTGTGTCCAAAGCTGGACCTGGAGAATGCCTGAAAAATTCGAGTCAATGACTCCTGGAATTATGAAAATTCCGCGTGCTCCAGCTACACTACGGGGCAAAACTAAACCTGAAAAGCCTCTGGGCAGGGGTCCCATGTACTGGGTGTCGACTAGATAGACTGTGCCTGGCAGGTCGCATGTAACGTCCGCCTGGCAAGTCAATTCTAGCCCTGTACTACCCTTGGGGCTGGCCTGTGCCCTCGCAGTGCCTGGGATGTGCCTAGAATCTAGTCTAGGTCTGGGGAGTTCTGGATCTGGGTGAAGGAAGCCTCTGTTTGGACTGGGGCCAGAGACGTGCCCGGATTCCGGTTTCCCGAACTCGGGCAAAACCTGGCCCAATGGTAGCCTTTCTTGCACTTCGGGCAGGGGGTGTTCGGAGCCTTGGGACGGCCAGACTTTTGTCCGCCTCCCTTGGATCGGCACTCCCTAGCGAAGTGGCCGACCTTGCCACAAGTGTGACATGCCCCTTTGGTCTTTCCATTAGGATGAGATCTTCTACCCCCTTGCACGGCTGCCGCTAGCAGACCCATTTTATAGGAATCTGTGCCAACGTCAGCGCATGCTCGGATCATGTCTGTTAAGGTCAAGTCAGGACGATTGCCTAGCGACTGCAAAACCTTACGGCAGTCCAAGTTGGCATTGTCCTTGGCTAGCTTAATCATGAGCTCTTGCTGGGCTTGCTCATTATCAATCTGCCTGGTGATTGCTTCTTCCAAGCGATTGATGAAGTCCATGTAGGGCTCCTGGGCTCCCTGCTTAATGGAGGTGTAATTTTTGGCCGCTTTGCCAGTCGCTGGGACCTTGAAGTAAGCCCTAAAGGCTGCCTCGGCTGACATCTCGAGCGTGGCGAGAGGCAGGTTGATCTGAGCATTGATTGACTCAAAGGCACCTGAACCATATAGCTGTTCAGCAATTACCGCGCCTCCCATCCTGGCGGCTCTGGCCTGAGCCTCGAGCCGATACTCGCTGTCCCAGATCATGTACTGGCTAGGGGTCAGCATCATCCTCATGACGGCTTTCCAGTCATGGGGAATCCACATGGTGGTCTCGCACGCCTGCTGAAGCGTGCCCCTGGTAAAACGGCTTTGGAGCCCTGTCTCTGAGATTGCTTTCCGCAAAGCCATGAGAAGCTTGTACGGGACTGGGGAATGGACGATTTGTTGAGCGCCTGTGAGCGCGTCCATCTCCATTCGGATTGGGCATATCTGTCTAAGCTCAGCTAGTTCTTCCGCTGACAATTCCCCCTTTTTGAGTTCTATCTCTGCTGTGCGCTGAAGGGCACTCTTCACGACTAGGGAGCTTGGAGCTGTCAGAGAAGCGCCAGCGCCTCTCATTCCTTGCGTTCCCTCGGTGACGTCTGCAGCTGTCACCGCGGGAAGGCTCCCTGCGCTACTCTGCTGATACTTGAATGTCGGATAGAGTGCGGTGGGCGCAGTCGGCTCGACTGGCGTGCCTGATGGCTTCTCTAACGGGGGTTCTTCCGCTTCTACCCGGACTGGCTCGATCTGCTCTAAGAGTCTCCTACATTTCCGCCATGTGCGGACTATCCCTCCTGGAGCTTTCGGGGTTTGCTGAATGCAGTCTCCTATCTGATCCCAGAGCTTCAGGGTTAACGTACCTACTTCTGGGTAAAGTAGGCAGTGTTCCCTGAGGTACGCCAAAAGTCTCGCTAGCTCCCTGCTGTGAAATCGGAACTTAAAAACCCTGGCCAGGATTATGAACTCTTGCTCCCGAGTTCTTTGGCTAGCAGACGGACTTGGTCTATGAGAGCAAGTCCCCATATTACCTGCGATGGTCCTCTGAAGTTTCCTCCTCGGGACGAAGATCGACGCGTCTTTGCAGGCAACAGGTTCGGGCGACGGGTGTCTGGGGTACACCTCGGAGCGTGGACCTTCTGCCACGGGCCCTTCTATCGGCCTCTGCGATGTCAGGGGCTCACAGCCTGCCCTGAGCGGAACGCATTTCCCTCTATGGCAAACCTCTCGAAAGCGGGGAGGAAGCGGTAGGAATGTCTCTCTGGAATGCCTCGCGGCGGGCCGTTCTCTGTCCGGCTGGCTGCCGACCAGAGCGCCGCGCTATCCTCCGGGCTGGCGGGTCGCGGTTCAAGCACAGAACCGGACCGCGTGGAGTGCTACTCACGAGTAGACCTCTCCGGGGTCTCTTACTCACGAGTAAATCACGTCGGGGTCACCAGCTGTAGCGATATCTGGCCGCTAGGGCGGCGTTAGAGCCCGGAGGAGACTGATCAATGACAACACGAGGCAACAGGAGCGAGATCAGATCAGTACTTTATTGGAAAAAGGCAACATCATTTATAGGGAAAAAAGCGCAACGGTGGCAAGCTGTCACCTGACAGGAAAATTACCTCACCCACGTACACGGGTTAATGGGGAGTTCTTCAAAGGGAAGTTAATTAACTGGGGCAAACATGGGTTTAGGGACCTCATTGTCTTGGGGATTAGGCAGGGACAAACATGGCTTATTTGCGCCAGGGATTTCCCGAGCCGGGAGATGAACTATGCACTTAATGTTTGACAGGAGTCAGCTATCTGCTTACTTGGCCGAGTCGCAGGTCAGGTCACGGTAACTGGGTGAATCAAACCCTATATTTTATTCACCCCCCTTAATTTGGCGGCCGCAGAGCCCACGGGCTGGGAGCGTCTCTCACCGCGGTGGCCTCTGGCGGGCCGTTCCATGCCCTGCGGGGCATGGGGAAACCGCATGAGCACTGAACCCTAAAGTCAGATATGACTGGCTTTCGAGCAAGGAAACCCTTTACCTAGCTTTTTACAACTTACCTAGCTTTTTACAACAGACAAAATTCCCTGTTATTATTCACACATGCTGCAATGTCTGGTCCTAATGTCAGTGGTTGCAAAACAAACTTCTCTTGCAAGCTGATGCACCACATCCAAAGAGTGAATACAACAAATATCATGGCATTATACATTTGCCAATTTGTTAGCATCTATTGACAATGGTTCGAGTGACCCAGGCAAAACTGCAGCATATAACAACCTGTTAGTTGTGGTACATAAAATTTGATAATGTCCCAGAAACCTCACTGATATTCAAACTCCTGAGACCACTTCCATGGTCTTTGCAAAAGCCAGGCTGCTGCAGAGGATCTTGGCTGCATCCCTAAGCAATGCAATCTTGCAGGGAGAGGGTTCCCAGGCCTTGCTTATATGCAATGCAGCCTTTGCAAGGAGCTAGCAATCAAAGAGGCTCCATAGACCCTTTTCTTTCCCCCTACCTTCCACAGAAAAAGGAAAGAGGAAATAGAGATCTTTAGTGTCTTGCACGGAAGACAAAGAAGGAGCCGCAGTGAGGGCTAAAACACAGCTTTATTTCATGATGGTCAGGATGAACATGTGGTAATGGCGGAGGTACAGCTCATTTTATACTGCAGTAATACATTTGAATAATATTGCACGGTAGCTCATTGGCTGCTACCTGCGTGACGTCATTCTGAGTCACGCCCATCTTCTCCAGGTGTTCCTTGTGCGGGAAGGTTCCCACGGCTGCCAGTGATTGGGGGAATTTGAACCATGTGAGCTGAACGCTCGCAGCTGCCCTCTATGGGTAGTTAGCTCGCGTTCCTTTAACAGCTGGGTTACATTGTAATCATTGTCAGGTTACATTCATACATTCTTAAAGTAATACTGTTACATACACAACAAGATCTCTGTCTTTGATTGACATCCTTTCCCTGGACCAGCCGTCTTTTCCCCTTGTCCACTCTAGGAAGCTGTATTCACAACCCTTAAACATTTAAGAGCCCAAAATAAGGAAACCCTAATAGACTTAACTCCCATACTGTATTTTAATGTGAACTATTGTGAATGAAGTCCATGAAATGGAGGTTCTCCACAAAAATCCTTTCAACCCAGAATAATTACTAACATGAAACTATTATTATTTAACCAGTGAATGAATGAATGAGTGAGTGAGTGATTGAGTGAACAAGCGAACCAGTGTGTGCACGCACGATCAAAAGCATAGGAGTGGGAGAGAAAGAGAGAATGTGTGTATGTGTGTCCACCCCCGCCACTTGGGCCTCCCACTCCTGTGCTTTTGAGCATGCACACACACTCTGGCTCACTTGCTCATTCACTCACTCTCGGTCAATAATAATAATTTTGTATTAGAAATGATTGTGGGTCGAAAGGATTTTTGCTGGAAAAACTCTGCTCAGGGAATGCCAAAATGAGGCTCCTTTCATGCCCCCAAGATGTTTTCTCTCTCACACACATTCTCTCCCTCCCACACATACACATACTATTCTCCTTCCCTCCCATTCCTGATCTCACTCATATACACACACATCTGGCCATTGAAGACCATGTAAGCAACTTAAAAAAAAGAAGAAATTGGGTGTACCTGTTGTTGTTTGCAGTCGTGTGTGGCGCTGGAGAGGCTTTGGACATGGGTTTCTCTTGGCCACGCTAAGCTAAAAAAGTGTGTGGGGGGTTTCCTGGCTGGCAAGGCATCAAATAGGAAGGGGGGAAGCCCGCCCCCCCTCTCTCAATGCTGCTTTAGTGTAAGGGACCAAAGACAATACAACAGCCGAAGGGTTGGCTTAACACAGGTTTATTGCATGATGATCCGGAGGAACATGTGGTAATGGCGGATGGGTAGCTCAATATATACAGCTGGCTATACATTTGAATGTGGCTCGTTGACAGACTATTGGTTGCTGCCTGCGTGACGTCGTAGGAGGTCACGCCCTTCTTGACCAGGTGAGGAAGTCGCGGGGAATCTTCCCGCGCTGCTGAACCAGGTGACTGATGATCCATTAGAGCTGGACGCTCGCTACTGCCCTCTGGTGGTCACTAGCTCGCGTCCCCTTATTATGCTAACATTGATACAGGTGAAGGTTATAATGTTGCACACAGAAAGGTTACATTGATAACACATGGTAAAGGTACATTGTTAAAGGCACTGCTTTACAGAACACAACAGCTGCAGAAGAGCTCATTGGGCCCTGGCGCTTGCAGGCCGGAATCCAATCCAGGGGTGAATGCAGGGAGCGAGAGTCTGAGTCCTAGTCCCAGCAGCCATGGAAGGGGCTTCTCAAGGGGAAGGCACACGTGCCTTCTCCAAAGGGAGCCCCTTCTATAGCTGCTAGGATGAAGCCTCCAAGGCTCCTGCCCCCTGTCTTCACCCTCAGAATCTGACCCTGCACTGCAGCTGCTGTCACTGCCGCCGCAAGCCGCACAGAAGCCCAGTGGGTCTTTCCCATCCACCATGGCCATGGCTGGGGGCAGGGCTCACCTGGTTGTACCAAACAGTCATGGCAGGGGGTGGGGCTGGTTGGTGCATGGCGATACCCACCCCATGGAAACAGCACTCCACCACCTGGAAAATTCCAGCTTGGGGTGGGCAGTGGTGGAAATCTTGCACCCAGGAGAATTATGTTACCCGGTGATAAAATTCTGCTTTCCTCTTGGGTGTGTGTGGGTGTGTGGGTGTGTGCCAGTCACTAGGGCACACCAGGACAGGTCCCTGTATCTCTGTGGGCCAGCACACCACTGAGGAAGGCTATACAGTACCTTTATTGTATCACTCAAAAATTAAAATGTTGCACTACGTTTCAATATCCAAAATATCTTCATCAGGCATGGCATATTGTCTTGCCAAGTACACATCTTAGAAATGAATGTAGAACAGCAACAAAAGGCTTCTTGGTGTTGCCACCCCACCCCTCCACAGGAAGCCAGGGGTTTGCTCCATTCCATATGGCCCTCTCTGAAGCATCAGCTTCCTTTTGTGACCAGACAAGGGGAATACAAAACTCCATGTGCTTTGAATTGGGAGCAGCAGTTTAAACTTGGTTTAAACACTAGGCATGCCAATTGCAGTCAAATCAAAGTCCAATCCAAGTCAATTAAAATATTACCTAGTGATCCTGTGTTTCTTGAATTTGTGGTGTTGCTCCGATGTTAAAAAGTTCATGCCAGACAGCTATTCACAATTTCAAGCAGTTCCATAGGCAAACAAAGAAAATTAGACCTGTGATCCATATTCAAATTACAAAAAAATGCTGGTGGAAAGCATTATTGGATCACTCAAAAATTAAAATATTGCATGAGCTTATGATATCCCATATATCTTCAAAGTTGTTCAAAGGTTCTCGTATTTTAGATGTATTGCCTCTGAATGTGGAAGCTTCACTTGCTACACCTCCGGTATATCTTTCAGTCAACCTGGCACCCAACCCAAAATGGATGTACAGTAATTTTTAATATCCTGGTAGATAAACTCAGGGGCCATATGGATGGAATTCTACGGGAAAGCATTTTGTTATGTTTAGTTTGTGCATTACATTAATACTCATATGACATGCCTGTCCGGACAATTTCAGCCAACCTTGACAATTTGGATTACAAGTCACATCCCATCTCTAATTTTGTTGTGTACATTTAGGGCAGGTATTGTAATTCAAGGGTTCTGTGAAGGAAGTCTCTGGAAAACTTTGTGTGTTGTTTATTCCAGTTTTTTCAATGTGCAATAAACAGAATTGGTCACACAAAAGAAGCCGCAAGTATATTTCATTTGTTTCATGGTGGTTGCAGAAATAATGGTAATGATAATACATTAGCAATGAGCACCATAAGAAGTTATGCTTGGGGGTAATGATGCTAATAATCTGTTACTGATCCAAAGCAATGAGTAACATAAATTCCTTGTTAAAAGTAATTTCTCCAAGCGCTGCTGCTGAGGTAAATACTTATGGCTCCCATCCGGGTGAGAAATCGCTTTGAACCCTTTAGTGTTGAGAACCAAGACAATAGAAACAGCCGGAAGCCTGGCTTAATGCATCTTTATTGCATGATGGTCAGGGGGAACATGTGGTAATGGCGGACGAACAGCTCAATATATACAGTGGCTATACATTTGAATGTGGCTCCTCGGTAGCCCATTGGCTACTGTCTGCGTGACGTTACTCTCAGTCACGCCCTTCTTGTCCAGGTGAGGTAGTGATGGGAATCTTCCCGTGGCTGTAGGTATTTGGGGGATTGGAACCATGTGAGCTAGGTGCTCGCTATTGCCCCTAGTGGTCACTAGCTTGCGTCCTCATACAGAAGGTTACAGTGTTACTGTTGGTGATTGTTACATCCACTCATTCGAGTGTTACATTACTTAAAGGCACATTACTCCAAACACAACAAACCCTCACCTCTGTCCCCAAATTATCTACAGTGACTTGGTTATCTGTGGACAGATAGTTTGCACAAAGTTATTCTAGTTTGATCCAGTAGGTCTCTTTTCTATTTTATGTAAGCCCTCAGCATGATGTGAACACAAAGAATAAAGCTCAAAGCAATACTCCTTAAAAGATTTAGTGCTCCGGGGGGGGGGGGAGGGGGGGGCTAGCAGGAGAGCTTAAGAAGTGTAAGAGAGTTATGGTGCTAGAGGAAATAACAGCTTGTCTTTATTCAGCATATGGGCTTAACTTTACCTATCAAGAGGGTTTCTGATGCCAGCATGCATAGTCAGAAAGATTGGTTCACCCTCCTCTGATCTTTCCACAAAGATATGTGTGAATCTGCCAAACTTTCCTAATGTAGCAGTGATGTTATCCTCAAGAATCCTCAGCACAGAGATCCCTTCCCACATTGTGCATTCCAGATGTCCAAATGAAAGCACTGTAGGGTTGTTCAAACACTGTGGGGCTCTTCAAATAAATATAATTGAGCAATTTAAATATCATTATAGTGGCATGGAAGGAGATACTCCCCCCACCTCAAAAAGTGGGGTTCTATGTATGAGCACACATGGTGCATTTCACATGGCAAAAGAGTTACTTATATATCAATTTCATATAGCGCCTTGCAAAGCTGCCAGTTGCTTACCATAGTTAATTGACTGAAACTGAGAGGCAATAACAGAGGAACAAATGTTTCTAAGGATATGAACAGTAGAATCATAGATGGGCAAAAAAAACCCAATTAAATTTATTAACTGATGGGGTCTGAACTCTCTGTGATAAACCAGGAAAGGGACCTTGGTGTCCTGGTGGACAGCTCAATGAAGGTGTCACCCCAGTGTGCCTCAGCAGTGAAAAAAGCAAACTCAATGCTAGGGATCATTAGGAAGGGTATAGAAAATAAGTCAGCAAGTGTCATTTTGCCTCTTTATTAATCTATGGTGAGGCCCCATCTGGAATACTGTGTACAGTTCTGGTCGCCATACCTCCAGAAGGATATTATGGAGCTGGAAAAAGTGCAGAGGAGGGCAACCAGAATGATTAGGGGACTGGAACACCTTCCTTACCATCTGAGGCTGCAATGGTTGGGCCTTTTCACTCTTGAACGACGGCGTTTAAGAGGTGACCTGATGGAAGTTTATAAAATCATGCAAGGTGTGGACAAAGTAGATAAGGAAAAACTGTTTTCCCTATCGCACAACACTAGAACTAGGGGACACTCGATGAAACTTTTGGGTACTAGTTCTCAAACAAATAAGAGAAAGTACTTTTTCACCCAGAGGATCACTGGTCTATGGAACTCCCTGCCAGAAGAAGTGGTGACAGCTGTCAGTCTTGACAGCTTTAAGAAAGGATTAGACAAGTTCATGGAGGACAAGGGTATCAATGGCTATAATTATGAGTACCTAAGGACAACCTCCGGGTTGGAGAGATAGGCAGGATATCTCTCAATTCCATTTCCAGGGAATCCTAAGCAGGTGAAGGCATCTGCTTGGGAATACCCTGAAGCAAATGGTGAGCCACTGTGTGAGACAGAATGCCGGACTGGATGGGCTGTGGCCTGTTCCAGCAAGGCTGTTCTTATGTTCTTATGTTATGTTCTTATGGAAGGACTTGTTGGAATGGTGGGCCAAAAATGGCCCGCTGGGTCACGGAGTGACTGGACACAAGGAAGGCACGTAGGCAAAGATGAGGTGAAAGTCCAGTGCAGCCCACTTGGACTGCTGGCATTTTATTCTTTGCCCCAAACCATTGCGTTTATACAGACATGCACAAGGGGAGAATGAGTAACTAGGATGTTCCAGGAAGCACGCTTATTAGTTAATTAACTTGGGGTTGGCAGGCCATTGTCTTTCCGGGGCTGACTTAATCAAACATAAGCATTGCAGTTTACTCTACTGCTTAGACAGTCCATGGATATAATTAACACATTGTGTGTTTACCCCATTGTGACTTGCCCTTACCATTGTCCGAGCTAATGGTCAGAGTGTTAGGAATGAATCCTAATTATGACTATATGAATCCACTCCCCAATTTCCTTCCCCGCCGAGCTATATAGGCTCAAGGTCGTGTTTGGCTGAACCCTAACCTTTTAGGGAAGGTTATTGCCAATTCATATCTGCGGATAAACCACATGATTTTGTATCATTTAAATGAATTCTGCTGGGAATCCGTACTGCAAATATTCCTGAGTAATGGTCATTCAGCCTCCACTTACTGTAAACATTTCTGACAAAACAAAATTGTCGATCTTGTACAACATTCTTATTTATTGTCAGACAGCTCCAACAGTTAGGTGATTCTTCTCAATGTTGAGTTGAAGTCTTTTCTCTTGCAGTTTTAACCCATTGGTTTCAGTATGTTCCCTTTAGAGTAAAAGCAGATGAATGCCAACTTGCCCACTAATGCCAACTTGTCTGCTTCATTTTTCCACAGAAACCCTAAATGGAGAGCTCTGTCTTCAAGCATATGAATGGGGCAACATGCTTAGAGCCAACTAAGTTGACTGCAAAGGATGTGTTGAAAAATAACCACAAAATGAAGAAAAATAAAGTCAATGGAAACATCTGCAGCTGTCATAAGGAATTTTGTCCGAATCAGCAAGTTTCTGAAAATAACGTTCTCAGTTAATCTCGTGTGAAATGCCCTCCCTCCTCCTGAATACACAAGCTCCTAAAATCAGGAGTTTGCCAGATGTCACATCACTTTGTAAGGTCCCCCAGTTGCAGTGTAAGCTTGCAGTAGAACAGCATCAAAACTGACTCCGTGAACAACATTTCTTATCTCACCTTTCCAGTGGCTCCTCCACACGTATCTTCATTTGGTAGGAGTTACTGTGCAATCCTAAATTACACTGACTCAGAACCAAAACAACAGGCAACAATAATTTAATTAATAGGTGTTAGGTTTTTTATTAAACCAGCAATTAACCTTCATGTAGATAAAAGATGGAAGAGAGGTCCTGGACAGACATAATGCTGAAGAACCTGAGAGACTGATGGCATGTTCTCAGAAGAACTGTTCTGAGGAGTTAAGAACTGGAAGACTATTGCCATGATGATAGCCAATATCCGGAAACGGATACGGCACCTGAAAAAGAAGACTAGATAAAAGAAAAGATTACATTGCAATCCATCACATTTGAGTAGGGATTATTTTTTTCCCTTAGAGGGGTGGAATATAATTTATGTGTGCATATTAGCTCTGCCACACAACTGAATTACCCAAAAGAATAAGCTTCAGATAATTTTTATTTTCACAGATTCATAGAAACATAGAGCAGGCGGGGACCCTCTGGTCTGACTCCATCCCCATAGTGAAGCAAGAAATGTAAGACCATAGCATTCCCACCAAATAGCCGTCTAACTTTTATTTAAAGCCGTCAATGAAGAAGAGTCCAAAATCCTCCAAGACAGTCTCTTCCACCATCACACACCTTTTACTGACAAGAAGCTCTTCCTAATATTTGGATTTGGATCCATTACCATATCACACCATCTGTAACTACAGAAAACAAGTTTGCTCAATCTTCTAAATCAGGGGTGCCCAAAAATTTCCTGACAGGGGCCTGACCATGCCCCCTCAAACAGCTGAGCAGGCTGGTCACATGGTTCCTGGCAGCAGCGCGTTAACTCAATGCACATTTTTGGGCTTTTTTGCACCTCCTGTTGCTTCCAATAGAGGAGGGAGCGAGGTAGTAGTATTTTTGTGCCATTTTTCAAAAATTTTGGTACATTTTTGGCACATTTTTGCACAATTTTTGGTGCCATTTTGGCACTTTCAGCAGTGAGTCACTTTTGGTATTGGTGGCAATTCAGCCCATGGGCCAGATGGTGATGTCTCATGTACCATGCCGGCCTGTGGGCCATAGTTTGGGCACCCCTGTTATAAATGAAAGCCCTTTATATATTTGGAAAGCATATTGCCTTTCAGTCTTGTCTTCTCCAGGCTAAACATCCATCCGTCATGTTTTCCAAACATTTTATCATCCTAGTCATCTTCCTTTGAATATGTTTCAGCCTGATTATAACTTTTAAAAATATGGTCTTCATAACTGAACACAGAGTTTTAGGTGAGGTCTGACCAAAGCAATATAAAGAGATATTACCACATTACTTGATCTAAACACTATACTTCTGTTGAAATAACTGAGTATTGTATTGGCTTTCTAAATTATTTTATATATATATATTATTTCACTCGTCCTCATTTTATTTTACTTTATTTCATTTTATTTGCCACTGCATCACAATATTGTTTCATGTTTAGCTTGTGGGATACTAAGACCAATATATCCTTTTCAATTGATCCACTGGCAAGCCAGGTGTCACCCACCTTATATCTGTACTTAGCTTTTTTTCACCCTAATTATATTAGTGCCTCTTAAGATTCATTCGGCTTGTTTTAGTACAGTTCTCCAATCTGTTAGTATCATCTTGAATCCTGATTTTATCTTCTGATGTATTAGCTAACCCCAAAAGTTTAGTATCACATGCAAATTTGATGAGCCTCCTCTCCATAACCTTGCTCAAGTAATATATAAATATATAGAATAACACAGAGCCAAAGACAGAACCCTGTGGCATCCTGTGATATCTGATTATATTCAAATGTATTTGATTGTATGTTTGGGCAAGTATGTGATGAGTTGGGTGGGTTGGTAAAATGGAATGTTGGTAAAACTGATTCTGATTGGCTGGGAGAAACTAGAGAAGTGGAGTGACTATGACCTACTGTATCAGATCAGTCTGATATAGAGAGATCAAGGAGAGAATGGTTTGGGGAGTCTGGGAGAGAGCAATCTGAGTGATCCATCTGAGGAGGAATTTGACAGTGAGTAGTGAAATAGAGAATGAAGAATTGTGCTGAATAAATGTGAAGCCTAGGAATAAACAATGCTATTTTTGATAGCTATTTTGATAAACCCATATTAGGTCTCTTCAAGGTGAGTTGTACTAAGTTCAATACCTAAGGATGGCTATGTGGAGGGTATTATAAAGACCTGAGTGAAGGGCACACATAGAGGCACAAACACATAGGAGTTTCTAAAGATCTGTAGCAGAGAAAGAGGAAGAGAGGAAATAAGTGAAGATTATTAAAGAATTTTTTTTAAAAAAATCTGTGGTTATTTAAGTGACAAGGCAGATGAAGTTTGGACATAGTATATGAAAGAGGGCATTAAGGGATCAATAGCTCCTCATCTTCTCCAAGATGTTGAGTGGCTATTGATGAACATTCTCTGGGTATTACCCCCCCCCCTCCTCCAGACAGCTACAAATCCAATTAATAATGCATCATCTAGTGCAGGAGTTCTCAACCTTTTAAGCCGGGGGCTGGGTCACACTCCCACAGACAGATTCAGGGGCCAGACAACCATTTTTTCCTTCCTTCACCACATGGCACTTCCTGGTGTGGTGGAGGCAGTGGGAGACCACATGAAATGGTGCTACAAGCCACATCCGGCCCATGGACTGCAGGTTGAGAATCCCTGATTTCTAGTGCAACCTGGCTACAAGAATATCATAAGGGACCTTCTCAAAAGCCTTGCTGAAATCAAGATACACTATATCTGCAACACATCCTTTCTTCTTTCAAGTTTGTGACTATTGAAGAGGGAATGAAAGCGTGGCGCCAAAATGGCCACCGTGCTCTTTGCGCCCCCCCCCCGGACTCAGAAATCCGGGTGAGTTAGGGGGCGTGGCCACCCCTCTATAAAAGGGGTGGCCACGAGGCAGCCAAGCAGCCATTTTAGAATAGCGACGGAGAGGAGAAGTTTTCTCAGTCGCTTTTTCTCTTTAGTCTTCGGCTATAGAGCCTTGCCGTTCGTTTCCCGGCTGGGAAAGGAGGATTACAGTACCCAGAGCCTTTTAGGATTGCTTGGCTACCGCGGTACTTACACGCTAGGAGTTGGATCCCTGGATAGGGATCCTGCAGCGACTTTCTTCTCCTAGGGAGACATGGCTCCCAAGCGGAAGGCCCCGGCGCTAAAGCCACAGCTGAGGGGAAGATCTTTTACCGGCACTGCACCGGATGTGGGCCAGCCTTTGGGTTGGAGGATCAGGGCTGCACCCCCACGGCAGGGCGATGTGCCAGCCTTGCCCACTGGTACCAGTGGGGCTGGTCAGACTACCACTTGGCAGCCGGGTTCCAGCTTGGTAGCTGGTCAGCTACAGGCCGGCCCCTCTGGGGCTTTGACCCTCGGCCCGCCTTTCTGGGACAGGGCGGCCCGGGGGGGCCTGGTGCGGGTGTCCAACCCACTGCCCCTCTGGCCCCCCATGGGCCAGAGTTTTGGGCGTGGCCCAATTCTGGCCTGGCTCTCCTTTTGGGTTGCCTTTTACTCAACTGCCTAGTGGGCCATCCGGCCCACCCAGCCCGCTTTATACTGGGGGCTCTGGGGTAGTGGATGCTCTGTTAGCACGGATAGCAGTGCTGGAAGCATCCTTGGGCATTGCACAGCCTCCTTCGGAGGGGGGCGCTACTCTTTCTTCAACAAGGGCCCCTTCGTCAGCCCCGGCTACCTTGCCGGCCGCAACGCTTCAGCGGGTGGTCAACCAGGTTGAGCTGCTTGAGACGGTCCGGCCGGCCCCAGCTGGTGTCCCGCAGCTCCCCGTTCGACCTGATGTCCAGGCTGGGAGCAGTCAGGGGTGGTCCCAGAGCTCGATTCCAGTCGTGAGCTCCAACGCCCGCCGTGGGCCGGAACCCCCGGTGGGGGCGGCTCACGGGGGTGCACCTAGTGAGTATCAGGTTCAATTTAGTGCACCAACACCACAGTCCACTTACAGTGGTGGAGTTCAGTGGCCCTGGCCTCGTCAAGTTGATGCGAGTGGGCAGCAGTTACCATCCTATCCCAGTATCTCATGGTTTCAAAATGGTCCCTCGTTAAGGGCAGGGGTGTCCGCCCCTGGGGCAGTACCGAGCATCGCAGGGGCTGTCCAGGTCCCGCTGCATATGCCCTCTATACAGAATGTGCCGACGATGGCTTTGCCGACGGCTGGTTATTCCTTGCCCCTGGGTGATCATTTGTCACAGGTCACGAGGGATAAGATTTGGCGAGGTGAGTACGTGGATATATTCTCCCTATTGAACCATGAGCCCACTAAGGAAGAGAGAGAGGGACAGGACGACAGAGACAAAGAGCTGTCCCATCGTCGTAAGCCACCGCGCACTTGGGCCAACTGGTTGCCGGCATATCTTATTTATATGGCGGTATACCTGAGGGCCCGGCCTGATCGGGCCATTCCTATGGTCCAATACTTGGACAATATTTACAGGGCAATGGTTGATTTCCCTGGCCCGTCGTGGTTGGCTTACGATGAGGAATTTAGAATGAGGGTGGCCCTACACCCAGAGATGAGGTGGGATGAGCCCTGCCAGAAATTGTGGCTCTTGTACATGACCCCCACGCGTCCGGCGCCTGGGGATAGGTACCATTGTGGCCATGCTGTGCAGCGAGCTGCTCCAACACAGGCTCCCCACCAGCTGGCGGGGCAGGGGGTTCCAGCCCGCTTGCTGTGTTGGAGCTTCTCAGCTAATGGCGTGTGCAATAAGCGACAGTGTTGGTACAAACATGAGTGTCCCTCTTGCGCTGGCCCCCACGCTGCCTCCGCGTGCCCGCGGGCTGGTGGGTCATGGGGCAGAGGTAGAGGTGGGCAGGGGGCGGTCAGGGCTTCCTCTGATGGAGCTAGCCATTCAAAAGGCCCCCTCCCGGTTAATGTGTATATGCTGGAGCGATGGCTCTCAACTTATCCAAGAAGGGAGGACGCAAGGTACCTTCTGGAGGGTTTCCAGTGGGGCTTTCATATTCCGTTAGAGGGGGTTCGGGGACCCCAAGATGCCCCCAATTTAATTTCCCTGAAGGGTAAGGAGGAGGTAGCTGCCCTGAGTATTGCTAAAGAAGTGGAGGCCAGGAGGGTAGCAGGCCCCTTTTCCGAACCACCTTTCCCTAACCTGAAGGTCTCCCCTCTGGGGTTAGTACCTAAAAAGACCCCGGGTGAATTTCATTTAATCCACCATCTATCGTACCCGGCGGGTTCTTCTGTCAATGATGCTATTCCTGATGACCTTCGTTCGGTCAGGTATACGTCATTTGACCAGGCCCTACGGATGGTGCGCTCATGTGGTCCCGGTGCCCTCCTGGCAAAATGTGACATTAAATTGACATTCCGATTGCTGCCAGTGCACCCAGGGGACTTTGAGCTATTGGGTTTTAGATTCCAAGGGAAGTTCTATGTGGATAAGGCCATGACTTTTGGCTGCTCTATTTCATGTTCGGCATTCGAACGTTTTAGCACTTTTCTTCAGTGGGCCTTTGTTTGCAGGTCCGGGTCTCAGTCTGTAGCCCATTACCTCGATGACTTTTGTTCAGGGGTGAACGGGGCTCGGACATGTGCACACATCTCCTCACTACATTTCAGATGCTAATGCGAGAACTGGGTGTCCCCTTAGCACCCGAAAAGACCGAGGGCCCATCTACTACACTCACATTTCTAGGTATTGAAATTGACAAGGTCGCACAGGCATCCCGGTTACCCATGGATAAGGTCACCCGGATCTCCGCGATGATTTTGGCATTGATGGCCAAACGTAAAGTGTCCCTTCGTGAGCTGCAGGTACTTCATGGTCATCTTAACTTTGCCTGCAGGGTGGTGACACCTGGCAGAGCATTTGCCCGGCGCCTATGTGACGCCATGGCTGGCCTGTTAAAGCGCCACCATAGGGTCCAACTGACCAGGGGCATGCGGGCTGACCTTTCAGTTTGGCTCACATTCCTAAGGGATTTTAACAGGGTCTCTTTCTGGAGATCAGAACTTATGGTCTGCCTTAGATTCCAAGTACAGTTGGATGCCTCCGGTTCCCTGGGATATGGGATTTATTTTGAGGGGAGGTGGGCTTATGGCCGATGGCCTCCCGCATGGCTTGGCACGGATCGCCTCCGCGATCTTACCTTCCTTGAGTTCCTTCCCATCCTGGGAGCTTTGATGCTATGGGGCGAGGAGTGGGCCAACTCAGTGGTCCATTTTTGTTGTGACAATGCGGCAGTGGTGCACATTGTCAACGCTCAGACATCTAAATCGCCTAGGGTTATGGTGTTGGTTCGTCAATTTGTGTTAAGAAGCCTACGCCTAAATGTGCTGTTTAAGGCCAGACATGTCCCAGGCATTAATAATGATATTGCTGATGCTTTATCCCGCCTGCAGATCCCCCGGTTCCGTGCCTTGGCTCCGGAAGCAGAGGAATTCCCCTCGCCACTCCCAGCTGAGATTTGGACATTTGGCGAGGTGAGGTGAACCGGCCAATCGGCATGTCTTTGGCACCTCGCATGCGTAAGGCGTATCAACATGCTTTTGTACAATTTAGAACCTTTTGTGTGCAACTACAGTTGGCCGAAGTGTGGCCCATACCAGTCGAATAGGTTTTACAATTTATGGTTTATCTTCACAGTCAGGGTTTGGCTCCTCATACTATAGCATCAAGGCTGTTGAGACTGGCATTTATGGCCAAAGTGAGGGGCTTCGCTGACTGCGTGAATGATTTCAGCATACGTCATGTTTTGGAAGGGTGGACACGGGAACGTGGCCGCCGCCCGGACACTCGTCAACCAATTTCACCAGAGGTCCTGACCCACCTTGCACGAGGCTGGCATAACTTGTGTTATGATAGGTATGAGGTGGCTCTTTTTCACGCGGCTACCACGGTGGCCTTCTTTGGAGCGCTCCGCATCAGTGAGTTGGTACCACTGTCTAAGGCGGATGCGACTCGTAGGGCACTGGAACTCGACGATGTCTATGTCACTAATGAGTGGGCTCAGTTGAGGATACGGTCCTCAAAGGTTGATCAGCATGGCGTAGGCAGTGGTGTTAGACTGCTACGATGTTCCATTTCAGACATCTGTCCGTTTGGTGCCCTACATGAGTTTTTGGCAGTGCGTGGTGCGCACCCTGGCCCATTTTTCTGCCACCAGGATGGGTCTCCCCTTACTAAATTCCAATTTTGGAAGGTGACCGGTATGGCACTAACCAGTGTTGGCCTCCCCGGGGCTCGTTACGGCACCCATTCATTTAGGATAGGTGCTGCATCAACTGCGGCTGCATTTGCGTACTCTGAGGCTGATATACGCCGGATGGGGAGATGGGGATCCATGCGTTTTGCATTGTACGTTCGCCCACTTCAGGTGTGAGTACCAGTTAAGTCATTATTCTCTTTTCTTCTTTTACAGACCCTGTGTGTCCCCGCACACCGGTGGCAGTATGGCTGGAGGGCCACAGTTACGTGCACTGGGCAGCGCAGTATGCTGCGGTGACAGAGTGGGGACCCCAGCTTGGACTACGTGCAACCGCACGTATACGTTGGTACGGTAAGCGTGGAATGAGATGGCGGGAACTGTTGCCATTCCTGTTTTCCATCAGGGATGCTGAACCACCTGATGTCCTTGTACTGCACCTCGGGGGCAATGACCTTGCCCAGGTCACTGGCCTTTCCTTAAAATTCACAATCTGCAGTGACCTAGCCTATTTGCATTATGTGTGGCCGTCCACAAGGCTGCTATGCTCAGACATCGTGCCGCGACATACTTACAGGAGAGGTATTGACCTCCATGCCCTTGACCGCGCTCGTCGCTCGGTGAACAGGGCAGTTGCCCGGTTCTTGTCAGACAAGGGTTTGGGGATGGTCATCCGGCACCCCATGATTAGTTTGCAAAATTATGATCTCTATGCAGGGGATGGGGTCCACCTGTCAGCTAGAGGTATGAACCTCTTTCTGGAAGATTTGCAAGCGGGCCTGGTGACCGAGCTGACAGTCGGGGGGGTGGTGAGTCATCATAGACGCCTCCCCGTGTGGCGGGTAGCACTGGTAAGGTAAAGATTTATGACCCATAGGTATCCGGCAGGTTCGCAATTGACTGGCCAACACTTAGACAGGTACAGGTGTAATAGCTTTGGCCGGTCAACGACGAACCAGGCAAGGAGTGATGGCAGGAGCTTAACTGCATGCATCACCTTGTGATTTAACGGATACACGTCATAGGGTGGGGTCAGTAGATAGTTTATTGACTCCGGTCAACAATTTGTTTATGTCAACAAACAAATTGATACAAATAGTTACACTGTAGCCAATTATCATTGGCATTTTGGGAGGAACCTTACCAGTGTTACTGCGGCCTGCTTGCCTTAAGAATTACAATTGGATGAATACACCAATTGAAAGTTATAATTCGGACTAGGGCATTATTCAATAAAAGTGGCCCAATGCCTTTATCCATATACCGGTGTCTGAGTCTTTCTTTGGGGGTGCGCCTGCAATGAAAGCGCGGTGCCAAAATGGCCGCCGCGCTCTTTGTGCCCCCCCCCACTTGGACTCAGACATCCGGGTGAGTTAGGGGGCATGGCCACCCCTCTATAAAAGGGGTGGCCACGAGGCAGCTGAGCTGCCATTTTAGAATAGCGACGGAGAGGAGAAGTTTTCCCCTCCACCCCCTCCCTAGTGAACAGTGTGATTTTTTTTGTCGCTTCAGGGCCGGGTGAGAATTTTTGGCCTGAACCTACAATTGGCCCTTTGGTTCTGGCTTTTTTGCCCATCCCACACTGTTGCTAGTGTTTGAGCAAAGGGGTTCTTTGACTTTGGTCACTTTGGCGGGTAGCACTGGTAAGGTAAAGATTTATGACCCATAAGTATCCGGCAGGTTCGCAATTGACTGGCCAACACTTAGACAGGTACAGGTGTAATAGCTTTGGCCGGTCAATGACGAACCAGGCAAGGGGTGATGGCAGGAGCTTAACAGCATGCATCACCTTGTGATTTAACGGATACACGTCATAGGGTGGGGTCAGTAGATAGTTTATTGACTCCGGTCAATAATTTGTTTGTGTCAACAAACAAATTGATACAAATAGTTACACTGTAGCCAATTATCATTGGCATTTTGGGAGGAACCTTACCAGTGTTACTGCGGCCTGCTTGCCTTAAGAATTACAATTGGATGAATACACCAATTGAAAGTTATAATTCGGACTAGGGCATTATTCAATAAAAGTGGCCCAATGCCTTTATCCATATACCGTTGTCTCAGTCTTTCTTTGGGGGGTGCACCTGCAAAGAAGGAAGGAGGAAGAATAATAATCTAGCATGATTTGCTTTTGAGAAACTCTTGCTGGGCCTGAGAGATCATACAGATCCCTGAAAGAGCCCTGGTGGTGCAGTGGTTAAACTACTGTATTGCAACTGAAACTGCTGACATTGGAAGTTCGATCCTGGCGGGGATTAAGGTTGACTCAGCCTTCCATCCTTCTGAGGTCAGTAAAATGGGTACCCAGCATGTTGGGGGCAAAGTGCTAATTACCTTGTGGCCCACTCAGAGAGTACACTAAGTGCTATGGGGCAATAAAACAGTCCCTCCAAGTCCCACCCCTGATTTGATGGTATGTGGTTAAAAATATCAAATGCACTGAAAGGTACAGGAGAACCAACAGGGACACACTCTCCTATCCAGTTTCCAGTGTAGGTCATCCATCAAGGTGAATAAAATTGCATCCATCCCATAACCAGGCCTAAAAACAGATTGAAATAGGTTCATCACATCCATGAACCCATGAATCTGGGATGCCATGGTCCAAGAATAACCCAAGAATGGAACATTAAAGACTGGCCAGTAATTATCTAATATTGTGAGATCCAAAGAGGACTTTTTCAACAATGATTTTACTGTTCCTTCCTTTAAGCATGCTGGGATTCTACTGTTCCAAAGATGCATTCACCACTCATCCTGCCCACTTGACTAGCCCTTCTCAGGCAACTTTTATAAACCAGAAAGGGCAAGAGCCCAACAGACATGGAGTAGCCTTCACATCTTCAAGGTTTTTCCCCATATCATCAGGCTGCAATAACTGAAATTTATGCATTAACACACAACATAGTTACATCTACACAGGACCTGTATCAGTTATAACATTCAAGTCAGAGTGACTCCAAGAAAATTCTTAACAGCAAGCTACAAGTCTTCTGCATTCTCTACCTGCAAGCCAGCAAGTAATAAGCCCTTAACCACATGAAAGCGCTCCACCAAATGACTTTGTACAGACACAATGGTGCCAGATATGAATGACTTCTTCCTTGCTGCCACTGCCAGAGAATTGGCCTTTCAATGGGCTCTAGCCTGTGTTCAATTGGATTCACTTTTAATTTTCCATCATCATCAATTCATTCCCTGGCAAGTTTCATCACCACCAGCTCCCTGGTAAACCAGGGGGATGGCTTGACCCTACTTTGAGGGAGGGAACATTTAAGAATGAGCCTGTCAATGGTCCTGGAAATTTTCCAACTCCAGATATCAAACAGGGCTTTAGCAGAAACTCCCCAAAAGCTGTCAGGAAACCATTTGGATTAATCAGTTCCAAGGTTCTTAATTCCAGTGAGTTTAAACCCCACCAGATTAAGATCTACCCATGACAAGATAACACAGAGACTTTTTCCACATCCAGATCACTAACATCTACCCAAGGCAGAAAACCAGGTTTAATGTGTGCCCTGCAGCATATATGAAGAGGAGATATCATTTAGAACATGATTGTCATGGAGAACATGAAGTCCTAAGCCATTCCTGTCAAAGATGCTCTCGCATGGGTACTGAAGTTCCCCAGTACAACAAACTTCTTCTTTCATGACTAGGTCAGACTCTAAACTGCCCAAATGAAGCCACCTTGTGGTGGGTTCATTCTTTAATTTCTTCTGGCTGGCCTAGTGTGAGAAAGATTAGCATTCACAAGGTGGCCATTGCCCATGGTACCACCAATTGGGGTTCAAAAATACCACAACCTTCAAGGAGGTTCTTTCCAGCACAACAAACTGAGAGGATTCCAACAACACCCCTGAGACCAGCTTGACAAGTTCAGGAAGAGAGACTATTGAGTAGCAGGGTGGGCAGTACACCAACAAAACCCAATTCTGTCACAGACAGGAGCACACATTTCTGGCTTATAAAAGCAGCCAGAAATTTGGGAGATGTGACACCAATGGGACATTGCCTCCTCACCCCCACCTTCTGCACAGGAAACCATGGTGGACAAAGCTGATGTGATGAACACCCTCACCCTCATCCAACCAGGTCCCTGCCACGCAGGTCAGCTTGGTCATCAAGGATCCCTTTCCCTCCCGGCCAGACCGGCGGGAGATGAACAGGCACAGCTGGAGGGAGTTTCGGCAGGCAGCCTCAAAAGTGGGGCCGACGCTGCCAATGCCAAGGACACCGGGCGCTCCCTTTCCCTCCCGGCCAGACCGGCGGGAGATGAACAGGCACAGCTGGAGGGAGTTTCGGCAGGCAGCCTCAAAAGTGGGGCCGACGCTGCCAATGCCAAGGACACCGGGCGCTCCCTTTCCCTCCCGGCCAGACCGGCGGGAGATGAACAGGCACAGCTGGAGGGAGTTTCGGCAGGCAGCCTCAAAAGTGGGGCCGACGCTGCCAACGCCAAGGACACCGGGCGCTCCCTTTCCCTCCCGGCCAGACCGGCGGGAGATGAACAGGCACAGCTGGAGGGAGTTTCGGCAGGCAGCCTCAAAAGTGGGGCCGACGCTGCCAACGCCAAGGACACCGGGCGCTCCCTTTCCCTCCCGGCCAGACCGGCGGGAGATGAACAGGCACAGCTGGAGGGAGTTTCGGCAGGCAGCCTCAAAAGTGGGGCCGACGCTGCCAACGCCAAGGACACCGGGCGCTCTCTTTCCCTCCCGGCCAGACCGGCGGGAGATGAACAGGTACAGCTGGAGGGAGTTTCGGCAGGCAGCCTCAAATGCGGGGCCAACGCCAAGGACCGCCGCTGTGTTCGGCCCCGTCGGGGGCGAAGAGGCTCGCTGGCCTCACCATTGGCCGGCGTTTTGGGCCCCGCCCCCCGCCCCTCGCCAGGACTCAAAAGGCGAGGGGGCCTGCCGGACGAAACATCACCGCCGCTGTGTTCGGCCCCGGCGGGGGCGAAGAGGCTCGCTGGCCTCGCCATCGGCCGGCGTTTCGGGCCCTGCCCGGCAGTTGAGGGTTCAACACAGTTGTGGAAGAATGCCCCACCACTTCCATCACCACCGGAGCCGTGCGGAGGGTGGTGGGGGGAGTGAATGGGGCGGTTTTATATTGGGGTGGAAGGGAGGGAGGGAGAGATTGCCAGGCCAGCCAGGAAGGAGAGGCAGCATTCTGTCCAGGGCAAGCAGGGAGGCTCCGGAGACCAATATAGAGGTTGTGATGGGCATGGGGCGATATAGCGGGTACCGAGGGGCGGGCCGCACCCGGGGAACGCGGGGCAGATGCTTAGTAGCAGTCCCTCGTTCCAGCCCCACGGTTACACCTCTAGGTCCTGAGCAGCTGACCCAGGGTGACCCTGCCCTTAGGCTGCTGCTGATGAATGCCAGGTCGGTATGTAATAAGGCCCCCCTGATACAAGACTCCATTATGGGGGAGCGGGCCGACCTGGCATGTATCACTGAGACCTGGCTGAGACCAGAGGATGGGGTTCCTCTGTCAGAAATGTGTCCAGCTGGGTTCAGTATTTGGCACCAGCCTAGGGATGAGGGTAAGGGCGGTGGCGTTGCCATCATAGCCAGGGAGTCACTGGGAGTCACCAGGGCCACCGCTCCACAAATTCTGGGTTGTGAGGCCCTGCTTCTGCGTCTGGGCTTTAAGGGTCAGTTGGGAGTCTTACTCCTGTACCTGCCCCCTTGCAGGGTAAGGGACTCCCTGCCTGAGCTCCTCGAGGCCATCTCAGCGTTAGCATTGGAGTTCCCTAGATTGATGGTTCTGGGGGACTTCAATTTACCCTCGCTGGGGACTGGCTCCGGGGTGGCTCAGGAGTTCATGGCTTCCATGGCAGATATGGACCTGATTCAGGTAATTCAGGGCCCGACCAGGGGCAGTGGCCACACACCAGATTTAATCTTTTTGTCGGAGCGGTGGCAGAGTGATCTGAGACTACGGAAATTAGACATAACACCTGTGCCATGGTCAGATCACTATTTGGTGGCTCTAGACTTCCTGGGTGCGACGCTTCATCGTAGGGAGGCAGGGCCTATTAGAATGGCCCGCCCCCGGCAACTGATGGATCCTGATGGATTCCAGAGGGAACTGGGGGATTTCCCTCTGGATCGGCAACACGATTCGCCCGAGGCGCTGGTTGACCTGTGGAACAGGATGACAACAGCGGCCTTGGATGAAATCGCACCACTACGGCCTCTCAGAGCTCATCGAGCTAGGTCATCTCCGTGGTTCACAGATGAACTGCGGGAGCTCAAACGGGCAAAGAGACGCCTAGAGCGCCGCTGGGTGAAGACCCAGAGAGACTCCGATTGGACACTAGCTAGAGCCGCTATTAGGGCCTATCTAGTGGCGATGGAGGTGGTGAGGCGGCAATACTTCACCACCCTTATTGCCTCCGCTGACAATCGCCCGGCCACCCTGTTCCGGGTTACCAGGTCTCTCCTTGGTAGGGGGACCCCGGTGCCTGGTTGGCAGGGGTCGGCTGAGGACTTTGCTGACCATCTAGTGGAGAAAATCGATCGGATTCGCTCTGGGTTTAATTCCGGCGTGGTTGGGGAGAGTCCGGAGGGAGCTGGAGCACAGTCTTGCCATACCATCTGGGACCGGTTTGATCCAGTTGCCCCTGATGAAGTGGACAGGCTCCTTGCAGCTGTGCGCGCCACTACCTGCCCATTGGACCCCTGTCCCACCTGGTTGGTGAAAGCCTCCAAGGCGGTGACAGGTGACTGGGTTGGGGCTGTGATCAATGCATCATTGCGGGAGGGGGTGTTTCCTGCACCTTTAAAACATGCTTTGGTGCGCCCCCTCCTGAAGAAACCTTCCCTCGACCCAGCTGTCCTAACCAACTATAGGCCTGTCTCTAACCTCCCCTTTTTAGGGAAGGTGTTGGAGAAGGCAGTGGCGTGTCGGCTGCAGGGGGTGCTGGATGAAGCGGATTATCTGGACCCCTTTCAGTCAGGATTCAGGCCGGGATATGGTACCGAGACGGCATTGGTCGCACTGATGGATGATCTCTGGCGGGAGCGGGACGGTGGTCACCCATCCGTCCTTGCTCTTCTTGACCTCTCAGCGGCTTTCGATACCGTTGACCACGGTATCCTTCTGGGACGGCTCCGAGGATTGGGAATCCAGGGTAATGTGTGGTCCTGGTTTTCCTCATTTCTGAGGGGTCGTACCCAGTCGGTGTGGTTGGAGAGTGAGAGGTCCAGTCCTAGGCCCCTCAAATGGGGGGTGCCTCAGGGCTCGGTGCTCTCTCCTCTCCTATTTAACATCTACATGAAGCCGCTGGGTGAGATCATTCGTTCCCATGGGATGCGGTACCATCAGTACGCGGATGACACTCGGTTGTACATCTCGGCCCATGGGGACCCCAGTGATGCCGTCAAAGTCCTTTCCAGATGCCTGGAAGCTGTGGGGGTCTGGATGGGGGCTAACGGGCTACAACTGAATCCCAGCAAGACTGAGTGGCTATGGATAGGGGGTTCTGCATTAACCCGGGAGCTACCATCGTTGGTTCTGGATGGGGCTATTTTGCCCCAGACAGACCCAGTGCGCAACTTGGGGGTCCTCCTGGATTCACGGCTACTGCTAGAGGAACAGGTGGCGGCTGTGACCAGGAGGGCTTTCGCCCAACTGCGGGTGATCCGCCAGTTGCGCCCACTCCTGGACCGGGACTCCTTGCTCATGGTCACTCACGCTCTGGTTACCTCCAGACTAGATTATTGCAATGCGCTCTACATGGGGCTGCCCTTGACGACCATTCGGAGGCTACAGCTGGTCCAAAATGCGGCAGCCCGGGTGGTGATGGGGTGTGGGCGTTATGCCCGTGCTTTGCCACTGCTCCGGGAGCTGCACTGGCTGCCAGTTTGTCTCCGGGTGCAATTCAAGGTGCTGGTTTTGACCTTTAAAGCCCTATATGGTAGTGGGCCGGGTTACCTAAGAGACCGCATCGCCCTGAGGACGTCTGTCCGTCCAACCAGAGCGGACCGGAGGGGCTCTCTAATCGTTCCATCAGCCAGAGGGGCTCGCCTCTCTGGCACAAGGAGGAGAGCCTTCTCCGTGTCTGCACCGGCCCTCTGGAACCTCCTGCCAACAGAGCTACGTCTCCGGACGGAATTGCTGCCTTTCAGAAAAGATCTTAAAACCTGGCTGGCGGGACAAGTGTGGGGTGCAGGTGGAAGGGTAACCGCCATTGGGTGGTTGGTGTAGAAGAACTCTTCCCCATGGTGCCTTTGGATCCTGCAGCCCTTGTTTTTAGGGGGTGGGTAGTTTTAACTGTTTTAACTGTTTTAACTTGTGTTTTTAATTTTTATTGTGAACCGCCCTGAGTTGGCTTTGGCCGAGTGAGCGGTATATAAATGTGATAATTAAATTAAAATTAAATTAAATCAAGTCCTAGAGGACTGTAGTTTTCCCATTTACCATTCTGGCATTTGGAGTAGCACTTTCAACCCAGGGGGGCTGTTATGATGCCTATCTATCCAAACTACTTAACTTTGGGGAGAACTTAGGGGTCATCAATACCCTCTTGCTATTCTGTCTTATAAAATGTTGCAGTTGCTCCACCACCACCACCATATTTCCCCCTGCCCTGAATAGCTCTGATGGCTGTGCCCTGACTTCCTCCATTATTCTCCCTCTCATGAAAACACATCCATTCACAAGTGGGCAAAGACCCAAGTTAACAGTTTCTCCTCAGGTACATACAAGAGAGTTGGCAGTGACTGGCAACAGTATCAGAATAAATAGGATGGGAGGGGGTGATTTGGGAAGATTGTAGTAGCAAGAGTCCTCCTTGAGTTCTGCTTTGAAATTGGTTGATTGTACGTGATTAAGTGAGATGCAGAAGTTGGAAATAGGTTATTTCTAAATGAGGAAGGGTCTTTTGATAGGATTGGTCAGAAATTTCTCTTTTGAACATTACAAGAATCAAATTTACGTTATATGTTCTAGAGCTGCACTCATCTTCAAGACTCAAAGTAAAGAATATTTGTTAACAGGTAAAGGTAAAGGTTTCCCTTGATTGAAAGCCAGTGGTATCCAACTCTATGGTTCAGTGCTCATCTCTGTTTCAAAGCCAAAGAGCCAGCGCTGTCTGCTTCTGCAGACGTTTCCAAGGTAACGTGGCAGGCATGAATAGACACCAGTGTGCAAGGAACGCTGTTTACCTTCCCACTGAAGTGGTCCCTATTTATCTACTTGAAATGTCTTGCTTTCGAACTACTAGGTTGGTAGAAGCTGGGACAAAGATGGGAGCTCATTCAGTCCTGCAGTACTCAGGAATCGAACTGCTGACCTCCCGTCTTCCAGTCAGTGTCTTAGCCACTTGAGCCACTGCAGTCAACAATCACCTGCCAAATGCCTTTGAATTAGACCCTGGAACAAGTTAGGTTGTTAATTATCTCCACTTTTATTCAAATTATCTTTAGAACCATTAAACAGTACTATACCATCTAATAGAAGTATCTCATGAATTAGATATGGAGGAGTAGAGCTAAGAATAGCTCTATACACTGGTGACATTGCTCTTCATTTTTTATAAAAGCAGTACTATTTGTCATAAGAGTTTAATATTGTGGATGTGGTTATGATGGGTAGGAATAATACAAAATATAAAATTTAAGTTATGAGGAGACTGATCATATACTGTATCTGATGATGATGATGAAGTATTCTTTGACCCTATAAAATTCATACAAGTCCTATTTTCTGAAAATAAGTCCTGTTGATTTGACTAACTACCCTATTATCTTAAATCTAGTTTCCTGCTTCGGTTGGTTCAGTAAGCAATATTTTTTTGGTCTTGGTGACTTTTCCCCTACAGTTATTGGATAAATGCTGAATGGAATGTGTGCCAAAGAGCAGCCTAGAAATATCTGTTTATATGGGATAATTTCTGAGTCCCTCCCTTCCAAAAGGAGGGTGACAAGCTGCTATCCAAGAGAAGGAATTTTTTACCAATGACCTTCACAAATTCCAAGATGGCCTTTATCATGTAGAGTTGTATCCTGTGCTGTCTTTCTAGGCACAGAATGGCTTGTGCACATTGTTTGGGGTTTCCTTTCCCTGAAGTCCCGTACCCATAAAATCTACTGAGCGGGGGGATATGCTAAAGTCTGTACTTGAAAGGGGGAAGGAACTTAAGAAAAGGCATGCCATATCTGATCAATAGCCAATCTAGCCCAACATTCTGTTCATTCAATCAGTTGACTATGGGAAGTCCACTCTTAGGACATGAGAACAATTGCCCATGAACTTCATGACCAAGGGGGATGGGACCTGAACATCGATTTTCAAAGGAAAATTGACCCACTGTCATTGCTCTTGTCATTACATACTCTCAAGTCACCTCTGACTTAAGGCAATCTTGTGAATGAGAGATCTCAAAAGAGTCCTCAACAACCCTGCTCAACTGTTGCAAACCCAAGCTTCTGGGTTCTTTCATGGAGTCAATCCATTTCATGTTTGGTCTTCCTCCTTCCCTTCTGTCTTCCACCTTTCCCTGAAATATTGTCTGTGATTCTTCCTTCTCATGATGCCCAAGATAGTACAACCTCACCTTCATGTTTTGCCTCCAGAAACAATTCAGGCTTAATTTTCTCTAGAATCCACTTATTCATCTTTCCAGTAGTCTAGGGTATCCACAGAGCTCTCATCCAGCACGATATTTCAAATAAATTCATTTTTTCCTATCAGCATTCTTTACTGTTCAGCCTTTACATCCATGCACATGATGAGGAACATAATCGTATGAATGATATTGTTCTTGGTCTCCAAAGTGGGCTTGACCCATGAAAGCTAACATCAAAATACAGCAGTCAGTCTTTAAGGAGCCACAACCTTTTTTGTCTTTTTGTCTTGTTTACTTTCTGATATTCTTGCACATTCTAATCCGGCTACTATTTTCAAAATAGTAGCCTTATACTTGTTGACCATTATAGTAGCCTTATACTTGTTGACTATTTCTAATTCTTTCATTGTTACCCTTCCAAATCTCAGTCTTCTTCTGATTTCTTGGCTATGGCCCCCATTTAGAGTGATGATTGAACTATGGTATACAAAATCTTTCACTGTATCAATTTCTTCATTGTCAACTTCACAGTTGTGTAGTACCTCTGTAGTGGCAATTTTTTATTTTCTTAATGTGCAGCTGGAATCCTGCTTTGGCACATTCTTCTATCACTTTCATTAAAAGTCATTTCAAGTCATTGCTGTTTTCTGCCAGTAAGATGGTTTTATCTGCATATCTTAACTGGAGGAAGAAACATCAATAATTTTTCACTCTTCTTCATTTGAGACTAGTTTGACTCTCTGTATAATGTGTTCCGCATACAGATTGAACAGATATGGGGATACGGGGATAATATATGACTCATAGCTATTGTGCTATGCATTATGTATAACATGGTCTATCTTGAACTTGCATTCACCTCTTGTGATGTGGGAGCTACTTCCATACAGTGTGATTCCACTGCTTACGGTACACATCTGAGACTTTTTGAGTCATAAAGAACCAGTAAGTATATGTACATTTGTGGCCTCATTTAATTTAATTTAATTTAATTATCACATTTATATACCGCTCACTCGGCCAAAGCCAACTCAGGGCGGTTCACAATACAAATTAAAAACACAAGTTAAAACAGTTAAAACAGTTAAAACTACCCACCCCCTAAAAACAAGGGCTGCAGGATCCAAAGGCACCATGGGGAAGAGTTCTTCTACACCAACCACCCAATGGCGGTTACCCTTCCACCTGCACCCCACACTTGACCCGCCAGCCAGGTTTTAAGATCTTTTCTGAAAGGCAGCAATTCCGTCCGGAGACGTAGCTCTGTTGGCAGGAGGTTCCAGAGGGCCGGTGCAGACACGGAGAAGGCTCTCCTCCTTGTGCCAGAGAGGCGAGCCCCTCTGGCTGATGGAACGATTAGAGAGCCCCTCCGGTCCGCTCTGGTTGGACGGACAGACGTCCTCAGGGCGATGCGGTCTCTTAGGTAACCCGGCCCACTACCATATAGGGCTTTAAAGGTCAAAACCAGCACCTTGAATTGCACCCGGAGACAAACTGGCAACCAGTGCAGCTCCCGGAGCAGTGGCAAAGCACGGGCATAACGCCCACACCCCATCACCACCCGGGCTGCCGCATTTTGGACCAGCTGTAGCCTCCGAATGGTCGTCAAGGGCAGCCCCATGTAGAGCGCATTGCAATAATCTAGTCTGGATTATGTGCTATCAAGTTGTTTCCAACTTATTGTGAATCTAATATTTTTTTTAGATGTATGAGATGTCCAAGAGCAGGTTTACAGTTGCTACCCTCCAACTAAGCAGGAATTTGAATCCAGGCCTTCTCAATTCTAGTCCAACATTCTGTTCAGTATGTAGCACTGACTCACTGTTGGCCTGTTACACAATACAAATACATTTATTGCTTAAAATAAATGACTATATAAATGAAATGTATGGTACAAAATGTGTGAGACAAATACGTAGACAAACAGATATGTAGGTAGATTTGGTAACTTTATCCACTAGCATATGAAATATTGGACATGGTGTTGAAAATATTTTTATTATTATTTTGTTTTGAGATTTTAACAGTTCCTGTTTTTATGCAAAAGTGAATTGGCTAATGCTGCAGTTAGGTCACTCTGTGTCACAGCTTTCTTTTCTACAAAATTGGTGTTTACTCCTGATATATTAAGAAGTTTAATCATACTTGCATCTTCTATTTCACTTATACAAGGTGTACATACCAGAGGGGAGAGTAGAATTTTCACAATGGTCCCATAACACTAATTAGCCAACTGCAAATGTAATTACAGAGGCATTGTAACAAAGTCCAATATTGATAACACATAAGACAAATAACTATGGCTATGCATGTTAATGATTCCTTGTTATAGGAGCTCAAATTATGAAATCATTTTGACATGATTGTCTTGTTAAGTTTAGTAGTGGACAGATAACAGACAAATAATGGAACTGCTTGAGTTGCATAACTTAAAAAGTTACTGTTCTGGAATGCTTAGAATCCCCCAGCTGGCATGGCAACATGTAGAATGTGTTGGTCAAAAATGTAACTTTTTCTCAAGTTCTGGTGAATTGTGATGCGAAGAAAAAAAGATTCCAGTTTCATTACTGATGCAAGATGCTTGCAGGTTATCACTATGATTCACAAGACTAAATTGTAACAGTGCAATTCTGGTTATTTTTGTGCTTGCCCAAAATATTCCAGGAATTCAGTGATTTCATCTCTACCTTCATTAGTACAATGATTGTGCTTGTTTTAGCCTTTTTTTATATGCTCTATGCCATTTCCCTCTCTCCTGCAATCAGTCTGCTGTCCTTAGCCTGACAGGTATAATTATACTTTCCTTACAAGTCTGCAAGATTATTGCAATTATGCATCAATGTTTCTTTGGACTGTCTAGTGTATTGAGCTGACATGAGTAAATCATAGGTGCAAAGTGAAAGAAACAATACCCTTAATATGATATGTATTGAAATGTTTACCTTTTTTGGACTATAAATCCAAATCTTTTCCAAAGTCTAATTTATATAGACAGAAGTCTGTCCAGTGAGAGAAAGGGATGTGTCAGTGATAAATGCTATGTCTATCATCAGAGTGAGAAGAGAAAGAAGGAGAACTGGGCCATTGTCAGCTCTATTGAGGTGTACTCTTGGGTTGGGCTTTGCTTATCCCAAACATCAGTTAGAAATGAGTTCAACAGGCTGAGGAAGGGGGACAGATCCATGGACTAAACCAGGAATATGCAAAGTGTAGATCAGGGGTTGCCAACATTGATTTTCCAACTGTTCTTGGACTTCAGTTTCCAGAAGCCCTGATCAGCAGGCATGCTGACTTGGGTTCCTGGGAATTGAAGTCCAAGAACAGCTGGAGCACCAATGTTGGCCACCCCTGGTGTAGATGTTCAAATGCTGTTGGACTATAACTCCCATAGCTTTCCTTAGCAATGGTTTGGAACAGTGATACATGCAGGTCAATATCTGGCCTGAAGATGTTTTAATTAGAGATATGCATCAGCTTCAGAAGAAAGAGTCCAAATAAGATAGTCAAGGAGATTTCCAGATCAGTTAGTGATCAATTAAGAATTGCCCAGTCAAACTTGAGTCAGTTTGCATATCCAAGAAAATCACAAAAACTTATTCTGGCAGTTGGAAGGGCAGTTAGAAATTCTATAAATTTGTGGGGGGTGGGGATGAGGGGCACTTTGGTGGCAGCTGTAGGAACTGACTTCTTTGTGTTTCTCATTCACAGTTTTCTCTAATCTGTAAGCATGCAAGTACATACAAATGTTGTTGATAAGTGCTGTCCAGTCACCCTCATATGGGGACCCTGTGAATGAGAGATCTCCAAACTATCTTGTCTTCAACAGTCATGTTCAGCTCTTGTAAACTCAGAGTGTGGGTTTTTCATTTAGAAAGTCAGTTCATCTCATATTTGGCCTTCCTCTTTTTCTGCTGCCATCAATCTTTACCAACATTATTGTCTATTCCAGAGAATCTTGCATTCTCATTATGTGCCGAAAGTAGAATAGGCTCTGTTTCATTTTTGCCTCCAGACATACCTGTAGTTCAGACTTGATCTACTCTGGGACTACCTGTCCATTTTTGTGGCAGTCCAGGGTATTTGCAATGGAGTGCAGCATCATATTGCAATGGAGTGCAGCATCATATTTCAAACAAATGATTCACCCCCCCCCCCCCCCCACTTTTCTACATTGTCCAGCTTTCACACCCATATGTAAAGATCGGGAATACAAGAGTATGGATTATATTGGCTTTGGTCTCCAGTGACATACTGTACAGTATTCTCACCTTGGAGGATCTTTTCTAATTTGTTCATTGGGGCCCTTCCAAGTCTCAATCTTCTGATTTCTTAACTATAGTCTCCACTTGGATACATGATTGAACTAAGATATACAAAATATTTCACTGTTTCAATTTCTTCATTGTCAGCATTAAAGTTGTGTAGTTCTTCTGTAGTCATGATTTTTGTTTTAAACTGCATGATTGACATTCAACTACCAGTCCTGCTTTGGCCCTTTTTTCTTTTGCTTTCACTAAAAGTAGTCTTAAGTCATTGCTGCTTTCTGCCAATAAAATGATGTCATCTGCATATCTTAGATTATTGATGTTTCTTTCACCAATTTTCATTTCTCCTTCATCAATCTAGTCTCCCCCCCCCATGATATGTTTTACATACAGAATGACCAGTTAAGGGGATAAAATGCACACTGACCCTTCCCGGACACTTTTACCTATAATAAAACATTTTGTCTCTCTGCTAACTGTCCTAACAGTATCTTCTTGTCAACAATACAAGCTATGGATCAAGTCAATCAAGTGCTGAGACAACCCATGTTCCTTTTCAGAGTAACCTATATTTTCTCATGATCCACACAATCAAGCACAATTCTGTTTTCTTGTTATACTAGTCATTTCTCAGCATTTATTGCTTCTGTTTGTGATGCTATTTAGTGAATGAACTGTTTCCTCAAAAACCAGAAAATACAGATGCTCTGAAAGAGCCAGAATTATATGTAAAAGCATAAAGCTTACATCTTGTCTCAGTTCTTTTGATTAATGTTTGGTGCAAGTACCTCTATGTGGAGTTTCCATGCCAGGAAAAAAAAGCAGCAGCTACATCAGTTTAAACAGAATATCAACAGAAGCCAGAGACAAGGAAAGGGAACTTGTGTCAAATACCCAGAAAGCAAAACACCTGCCATTTGAAACCCTTTAAGGCTTTTCTCCAAAACTAGTTTAAAGATAATGGTGGCCCAGGTTTACCTTCATCAGTTTTGTTCCAGGCTTACTGGAAGCCTCCAGAAATGATGCTGGTCAGGGTATCCCTCTTGTTCCCTTCAAATGAGAGGTATGGCACTGTATAGGCTACCTCAGCCATCTTGGCTGAATTATGTTCCTACTCAGCTATGCAGAAGCAGCAGGCCTTTAGGCTAATTAATAAATCATCAACGCATTTGTGGTGTGAAAAATAAAATATTTATGCTTGCCAGAGTAATATTTTTGTCTTGCAGCACTATGCTCTGTGGATGCCTGATGGAGGATGAAGTAAATACCAGCTGGTGCAAGATGAACAGACTATAATTACTCTTTATAAAGTTAACTGATTAAAAAAAGAGACAGACAGACAGAAAAAACTGGAGAAACTGACAGACCTAAAAGAAATGAAATCATGGTGTCTCATGGCATGGAATGCAGAATGCATTCAGTGATCGGGTGGAGGAACAGAATCACACAAGTCAAGCTGCTATAGTGATTAGGAACTTTGATAGCAATTTTGTAGATAAACACACCACACTATGATCTCTTTCCTAGAGTAGTTAATGACCTTAATGCAATAGCCAAAAGGCCCTACTTGGCCAAGAATACTTTAATATTCCAGTCAATCAAATTCATAAATACTGGTTCAATGATACATTTAACACATTGGCTGTCATTGCACTACTGCCATTTCTTTGATTTGTTAAAATCTACTAGCATGTTACTTCTACGAAATGAGAACTAATTCCTTGAATCTCAATTCTCATTTTTCAGTCTTCTGCTCTTCAGATTGTTAAACTGTTTCCTCACTGTCACTGCTATTTACTGTCCAATAAATATTCCTTTAAATATCAAAGATAGTTGCTATACGTTTCAGTAATATTGTTCTTCAAGATTGCTGCCATGTGCTGCCATTTCTCAGTACTTGTAATCTTTCATAAGGACCCCTTTGATCTTTGTCTGAAGAGTACTTTACTATAAATAGGGATGTCTTCTTATAGCCATGTAAACATGAACCAAGTCACAGATATTTGAGGCATTTCTGAGGTGGCCACATCGCAGAGCAAGAAGCCCAGAGCTTTTCAACAGGGTGAAACACAAGCCCTACAGATCTCTCGTGCCAATTGTGACATAAACATATTATCTCTAGAAATGGGTAAAGGGGACAAAAACATTTTGGAAGATGCTGAGTTGGTGGCAATAGAGAACAAGAATAGGTTTTTACCACAGACATTATCATTTATTGTTTTTTCCAAATGCAGTCACTGATTACATCATCATAGTCTGCATGCAACCACAGTGTTGTGTACCTAAAAAATCACCTTTTTCAAACATTTATATCCAATAAGTTTGAATATGGAAAATTTAGTTTCTAGACACTTATACCCAATTATGCCTAGATGAATTATTTAGATAAAGTTTTAGATGCTGATAGGTTCTGTTTAACTCACCTTGCTCACCACTTATGAGTCAATCTTGGAGAGCTTCTTCTCCAATTTTCACTCTCATGATCCAATTGAGTTATAAAGCAATCAAGGAGAAAAGTTATTTCAAATCTTATTCATTTATTATCGATATTAAAGGAGCCCTTGGCATACTATACATCTTTACAAGCCAGTGTACGGGTCAAGAATGCAGCAGCCATACAAAGAAAGCATGCAAGTTTTATACACTTCTTTTTCCTCTTCTCCCCACCCCAGCTTTCCTCCCAAATCCAAAAGATGTCAGAATAAAAAATAATTGGGTATATTCATGTTCTTTTTTACCTAAAAGGTTACAAGAGTACTGATAACTATTCTCTTTTCTGATTGGTCCTCTTAAGTTCCTCGGCTGTCACTAAGCGGGAATCGAAACATATGTATGCTTTAAGAGTTCTTGGGTCCTCTCATGTGATGGGAGATATAGTCCCAGTCTTGGACAAATTCCAAGTCCAGTATAACTGGAGTTATTCCTGCATTCTTTCTACCATAAATCTGTAAAGAAGTTGATAGATAATTGGGGTTTCTGATGAAAAGATGGTTAACACTCCTTAAAGCTAAACTTATATCCTACTGTTTGAATTTCAAGGCTTAAGCAGTGCACACGAAGGCCTTTGATGTCTATATTCGGCCTTCCACTATTAAGTGTTACATGCTGCTATATGTTTAAGTGTATAAGCTAATATATGTAAGCTAACATGTGTATAAACTATGAGGCTATTATATATCTAAGAATATTGTAAGTCCATAGGGTTGCAAGGGGTCGGAATCGACTGTGCATCTGAACAACAACAAATATCTCTAAGAATATATTGGTATAGTGTTTCAAAAGGGTAGATACAATGAGGTTAAATGCAATCTCTCTGTTAGATGCATTATATTTCTATGTAACTATAATAGATATATATCTAATAAAAATCAGTCCTCATCAACAGGACCACTAATTTCAGATCTCAGGAAGAGGAAAGCTAGGAGGAAAAGAAAGGGTAGAAAGTGTAGGAGTACAGGCTTTCTGCATTGCTCAAGGAGGAATCAGTTATAATAATGCCCATTAACCCTTTGGAGACTCAGTCACTCCTTTCTTGATGACTGCCTTAGGGAGTTGCTGGGACTTTCTATTGATTCCCAGAAGACAGCACGCGCACGCGCGCACAAACGCACACAAATAGAACAAAGAAAGTCAGTTTATGACTTGCCTTTCACATTTACCCGACAATAATAATCCCGACTAGATTATTGTAATGCGCTCTACATGGGGCTGCCCTTGACGACCATTCAGAGGCTGCAGCTGGTCCAGAATGTGGCAGCCCGGGTGGTGATGGGATGTGGGCGATATGCCCATGCCTCATCGCTACTTCGGGAGCTGCACTGGTTACCAGTTTGTCTCCGGGTGCAATTCAAGGTGCTGGTTTTGACCTTTAAAGCCCTATATGGCAGTGGGCCAGGATACCTTAGAGACCGCATCATTCCAAGAGTGTCTGCCCATCCAACCAGAGTGGACCGGAGGGGCTCTCTAATGGTGCCATCAGTTAGGGGTGCACATCTGTCCAGCACCTGAAGGAGGGCCTTTTCCGTGTGCGCACCAACCCTCTGGAACCTCCTGCCAACAGATCTAAGACTTCAAAGAGAATTGCTGCCCTTCAGGAAAGGATTGAAGACCTGGCTGGCAGGGCAGGTGTGGGGCCCGAATGGGAACATGGTCCCCGCCTGCTGGCTTATGTAAAAAATTAAGAACTCTCTCTTCTTCTTTTTATAGTGGGTGGGATGGGTGGGTGGGATATGGGCCTTTTAAAGTGGGTGGGATATGGGTCTTTTAAAGTGTTTTTTATGTGTTTTTAAAACTTGTAATGCCGCCCTGAGTCGGGTTCTGCCTGAGTGGGTGGCATATATAAATATGACTATTAAATTAAATTAAATTAAATTACCTTCTGCTCTTTGCAGAGTCTCCATGGAGAATGAGAAATGCATAAATACTTTGATGGAACTGGACAAGAATCAGGCTGGAATGACACCAAAAGTCCCTAGGACAGGTCATTCCCAACCTCTATGCCTTTATTTGGACACAGGCTAGGTCAGGGGGCATATCCACACTCTTAGCTATACATATGTAAATTTTAACAGCAGTCAGCAGAAGAAACTTCAAAAATACTGTCCAAAAGGTGGAAGGGAAATAAAATAAGAATATGTATGTTTAAAATGTGGCAATAGCCATGTGAAATTAAGCATCATTTTGCTTAACAGCCAGTAAGATGGAATGTCATTATTTCTGTTATATATTCTGTATTATTGTAATGTGATCAATCTTTACGTGAAATTCTGCAAAGATGTGTATCTGCAGCAGAATACAATGCGTACAGAGCTGGACATGGTGTTTTACAGGGTTCTTTCTACTACAGATGAGCCAATGTTTTAGGAATTTCATTTTCATGTCGGAACGTGTCATCAAAGAGCTTCAGAAACTGTGTGAAAATCACCTCTGTTTCTGTGGGTTTTGTCCAAGTCCTGGACCATCGTGCCTGTTTTTCACTCCTTCTCTTTCAAAGCTTTCTGAACATTCTTTGTCCTTATGTCACAATGAAAAGACTGAATGTAAGAGATTTCTAGGCATCCAGATGACATCTATTCCCCCCCAGCCACTAATTTTTGACCTTACAAAAAAGATCCCTGTAGAGACCAAGCTAGCATGTAAGACATAACACTGCACAACAATGATTTTGCTATAGGAATAACACACGTGATTTATAAGATAAGATTTGCTGATTCCAAATCTGAACTCCGAATTTACCTATCATATACAGATTTTCAGTTATAGGTGTGCTGTAGCTTTTTAAATGCTATTGGCTAATGCATTTTTACATGAGAACATTATAACAGTAGCAGCTACCACTATGCCTGCTGCTGCCTCAGGTGAATCACATTCCCTTTTGGCATGCATGTTTCAGCAGTGGCTGGGAATGTCTGGGCAAGTCAGTGAGCTGGTGTCAGAAATAGGTATATAAGGAGAGATGGACCAAGGGCTTGTCTCTAGTGAGAAAGCATCTTATTGGCTAGTATAGGTAGGCCATAATGAGTCTGTTTTGAGCTAAAAATGAGTAGGCGTAGCTGTGTTAATAAACCAGACAATTTTTGCTATATTTGTAGCAAATATACCTCATGTGATCAATGCAAGAAACTAAACAAGAGGGTGAGATTTGCTTACTTAGATCCTAATGTCCTAGGCAGAATCAGACTAACGATTTGGATTCAGTGCACTTGATTTACTATAGGACATATGGGTTAGACCAAGTAGCAGACTATTATTATTATTATTATTATTATTATTATTATTATTATTATTATTATTATTATTATTATTATTATTATTATTATTATTATTATTATTATTATTATTATTATTATTATTATTATTATTATTATTATTGATACCAATTATAATTAGCCAACCAGCACATTTGTAATAAAGAGGGTTTGGGGCTTTTTTTTGTCAGAGCTCCATTCTCTGTCCTCATTAATTGTATATACTGAAGGTAAAGATTGTTAGGCTTAAATGTTAGTTTAAATCTCTGTGTGTTATTTTGTCGAATAAAGATATGTATGTATGTCCTCATTAATGCCACCATCGGTGTCTCTGAGCTAAATATTCTTAATGGCATATTCCAGAAGATTCCTACCAGCTTTGATAAACATTGTTTTAATAATAACCTCTATCAACAATCTTGCACTGCTCTGGACTCTGTGTGAATTGACCTCCTGTGCCTTCTACTTCAGTGATGAACCCTACTGTGACAAATTTAGCTTGCCTCTGAAGAGGAGAGCGAGATCTCCAATTACCTCCTTACAGACCTCCAAATTAGGAACAACTGCTGCCTAGACAGCAGTCCCACACTGAGAAGGATCAAGTTTTGCTCAGCTCCATTTGAAACTCAAAGGGAGGCCTCTTAAAGAAATGGTTCTAAGGACCCCACCACTCATACCATCATTTCTTTATTTTCCACTTCAGCCGCTTTCTTTCTCTGCCTTCTCCAGGGATAGAGAGCCATATCCTCTTACATCCCTGTGGATTTTTTTATTTTAAGTTGAATCAGCATGTGATTCCTGGGTAAGGGCAGCAAAGAATTTCATTTAAACCAAGATTTTGATGAAAGTATCCCTGGAGGCATGTTGCAGGAAGAAGAGTTCCTTTCTTGAAGATGTAAATCTTGCCTTGGTCCATCTTCACACAGTAAATGAGAAAATGTGCATTTTGTGAGAAACAGTGAGAAATTGCTTTTATTGGTCTTGCAGATGTGCAAGACTGGTTTCAGCATTTCTGATGAAGAATGCACATTGTTGACCAATGTAGTAATATGTTGCCTCTTGTGTGAACTAGCAAACAAAGTTTGATGTAGGCAGATTGAATGCACAAGAGCCGCCAGGCGGGCTAAACACTACTTTATTGTAACATGGTCAATCTGTAAATGAGGCAGTTGTGGAGCTTTGCCTCCTTATATATAGCACACAGTACATTTGAATTTGGCCCAGAGACGCACCATTGGTTACAGTCTAGGTGACGTCCTTCTGACGTAATGCATACCTGACATAGTTTCACCTCTGGCGGGAAGATTTCCCACAGTAGTTACCCATTGGAGGAATTGGAGCCACGCGATGCTCCGTCAGCTGTGCTACTGGTGAGCAGCTGAACTGCATGTATACACAACACAAAGTGACACTGGATACTTTTGTTTGCATCCTTTTGATCCACCTGCCTGCCCTTTTGGTGCATATTGTGTTGGCTTGCTTAGGGGAAATGTGCTAGATGTGTATTGCCATATTTGTGTGAACTACAGAAAAAACAAACAGCCCCCACCACAGCCCTTGCTGTTTTGTGCAAAACTCATGTGGGAGTTGGAGAATTCTCAAATCCTGTCTGTTGCCATGTCTGCCTGTTTCTTTGTGTGAAAAGCAAGGGACTGGCCAGATTGTTTTGCATCCCAGTCTCCATGGAGAATGAGAAATGTATAAATACTTTGATAGAGCTGGACAAGAATCAGGCTGGAATGACACCAAAAGTCCGCAGCGTAGGTCACTCCCAACCTCTGTGCCTTTATTTGGGCACAGGCTAGGTCAGGGGGCATATCCACACCCTTAGCCTGCTTAGAATTCCCAGAGCCTTCTTAGAAATCCACACACATATGAAGACTGTCTTGTGTTAGTTTAGTTTAGTTTAGTTTATTAGATTTATACCCCACCTTACTCAGCACAGGCTGACTCAGGGCAGCATCACAATATAATTAAATACAAACACAATGAAACAAAAATGAAAATACAATAAATACCAGTATGCAAAATAAATAAATACTGTATTTTCTGGCGTATAAGACTACTTTTTAACCCCGAAAAATCTGTGCCAAAGTCGGGGGTCGTCTTATAGGACAGGTACTTAACTGCATCTTGTTTCCCCTTGCTTCATATGTCTGGCACATATGGTGGGGGGTGCCGTGGCCGAGTCCCTGTTCTGTGCGGGGAGTATGAAGCAAGGGGAAGCAAGCTGCACACATCTTCCTGTACCTCGAGGAGGAGAACGTGAGCGTGGATTGGCTCTCCACCAGACCCTGCCCATTCGACTCGGAGGGCTGCGTGTCTTCGGGTTGAGTGTGGGTTAATTTTTATTTGGTGTGCATTGGAAGAGAGGTAGTCTTATATGGCAAGTATATTCCAAACTCTATATTTTAACTGGAAAAGTTGGGGGTCGTCTTATATGCCCAGTCGTCTTATACACTGGAAAATACGGTACATAATAAAGCAGAAATACAACAATGCAATATATAATATCAATATTGAGGACACATCATAAGAACAGCCTTGCTGGTACAGGCCACAGCCCATCCAGTCCAGCATTCTGTCTCACACAGTGGCTCACCATTTCCTTCAGGGTATTCCCAAGGAGATGCCCTCACCTGCTTAGGATCCCCTGGAAATGGCATTGAGAGATATCCTGCCTATCTGTCCAACCCGGAGGTAGTCCTTAGGTAGCCATAATTATAGCCATTGATAGCCTTGTCCTCCATGAACTTGTCTAATCCTTTCTTAAAGCTGTCAAGACTGACAGCTGTCACCACTTCTTCTGGCAGGGAGTTCCATAGACCAGTAATCCTCTGGGTGAAAAAGTACTTTCTCTTATTTGTTTGAGAACTGGTACCCAAAAGTTTCATGGAGTGTCCCCTAGTTCTAGTGTTGTGCGATAGGGAAAACAGTTTTTCCTTATCTACTTTGTCCACACCGTGCATGATTTTATAAACTTCAATCAGGTCACCTCTTAGACGCCGTCGTTCAAGAGTGAAAAGGCCCAACCGTTGCAGCCTCAGATGGTAAGGAAGGTGTTCCAGTCCCCTAATCATTCTGGTTGCCCTCCTCTGTACTTTCTCCAACTCCATAATATCCTTCTGGAGGTATGGCGACCAGAACTGTACACAATATTCCAGATGGGGCCTCACCATAGATTTATAAAGAGGCAAAATGACACTTGCTGACTTATTTTCTATACCCTTCCTAATGATCCCTAACATTGAGTTTGCTTTTTTCACTGCTGAGGCACACTGGGTTGACACCTTCATTGAGCTGTCCACCAGGACACCAAGGTCCCTTTCCTGGTTTGTCGCAGAGAGTTCAGACCCCATCAGTTTATAAATGTAATTGGGGTTTTTTGCCCCAACATGCATCACTCTGCACTTACTGATGTTGAAGCTCATTTGCCACTGTTTTGCCCTCTCCCCCAGTGTCAAGAGATCCCTCTGGAGCTCTTCACAATCTCTCACAGTTTTCACTACCCTGTATAATTTAGTGTCGTCAGCAAATTTGGCTACCTTGCTTTTTACTCCTACCTCTAGATCATTTATGAAGAGGTTGAAAAGCAGGGGTCCCAGTACTGAACCTTGGGGGACCCCACTCTTTACTTCCCTCCACTTGGAGAAGTGTCCATTTAGTGCTACCCTCTGTTTCCTGTCCCTTAGCCAGTTGCTGATCCAGGACAAGACCTGTCCCTTTATTCCATGACTGGTAAGTTTATTCAAGAGCCTTTGGTGTGGGACCTTGTCAAAAGCCTTCTGAAAGTCCAGATAAACAATGTCAACTGGATCCCCCTTATCCACATGCTTGTTGACACTCTCAAAAAATTCCAACAGATTAGTGAGGCATGATTTGCCCTTGCAAAAGCCATGTTGGCTCTCCTTTAGCAGCACCTTCTCTTCTATGTGCCTATTAATTCTATCTTTTAGGATGGTTTCCATCACTTTACCTGGGACACATGTCAAACTGACAGGCCGGTAATTTCCTGGATCACCCCTGGATCCTTTTTTCAAAATTGGTGTTACATTCGCTACCTTCCAGTCATCAGGCACAAAGCCTGATTTGAGGGAAAGATTATAAATTTTGGCTAGGATATCAGCAATTTCATCTTTAAGTTCCCTGAGAACTCGTGGATGGATGGACATCATACACAATAATATCCATGGGGCAAAAACCACATGCAAACCAAGTCCTTATGGCCATGTCAGCCACCCCACAACTGGAGCCAGTCTCTCTCCCCACCCTTCGCTCTCGCCGAGGGCAGGCGAACTGGCAAGCTGCAGTGGTGGGTCCAGCAGGCTGCAGCAGCTCGCCATCCTTTTCTACCCCCTGCTCAGAAGGGGCCAGGGGGGAGGGGCACCAGCACAGCTTCCTCCCATCCCGGGGCTGATGATGGGAGCATACCTGTCAACCTTCCCGGATTGGCCGGGATTTCCCAATTTTCGGCGCCGATTTGCACCATTTCCCGCCCACAGCTGCCAAAACCCCGGAATTGGCAGCAGGGGAAAGGAGGTACTGCACATCCCTTCTGCGCAGATCGCCTTCTACACATGCATAGAAGGCTTTTATGCTTGCGTAGAACCCTTCTACGCTTGTGTAGAACCCTTCTACACATGCGTAGAAGGTGATCTGTGCAGAAGGGGGTCGTAGAAGCCTTCTACGCATGCGTAGAAGGGTTCTACGAATGCGTAGAAGGGTTCTACGCATGCGTAGAAGGGTTCTACGCAAGCATAGAAGGGTTCTAAGCAAGCATAAAAGCCTTCTAAGCATGTGTAGAAGGCAATCTGTGCAGAATTGTTTTGTGCAGGTCACATAGGTGACCTGCACAGAACCATTCTGCACAGGTCCCATATTTTCCGGAGCCATGGTTGACAGGGATGGACGGGAGCCCCGCGAGAGGCACAGCGGGTCCAGCAGGCTGCAGCAGCTCGGTGTCCTTTTCTAGCCCCTACCCAGATGGGGCCAGCACAGCTTCAGAGAACTAAAAGAGGCACAAAAGATAAATGCACCTTTTAAAAATGAGAACACCTCAAATGTACAAATTTCAAAACCACACAGAGACATATTTTTGTCCATGGAGGAAAATGTATACACAAAAATATATACAAAGGGAATAAATGTGTAAAGAAAGGGAGTGTAAATTTCTATGTAGCAAATGAAAACTTGCAGAGTGATATGGGAGGAAATGGGCAAGAATACTAATGGGGTTTGGAGAAACACAGCATAATCAAGATGATGTGTTTTGATATTCCTGATCTTGAAGGACTCCTGCTATGTGCCAAAGGCTTTTAAAATCTGTCTATCGTTCTTTTATCCTGCATTTTTTTTTTAAAAAAACCCCATTCGTTTGGTTTATGACTTGCTGACAAAACAGCACTGTGAATTAGCTTGTGAATATTGATTTTCCCCTTTGATTCCTCCTTTTTCTCTTTTGGTTGAAAATATGCTGAATTGAAACACCAGTTTGAAAACCAGAACTTGAATTTACAATCCCTTCTCTTAGACACAAAGAAATATAATACTACTTACATGTTTGTAAATGGAATGAAATTACTGTCAAGGATTCCAACCAAGGTTACGCCTTCAAATCAGGCAAGTCCGCAAGATGACCAGCTCATTACAAATCATCATGGTTCTCTCCTCACCCTCTCTTTTACCCTCATCCAACATCAGAATTATGATTTGAAATTCAGCATCTACTTTCCATGCAAAAAGCGATCTGTTTGTTCTTCTAAAGCTTCACCACCAGAAAAAGTCAAAGACAAATCAAGGACAGTCATGACTGCTGTAGTCCATATCCAGATCATCATATCTTGAAATTATTGCATGTTATCTGGAAGTATGCAGGGATCACCATGAATTTAACATAGAGACTCTAATGCAGTGATGGTGAGCCATGGCACTCCAGGTGTTATGGACTTCAATTACCAGTAGCCCAAATCAGCACTCCTGCTGATCAGGGCTTCCGGAAATTGAAGTTCAAGAACATCTGGAGTGCCAAGGTTCATCATCACTGATCTAATGAGCCCTGGTGGTGCAATGGTTAAACTGCTGTACTGCCACCAAAACATTGTGAGTTTGATCCTGGCAGGGGTCAAGGTTGACTCAGCCTTCCATCCTTCGGAGGTCAGTAAAATAAGTATCCAGCATGTTAGGGGCAAAATGCTAATTACATTGTGAATTGCCCAGAGAGTGCTACAATATGGCCCATGTCAAGTAGAAAAGAACAGAAGGAGGTTGGTGTGACTCATTGCCAGGGGAGTGGGCACTGCACTGCAGCAGGTTCTGTCAGGTTTTGTAGAACCGGTAGCGGAAATTTCCCCAGGCCACGCCCACTTGGTTGGCCATGCCCACCTCCATTACCCATAATGCAGGATGCTTGGACATGCCCACAGATTTGGCCCCACCCATAGATTTGGCCAGCCCACAGAGTAAGTAGTAAAAAAATTTGCAGTACATCATTGGGAATGGGAAAGAACATAACAGAGTATGGAGGTACGTGAGAGGTTGGAGTGAAAAGGAAGGCAGGAAAAGGAGAGTATATAAATATATTATCTGTATTTTTTTGTTAAATTGTCCAGAGATTATTTATTCATCGTATATATTGGTCAGAATCCTCTTAGTGTTCATGCACAACTGCAAAGCCTGCAGTGCCAAATTATGGCTAATAAATGAGGTGCCAGGATACATGTAGATTGCGTGCCTGGTCATGCACATGACTTTGCAACTGAGATGCATCATGGCATCGTGTCAAGCGAAGGGAACTGCAGATTAAACTCACCAAAAGGTGACTTCATTTTGGCAGTTGCACATCTGGCCTAGACATGGAAGAAGAAGAAGAATCAATTAGCTGCAGTTAGACATGGCAAGTTGCGCAAATCTTATGTGAACATCAGCAGAAGTCTGGCTATTTTATTGATGCAGTTTGCAACACAATAAAAACAAGTAATACTGCTTCAGAAGAGAGAACAGAAATATATGTTTAATACAAGTGCCATTCTCATGGGCAAGGTTTGAGTTATTTGATATAGTTCAGTTTTTCACAAAGCTAGGTTTAGATCTTATTAACTGTCTATAGGGAGGGCTGCTGCACCATCTGCTCTGGAATTATACCCTAGTGTTGCCCATCTAGTGGATGGATCCATCAATTTTCATCTTCAATCATATACATTTAATCTCAGCTTTTTTTTCTTTGTCAAATTTATGAAGAAATTGTCAAACTTTGGAAGATTCTTATTACAAAAAAAAGAAAGAATGAAAGCCGTATCCACATATTACAAATACCTTAGGCTGGTAGATAGGGATCTACAGACACCTGTCCTGAAGCCTTATTCACCTGCCTAGTCAAGTACATCCTACACCAACATAACTGTACAAGAGACAAAGAGCAAAAATTTACACTGGACAAAGGCCCAGCATTTATGTGTACCTTTGACATGATTCAAGAAGAAATGACCTCAACTCCAGCTCTGCAGCTTTTTGAAGGAAGTAAACATGACCTACATAAACTAGATTAAATGTTGAAAGAAAACTATGTGGGTGTGAAAGCACATTTCACTCAGAAGGTAAAGGTCACCCTTGCTCGAAAGCCAGTTGTATCCGACTCTAGGGTTCAGTGCTCATCTCTGTTTATAGCTGAAGAGCCAGCACTGTCTGCCTCTGCAGACATTTCCAAAGACATGTGATGGGCATGACTAGACACAGGAGTGCACGTAACACTGTTTACCTTCCCACCAAAGTTGTACCTATTTATCTACTTGCAATTTCATGCTTTCAAACTGCTAGGTTGGCAGGAGCTGGGACAGAGACGTGAGCTCGCTCCATCATGCAGTACTTGGGTCTCAGACTGCTGATCTGCTGACTTTCCAGTGATTAAGTTCAGTGTCTTAACCACTAAGCCACCACAAACCTCTATATAAATGATAGAAATGAATTAAAGTTAATAATATATTAAAACCCAGCAACCATATATTTGTGTTCTTATAAAGGAAGAGTTCCTCGGGTGGCCAAGTGAATATCTAGCGTGTCTTTAAGATTGAGCAGGATAACTGTGTCTCTTCAATGCAAAATGTTTTAATGAAAGGCAGGAAATTGTTGGTTATCCCCTCCATCTCACTTCCAGTCAGGATTAGAAGTAGATGCCATATTTTCACTTTCACTTTTCTGTTTGCATCTGAGAGAGCAACCAATTTAAATGTCAGTTACCCTCACTTGTCAGTAATGTTCAAATGTAAGCACATCTGATGCCAGTGATTGACAACTGCAAATTAATAATTGCTTTGTTAAATATTGAGCCAATATGCTTCATCACAACCACCAAAGTCACTCATTATGCACTGCAGAGAGCTCACTAAAGCATTGCATGATGAACAAGTAGTATCAAACGTTTAAGTTTAATTCGCATTTTAAAGAGATCAAACAATGCATCAGTAATCCACTGTTATCTGCAACTGGGGAAAATAGTAAATTGCTACAATAAAATTTTCCTTTCTAGATTTTTTTCATTATATAATTAGAACTTATTTTTACCCCTCTTCCCACCCCCCTCCTGTTTTATTAATATCCCCGTAATATCCCTTTTTTAAAAAAAATCCTGACTGGAGCCCTCACAGGCGAAGCTGCAGTATGTTTTCCCAGCCACCAGAGGTTGCTGTGTGGCAGGCTTTTTGCTTGTGGAAGGGGAGAGAGAGAAGGTGGGGGGGAGCATTCTGTAATTTCTCTTTCATTTCCCTCCTGCCACGTGGTCATGGAGGCTTCGTTTCTGCTGCTGAGTTGGTCGGAGCCACCATGCTGGGAGGGACAGGAGTCTAGAGGTGAGTGATATTTCATATATGCAGGGGCAAATCAGCTCTTGGTCTGGGGGCAGAGCCTTCTCTCTCACTCTCATGCTTTATTGAGCTGGTTCTGCCCTGCCTCCTAGCTGGAGGCTTCCGTTTCTAGAGTTCTAGAGTTAACTTGGGAGGGGGGGATGGTGCTTGATCACTATATGAGAGAGGGGGGTTCGTTTCTGTTCTAGAGTTAACTTGGGAGGGGTGGGGGGTGCTTGATCACTATATGAAAGAGAGAGGGGGGTTCCATTTCTGTTCTAGAGTTAACTTGGGGTTGGGGGTTGGGGATGGTGCTTGATAACTATATGAGAGAGGGGGGGTTCTGTTTCTGTTCAAGAGTTAACTTGGGAGGGGTGAGGGTGGGGGATGGTGCTTGATCACTATATGAGAGAGGGGGTTCTGTTCCTGTTCTAGAGTTAACTTGGGGGTGGGGAATGGTGCATGATCACTATATGAGAGAAAGGGGGTTCCGTTTCTGTTCTAGAGTTAACTTGGGAGGGGTGGGGGTGGGGGTGCATGATCACTATATGAGAGAGGAGGGTTCCGTTTCTGTTCTAGAGTTAACTTGGGGGTGGGGAATGGTGCTTGATAACTATATGAGAGAGAGGGGGTTTCCGTTTCTGTTCTAGAGTTAACTTGGGAGGGGTGAGGGTGGGGGATGGTGCTTGATCACTATATGAGAGAGGGGGTTCCATTTCTGTTCTAGAGTTAACTTGGGGGTGGGGAATGGTGCTTGATCACTATATGAGAGAGAGGGGGGTTCAGTTTCTGTTCTAGAGTTAACTTGGGAGGGGTGGGGTGCATGATCACTATATGCTAAAGGTAAAGGTTTCCCTTGCTCGAAAGCCAGACATATCTAGAGTGCCAAGGTTCACCATCACAGTCATAGATTCCTACAGCGGCCAATTTTTAGAGCAAGAAGCTGCATTTGTACGAGAGAGCAGGTCCAAAATACACGGGGAGAATTATCAGAGCTCATAGATCCAGTGTGCTTGCACAGTTGTGTAAGGGGATCTGAGTTAGGTAAAGGTAAAGGGTCGCCCTTGCTCGAAAGCCAGTCGTATCCGACTCTAGGTTGCAGTGCTCAACTGTTTCAAAGCTGAAGAGAGCCCGCACTGTCTGCGTCTGCAGACATTTCCATGGTCATGTGGCAGGCATGACTAGAAACCATAGCACACAGAACGCTGTTACCTTCCCACCAAAGTGGTCCCTATTTATCTACTTGCAATTTCTTGCTTTCGAACTGCTAGGATGGCAGGAGCTGGGACAAAGACGGGAGGTCATTCTGTCCAGCAGTACTCGGGAATTGAACTGCTGACCTCCCGCCTTCCAGTCAGCATCTTAGTCACTTCAGCCAGTGAGTAAACAAGAAAGAAAACAAAACACAAGTCCCCCAAGAAGATGGGGAAAGGGTTCTTTGGCCCACACAGCTTTGTGCCCATTGCATCTACAATACCATCTAGCCATCTTATTTTTGGCCACCCCCTTCTTTTGTCCTCCACCTTTCCCAGCATCAAAGCCTTCTCAAGTGAATCCTCTCTTCTCATTTGATGTCCAAAGTACTTTAGCGTCATCTTTACTATTTGACCTTTAATGAGCAGTCAGGGTCGATTTCTTCTAGGATCGACCTATTTCTAACACCACATTTCAAAGGCATCTATTTTTCTATGCTCAGCTTTCCTAATGGTCCAGCTCTCACACCCATACATTACCACCAGGAATACCATTGCTTTGACTATGCAATTTTTTGTTTGCAAGGTGATACCTCTAATTTTAACTATGTTCCCCAGGTTTCTCATAGCTTGTTTCCCAAGCATCAGTCACCTTTTTATTTCATGGCTGCAATCACGATCTGCAGAGATCTTTGATCCTAAGAAAGTAAAATCTGCCAGTCATATCCAACTCTAGGGTGCAGTGCTCATCTCCATTTACAGCCAAAGAGCCAGTGTTGTCTGTGTTTGCAGGCATTTTCATGGCCATGTGGCAAGCATGGCTAGAGCCCAGCAAGTCACATGGCTATATTTGGCCATGCCCACAGATTTGGCCACACCCACAGAGGGGTGTGGCCAAAATTTCCCTTATTTTCAAATCCAAAACTTGACAGGTATGCATGCAAAGTCCACTTCGCACAACATCAAATTCATACATCACCTAATTCCTTGAAAAAAGTTTTCTCAAAAAAAGTCGCTGCGACTTTGTATGAGGCATTGGGTTTTTTCCCAGGTTGCATTGTACCTGGGAAGTATAAAAGGTAGGACGTATGCGTGCATTGCTCTTGTGGGTTTTGCACGAGGTGAAGAGTGTTTAGGAGTTGTTTTGTGCGTGATTTTGGATTTTTTTTTAATTTTTCCATCAGAATTTTTGGAAGCATTCCTGGGATTTTTGCAGCATTCTTCATGTTCTTGGACCATTCTTTGGCACAGTGGAAAGGTAGGTAAATGAGGTTTTCTGTTTCCGATTGGCTTGGTGTGGGGAGGTGGATGGGGAGGGCAATTTTGGGTGGGGTGGGCAATTGTTTGGTGCTTGCTGCTGTGGTTTTTAAAAACAGATTGCATGCTCCATAATTTTTCTTATAATGGTCTTTTTTGGGGGAGCACTGTTTGGTGGGGTGGGCAATTGTTTGGTGTTTGCTGCTGTTTGGATGATTAACACTGTGCTGCATGATAGGACATGTTGGAATCCATTTTGTCCTTGCTTCCATCCAGTAATTGTTTACAGTAGCTTGTACAAAATGGATGATCGGCCGCATGGCTGCAGATTAACATTGCGCTGCATGATGGGACATGTGGGACATGTGAACTTTTAAACCTGCACTTTATAAAGTTTTCAAAAATTAAAAACTTGTTGTATGGTTTGTCCCCTAAAATAGGGTTGTTTGACATGTTTTTGTAATGTATTTAGCCTTTAGACAGTGATTTCTTAAAGTTCTGTCAGTTTCCTGTCAGTTTCCTTGACTTTGCCCTGAAGTCTGTGCTGCTACAGTACAATGTATCTCTATGGAAACGACGTTGTACGAGGCATTGCGGCAAGTATTTGGATGTTGTATGAGGCATCACAGCTAGGATTTTGCATGCCTCGTACAAAGTCCAAATTTGTACAAAGCCCAAACTTGTGGAACCAAGTTTGGACATTGTATGAGGTATCACTGTATTAAGTTCCTGCCTGATTTATTTAAAAGAAGAGTTATGACTACATAAAGTCTTTGCTCATAAAGAGAACTCCCATATAACATATACTAACTTAAAAGGAACACGCGGCAGCAAGAATCAGCTGCTGCGTGCTCTGCTGCCCCCGCCCCCAGGAGATACGGCACAGGGCCGGCAGATGGGCGGGGGTTGGGCCCTCCTTTAAAAGTAGAGGCCCAGACCACCCCGATGGCAGTTGAGTCGACTGGGCCTGGAAACGTTTGGTGTCCTGATCCAGCCGACCAAGTGTCGACGTGGCCTACTGGGGCTTTTACCCACAGCCACGTGGCTCCTCTTTTGCAGCGTTTAGCCATGGCGTTGCTTGTTGGGAAAAGCCGTCCAGCTGCAAAGCCTTGCAGGTCTCCTGCTTGATTACCCGGGCTTCATGGCGCTGGGTAGAAGGGCCGCCAAGGCCTCTGGGGCATGCGGGGCTCGGCCACCGGGCATGGCACCCCCCCGGGTGGTACTCCACATGGGGGCAGGGCCCGCCCCAGGCCTGAGGCCTCAAACCCCCCCCCCCACTGGGCCTGCCTCTGAGCCGCAGGCCTTGCACAAGGGCCACAGCTGCAGCCCACTCTGGGGCTGCTGCGGTGGCTCAGGTTCAGGCCCAGTCTTGGCCACCTTTGCCTGCGGCCTGGCATGCAGCCCTCGAGGGCCGGGCTCACGATGTGGCGTTGCTGGCCAGGATTGAGGCCCTGGAAAGGGCCGCAGGCCTGGGGCCAGCATTGCCTGTGTCTGGGCCAAGCAGGGGCCCTTTAACCAGAGGTGCGCACTGGACGGAGGCTGTGGGGCCTCAGTCTTCAGCCCTGCTGGATGGCAGGGTCGAGCAGCTCAAGACCGCCCTCGCTTCGGGCATTGAGCGGGCAGATGATCAGGAGGCAGATGGGTCTTTGACGGCTGGCGTGGCGGGCTCCAATTCAGTCGGGAGCCCCGATGCTCAACTGCAGCTGGAACCCCCAGTGGAGGTGGCAGCCACGGGCGCACCTCATGTGGATTCAGGTCAAGTTAACACACTTGCCTCCGGGCCCTTGCCCCTGGCTGTAACCAGTCAATGGCCCTGGCCTCATCAGTTCAATATGGGTGGTCAAGTCCAACAGCTGCCTCCAGTGGGTTCGGGGATTGCACAAGTACCTATTGCCCTTCAGAACACTGCATGGCATGCACCTTACCCTCCTATACCACCCAGTGTTCCACAGGCAGGACCCAATGTGCCATACCCGATATGGCCATATGGTCTGCCTGCGAACAGAGCATACCATACTGTCCCACTTTTGGCCATTCCGACTGCTGGTAGGTCCCTTCCATTAGGTGATCACTTGTTGCCGGCTACTAGGGACAAAATCTGGCGGAGGAATATGTCTATATCTTTAGCCTCCTGAATAGGGAAGCCACCAAGGACAAAAAAGAGAGGGAGGACGAACGGGACAAGGAGTTGGCCCGGCGTCGCAAACCTCCCAGGACCTGGGCCAATTGGTTACCGTCTTACCTGATTTATGCAGCAGTAACCATTAGGGCCTGTCCAGATCTTGTGATCTCTTTGACCCAATATCTGGACCTGATTTACAGGGCATATGTGGATTTCCCGGGCCAATCTTGGTTGGCTTACGATGAGGAATTCCGTATGCACGCCGCTTTACACCCAGAGATGCCATGGGACCAGCCTGACCAGTTATTGTGGCTGCTCTACATGATGCCCTCTCGCCCAGCTTCTGACGATCCAGATCATTCTGGATCTACCTGTACCCGGCCGGGCGGGTCGCGAGGGTGGGGCCGTGGGCAGCAAGCCCCGGGCCATGCATCTGGCAACCAATCTTCAGCCCCAAAAGGCCCCCTCCCCAATTAAGCTGCCAATACTTGAATGCTGGCGCCCCAGGTGGGCGGACGCCGATTATCTTTTGGCAGGTTTCTCAGCAGGATTTCGCATCCCATTTTTTGGTGCACGTGCACCACAGGATGCACCTAATTTACTGTCGTTGAGGGGCAGGGAGGATTTGGCTAGGGAGAAGATATTTAAGGAGGTCCGCAAGGGGCAGGTAGCTGGCCCCTTTGATGAGCTTCCCTATGCAAACTTGAAGGTATCCCCCCTTGGCCTGAGGCCAAAGAAGGCCTCGGGCGAGTTCCACCTGATACACCATTTGTCGTATCCGTCGGGCTCATCGGTCAATGATGCGATACCGGATGAACTCTGTTCTGTCCAATACACGTCCTTCAATCAGGCAGTGCAGATGGTACGTTCATGCGGTCCCGGAGCATTAATTGTCAAATGCAATATTAAATCAGCATTTCGGCTGCTCCCAGTACACCCAGATGATTTTGAGCTGTTCGGTTTTAGATTTGGAGTTCAAAATTTTGTAGATAAGGCTATGCCCTTTGGCTGCTCGATATCGTGTTCGGCCTTTGAGCGCTTCAGTTCCTTTTTACATTGGGCATTTGTTCGCAGATCCAGCTTTAACATGGTGGCCCATTACCTGGATGATTTTTTGTTTGGCGGAGCTGGCCGGTCTGGAATTTGTGAACAAATGCTATCCAATTTTAAGGATCTTATGAATGAGCTAGGGGTACCTTTAGCCCCAGAGAAGACAGAGGGCCCGGCCACGGCCCTGACTTTCCTGGGCATCGAAATTGACACAGTTGAACAAACTTCCAAACTTCCCATTGATAAGGTCACCCGCATATCGGAGGCGATTTCAGCCATGTTAACTAGGTGCAAAGTGTCCCTGCATGACCTACAGGTGCTTCATGGATACCTCAACTTCGCATGCAGGGTGATAGCACCCGGCAGGGCCTTTGCTAGGTGCCTGTGTGATGCCATGATTGGCTTATCCAGGAAGCACCATAGGGTATGGATCATGGGCGGATTGCAGGCCTACCTTCGGGTGTGGCTTGCATTTTTGGCCAATTTTAATGGGGTTTCCTTCTGGTAGCGAGAGCTCGCTGTTGTCCCTACATTTCAGGTTCATTCAGATGCCTCGGGTGCCATGGGTTATGGCATCTACTTTGATGGGCATTGGTGCTGCGGCCACTGGCCTGAGGCTTGGCAGGGTACCGAGATTCTATGAGACTTGATCTTCTTGGAGTTCTTTCCCATTCTTGGGGCTCTCATGCTATGGGGGCATATGTGGAGGGATTCCGTCGTCCACTTTTGGTGTGACAACGCAGCCGTCGTGCACATTGTTAACGTGCAGACGTCCTGCTTTCCCAGGGTAATGTCACTTGTGTGCCACTTTGTGTTGCACTCGTTACACGATAACATTCTCTTCAGGGCCAGGCATAGCCCGGGTATTGACAATAGTATCGCTGATGCTTTGTCCTGCCTACAGATACCCCGTTTTCGGGCACTGGCACCAGGGGCCAACAAACCTCCCTCTCCACTGCCCAGCAAGGTGTGGATGTTTGGCGACATGAAGTGTGCCGGGCGATAGGCATGTCCCTCGCCCGCCGTACACGCAGGGCGTACTCGGTGCTTATCAGTCCTTCCTGGCCTTTTGCATGGCCGTGTCCCTTCCTGACCAGTGGCCTGTGCCAGTGGATCATCTCCTACAATATATGGTTCATCTGCACAATAGTGGGTTGGCGCCTCGTACTATAGCCGGGTGCTTGTCTGCCTTGGTGTTCGTGGCCAAGGTGGGGGGCTTCAAGGACAACACGAGCAATTTCAGGGTGCGTAGGGTACTCGAGGGTTGGACCAGGGAGTGCGGCTCTCACCCAGATACTCATCAGCCAGTTTCCCCAGCCCTCCTTTCCAGTTTGGCACAGGCTTGGTCGTCTCTTTGTCACGACTGGTATGAAGCACTCCTGTTCCATGCGACCACCACTGTGGCCTTCTTTGGGGCATTGCGGGTCAGCGAGTTAGTTCCCCTTTCCCGGAATGACAGGTCCCACAGGTGTCTTGAATTGGCTGACGTCGCCCTGACACAAAGCTCTGTGCAGTTGCACATTCGTTGTTCCAAGTCAGACCAGCAGGGCAGGGGTTGCCTTGTGTCCCTCCTTAGCTGCAGTTTCCCTGCAATTTGCCTAGTTGCCACCTTAACGGCATTCATGGCTATCTGGGGCATGGCCCACAGCCCTCTCTTTTGTCACCAGGATGGGCGGCCACTTACAAAGTACCAATTCTGGAAGGTGACAGGGGCGGCCCTTGCGGACCTCGGTCTCCCCGGGGCCAGATATGGCACGCACTCTTTCCGGATTGGCGCCGCATCAACTGCCACCCTTTTTGGATATTCGGATGATGATATTCAGCAGATGGGTTGGTATGTTCGCCCCATGTTGCGTTGAACACTCCGCTGGCACAATTTTTCTCTTTCTTTTCTTTCAGCTCCGGTACCATTGCATACCATGGTGCATGTTTGGCTCGTGGGCCACAGCTACGTGTTTTGGGTGGCCCGACACGAGGTGACGTCCCGTTGGGGTGCTCATCTTGGGCTGCAGGACATGGCACACCTTGGATGGCATGGCATTCGTGGGATGTGTTGGCATCAGTTCCTACCTTTTATTTTTTCCATAGGGGACGTTTCCCCTCTTGATGTTATATTCGTGCATTTGGGCGGAAATGATTTGGGCCAGCTTACTGGTTTGGGCCTAATCATTGCCATACAAAGGGATTTGGATCATGTAAGGCACCGATGGCCATGGGTGCGATTGGTATGGTCCTGCATTATCCCACGATCCTTTTTCCGGGGGTGGGGGACCCATGCCACATTGACCGGGCGTGTGGCAGCTAGCACTGGTAAGAAGGTACTAGATGACCCCTACGAGTCTGGTAGGTATGCACTTGGTTGGCCACATGAAGGATAAGATAGAGGGAAACTCGAGGTGGCCAATCAAGTGTCAAGCAGGAACAAGGTGATGCTACGCTATACACAGCTTGCAAAACCTTACAGTTCACCGGACATGCGGCAGAAGCAGAGGTTAACCATTTGCGCTTCTGTTTGGGGTCAATCATAATTTGTTGACTAAATAAACAAATTAGATACATCGTATCTGATTAACATTCAAAAGAACCATTAATCCTTACCAGTGCTATTTCGGCCCGCTTGCATTATTAAGTTATGATTCAATAAAGTAGCCCAGTTTAAAATCCAGCACAGTTGTCCATCTCTTTATTGGGGAGTGGGTACGGCAAGGAGGAAAGGAAGAAATTTTTTACAGAGCCTAAATTTTCCTGAGAAAAGTAATGTCCACTCTCAGAAACATTTTGCAAAATGAAACGTACCTGCATACCAAATTCTGCACTTTAGTAGATACTTGCAATAGATGCCTACAAAAATGTATATTTCATGTGAAGTTGAATGCAAAATGTGCACATTTCTTAAAGTTACAGCCAAAATTACATCCTGAAAGGCAAAACTGACATCCAAAAATTTGCATATTGGTGAACGTTTTCAAAATAAAAAACTGTCGATGCATTTATGGTTGTCGTAAACACGTCCATGTCCACCTCTGCTCCCTGAGGTGGCAATGATGTGGACCACATGAAATTGTGCCATGGGCCAGGTCTTGACCATGGGCCGTAGGTTACAAACCCCTGATTTAAGCCTTTGGAGCTGCCCTAGGAATTGTTCCTAGAGCTAATTTTCATGGCTTCTTCTTGAACCTCACTTGTAATTCCTCTTTTCTAAAATAAATACTTTGAAATCCATAACAAGAGTGTTCTGGGAAAGTGAAGTGTTCTATGAAAGTCTTAGTTTTGGCAACATACTGAGACTAGGCTACTTCTTTTGAATGTGCTAGAGCAGGCTATTCTGCTGCGGCGGGTGTGCTGGGTGCGGCGGGTGTGGCGGCTGCTAATCATATCCGAGTATACTCCCCCTCCCCCTGAAAATGATTTTCACAGAAGAATGACAAACAGGAAAAATGCCATTGGCATGAATTTGTTTAAAGTGGATCCCAGCTTGCCTTGAAGTGACCCACACACTGTGATCATGGAGCCATTTACTGCTGCACGTATGAAATGAGACATGCAGGATTTAACACCAGGACTGCAATGGACTGCCACAGCCTTGAGGATATTAACATGTTGTGTCTTCACAGCCAGTCCATCTGGCATGGCCTCTTCCACCTCCATGATCATTGGGAATCAGAGTAGTGAAGTTGTTCCTCCTCTGCTCATTTTGCCTTAGGGACCAACATGATGGTTTCCAGTGACCTTTCCTCCACTGAGGGGGACCATCACACCATCTAAAGGGGCTCATCCTCCTATAGCTGTTGACCTCTTTAGGAAGTCAGGTTATTTACCACCCCCCAACACTCAACGTTGAATCACTGGCAGTACTGTCTACCACATTACCGTAGCGGGAAGTCTGGCCAGAGAAGCAGGCTATTATCTCTATGCTAAATTAGTTTAAATTTCATGTAATAACTATAAACTCCTAATCCACGGTTATACATATGTTCTGAAGATATTTTATTTCATCCTGAAAAAGAGCATCTGATTGAAGCTACTCTGTCTCCTGAGTGTGCCACAAAAGCCAATGTGAAGTTTGAAGAGAGCAAGTAGCCTGACTTATGATAGAGGCATGACTGAGAAATAAAGAGCTAGGCAATTTTTAAATATTCATTACTGAAGATAATAGATACAACAGAGCAACTGAGATTAAAGATATATGTCAACATTTTTATTATGTTCAAGTTTTTTATGTTCTTCAGACCCAAAGGGATTTATAATCTAGAAAATCATAAAAGAAAAACAGAAGATGAGAGCTATATAGGCAGAGAACTATGAGAAAGGAATATACCATATGATTATTTCACTGACTTATTCACTCATGATCTTCTAAGATATAGATTATAGGGTATAAGCCAGTGCTATCTTCCCTAAACCCATTTTAAGACTTCAATCATGAGGACTTTGAGATGTCAGTATCTTAGCTTTCTACAGCTTTTGCCTGTACATCCTTCTCCTTTCTCTTGCTTTTTGTAATGTACTGCCTGAGAAAGAGATATGGAAATGTTCAAAATGTGCATTTACTTACTGATTGTGGGGAAAGTGTTAGCTGATTATAGACTCTTTTCCCTCCTGTGAATTAGCACAATTTGCTTTGTTTTATGTGTTACAAAGTTAAGTTTTCTGACGCTCAGTCCACCCATACAATAACACGTTTCTACAGCTGGGAAAAGCAGGGATGTAAAGAATCCTGTCATACTCATAATTTCAGATTTCTTGACATGACAAATAATCCATGATGAATTTTCAAGCCCTCAAAGATACCTTTAGAGACCCAATAAGACAAGTATTTTTTTTAAATCAGGAAACCTTACCCAAAAGGTACAAAATGTTTCTGTGCAAAAGTAGTCTTTTCCCTTTGACATGGAAAACACACATGAATATAGCAGGCACAGAAAGCCTAGTCAGTTGTTAAAAAAGACACAAGCAACCCATCCTCTTCTTCTTACTACTAACAATAGATGAAAAGAAAGCAGCAATCTGATTTCAAGATAAATATCTGGTATGCTGTGGGGACTAAATCATAATTTCTGCAATTTCAATCAATGCTATAAGACAGTGATGGCAAACTGTGGCACTCTAGGTGTTCTTGGACTTCAATTACCAGAAATCCAAGTCAGCACTCCTGCTGATCAGGACTTCTGAGAATTGAAATAAGAGCAACTATAAGAAAACACACAAAAAATTACCCTCTTAAGCAACACAGCACTGTGGTAATGAGCTGGGGGGGGTGTAATTGCACTTTCCCTATCACTCTTCAGAGGAGCAGGGAAAGTCTTTTATTCGCCCATATGGTGAAGTGGCTTGTCAGCAAAGTTTGCTCGTGTTGTCTGGATTGGGAAGCAGGCTAGACATGATTTAGACCCTACCCAGTCCTCAAGCCATCTGAAAATCAGTGATCCCAGACAGCCCCAAATGGGTAGTCTGCACATTAGCAAAGATTTTAAGGAACAGGCATGTAAGAACCAAGTTATTTTTGGGAGTAGTTGGATATATAAGAGGCAAAAGGGGAGATGGGATGAAATCATTTCAGTGAGTGTGAGACCTTTGAAATGCTGGAAGATATGGAGCTGAATAAACAAATGTCACAAGGAATAACATACTGGAACAGAAAAGGGAATAGACGTGGCAGAGACGTGGCAGAGAGGTAGACTATGGTGGGATTTAAAGGGGGAAGCTCATTATCAGTTTCTTCATCTGATAGCATTGAAGAACTAAGGACTTCTGTGAAAAAAGCAATTGCTCCAAACAATGCGGATGCTGATCATGGTTTTTTTAAAATCAAGATATGTTGTCCTAGCTTGTGATGGTGAACCTTGGCACTCCAGATGTTCTTGGACTTCAATTCCCAGAAGTTCAAGAACCCTGTGAATCCACATGAATGGGTTTACTGCAAGTCATCCGGCCCACACTGCCCTTGTTGCTCCCGGAAGCAGAAGTAAAACGCACCCATATGGTGTATGATGTGAAGACACATATAATAATACTAGCATATTTTGCCTGCCAATTGAAGTCCAAGAACATCTGGAGTGCCAAGGTTCACCATCATGGTCCTAGATGATTATTTAATTATCTTTGCATAGCATTCATGAAACACAAATAAAGTGTATGCCACTTACAGAAAAGAAGGCCACACAAAGACAGGGCTGCTCGAAAGTTTTGTAAGTAACTAACAGTGAATGTTAGGTAAAGGTAAATGTTGCCCTTGCTTGAAAGCCAGTTGTATCCAACTCTACAGAGCCAGCATGGCTTTTGCAAGGGCAAATCAGGCCTCACTAATCTGTTGGAATTTTTTGAGAGTGTCAACAAGCACGTGGATAAGGGGGATCCAGTTGACATTGTTTATCTGGACTTTCAGAAGGCTTTTGACAAGGTCCCACACCAAAGGCTCTTGAATAAACTTCCCAGTCATGGAATAAAGGGACAGGTCTTGTCCTGGATCAGCAACTGGCTAAGGGACAGGAAACAGAGGGTAGCACTAAATGGACACTTCTCCAAGTGGAGGGAAGTAAAGAGTGGGGTCCCCCAAGGTTCAGTACTGGGACCCCTGCTTTTCAACCTCTTCATAAATGATCTAGAGGTAGGAGTAAAAAGCAAGGTAGCCAAATTTGCTGACGACACTAAATTATACAGGGTAGTGAAAACTGTGAGAGATTGTGAGGAGCTCCAGAGGGATCTCTTGACACTGGGGGAGTGGGCAAAACAGTGGCAAATGAGCTTCAACATTAGTAAGTGCAGAGTGATGCATGTTGGGGCAAAGAACCCCAATTACATTTATAAACTGATGGGGTCTGAACTCTCTGCGACAAACCAGGAAAGGGACCTTGGTGTCCTGGTGGACAGCTCAATGAAGGTGTCAACCCAGTGTGCCTCAGCAGTGAAAAAAGCAAACTCAATGTTAGGGATCATTAGGAAGGGTATAGAAAATAAGTCAGCAAGTGTTATTTTGCGTCTTCATAAATCTATGGTGAGGCCCCATCTGGATATTATGGAGTTGGAGAAAGTACAGAGGAGGGCAACCAGAATGATTAGGGGACTGGAACACCTTCCTTACCATCTGAGGCTGCAACGGTTGGGCCTTTTCACTCTTGAACGACGGCGTCTAAGAGGTGACCTGATTGAAGTTTATAAAATCATGCACGGTGTGGACAAAGTGGATAAGGAAAAACTGTTTTCCCTATCGCACAACACTAGAACTAGGGGACACTCCATGAAACTTTTGGGTACTAGTTCTCAAACAAATAAGAGAAAGTACTTTTTCACCCAGAGGATTACTGGTCTATGGAACTCCCTGCCAGAAGAAGTGGTGACAGCTGTCAGTCTTGACAGCTTTAAGAAAGGATTAGACAAGTTCATGGAGGACAAGGCTATCAATGGCTATAATTATGGCTACCTAAGGACAACCTCCGGGTTGGAGAGATAGGCAGGATATCTCTCAATGCCATTTCCAGGGAATCCTAAGCAGGTGAAGGCATCTCCTTGGGAATACCCTGAAGGAAATGGTGAGCCACTGTGTGAGACAGAATGCTGGACTGGATGGGCTGTGGCCTGTTCCAGCAAGGCTGTTCTTATGTTCTTATGTTCTTATGTATGTACAGTTCAGTGCTCATCTCTGTTTATTGCCAAAGAGCCAGCACTGCTTCAACACCAGAGTGCATGGAACACTGTTTACCTTTCCCACTGAAGTGGTCCCTATTTATCTACTTGCAATTTCTTGCTTTCGAACTGCTGGGTTGGCAGGAGCTGGGATAGAGATGGGAGCTCACTCTGTCATGTAGTCCCTGGGAATTGAACTCCGACCTTCCAGTCTTCGAGTTCAGCATCTTAACTGCTTGATCTTCTGCAGTATTAGGCTGCACAAAGTTGCATAAATGTATTATAATGTATTATACTGTGCTAACTTTGTTTCAAGAAACTATGTTTCAACAAGCTGATATGATGGCTATCAATCCATCAACAATCCATCATCCATTGTTGGATGTGTAAAATGATCCTAAGGATCTTCTTTTTCAACATGTGGAGTTGAAATATTCAACAATTAATTAATGTAATTAAAATTCTTACACTTTGATTTATTGGTCACAGCCCCTCAGTCACCTGTCAAATCCAATATATTCAAGCATTCTATAAATTCAAATCTGTACTTCCTATTGTTTATTAGCTCTTCACTTTGGCAAGCCTAAATAGAATTATAAAGGCAGCACCAACACCCATGTGTTCCATGCATAAAGGACCTCCTTTTGAGGTGTTGTAAAGCATTCATTCAAACTTACATTACCAAGAGACCTTTTTCCAAACTGTCTGTATTCATGTCTCAACCAAAGTAGAGTATTAATAAGCTCAGGCAAAAGTTCAGAGTAAAACAGAGCTTCAAAATTGAAGAGTCTGATAATTTCATCATCTACTTTCTCTTCAGGGAAAGAAAAGTCAGACCATCAGAGTCGAAGGGACTTAACAAGCCAGTGAGAGCAGGAAGCATTCCCACAAGTCTTCTGTACCTCTGTTGTGCAGATGTACGATGTGAAGACACATATAATAATACTAGCAGATTTTGCCTGGCAAGCCAGGCAGGTTTGGATTGTGCAGCCCAGCACAGGTGTGGGTGTGTGTGTTTATACTGAACACAAACACACACACAATCACACACTACACAACCACACACACAACTCAGACACACACACATCACAACCACACACATGCTCAATACACACACAATGCAACCACACACACAACCACGCACACACACAATACACACAGACACACTGCACACACAACACAACCAAACACACAATACAATCACACACACAACACAACACAACACAACACAACACCACACCACACCACACACACACACACACACACACACACACACACACACACACACACACACACACACACACACACACACACACAAACACACACATTTGCTGAAGCTGGGGGGAGGGGCTCTCCTTTCCCCCAAGCTTTGGTGAGGACACCCTGAAGGGCGCGCTGGGGAAAGGCTTAGGTGGCAAAAGGTAAGTGGGGGGCAAGGGGGTAGGGCGGGTGGGCAGCATGATTCCTGGGCCCATTCCAACCCCCCCCCCGCCCCCAGTCCCTCTCCCCATCCCACTTACCTTTTTCAGGTTTTGCCTTTCCCTGGCATGGCCTTCTGAGCAGGGACGCTCAGCGGCCGCCCTCTCCCTGCTTTCTAGCTGAAGCCGGGGGGGGGGGGAGAGGAAGGGCTCTGATAGGGATATAATGACCAGTGTGCAAATAGTATTGTGTAAGATACATGAAACTATGTCTTTAAGGGTCTCTGCAGAGCAGCACCCAGCTGATTCTACTGAGTGGGTGACTGAGCAGAATATCACGTATAAATTAGGGCTGCTCAGCAGCCACCTTTGCTTCATGCCAAAACATTTTATGCCTAAAACCCTTCTATGCCAAATGCTGTATGCCAGAACTGCTTTATGCCATAGGCTTCGTGCCATTGCATCATGGCATACTGAATGGATGCTAGCCGGACAGATAGCTAGTTTATTGCCTTATGGACTTCACGGTTTTTGCCTGGAGTGAAAGCTGCTGGCTTTGCTGAAACTCTCTGGAGGAGAGGAAGAGCCAGAGTAGTCTTCAGAGGACTGAAACTCAACTGAAGGAACAAGCCAGGACAAAAAGGGCTTTGCCCAACCTACAGCCAGCCAGGAGAAGGCTAGAGTTGCAGTGGGTACTTTTACCATGTCTCAGGACTTAAAGTGCTGATAGATAGATAGATAGATAGATAGATAGATAGATCTTTATTGTCATTGTCCTGCACAGACAACGAGATTGGGGGGGAAAACACTTATCAACCCAACAAAAAATTAAACAAAATACTATACAAAATTATCAACATACTCCCACCCCACATATACACATTTAACCCCTAAAAAGCTCTAAAGCTCTAAAACTCTAAAAACTATATACAGAAGCTCCCTCATGGACTGCATTGCACTGCATTCAAAGCCAGAACCGCTTTTGGGTAGAAACTATTTCTCAAGCAGCTGGTCCTGGTCTTTATGACCTTCTTCTAGAAGGCAGAAGCTGAAAGAGATCATTTCTGGGGTGCGTACTATCTTGTGCAATCTCTACAGCTTTCTTCTAACACCTGGTGGCATAGATTTGATCTAGAGTGGGAAGAGTACACCCGATTATCCGCTCCGCAGTCTTTATGACCCTGGACAGCATTGTTCTTTTCCTAGCTGTACAACTCCCAAACCATACACACAGATTATAGGTTACCACACTCTCTATGGTACAGTGGTAGAATGCCAACAGCAGGTCCTTTGAAAGATTGTCCTTCCTGAGGATTCTCAAGAAGTATAACCTCTGCTGTGCTCTCTTCATCAGATCTTTGGTGTTTGCTCCCCATGTTAGATCATCCCTCAGCTCCATTCCCAGAAATCGAAACACCGAGACCTGTTCCACACAATTCCCTTCAATAATAAGTGGCTGGATGTTCAATTTGCATTTTCTAAAGTCCACAATGATCTCTTTTGTCTTTTTTACATTAAGGTATAAATTGTTTTCCCTACACCACTCCATCAGCATCTCAACCTCCTTCCTGTAAGCCAACTCCCCCTCCCCAGCAGTAATCAGACCAACGACCGTTGTGTCGTCTGCAAACTTGATGATCGTATTGCTGGGGTAACTGGGAACACAATCATATGTGTAAAGCATGTACAGAAGCTGGCATAGCACACACCCCTGTGGCGTCCCTGTACTTATACTGAGATCTGCAGAGACATGAGAGCCCATCCTGACCCATTGGGAATGATTTGATAGAAAATCTAGTATCCACCTGCATAAGCATGGCGGAAGCCCCAGATCTAATAATTTGGGCACCAGTCTATGTGGAAGAATAGTATTAAAAGCAGAACTAAAATCTACAAATAACAGTCTCTCATAAGTTCCTTGTTTCTCCAAATGGGTCAGAACAGCATGTAGGGCCGTAGCCACAGCATCCTCTGTGGATCTCTTTCTCTTATATGCAAATTGACAAGGGTCAAGTCCAACTGATAAACAAGCCATAATACAGTTCCACACCAACTTTTCAAAGCAATTCATTATGACAGGTGTAAGCGCCACAGGGCGGAAGTCATTCAGACTATCTATGTTAGGCTTTTTAGGCAGAGGTATAATAGTAGAGGATTTCAAACAAGGTGGGACAGTGGCTTGGGCCAAAGACCGATTTAAAATCTTCATAAAAGTTTCTGCCAGCTGTTCTGAGCAGTCTCTCAGTGCCCTACCAGCCACTCCATCAGGACCCATAGACTTGCTTGCATTTATCCCTTTTAATATTCGCCTCACTTCTCCCTCTTCCACCCTGGCAACATTCCCTATGGGGAGTAACGACGATGACTCTGGCAACACTGCTAGATCCACTGCTGGTGTCACCTCAAATCGGGCAAAGAACATATTCAGCTCCTCCACCAGAGAAGCACTGCTCTCTACAGGCGATGAATTACTGGGTTTGTAGTCAGCAAGGTGCTGGATTCCCTGCCACACTTGCCTGGTGTCGCGACTACTCAGGTGATCTTCAATTTTCCCTCTATACACAGCTTTTACCTTCCTTATACCCCTCTTCAGGTTCGCCCTTTCTATACTATACAATACCCGGTCTCCAGTTCTAAAAGCAAAGTTTCTGGCCTTCAACAGACTCCGAACTTCGCTCGTCATCCAGGGCTTCCTGTTCGGATACATCTTTACATGCTTTTCCCTGGTGATGTTGGCTGTGCAGAATCTAATATAATCCAGGACTTTTGATGTGTAGGTCTCCAGATCTTGATGGTTAAACACATTTCAATCGGTCTCCTGGAAACAGTCCTGCAGCTGTTGAGAGGCTCCCTCAGGCCACACAGTAACAGTCCGTGTTTGTATCGGGGCTTGTTTCCTAAGTGGTGTGTATGCTGGTGTAAAAAGCAGGGACACATGATCTGACCTGCCAAGGTGTGCTAAGGGCTTAACTTCATATGCCCGTTTAATGTTTGTATACACCTTGTCAAGAGTATTCTCCCACCTAGTTGCACATTTAACGTGCTGATGAAATTTTGGGAATACTGCCTTCAAGTCTGTATGATTGAAGTCTCCTGCGATGATCAGCACAGCCTCTGGGTATTTGCTCAGTTTAGTATTAATGTTTCCATACAAAATATCCATGGCCACGCGTGCATTTGCAGTTGGTGCCACATACACCACCATTAATACTACTGCTGTAAATTCCCGGGGGAGATAAAAACGTCTACATTTAATCATTAAAAACTCTACCTCTGGGGAACAGTGGCTATCCAACCTGACAAAGTCCGTGCACCAGTTGTGATTTACAAAGATACACACTCTCCCACCTTGTTTCTTGCCAGAATCCTTTGTCCTGTCCAACCGGTGTGTAGTATAGCCTTGCAATTCAATAGCTGTGTTGGGAATGAAAGATTTAAGCCATGTCCGAATGAGGACAGCAGGCAGAAACATAAATTCTGGCAGAACAAATGCAAGGCAACAATCAGGAAAGCAAAGCAAGACTTTGAGGAGCATATAGCTAAAAATACTCAGAGAAATAACAAAGACTTCTTTAAGTACATTAGAAGTAAGAACCCAACTAGGAAGGCCATTGGACCATTAGATGACAATGGAAGGCAAGGGGTTATTAAAGAGGAAACAGAGATTGCAGAGAGACTCAATGAATTCTTTGCTTCAGTATTCACTGAAGAAGACAGAGGCCACATGCCCAAAACAGAGCCTATCTTCGTAGGGAGGGAAACCGAAGAATTAAGCCAGATAGAAATAACCAGGGAGGAGGTCCTTGCATGTCTTGTTAAGCTAAACACTAACAAATCACCAGGACCAGATGGAATCCATCCACGAGTTCTCAGGGAAGTTAAAGATGAAATTGCTGATCTCCTAGCCAAAATATATAATCTTTCCCTCAAACCAGGCTTTGTGCCTGATGACTGGAAGGTAGCGAATGTAACACCAATTTTCAAAAAAGGATCCAGGGGTGATCCAGGAAATTACCGACCTGTCAGTTTGACATGTGTCCCAGGTAAAGTGATGGAAACCATCCTAAAAGATAGAATTAATAGGCACATAGAAGAGAAGGCGCTGCTAAAGGAGAGCCAACATGGTTTTTGCAAGGGCAAATCATGCCTCACTAATCTGTTGGAATTTTTTGAGAGTGTCAACAAGCATGTGGATAAGGGGGATCCAGTTGACATTGTTTATCTGGACTTTCAGAAGGCTTTTGACAAGGTCCCACACCAAAGGCTCTTGAATAAACTTACCAGTCATGGAATAAAGGGACAGGTCTTGTCCTGGATCAGCAACTGGCTAAGGGACAGGAAACAGAGGGTAGCACTAAATGGAAACTTCTCCAAGTGGAGGGAAGTAAAGAGTGGGGTCCCCCAAGGTTCAGTACTGGGACCCGTGCTTTTCAACCTCTTCATAAATGATCTAGAGGTAGGAGTAAAAAGCAAGGTAGCCAAATTTGCTGACGACACTAAATTATACAGGGTAGTGAAAACTGTGAGAGATTGTGAGGAGCTTCAGAGGGATCTCTCGACACTGGGGGAGTGGGCAAAACAGTGGCAAATGAGTTTCAACATTAGTAAGTGCAGAGTGATGCATGTTGGGGCAAAGAACCCCAATTACATTTATAAACTGATGGGGTCTGAACTCTCTGCGACAAACCAGGAAAGGGACCTTGGTGTCCTGGTGGACAACTCAATGAAGGTGTCAACCCAGTGTGCCTCAGCAGTGAAAAAAGCAAACTCAATGCTAGGGATCATTAGGAAGGGTATAGAAAATAAGTCAGCAAGTGTCATTTTGCCTCTTTATAAATCTATGGTGAGGCCCCATCTGGAATACTGTGTACAGTTCTGGTCGCCATACCTCCAGAAGGATATTATGGAGCTGGAAAAAGTGCAGAGGAGGGCAACCAGAATGATTAGGGGACTGGAACACCTTCCTTACCATCTGAGGCTGCAACGGTTGAGCCTCTTCACTCTTGAACGACGACGTCTAAGAGGTGACCTGATTGAAGTTTATAAAACCATGCACGGTGTGGACAAAGTAGATAAGGAAAAACTGTTTTCCCTATCGCATAACACTAGAACTAGGGGACACTCGATGAAACTTTTGGGTACTAGTTCTCAAACAAATAAGAGAAAGTATTTTTTCACCCAGAGGATTACTGGTCTATGGAACTCCCTGCCAGAAGAAGTGGTGACAGCTGTCAGTCTTGACAGCTTTAAGAAAGGATTAGACAAGTTCATGGAGGACAAGAGTATCAATGGCTATAATTATGGATACTTAAGGACAACCTCCGGGTTGGAGAGATAGGCAGGATATCTCTCAATATCATTTCCAGGGAATCCTAAGCAGGTGAAGGCATCTGCTTGGGAATACCCTGAAGGAAATGGTGAGCCACTGTGTGAGACAGAATGCTGGACTGGATGGGCTGTGGCCTGTTCCAGCAAGGCTGTTCTTATGTTCTTATGTCTCTGTGAGTAGCAATGCACAGCAATCCCGAAAGTCTCCCTCAGCTCTAGCATGCAGCCTCCACTCGTCAAGTTTGTTCACCAAAGACCTCACATTGGAATAGAAAATACTTGGGGGAGGTAATTTATAGCATTGTTTTCTTATCATTGACCTCGTGTTCACATGGCCATTTCCTCTACAGCCTCTTTTCTGCCTTCGCTCTCTCCTCCTCCTCCTCCTCCTCGTCTTCCTCCAGGTCCGGTGATTTATGATTTCTGGAATCTTGCAATCTTTCACGCAGTTTTTCACACATAACACAGTCTCCACTTCTGCTTCTATAACACAACAATTCCTAATGGCTATAAATAACCCGACTTAACTGACCCTGTCTCAAAAGCAAGGAGCTCTCAGCCGCAGCATCTGAACGTGCTGCCATCTTGGTCTACATTACTGCTCGCAAGGATTTACAGACTGTTTATCTGCTTTACATTCTCAGAGAGGAATCTGTTGTTTATGTTATCTTTATGAACTATTCTGCTGAGTAAAAGCTTTTTCTGTTTGCACCATTACTCCGTATCATTGCTTGTTATTGTCTGGGAGAGAGAGATAAAACCATACGGGCACTGCCGCTGCTGCCGAAAGCTAACTGCTTAACTCTGCACAATTCAAACCCAGACCACAACATATAACAGGCTCCTCCCCCCCAAGCTATGCCGATTCTTGCGCCAGCCTCCGGGGCTGCGGGGAGATGATTTTCTCTCCCCGCTACCTAACGAAAGCTGGGGAGAGAGAGGAGGGGCTCCTCTTTTTCCCCCAAGCTACGGCAAGACTGGCGCTGGCCTACGGGGCTGCGGGGAGGTGATTGATTCTCCCCGCTACCTTGCTGAAGCCATGCGGGGGGTAGAGGATGGGCTCCTCTTTCCCCCAAGCTACAGAGAGGCCGGTGCCGATCTCTGGGGGTGCTGTGGGGAGACGATCGGTGGTTTTATTTTTGATGTGGGCGATGCTGGCTGCCACGCCTCATCCACACTTGTGCCCTTCAGCCTGATTGGCTGAGGGGTGGTGCAGAGGATGCTGGGAACTGTAGTTTTTTTTCTTTTTGGTCCAGTTTGTGGGGCGGTTGCCCCACTCTCGGCAACCGGACCCTTTCGGTGACCCTCACAGGATGGTATGGTAAGTGCGGGCGGCTATGTTCAGGATGGTTGGGCAGTGTTTTGGCCACTTTTGCCGGACACGCACCAACCTAGTCCCTCCTTAAAGGTAAAGATATATTCCCATTTAAATGATTGGTAATAGTTCAAGTGAAATGAAAGAGTCTAGAAATATGCAAATATATTTAAGTTTCATTAAACAAATCAATCATCTCTTTACTGAAAGTCCATCATGAAGTCATTTTTAACTGTTTAAAATGTATTTCATTGTGCTTCAGGTGCAACTATCTCAACTTCTGACATACATTTAGAAATAGGAAAAAATGTTTCTTTCATAATTTCAACTATACTCAATATTCAACTTTAAATTATAGTTCCAAATTACCATCAACTGGTTTTGTTATATATGTTCCTGAAGTCACCAATTTACATCTAATTTTAACAGCAAAGAAATCTAATAAGGTGTAGTCTACCATTTTAATTTAATAATGGTGTCTCTTTAACTTATGGTAGCAATTGAACCGTTGAATTGCCCCGAAAGAGATAACAGCTTTTCTTTGGAAAAGAAGTTTTCAAGTAAAATATAGAATACTATACTAGAGCTAGACAAAACACTAGCTTTAGCGATCTTATTTTCCCCAAATGCTAGTGCTTTTTCTCATTCTCTCTCCTCCATCATTCATTTTTCAGTCTATTTTCACTATCTTACCTCTGTCTCCATCACCTTATCTTTCCTGCTTTCCCCTCTTTGCAGTGTTATTCTCCAAAATCTATGAAACTGTGCTGGTGATTGAAATAAATAAAATAAATGTAGACAAAATGTATTGAAACCAAAAGGCTAAAATGTTCGCAATGTTCTTCTTCCAAAGAATTGTTGCTAACTAATGGACATGTTATAATGAAAGTTAAATTCAATTTGTAGCCTGAGTTTTGCGATGAGGCAAGTTGCAGCAAGTAAGTTCCATAATTTATTTGCTGTCATCCCCAGAAGCAATGAGAGCCTCTTGTTCTTGACGTATATGTGTTGACTTTTCAAAAAGTAAAATCTCTTTTAATCAAACAAAAAAGCCAATTCTAATATGGCAAAGCTAGTGTTTAGTGATTTTTTTTTACAATTTAGATAAAAAAATTATTCTACCAATCCCTGTTTATTCCAAGGAATGCTGGAATAAATGTGGGTGAGGTGTAAAGTCCTCAACAGAAAACATTTTTTTAAATTAAATTTTCACTATGTCCCCAGCTTTTCTTCTGGAGTGGAGATAGAACATCCAAAATTCAATATTCTACAAAACCAACCCAACAAGTAATGAAGAACAAAATTCAGCCTCTTTTCCACGTGGGCAAAATAGAGATGAGACAAATGCATCTTAGTATTCCTCTGTCCTGCCAACATTATTATTATTATTATTATTATTATTATTATTATTATTATTATTATTATTATTATTATTATTATTATTATTATTATTATTATTATTATTATTATTATTATTATTATTATTATTATTATTATTGTTGTTGTTGTTGTTGTTGTTGTTGTTGTTGTTGTTGTTGTTGTCATTGTCGTTGTTGTTGTTGTTGTTGTTATTGTTATTATTATTGTTGTTATTATTGTTGTTATTATTGTTATTATTGTTATTGTTATTATTATTATTATTATTATTATTATTATTATTATTATTATTATTATTATTATTATTATTATTATTATTATTATTATTATTATTATTATTATTATTATTATTCACATTTATATGCTGCTCTCTCGATTGCTTGACTCTGGGCTGCTCACATAACAGGAAAACATCACAAAATCATCACAAAATCATCCAAATCATAAATACATTTAATGTTGTATTTAAAAAATACATTCTACTAGGTCAACACCTACTATGGATATGTGGGGTATTTGTATGTCATTGCCTCAGTCACTTAAAATAGTATTCAACAGAATGTGGGCCAGGGGTCAGATGCTGTACTCACTCAAGGCTGTTTCTGAGGCTTCCAGCCATCATCATCATTCTCTTTTCCAAGCCCCTCCCCCTCCCAAAAAAGTAAATTGCAGCTTCTGGAATATTTCAAGAGTTGGTTCACTTTTTAAATAGATCACATATATACCTGTACAATTTAACACCCCCACTATCTGTTTTCCACTTTTTTGTTTTGTTTCAATTTTTGGACATTTTGGGTGGTCTGGGCATGCAATACCAAAAGATCTGAAATATCCCCTCTCCTCGTTTTCATGTCATAGATTATTCTGGGTTGCAAGGGTTTTTGCATGGGATGCCTGAATGAGTCTCCTTTCATATACCCCACCGTGCAGCTTTCAGGAATCAAACCCTTCTTTCCAGTCTCCAAGTCTAGAGCCTTAGCCACTAAGCCTCCAGAGGATGCTAACTATGTACTAGAAGGCAGAGATGCAATCTGTTGCCACATCATTGCAGTGAGAAGGTCATCCTCTTCACATCTGGTCCACATTTTGTCCAGCACCTCACAACTATGTGTATGCATGGAAACTCTTGATGATACAGTAATACCTCATACAAAGTCCGCTTCATACAACATCGAATTCATACATCGCCTAATTTCTTGGAAAAAGTTGCCTCATACAAAGTCACTGTGACTTTGTATGAGGCATTGGGGTTTTTCCCAGGTTGCATTGTGCCTGGGAAGTATGAAAGGCAGGACACATGCGTTCATTGCTCTTGTGGGTTTTGCACGAGGCGAAGAGTGTTTAGAAGTGGTTTTGAGGGCAATTTTGGATATATATTTTTGAATTTTTTTGTCAGAATTTTTAGAAGCATTCCTGGGATTTTTGCAGCATTCTTCAGGTTCTTGGACAATCAGGGATGTTTGACATGTTTTTGTAATGTATTTAGCCTTTAGACAATGATTTCTTAAAGTTCTGTCAGTTTCCTGTCTGTTTCCTTGACTTTGCCCTGAAGTCTGTGCTGTTACAGTACAATGTATCTTTATGGAAACAACGTTGTACAAGGCATTGTGGCAAGGATTTGGGCGTTGTATGAGGCATCGCGGCTAGGATTTTGCATGCCTCATACAAAGTCCAAATCCGTATAAAGTCCAAACTTGTGGAACCAAGTTTGGACGTTGTATGAGGTATCACTGTAATTGCTATTCCCAGCAAGAAATCTACAGCACACATTACAGCCTATTCTTTGTGGATGCTTTTTTCTTTGTTTCTAATATAATCTTAGTTAAGTTCAAATCAATTTTTAGTTACTAGCATTCCGTTAGTTCCAGTTTGTGCCCTTTGTGGTGTTGCCTTTGGAGAGAATATCAAAGCTACTCCTGGTACACACCTCTGCAAGCTTATATCTTAATTAGATTGAAGCATTAGTCTAATGTTTATTCAGGGGAAATATGGCATTACTTTGAATCAAAAATATGAGAGCTGAGCTACCTTGATTAACCTTCCCTTAATGTCATGCATGTCAGCTTGCCTCACTCCTGGACTTTTTATTTTCTTTCTGCTCTGCCTTTCTCCCTGAGGAGGGGCTCAAATTGGTTTAGCTAGTTATGTGCCATCAAGCTGGAACCAAGCTATAGTGACCCTAATACGCTTATTAGTGAGTGAAATAAGTGAGATATTTAAGGAGTGATTTTACCAGGTTCACACCCCTAGTGAGTTTCTATGGCCAAGTAGGGATTTTCATCCTGGTCTCCAGAGTCCTAGTCCATCACTTTATCCACTACACCTCATTGCAATATTTGCTTTAACGAGAAGAGGGGAAACAAGGGGGCGGGGGGGGGAATGGTACTTAATGTTTGCAAAGTTTTCTTGCATCTGATTTTAAAAACAAAAATTATTAAGCCAAATACAAAACAGAAAAAACTCATATTGCTTTTAAAAACAAAATCGAACATCTTAGTTATTAAAAGGTAGAAAATGAAAAACTTGTTAAAACCATATGAAAATACATATTGTACAAAGACAAAATAAATATTCTTCCATTAAAGAACCCTTTAAAGTTTGCAAAATGTACATCTTCACAAGCAGCCCAAGTAACAAGAGGGTCTTTGCATAAACACATCAAAAGAAGCAAGTGGAGTTTGCACAAGATTAATGTTCCAGATCACATTGGATGCATATAGTGACTGTAATTGAAGGATTCTGATAGTTCCTGTTCCAATTTTGTTTCATTTTTCTGAGCTCTGCAACAGTTGGATTGCATTTGCTTTCACAAAAAGAAAAAAGAAGGGGAGGGGAGAGAGAGGATGCTTAATGTTTGTAAATTTTTAGTGAATGATGCTATGTTCTGCCTTTACTTTTGTCAGTCAGCCTAGATGTATGTGTCCACAAACAAACAAACAAACAAACAAATAAATAACTGGAGTTGTTGTTGTTCAGTCGCACAGTCGATTCTGACCCTTTGCGACCGTATGGACCATTGTCCTCCAGGCACCTCTGTCCTCCACCATCCTCCTCTGCCCTCCCAGTTCTGTGCCCATTGTGTCTACAATACCATCTAGCCATCTCATCTTTGGCCTCCCCCTTCTTCTTTTGCCCTCCACCTTTCCCAGCATTAAGGCCTTCTCAAGTGAATCCTCCCTTCTCATTTGATGTCCAAAGTACTTCAGCTTCATATTTACTATTTGACCTTCTAATGAGCAGTCAGGGTTGGTTTCTTCTAAGGTTGACATATTTGTTCTCCTCGCTGTCCAGGGTACTCTCAAAACTCTCCTCCAACACCACATTTCAAAGGCATCTATTCTTCTGCGTTCAGCTTTCCTAATGGTCCCGCTCTCACAACCATACATTACCACTGGGAATATCATTGCTTTGACTATGCAAATTTTTGTTTGCAATGTGATGTTTCTGCTTTTCACTATGTTCCCCAGGTTTCTCATAGCTTGTCTCCCAAGAATCAGTCACCTTTTATTTCATGGCTGCAGTCACCATCTGCAGTGATCTTTGATCTTAAGGATGTAAAATCTGTCACAATGCTGAAAGGTGACCCAAATTCTTCCACTGTAACTTTTGTATATACTGAACATGTATCTCCATTTATATTTTAGTCTCCTGGCAATATGTAACCTTTTTTTCAATGTTTAGCATCTGAATTTCATAACACGATATTCAGAATTCAGGGTTTTGTAGTGACTGGCATACCATATATACACCATTCTATTCCCTGCAGGCATACATGGAGTTCCTCGGCCCTCTCTCCATTCTGTTGATTGCTCCCTCTTAGAAAACCTGGTGGCTGCTCTTCTGGATCAAGAATTGCCTTTTTCTTCATCATCTGAAGGACTACATATGTACTCAGTGGTAATGTATTGTTGAAAACTCAAAGACTATCCAACAGCTGCCATTGAGGGGAAGATCTGGAGAGCACAAGAGGGTTTACTTACATAGGCCCTTCTAATGCAAATTCACATCAATCCTTTTCAAATTGGCTGAAAGCCTACAAGATCACAGGAAAAATGATTGGCTGGTGTACTCAAAGATCAGGCAGCTGTAGTATGGAACCTTTAATCTCCTCTTCCTTTGATATAGATCTTGCTTCTCTGTCTTTGTGTTTTAATAGTTCTTTGGAATTGCCTGTGACCATAGATTCCCTTCTAAATCAATGCTTGTGTACCTCCTTTACAATGAGCTCCCAGATCTTGGAATACATAATGACCCCCCCCCCAAACAATAATAATAATAATAATCAGCTGTTCCTTTGCTTCATCCCAATGATGATACCCATGGGAAGAAGTTGCCATTAACTTCCTCATATGGAATGTTTGCCTGTGTAGAATGTTTGCCTATATAGAATGTTTGTTGTCATTATGTGCTGTCAAGTTGCCTAGGATCCATGGCAACCCTATGAATGAGTACAGACACAAAAGACCGTTGGGGCTGGCGCAATGAAAATAATGATGTACTTGACTTCAGTAAAATAAAAATTGTATTAAGTTCATACACGTGCTTTAACAAGCTTCCTGTAATTTTTTTTCAACAGTTTTGCAATATGAGTCCAATGTCAACCAAAAACAGATAAATTCTTTTCAACTTAATTATCCTCTTGTGTATTTCAAATGGGATGAAACCTCTTCAGCTAGTAAACCTTTCTTGTATGTCTTTAAATTATTGAACACTCCCGATGTCTAGCCGGTTAATTTTAGACATTTCAACTTTTCATCAGGGGAGTATTAATCACATCTGAAAAAATGCAAAATTACAAAGATTAACATGTTTCATAAATTGATTCCTAAAACAAACATGCAACTCGGTACACACTATCAACCTAATGCAGCTTACCAGTTTTTTTCTATCACATCCTTCTAATTTCAACAGTTTCTTTGTGGGACGTTACCTTCCCTCTGTGTTGCTAACCTTAAATAGATCAGCACATGTTAGTGCATCTGTGCTTGCTTTAGGGTCCCACAACTCCCTGCACCTGTGTAATGAAGGATTATTTTATAGAAAACACGAAAGATCAGAGTCCTGATTTAGTCCCTTGGGGTGGATGGTATTTAGTCTGTGAATATAGTATGCCTCTTTTTGTAATAATAGTTGTTCTATATCAATCCCACTCCCACTCACAACAGTCAGCTTCTCCAAAACAACAAAGGTAAAATCTGTATCCTGGTGATTTTTTTCAAGATAATGATTTACTAATGGTGCTTGCTCCACCTGCCCCCTAATCCTGGAGCGGTGTTCCGTCAATCGAATTTTCAGTTTGTGAGAGCATTTACCCTCATATTTAAGTCCGCATGGGCATAACCATAAATATATGCAGTATTGGCTGCTGCAATTACTGAAAAAATTGAGAGTTTTATAAAAGTTGGATTCAGGAAAACTAATTTGCTTTGTCTCCCATGTGAACCTACATACTACGCACTGACCACATTTGTAGTGTCCTTTAACTAGGCTGGTTCTTAACGGACGCCGTGGAGAGACATCTGCCCTAGTTACCATATTTCCCACTGTTTTAGTCCTGCACATCCCAATCATGGGTTTGTTCTGACACCCAGGAATATCTGACAGCAAATAACAATATTTATGTACTATGTTTCTGATCTCTCTAACCCTGGGAGAGTACTCTATCGACCAATAAATTTTGGACTCATTGGATCTATCCTGCCTGGTTAGTAATGTTTGTCTGGAAGTTTGTTTGACCCTTGTCAATGAGTTCTCAAGTATATGCTGTGGATACCCTCTATCCATCAAATTATTCCTAATTTCTTTTGCAGATTGCTTAAAGTCTTCATAATATGAAGAGTTCCGTTTGGCCCTAGCTAATATCCCAAATGGAATGCTATTTTTCAAGTGTATGGGGTGATACGATTCATATGGCAAATAGGCATTCTTATCCGTGCTTTTTTTTATAAAGTCTTACGCACAACTGATGATCCTTGGCAATGAAGACTGTGAGGTCCAAAATGGAATAGCATTCCTATCACAATTATAAGTGAACTTTAAATTGGGGTTCTGTGTGTTCAACCAGTCAGCAAAATCTAGTATTATTGAAGAATAATCTATAACGAAAAACAAATCATCTATAAATCTTTTAAACAATACAATATTTCGAAAAAAGGGGTTAAGTTGTGCATTCAAAATGATGTTTTTTCCAAAGGAAATCATATACGAATTAGCTAAACTTGGGGCCATGGGGGACCCCATGGCCACGCCTTTTATCTGTAAAAACATATCTTGATCAAATCTAAAGTAATTCTTTTCCAAACAAATCTCTAATAAATCAATTAAGAAATGAGTAGGTGGTTGCTGAATTTTCCGTTTCTCAAGTGCTTCCTGGGCCACTATCCTGGCTTCATCAAATGGCACATTGGTGTATAAGGCTGTTACATCCATAGTGAGCAAACCACCCGTGTCCGGCACCCTAAAGCCCTCCACCTGTTTTATAAAATCTGAAGAGTCCCTAATATAAGAGCTAGTATCTTTAGTAAAATCTCTGATGTGGGAATCAATGTATTGACTGAGGGGCTCGAGAATGCTCCCTACCTCTGAAATAATAGGACGTCCTGGGACCCTAACTTGTGCATGAACAATTTTGTGTATCTTGGGTAGGATATAAAAAATAGGCACCCGTGGATGTTCCTTTAACAAAAATTTATAAGTCCTGTCAGATATGTAATTAAGTGCTAATCCCTCTGTGAGTACTACTTTAATAATATTGGCTATGTCCTTGGTGGGGTCCTTAGTTAACGTCTGGTAAAATTCCAAGTATGATAACTGCCTCATGACTTCCTTGAGATAATCTCTTTTATCTAGGACCACAACCCCACCTCCTTTGTCCACAGGTTTTATGACAATAGACTCATCACGTCCCAAATCTTCTAGTATTTTCACATCCTGGAGTGGTAAATTACGTTTAACCCTGAGTCTATTTTGTTCCAACTTATCAATTTCATCAAGTACCACCCTTTTGAACACCTCGATAGAAGGGTGGGTAATATTGGGGCAAAACCTAGACTTAGACACAAATTTTTCCTTAACAACGTGTTCAAAATCCCCAAAATAAAGTCTTAATTTAAGCAACTGGATAAGCCTGAACATATCCACCCGTGTGTTAAATGATTGATAAAAAGGAGTGGGAACGAAATTAAAGCCCAAACCCAGTAAAGTTAACTCATGCTCACTCAGAACCCTGGAGGACAGATTGAAAACTAAGTCCTTGCTCTTCTCTGTTGTCTTTGTTTGCCGAAAAAAGTAGACCGTTGAGTGTTTTGAGGGCGTTGACTATACTCCGTGTTCCTAAAGTTGTAGCTCCTCGACGTTCCTTCATCACCTGATGAGCTGATGTCACTGTTGGTCGTGTCCGAGTATGTAACTGTGTCATTCCAAGAGACACGCTTGATGGGTCTAGAACTGGCTTCCATCCTCCAGTTGTAAATACGGTCATTGGAGTAATCGTTCTGATCTCTGTTGAATTTTTTAAGTTTGAAAGCCACCAGAGATTCATGGAAATCCTTTATCTTGGAGTCCAAATTATTCATAGACTCCTCAAAACTGGTTCGACTGTGTGAACTCTGAAGTGTGTTCTTTAATTCCTCTATCTGCTTTTCTACCTCCAAAACCTCCTGGATACTTCTTTCTATAATCAGGATCATGAGATCAAATGCACATTTGTCTAATATTATAGCCCATCTATCTGTAAATTCTTTATCCTGTGAGAATAACGTAGGTCCCTTTTGGATTCTTAAACCTCTTGGGATACAAGAATCTCTATGGTAATCTGCAATGAATGCTGCATGTAGTTTATATCTAGTACTCCTTTTGTATAATGTCTCAAGTTTAAGAAAGTCCCCCGTTTGTTTATTTTGAGTTGTCCTGATTGACGCTACATTACTAAGTACTTTCTCCACATCTTCACTTGAGTAGGAAAAACCTCTGTTCGCAGTCGCCATGATGCCGACACAAAAATCAATGTTCTCAGAAAAATGGCCAAACGCTATAACTGGGTACAGACACAAAAGACTGTTGGTACTGGCGCAATGAAAATAATGATGTACTTGACTTCAGTAAAATAAAAATTGTATTAAGTTCATACAAGTGCTTTAACAAGCTTCCTGTAATTTTTTTCAACAGTTTTGCAATATGAGTCCAATGTAAACCAAAAACAGATAAATTCCTTTCAACTTAATTATCCTCTTGTGTATTTCAAATGGGATGAAACCGATGTCTAGCCAGTTAATTTTAGACATTTCAACTTTTCACCAGGGGAGTATTAATCACATTCTTAACAGCCCTACTCAACTCTTATAAACTCAAGGCTGTTGCTTCCTTTATGGAGTCAATCCATCTCCTACTTGGTTTTCCTCTTCTCTTGCTAACTTCAAACTTTTCCTAGCATTATTCTCTTTACCAGAGAGTCTTGACTTTTCATGATGTGTTCAAAGCACTACTTCCACAGTTTCATCACTTCTGCCTCCAGAGATATTTCAGGCTTGATTTGACCCATGTATTCATCTTTTTGGTAGTCCAGGGCATACCTGTCAAGTATCCTGGATTGGCCAGGAAATCCCGTCTTTCACCCCTCTTTAATGATCATTCCCATGGCCATCCTGTATTTTGGCTGGCTGGGAAAGAGGTTACTGTGCATGCGAGCATGCGCAAAGGGGTTCTGCACATGCACAAAGGGGTTGTGCACATGCACAAAGGAGTTGTTGCTGAGCAGGTGTGCCCGGGCTGGAGCAGTTTCCATATTTTCCGTAGCTGTGCTTGACAGGTATGGTCCAGGGTATCCACAAAGCTCTCCTCCAGTACCATGTTTCAAATGGATCATTTTTCCTGTCAGCTGTGTGCTTACCTTTATTGAAACAATAATTATTGTAAGTCAACCATATGAAGAAGAACCACTTCAGCAATGGTCAAGGCTAAGGACATAGTAAGGAGTGGCCAAAGGGCAGAGTAGATGAGGCCAAAGCAAAACAGGCAAGGTCCGATGTATCTACATTCAGCCATTTACAACCCTACAAAGATAGAAGGGGAGGAGTCAAAGATGGAGCAAAAGAAGCACCTGACCCTTAAGCTTGAGGGTGCCTCTTCCACTCTGATTCCATGCTACCTAGGATGCAAAATGCAGGTTTTCCTGTCTGTAAGCTTAGTACAGTTCTGTGTAAGTTTTTTTTTCTGTCTGCAAATCAGAGCTTCAGTTTTATTCAACAGCTTTCCTGCTTTTAAGCCAAAGGCTCCAAATCCCAGTTCATTTTTACACAGTGCATTGAATATCTGAGTACCTTTCAATGCTCAATTTTCTCCAGTCACCGAGCAGAGATATCAGCAGACTTTGCAGGCTGGCTGCATGGGCTCCATATGGCCCACAGAATGTAAGTTCCTTCTACTGATTTAATGCACAAAGTGATTTTTTTTGTGTTCATATTGGAGCATTCCAAATAATCCACCCAGGTAGTACAGTCCAGAATTCTGCTATTTCATTTGGCATACTATCTAGACTGAAAGAATTATTATTATTATTATTATTATTATTATTATTATTATTATTATTATTATTATTATTATTATTATTATTATTATTATTATTATTATTATTATTATTATTATTATTATTATTATTATTATTATTAAGAACATAAGAACAGCCTTGCTGGAACAGGCCACAGCCCATCCAGTCCAGCATTCTGTCTCACACAGTGGCTCACCATTTCCTTCAGGGTATTCCCAAGCAGATGCCTTCACCTGCTTAGGATTCCCTGGAAATGATATTGAGAGATATCCTGCCTATCTCTCCAACCCAGAGGTTGTCCTTATTATTATTATTATTATTATTATTATTATTATTATTATTATTATTATTATTATTATTATTATTATTATTATTATTATTATTATTATTATTATTATTATTATTATTATTATTATTATTATTATTATTATTATTATTATTATTATTATTATTATTATTATTATTATTATTATTATTATTATTATTATTATTATTATTATTATTATTATTATTATTATTATTATTATTATATTTACATTTCTATACCACTTTACTTCCCCTAAGAGAACTCAGAGTGGTTTACAGCATGTAAAATAAAGTAAAAAATACAATCCAAAATACAGAAACAGTATACAATTCAAATTCAGACAAAATACAAAATCACAATCATAAGATAGTATATAAACATCAATTAATCACATCAAAAGGTACACAATATAAAAAATTCAAAACATCAAATACAAATCATCACAGAGTAACAATATCAAAAATATGCCCCGCCCAGTCCTTCTAGTCCTTCCAGAGGGGGAGTGGGACAAAAGCGTGCACCAGTCCTGGAGCTCCTAGCTGACCGGCCTCCTTGCCTCCACCAAGGCCAAAACCATAAGCGATGATGATGGCAAGTCTAGCCGGCCGCGGCAGCATCATCCTTCCATGTTGGCCCGAGGTGAGAACCGGGAACACAAGGAAAAGAGGGGATGAAGCCCCTTCCCACAACTATAGTCACAATCCCCACGGCAGCGATGGGCTTCAGCATGATGTGGCAGCCCATGGCCCTATGTCCCTCCCTGCAGGGGACAGGAGAGGAGTGCAAGGCCCCCCACAGCTGTGGCAATGGTCCTTGGGGTGGTGGTGATTGCTCCCTCAGCTGTCCTCACTCCCCACCGACCCGGGGGGAGGAATGCAGAGCTCCAGCGTCCAATGTTGGGGTGGTAGTGGCGGCAGCACTTTTGAGGGCGCGGCCAACCCCCAGCTGTTCTCATTCCCTGCCGACCAGCTGGGCCGGGGGGAGGATCGCGGAGCTCCGGTGTCCGGTGGTAGGGTGGTGGTGGCAGCCGTGCTTTTGAGAGTGCAGTCCACCCCCAGCTGAATTGCTGAATTATATTGCCAACTCTGACCCAACAACCTCAAATCATCCTGTGTTATATGCCCATGTTACCTAGGGATGAACATAAAGGTTAATTCATGAAAAATGGTAGTAAGAGGCCCTGGACAAACACAAATTCATTGTTGTAATGGATAAGATACTGCCATAAAGTAGTTTAAAATGTCAGCTATACCACAAATAGCCCACCTGTGTAGTGTGCTATTCTTTCTTTTGTAGATATAGCTAATTCAGATTTGCTCAAATGAGTTTTCCAGGCTGATACACACATTATCTTTTAAAATTGGGGTGTAAGAAGTGCTCATGCTTAAATGGGACAACATAAAACCATCCATAATCAATGAAATGCACATGTTTGAATATATGTATATTTGTATGTTTGAACAGAATCCTACAGAATAAATCACTATACTGAACTGCCACTAGATAAGGAGTGCTCCGTATCAGGGACGTAGGGGGCGGAACATGTCTCACAAAGCCTTCGTTGGGCTCCCAGAATTTTTCTTGGGGACACCCGGCATGATGGACCTTAGATCCTGCAACCTGCTTGCCTCTATGAGCATGCCTCCCCCAGCCTGATTCGCTGGGGACAGGGACAGAGTAGCCTTCTGCATGTGGCAGGTAATATTAATCACTTAGAAGAAGCTAGGCTTCTTACAGTTGCCACTCTTCCCCTCCCTTTCTGAGACAGAGCTATCCCTCTCACCTCTTTCTGTCTGGCTGGAAGCAATGAGGACAAATTGAAGCCACTTCAGCTCTGCTGGGTTTCCTTCTACATCTTTACAAAGGCAGGCACATACAACTGGCTTTTGAAGATTTATTTCAAGGAAACACGATACAGGATACAGATCTTAACTAAATCTATACTACATAAAACACAAACTAATAAAACAAATAAATGAACTTGAAAGTCATGCTAGCTCCCTAACAGATTTCCCCCTTTCATGGTTAGGGGCAATTCAGCCCCTCATGGCTAAGCGTTAGCCCCAAAGAGTCATTTTGGGATGCCCACCGACAAGGGCTCCCGCTGCAATCAAGATTATTATGTGGAGGGGCCAGAGTTTCCCCTGGCTCCCGAAGTGTGCATGCTTAGTGCTCAAATTGGCTTCTTTTTATAAGAAAAAGGTGCCCTTGAATGTGGTGATCTAATGGCAATCTCATGGGAAAGCACCTGTGTTTCCCATGAAAAAGAGTGAGGTCTTCAAGGACCATTTGCAGGTGCAGGTGCCATCTGCTCCGCATATGGCCCCCACCTTTGCTTTCTCTGGGAATGTTCTATTCTAACAGGTGTCCAGGCAATCAGTTTGATTGACAGGAGTGGAGACGTTTCTCCCTCATGGTGTGTCAGCTGACCTAGCTGTCACTCAGTCCCTCGTGGGGCTGCAGGTGTCCCTGGAATAAGTCCAAGGCTGGACACTCATTTTTCCCTCCTCCCTTAGGAGAGAGTTCTAATCTTATCTATGCATCATTTGTCATGTCAGGCTATCAGCCTGGCATTTCAATGTGCTCTGCAATGAAATTTGGCTTTCTAAACCTAAGAAAACTACAAAATGTGTCTTAAAACCACATGGATCAAATGTCACCTTAAAATCAAGACAAGGTCGCATGTGGAAACCATGACACTCCGCATATTCCTGGTTGTATGTGACAAGAAATATACATTTCTTTATTACAATCAATTGATCAGGTACCAAGGAATACTACTGGTGATTCCTTAGCTTGTGGAAATTCACTACTGTCATTTACTCTGTTGTGCTTATGAAGTTTATAGTTTATGAAGTTGCATTTTCATTGGCCTATGCATGAAACAGGTTTATGGCTATAGATATAGATATATACACAGTGGGTTTGGTATCAGGCTGTGAAGCTGAGCTTCAGAGTTCAATTCTGCCTGTGCCTCCTTGGCAGAGGCTGGACATGATGATCCATAGACTCCCTTCAAGGTCAGTTGTCATTGTCATTGCCATTGTCATGGTTGTGGTTGTCGCGGTCATGGTTGCCGTGGTTGTGGTTGTCATGGTTGTGGTCTTGGTCATGGTGGTCATGGTGGTCATCATTGTGGTGGTCATCGTGGTCGGTGTCGTCGTCGTCGGCGGCATCTTTAGAGTATTTGTAAAACTCTAAACTTCCTTCTATTTAGATTCTAGATTTGATGCACATGGAAAACAACACAATTGTTTGTACAGAATATATTAAAATGGGTTGGATCCAGAGTTCATCATACTTAGAGACCAATTTAATTTACACATGTCTAGTTAAAATCTCATTGGATCTGATATAAGTGTGACAAAATCTGGTTCTAATCCAACAAAAATAACTTTTGGATAAGGTGACTTTCATATTCCTATTACTAAGTTGGTTAAATATTAGTTGGATAAGGCTACAATTAGATGTGGTTTTGAAGCTATTTGAGTGTTCATGCACCTTCAACCATTCCTTGTCATTTTAAGAAAATGGCATGTGGGTACTGCAGAATTTTGTCCTGAGACCAGCGTTGTTCAATCTTTTTCTGAATTATTTGCATAAGGATGCAGAGAGAATGCTTCATCTTATCTGCAGAAGACACCTAAGTGGGAAGTATAACTAATAGTTCAACAGACAGACTCAGAATTCATAATAATAATAATATCATGTCAGAAATTATTCGGGGTTGAATGGATTTTTGCTGGAGAAACTCCGCCCAGGGGACATCTGAATGAGGCTCCTTTCATGTCCGCAAGAGCTGGGACAGAGATGGGTGCTCAATCCGTCATGCAGTACCTGAGTCTCGAACTGCTGACTTGCCAGCCTTCCAGCTAACAAGGCGAGCTTCTTAACCACTGAGCCACTGCAGACCCTAGGATTCAAAATAACCTGAACAGATTGAGGAATTTAGAGGTGTGTGTGTGGGGAAATACTCCAGGGATTGTCATCACCAAAGTCAAAGGATGGGACCTAAAGTACCAGCAAATTTTTGCCTCTTCTTGCTAGTAATTAATCCTTTATAGAGGCAGCCCCCCTTTTGAGAACAGAAGAAGAAAACTGCACTGGGGGGCTACCAGGGGATGGTGTCAAAAAAGGGGGGGACACAGCCACATGTGAAAACTCAGGTGAATCAGATTGAATCCAAGGATCCCAGGCTTTGCAGAGAAGAAAACACAGAAGGATGTTGGAACACAGACCAAAATTATACAACAGTTCCCTTATTTTTCTTTTTTTCAAAAAACAAGAGCATAATAACATTCTCCTATCATGCAAGACAGGTAATGATTTTAAAAAGCATCATACATTGAGGTTTTTTAAAAATAATTTTGTTAATTCTTTTTGAAAAGGTGAACTCATTTTGGCTCATGGGGGATGAAGTATGACACTGCAAGGCCCAAGCAAAAAAATCTCTAATTTACTTCCCCAAAAGGGAGAAATAAATTAAAAATACCCTTTGATTTCTCCTCTCTCTCGCTACCACCAATTAGTCTGTCTTGATTGCTAGACTGAAGAAGCAAAAAAGGAATTAATGTGCTATTAGATGACATTAAAGGAATGCAAGCTGAAGCACGACTACGTTGGGTGCAGTATTCTTGTGGGAATAGTATTTCTTCTATAATTATTCATGACATTGTTTGATTTCAGAATGACCTTTCTTGCTTTATTGTTTTCTTTGACGTATGCCTAAATTTGGATAATTGATTTCCCCCTCTCTGTGTAATAATGTGTTGCAGGAGCTCTGTCGATGATATATGACTCTGTCTGTATGTTTTCCTCCTCATTTCTATCAAATGTAATTTGCTAGTCTTTATGCTGAAATATCCACTGTAAAGAAAAGCTAGCTTTCCAAGCAAAAAAAGGGGCTCATGTAGATAAAAGTTGTGACAAAGTGAGAAAACATTGTTTCTCATATAATTCTTGGGCTTTGTTCAAGATGGGATTTCTGTACCTGGTGAAAATAAATTAGTCAGTCATGACCTGAAATGCTTCAAATTTGCAAACAGACTAGAAGCTTAGAATGATAAAGTCTCACTGTTTCCATTCAATGGTCTGAAGATGGCAATCCTCTTTGCAGGCGCACCCCCCAATAACGGACTCAGACACCATTGAAAGTGGATAACGGCATTGGGCCACATTTATTGATTCATGCCCTAGTCCGAATTATAAATTTGTATTGGTAAAACGACCAATCATAATTCTTAAGGCAAGCAGGCCGAAGTAACACTGGTAAGGTACCACCCAAAATTGCCAACGGCAATTGGTTACAATGTATCAATTTGTATCAATTTGTTTGTTGACAACAAACAAATTGTTGACCGTAGTCAATATCTAACTCATGACCCCACCCTCTGACTCGTATCCGTGAAATCACGGGGTGATGCATGCTGGCTAGCTATCGCCATCACCCCTTCGCCTGGTTCGTCGTTGACCGGACAACGTTTAACTAATTTATTCCTATCTAGTGTTGTCCAGTCAATTGCGAACCTGCCGGATACCTGTGGGTCATAACTGTTTACCTTACCAGTGCTACCCGCCCATGTGACCAAAGTCAACAGTAGTCGCAGAAGAACCCCTATATCAAACCATAGCAACAGTGTGGGATGGGCAAAAAAGCCAGGACCCGAAAGCCAATGTGGGTCCCAGCCAAAAATTCCCACCCGGCCCCGAAGCGACCAGAATATCACACTGTTAACTAGGGAGGGGGTGGAGGGGAAAAAACTTCTCCGCTCCGTCGCTTAGCTAAAATGGCAGCTCGGCTGCCTCATGGCCACCCCTTTTATAAGGGAGCTGGCCACGCCCTAAACTACCCGGATCATTCGTCCTGTGGGGGGGGCCCACAAAGAGCGTGGCGGCCATTTTGGCGCCGCGCTTGCATTGCAGGTGCACCCCCCAATAACGGACTCAGACACCATTGAAAGTGGATAACGGCATTGGGCCACATTTATTGATTCATGCCCTAGTCCGAATTATAAATTTGTATTGGTAAAACGACCAATCATAATTCTTAAGGCAAGCAGGCCGAAGTAACACTGGTAAGGTACCACCCAAAATTGCCAACGGCAATTGGTTACAATGTATCAATTTGTATCAATTTGTTTGTTGACAACAAACAAATTGTTGACCGTAGTCAATATCTAACTCATGACCCCACCCTCTGACTCGTATCCGTGAAATCACGGGGTGATGCATGCTGGCTAGCTATCGCCATCACCCCTTCGCCTGGTTCGTCGTTGGCCGGACAACGTTTAACTAATTTATTCCTATCTAGTGTTGTCCAGTCAATTGTGAACCTGCCGGATACCTGTGGGTCATAACTGTTTATCTTACCAGTGCTACCCGCCACACGGAGGGGCTTCAAAGAAGGCCTGACGCCCCCCCCCAGACCGTCAGCTCGGTCAACAGGCCTGCTCGCCAATCACCCAACAGGAGGTCCATACCTCCTCGCGACAGATGGACCCCATCCCCTGCATACAAATCATAATTTTCTAGGCCAATAGCGGGGTGACGACTGACCCGTCCCCAAGCCTTGTCGGCAAGGAATCGCGCCACCGCCCTATTGACCGCGCGCCTAGCGCGGTCAAGGGCCATGAGGTCAACTCCTCCTCTGTAAGAATGGCGCGGGACCATGTCCAACCAAACCAAGGTTGCGGGAGGCCAGACGTAGTGCAAGTAGGCGAGGTCCTCGCAAATCGCATGCTTGAGCGACAAGCCAGTGACCTGACCCAAATCGTTGCCCCCCAGGTGCATGATGAGAATGTCAGGCGGGGCAGCACTTCTGCCTGAGAAAAGAAAAGGCAGCAGCTCCCGCCATAACATCCCAGGCTTACCATGCCATGTGAGACTGGCGTGTTCACCCAGTCCCAGTCGGGGTCCCCACTCTGTCGCCGCAGCGTAACGCGCTGCCCTTTGCACGTAGCTGTGGCCCACCAGCCATACTGTCACCGGTGTAATACGACACCCAGGGTCTGTAAGAAAATTGAGGGAAAAAGGAAGTAAGGTGACTGAATTGGTACTCACGGCGGAAGTGGGCGCACATAAAACTGAAAACATTGTGAACCCCACCTCCCCATGCTGCGTATGTCAGCCCCGGAGTACCCAAAAGCAGCTGCTGTAGAGGCTGCCCCAATACGGAATGAATGTGTGCCATAACGGGCACCTGGTAGGCCCACCCTGGCGAGGGCTCTGCCTGTCACCTTCCAAAACTGAAATTTAGTAAGGGGAGACCCATCTTGGTGACAGAAAAACGGGCCTCGGTGCGTGCCACGCAGTGCAAGAAACTCCTGTAGGGCACCAACCGGACAGATGTCTGCCAAAGAACACCGTAGCAGTCTCACACCACTGCCTGCGCCCTGCTGATCAGTCTTAGAGGAGCGTATCCTCAACTGGGCCCAGTCTTTGGCAACATAGACATCTTCGAGTTCCAGTGCCCTACAACTTGCATCCGCCTTAGACAGCATCACAAGTTCGCTGATGCGGAGCGCTCCAAAAAATGCCACCGTTGTGGCTGCATGAAAAAGGGCTGCCTCATAATGATCAAAACAGAGGCCTGGCCAGCCCCGGGCCAACAGGGTAAGAACCCCTGGGGAAATAGGGTGCCGGTCGTCCGGGCAACGCCCGCGCTCACGCACCCACCCTTCCAAAACATGTCTCACACGGAAGTCAGAGGTGCTGTCCACATGACCCCTCACCTTGGCCATGAAAGCCAACGCCGAGAGCTTGGATGCTATGGTGCGAGGTGCGAGGCCCTGGGAATGCAGGTGAACCGCAGAACATGATCCACCGGGATAGGCCAGGTCTCTGGCAGGTGAAATTGGGCAGAAAATGCCCTATAAGAATTAAAAGCTTGTTGATACGCCTTACGCGTGCGGGGCGCCAGTGACAGGCCGATCGCCCGGTTCACCTCTCCCTGCCAATGGTCCATATCTCGTCCGGGAGTGGCGAGGGAAATTCCTCCGCATCCGGGGCCAAGGCACGGAACCGGGAGATCTGCAAGCGGGACAAAGCGTCGGCAATATCATTATTAACCCCTGGGACATGCCTAGCCCTGAACAAAACGTTGAGGCGCAGGCAGCGCAGCACAAACTGGCGCACTAGGTCCATAACCCTGGGCGATTTGGAAGTCTGTGCATTGACAATGTGGACAACAGCAGCGTTGTCACACCAGAAATGCACGACCGAGTTGGCCCATTCCTCGCCCCACAGCATCAAAACCCCCAGGATAGGAAAAAATTCAAGGTATGTGAGATCACGCAGGCGACCAGTGCCTGCCCAGGCCGGTGGCCACCCACCATAGGCCCACTTCCCATTGAAGTACATCCCATAACCCAGGGATCCTGAGGCATCAGACTGGATCTGAAAATTTGGGGAAGCCAGGAGGTCAGACCTCCAAAATGAGACCCCATTGAACTCCCTCAGGAACTGTAACCAGACGAACATGTCTGCCCTGATACCCCGGGTAATCCTGACTCTATGGTGGGGCCTGGATAACCCTGTCATGGCGTCGCATAGGCGCCGAGCAAAAGCCCTGCCCGGTGCGACCACCCTGCAGGCAAAATGGAGGTGACCATGTAACACTTGGAGTTCCCTCAGCGATGCCTTGCGCTTGGCCAGCAAATCCAAGACGAGGGCCACTAACCGGGACACCTTGTCCCCCGGTAACCTAGAAGCCTGCGCTACTGTGTCGATCTCCACCCCCAGGAATACTAGCTTGTTAGATGGGCCCTCGGTCTTTTCGGGCGCTAAAGGGACACCGAGTTCCTCCATTAGCGTCTGAAATGTGTTGAGGAGACGTGTACACGTGTCCCAGCCCCGTTCACCCCCGAATAAAAAGTCATCCAGGTAATGGGCTACAGACCGGGACCCAGACCTGCGGACGAAAGCCCACTCCAGGAAGGTACTGAAACGCTCAAATGCAGAGCATGATATGGAACAGCCAAAAGGCATGGCCTTATCAAAATAATATTCGCCCCGAAATTTGAAACCCAGCAACTCGAAGTCGGCCGGATGCACCGGCAGTAGGCGAAAAGCCGACTTGATGTCGCATTTAGCCAGTAGGGCACCCGGGCCGCACGAGCGCACCATGCGCAGCGCGTGGTCAAAGGATGTATACCTGACCGAACAAAGGTCATCAGGGATAGCATCATTGACCGATCGGCCGGCCGGGTAAGACAAATGATGAATAAGGCAAAAATCGCCTAGCGACTTCTTAGGAACTAAGCCTAGGGGCGATACCTTAAAATTGGGGAACGGGGGTGCAGGGAAAGGGCCAGCGACCCTGCCCGCATCAACCTCCTTCCTAATGCTGGCAGCAGCCACCTCCTCCCTTCCCCTAAGAGATAAAAGATTGGGGGCATCCTGAGGGGACCTATCACCCATGAAAGGGATACGGAACCCTTGCTGAAAGCCTCGAAGGAGATACTCCGCATCCTCCCTCTTCGAGTACGAAGTGAGCCAACGCTCCAACATACGCACATTAATTGGGGAGGGGGCCTTTTGGTACACTACCCCCATCTGCGGCAGTCTTGGCAGCCCACTGTCCACCCTTCCCTCTGCCACGCGTCCCTCCAGGCCTGGGACACGCAGAGGCTGCGTGGGGGCCCGCACAGGTGGGACACTCATGCCTGTACTTGCAATTTTTCCTATTGCAGGAACCATTGGACGAGAAAGTCCAGCACAGCAGGCGGGCTGGAACCCCCTGCCCCGCCACCTGGCGGGGAACCTGAGCTGGAGCCGCTCGCTGGACCGCATGTCCGCAATGGTATCTCTCCCCTGGCGCGGGGCGCGTGGGCGTCATGTACAGAAGCCAAAGCCTCTGGCACGGCTCATCCCACCTCATCTCGGGGTGCAGGGGAATCCGCATACGAAATTCCTCGTCATAAGCCAACCACGACAGGCCCGGAAAATCGACCATCGCCCTATAGATGTTGTCCAAATATTGGACCATCGGAATAGCCAAATCCGGCCGCGCTCTCAAGTACACTGCCATGTAGATTAAATAAGCCGGCAGCCAGTTGGCCCAGGTACGTGGTGGCTTGCGACGACGTGCTTGCTCCTTATCCTTCTCGTCCTGCCCCTCCCTCTCCTCCTTGGTGGGCTCTCTGTTTAAGAGGGAGAAGATATCTACATACTCCCCCCGCCATATCTTTTCTCTGGTGGCTGGTGCTAGGTGGTCACCCAGTGGCAAAGAATATCCCGCCGTCGGCAAGGCCGAAACCGGGATTGCAGACAACGCGGGCATCTGAAAAGGGGCCTGTGCTGGCCCCGCCACCCCCAATACATTCCCGGCAGGGTAGGGAACACCTGTAACCCCAGGGTTCTGGGTAGCAGTCGTCATCGCCAAGTGGGCCGCCGGCGGCTGGGCCACCGCACCACCCGCACGAGGCCAAGGCCATTGGAAGGACCCCCCGTAGTGGCAATGTGTGTAGGTGTATTGGCTTGTACTGCATACTCACATGTTGCTCATCATCGGGGCCTGACCCACACCTGGTTGCTGGCCGGGGAGCTGCGAGGCAGTGGCCGAAGTTGCGCCACGCGCCTGCAGCAGCTCGACCCGTCCCGTCGCCTGCTGCTGCCCTACCGACGGCGCCTCGAAATGAACCCCACAAGTAGCCCCAGCATGGCTGGCCCGAGCCAAGGAGGCCTCGAGGGCCGCCACGCGGGCCAGTAAGGCCTCCACGCTGACCTGGGGCCAAGGGCCGGCCGGCCCGCCTGTTAGAGGCGCGGGTACAGGTCCCTGTACCCCAGGACCCGAATAGGGCCATTGTCCAACACCGAAGCCCGGAAGGGTCGGTGCAGGCACCCGCCAAGGCAGGGGGCCGCACCACCCCCCAAGGCCAGAAGACCCCGGAGGGAGCTGCGCCACAACTGCTGTAGGCCCAGCAGACTGGGCAAAGCCAGGAGCGGTGTCCACCGCTTGCGGGCCGCGGGCCACAGTCCCAACCGAGCCCGTGCTTGGGTCTCCCGCTCCCGTCCAAGGGGTAATCGACCCCATTCCGCCGGGCCCGGCAGGTACCGGCAAAGGCGGCTGCTGGGGAGGCGCCACCGTGGTCCTCCGACCCGGATTGCGCCTCCTACCCGTGCGAGCCGCACTCGAAAGCGCCTTCTTCTTCGGAGGCATCTCGCTCAAGGCAAAAAGAAAGCCGAAAGAGAAGATTCGCCGCCAAAAAGGCTTCCTAGCTAGGTAAGGAGCGACGGAGACACAGGGAAAAAACTTCTCCGCTCCGTCGCTTAGCTAAAATGGCAGCTCGGCTGCCTCGTGGCCACCCCTTTTATAAGGGAGCTGGCCACGCCCTAAACTACCCGGATCATTCGTCCTGTGGGGGGGGCCGCAAAGAGCGCGGCGGCCATTTTGGCGCCGCGCTTGCATTCTATTAACATGTATTCTGCAGTCAAAATTTCTGTTTGAGTATAAACAGCTCATTTTAATATATGGTCCAAAGCCTACTGCATTGGGTAAAATTCTATGTAACCTGTAGTGATTAATAGTGGTGTGTTGACAAAGTGCTGGGCCACATCTCAGTTGTGTGCCTGGTCAGGTATCTCACTGTGCTGCTAAAAGGAACCATGGCACCTTGTCAGCTGGAACAGCAATTTATAGAATCCCTATGCAAAGACCTTAAGATTCTAGTCAATATATTTAAATTATGATTTTTCCATTTGTATTAATGTTGTATGTATCTTCCCTTTCAGATATTTCCCCTCTCTTTCTGTTGTATTTGCATGCAAAAAAATATTCTGGAAAGAATTATGTTCTGAAGCAGAGAAATGCTATGACCTATTATTTCTGCAAGCTCACAAGATTGTCATCAAGAAAGCAGAAATTATCTTATTTAAAACAAAAGTACTTTCACTTGGGTTAGGAGGAAATGAATACATTCATGTGCAAGAGAAGAAAGAATCCATCCATATGAGCAACAGATCTCTCTCTCTCTCTCACACACACACACACACACACACAGAGAGAGAGAGAGAGAGAGGGAGGGAGGGAGGGAGGAGAGATAGAAAACAATTGGATGTCTGCCCTGAAGCTGTCTTTGGGTTACAGTAGGAATGATTTGTTGTAAATTTTAATGAAAGCTGTACTCTTTCATTTTTGTTTTCTTTCACTGGTTGATGACAGAGAGCTTCTAAAACCTCAAAGATTCTTGTTTGTGAAAATAGATTACTTGAAAGTTTTATGTTTCTTTCATTTTACTGCTTCCATGGAATCCTTCTTTCACCCTTCTTTTAGCAAATCACCTAAATGATTTTTCATCCAATAGCATAGCACAGGGATGCCCAAACTATGACCCACAGGCCAGAAGAGGAAGTAAAACACATGTCTGTGTGCATAACACACCTGAGTACATGCATAACACTGTAAATAACCTGTGGCTGTCGTAAACATGCTTATGACAGCTACAGGCCATTTATGGTAGCGTTATGTGCATGCATGGGTGCGTTATGCACCCACACATGCATGTTTTATTTCTGCTTTACTTTATGTGACTGGCCTGCAGCATGAAAAGTTTGGGCACCCCTGGCATAGCAAGCAATGTCCAAAGGGAAATGCATTTTGGATTTGTGAAGGGACCTGGATTGGTTACAACACAATGAGGAGAGTTTTTCTTTTCTTCAGTTGATGCTTGGTGTGTGCTGGGCTCTTTGTGCCCTCCACCTTAGACTGTGCTGCCTGTTCTCCTAATTCTGTGCCACTGTCTTGAATCCTTCCATTTTCCCCATTATTAACTTGTATTATTGTTGTTGTCGTCATCGTCATTGTTGTTAAATTGATTAATTACAGTTTCTTTGGCTATTTTTGCCATTGTAACCAGGCAGCTGACATGTGCCAGCATATTTCCTTGGAATTATTTCTTGGAATCCCTCTCCAACCTGTTTCATTTTGGTTTTTCATCTCTTATGTATTTGTTGACCCTTTTTATTCTTGGGAAAAAATTACTGCTGGGCTTGGCCTAACTGCTGCTGCCTACTGGAGTTGAAGAAGAGAAGAAAAAGCGCCAAGTGGTAGAGGATGCAGAAATCTCCCCATATAATAGTAGTTTTGTTTGGGAGTGGAGCTTTGATTGTACTGTATTTTTGTCTCTGTTTGGTTGCTTTCTTTTACTGGTTTTTGAGAAATGGCACTGTGTGTGCTTATGTGTGCATACATGTGTGCATGTGTGTGTTATTATGTTTTGCTATTTTTTCCTATGTTTGTTTTTTGGGAATTGATTTTCCTATTTCAATGGTATTTAAAAATTGTTTTTCACTGTTTTGTGGTGTTTTTATTCTATTAAAAGGAATATATTTTGCTAGGTTTTGGGTACTCTTTTGTTTACTTCTTTGGGGGTATATGAGCCAGGTCAGTAGGTTTGGTTACAATTTCGGTGTACTACCAGGCTGTGTTGGTGAGTTGTTGTCAGTTGTACTGTTATCTGCTTCTGGAGTAAACTGATTCTCTGTTGCCTTCCCTTGGCTTTTTTGAAGTAATTTTAAAGAGTTCTTTAGGGCTTTCAGAGTGCAAGAACAAACCACAGAAGAAACCTGAAATGAATTCTCCAAAAGAGGTTTTCCCTTTCATGTGAAATGAAAGTACCATTGCATGAAAAAAATACAAAAATGAAAGTGAGCCCCCTGAAAGAACCTGAAATAAAAACAAATATGAAAAATATTGCCATGCACATTGCTAGGTTACAGTTCCCTTGAGGGCCAGCTTTATAAATTGAACCCTGGAATTAATAAATTTTTGGTGCTCCCATCCAGCAGAATTCATTTTTATGTACTAAGATGAAACCTGCTTGTTTGATCTCAAAGGTCATTATGAACAGACATTCATTCATGCAATTGATTGTTCCTCTAATTGCCCCACTGTAGCTTACTCTAGAGACGGAGGGTTTCTAGTAGAAAGGGATGACTTTTCTCATTTTTCCGCTGGTGGAGGAGGAAAGAATTAGTTGGATAGATTTGTTTCTACTGTAAAAGTAAAATGTTGTTTTTCCAAAACTCTGGAAGCTGCCCTATTTGCATTTGACTCAGAGCCTGCACTTCAGATGAACCCCGGGGGGGGGGGGCTATTCAAAAATGAGAGAGATGGAAGAAATGAATACTTACCATGTTCATGACCATCACTATTTATTGAAAGTGGGGTTGTGCTGGGTGGGATATTTTTCTCTGTGTGTTCAGTTGGGATTTCTAGACCACTAGAAAAGCCTGAGCTGTGGGGTGAATGTTAAATGTGTTCCTTGGGACTACACATATTCCTGCATTATAGTCAGTGTCCTGAGAGTAAAGAGAGTGCACTGCATTACAGAATTATTTTCCCCCAAAAGCCCTAATGGGCTTTACCTTTCAAAAAGCTTCCCAGTAGTTTGTCAGGTTGCTGTACATCAAGAAATACAATTGATGCCAGTCCAAAGGGCAATTTTAGTAATTCAGCCTTTCCCCTGAAGCAAACATCAGACTAAGACAAAAATAGCAAGTGTGTGTGTGTGTGTGTGTGTGTGTGAGAGAGAGAGAGAGAGAGAGAGAGAGAGAGTCAGTTGGGTGGGAGACTAAAAGTGTTTGGTAGATATTGTAAATAAAAGTATTCTAGATGAGTTACTTTTGAGATGAGGTGATGGTATTACTGAAGCAACTGCAACAAGAGCTGATTGAGTAATTTAATCTTCACACATCCTGGTCAAAATCACACAATCCATGCCGAGGCTAGCCAAAGACATTTTGCTGATGGGGCAGAAGAAAAAAGAATGTCCTTTCATCACACACCAACACTTCTTCCCATGCTGGAATGCCCATTTTTCTTCACAGACAGTTAGGGCAGCAGGCCAGAATAGAAGAATAGCATAGGGCAAGGACTGCAGTGGCTCAAGTGGATAAGATGCTGATTGGGTGGCGGAAGGTCAGCAGTTCGTTTCCCGAGTATTACAGGACGGAATGAGCTCCTGTCTTTGTCCCAGCTCCTGCCAACCTAACAGTTCAAAAGCAAGAAATTGCAAGTAGATAAATAGGGACCACTTTGGTGGGAAGATAAACAGCGTTTCGTGCATTCTGGTGTCTAGTCATGCCTGCCACATGACCACAGAAATGTCTGCAGAAGCAGACAGCGCTGGCTCTTTGGCTTTGAAACAGAGGTGATCATTGAACCCTAGAGTCGGATATGACTGGCTTTCAAGCAAGGGAAACCTTTACCTTTACCTTAGCCTTAGGTCATTCACAATCCTCTTTCTCTTCTTCTCCTCTCTTCCAGCCTGAACAAGCAGCCCCGGGGCAGGAGTTCACAACCTTTTAAAGCCGGGGGCTGGGCCATGCTCCCTCAGACAGCTTTGGGGGCTAGGCAGCCATTTTGCCCTTTCTCCACCACATAGCACTTCCTGGTGTGGTGGAGGCAGTGCGGGGGGGGGCATGTAATGGTGGAGAATCCCTGGGCTAAATGAAACAACCCAAGGAATTCCTGTTGTTGTTGTCATTGTCTTTTCAGCATTTGTTGCTTGAGGCTGTTGGCTGCCTCTGTCAAATTATAGAGCCAGATGCAAATCACCCTTGCAGATTTGCACTCATCAGGAACTATCCGTCCACCAGATTTTTATATTTCACCCAATATTATGTGGTAATTGTTTTATAAATTAAATATTTCAAAATATGCATTTGAGTGTGTATTTTATTTCCACTTAAATATACACTTAAATAAACAAGATAGAGATTCTGTTGCAATATGGCACCTTGAGACATGCTGGGCCTTGGTGCTGAATTGGCTTGAGGAGAACAAACTGAAATTGAATCCTGACAAGGCAGAGATCTTTTTACTAGATGGCTGTCCAGACAAATGGTAGTGGTGGTGGGTTATCCCTAAATTAGATGTCTGGCCAGACATCCTGCTACAGTAATGGATTAGACTGTACAGTCAGCAACTTAACGCCAAGTGTTGGGTGGTGGTAAATAACCTGACTCCCTAAAGGGCCAATATCTATGAGCAGAAGAGCCCCTTTAGGTGGGGTGATGGTCCCCTCAGTGGAGGAAATGCCACTGGAAACCATCATATTGGGCCCAATGGCAAAATGAGCGGAGGAAGCTTTGATTCTCAATGGTAATGGAGGCAGAAGAGGCCATGCCAGATGGACTGACTGTGAGGTGCACCTTGTCCATCTCCTCAAGGCTGTGGCAGTCCATTGCAGTCTCAGTGTTAAATCATGCATGTGTCATTTCATATTGCTGCAGGAGATGGCTCTGGGGTCATAGTGTGTGGGTCACTTCATGGCAAGCTGGGATCCACCTTAAACAAATTCACTCCAGTAGTATTTTTCTTGATTGCTTCAGAGGGCGAAGGCAGCCCAAAACCTGCTGTCTCCAAGACCAGATCTCATGGCACCCTGGGGCAGGAAAAAACCCTACATATACTCGGATCGAGATGTGGCTGACAATGACACAATGGATTTATACTCCCCTTTAAAGATCAGTTATGTAGTTTGGGTGTTCTTTTCAACCTTGTTCCTCTAAGGCCTTGCATCACAGATACTCACACTAAAAGAGTAAACAACAACAACAACAACAAACAGGTCCTTCTTGACTGTGATTCCAACATTATGAAACTCCTTTTTGTGTTCAGGGAATGATGAAGTAGACGAGTGAAGTAGTGAAATTCAGCTCTTTATTAGTGGGGTTTGAACACAGTTTGGATGGGGCAAAACTCAGACGTATATCTATACCTATAAATCCAAGGGTTAACCATTGGAACTTGCTAAACGTTTCTGCACCAGTTAATCCTATCCCATATCAAGCCTCCAGCACTTGCCCGAACCCGGTATGGAGGTTACTGAAGGGTTGAGAAATGAGCCAGTGGGGCAAGAGCCCCTTGAACGCGAACAAAGGGAAAGAACTTCAATTCCCAATGCTCTTTGCGCCGTGCCATGCCACAGTCAATCAGGCTGAGAGGCACAGAGCAACAAGAACATTGGGAAACACGGCACAGCCAATTAAAATCGAGCCGAAGGAAAAAAAACCACCGCATGAACGCAAACCACAAATGCAAAACTACAAGTCCCAGCGTCCTGCGTGCCGTGAGCGAGCAGAATGCTGAGAAAGCAAGCGCATGAAAATAAAATTACAAAGCGCTAACAATAATACAACAAGCTCATTGGCTAACTGTGTGCACATTTTTGATCCACTTATTTACATAAGAATAGGTACATGAGAAATGATACATTCTGCTCCTGTCAAAAAACACAGTTAACATACATAACATTCTCCCCCCCCCCACCCCCAGGTAAAAACAAAATCCTTTAACAAGGATGGCGGTCTAGTTTCCCTTCTGGGTCGGACGCTTGGCTGAGCCGGCTCAGGGGCTCGTAGGATGGACGACCTGCCTGGAGTGAGGGATTGACTAGAGGGGGAGGATTGTAAACCCAAATTTAAGCCCCGTTTGTCAGATGGAGGAGCAGGGGATCACTCAAAACCAAAATCTAATTCTGTGGATGAATAAGACAACTCAGGGTCCCTCCTGTGTGTACTAAGAGTGCAGGGCGACTCTGAACAAAATTGGTCATAATCAATAAAGGAATCCAGAATGCTAGGCTGGGACAGTGTAGCGGTACACCTGGCCAGAATAGGGGAGCATTCCACAAATTCCCCTTGAAATCGGTTCCTTGAAGACACTTTTGGGTCAATGTTGGCTGGCTGCTGACTATTACCTCTGCCCCCTGGGTTTAAATGGGTGGGGGCTAACCCTAACGTTGAGTGTCTGTATTCGTCTTGTGGGTCCAGTACTCTGGGTCTCAATTGATCCGCATGCCTCCTCCAGATCAGACCAGTGGCTGTTTCGATTCTGTAAGAAACAGGACCAGTTTGATCGATCACGAACCCAGGCATCCACGTAGGGCTACCAGCTGCATAATTGCAGCAATGTACAGGGTCTCTGGGCGAGAAACCCTTCTGGCGTTGGATCGCTATATTTGTGCCTTTGTCCTCCACCCTAGAGGGATCCAATCTGTCCAGCAAGGATGATAGTTTCCTTCACTAAAGCAATTCAGCAGGGGACAGCCCTGAGGCAAGGGGGGGTGAGCCTATATGTGAAAAGAAACTGGCATAACTGGAGCTCCAAATCCCCTTCACCCAGACAATGAAGTGCGTCTTTAGTTGTGCGCACCTGCCACTCTACCTGGCCATTGGTGGCCGGGTGGAATGGGGCACCAGAGATGTTCCTAATTGCATTCCTTTCCATGAAGGATTGGAATTCTGCAGATGTGAACGTGGGCACGTTGTCAGACAGCAGCACATCTGGAAGTCCAAATGCTACAACAGCCTTCTTAGGTGCATTATTGTTGTGGCTGAAGTAGTATTAGGCACCCTAATCACTTCCAGCCACTTAGAGAATGAATCCACAACCAACAAAAATAGGGCACCCCTAAATAGGCCTGCAAAATCTATGTGCAACCTGGACCACGGGCCCCGAGCAGAATCCCATTCCCGAGAGGGAAGGTGGGATTGCTCTGGGCAAGAGGATTGACAACGGGCACAAGTGCCAACCATTTGTTCTATGTGTTGGTCCAGTTGAGGCCACCAAAAGTAGCTACGGGCAAGGGCTTTGGAACGGACAATTCCCGGGTGATTTGTGTGAAGTAGATGTAAAACCTTTTGCATGAGAGTGATAGGAATGACCACCCACTGGCCCATAGAAGGCAACCTCATTCCACTGACAGTTCCAAATGCTTGCGGTGGAATGTTCTGAATTCCTCAGCTAGAGGAGAGACAGGCCAGCCTTTTTGTACCCAAGACATTACTTTAGTCAATGTTACATCCTTGGCCATAGCCTTGGCTATATCTGAGGGGATGACTGGGGGCGAGACAAAAGCCTCAACCATAAGGACCTGGTGGTCGCTTTTGATCTCGCAATTGGCTTCCCTGACTACTGGCAGTGGAGAACATGACAGGGCATCAGCGTGACTGATGTTCTTGCTGGGCCTGTGCTCCAAAATAAAATTGTATGCATTTAGGAAAATTGCCCAACACAACATCCTTGGGGACAGAAGTTGAGGCGTGGGCTTCCCCTTGACAAAGATTCCAAGGAGGGGCTTGTGGTCAGCTTTGTTGTTGTTGTTCAGTCGCACAGTCGGTTCCGACCCTTTGCGACCCTATGGACCATTGCTCTCCAGGCGCCTCTGTCCTCCACCATCCCCCTCAGCCCTCCCAGCTCTGTGCCCATTGTGTCTACAATGCCATCTAGCCATCTCATCCTTGGCCTCCCCCTTCTTCTTTTGCCCTCCACCTTTCCCAACATCAATGCCTTCTCAAGTGAATCCCCCCTTCTCATTTGATGTCCAAAGTATTTTAGCTTCATCTTTACTATTTGACCTTCCAGTGAGCATTCAGGGTTAATTTCTTCTAAGATTGACCTATTTGTTCTCCTCGCTGTCCAGGGGACTCTCAAAACCCTCCTCCAACACCACATTTCAAAGGCATCTATTCTTCTGCGTTCAGCCTTCCTAATTGTCCAGCTCTCACATCCGTACATTACTACTGGGAAAACCATTGCTTTGACTATTCTAATTTTTGTTTTCAGTGTGATGTCTCTGCTTTTCACTATGTTCCCCAGGTTTCTCATTGCTTGTCTCCCAAGAATCAGTCGCCTTTTTATTTCATGGCTACAATCCCCATCTGCCGTGATCTTTGATCCTAGAAAAGTGAAATCTGTCACTGCTTCTACTTCTTCCCCATCTATCTTCCAGGAACTGATTGGGCCTGTTGCCATTATCTTGGTTTTCTTGATATTGAGTCTCAAGCCAGCTTTTGCACTCTCCTCCTTCAGCCCAATCAAGAGATTCTTTAGGTCTTCCTCACTTTCTGCCATTAGGGTTGTATCGTCTGCATATCTCAGATTGTTGATGTTTCTCCCAGCGATTTTAATCCCATATTGTGATTCCTCCATCCCTGCACTGCGCATTATGTGCTCTGTGTATAGGTTGAATAAGCATGGTGACAAAATGCAGCCTTGTCTTACTCCTTTTCCTATTCCAAACCACTCTGTCATTCCATGTTCTGTCCTAACTGTTGCTTCTTGGTTCATGTACAGATTTCTCAGGAGGCATATGAGGTGCTCTGGTATTCCCATCTCTTTAATTACTTGCCACATCTTGTTGTGGTCCACACAGTCAAATGCCTTAGTGTAGTCAATAAAACAGAAGTAAACTTGTTTCTGGTATTCCTTTGTTTTCTCCATGATCCAGCGTATGTTGGCAATGTGGTCTCTAGTCCCCCTGCCTCTTCTGAAACCTGCCTGCACCTCTGGTAATTCTCTTTCCACATGCTGCTGAAGTCTATCCTGTATTATCTTGAGCATCACCTTACTGGCGTGTGGGATGAGCGCGATTGTTCGATAATTTGAACATTCTTTGGCATTGCCCTTTTTTGGGATTGGGACGTATACTGATCTTTTCCAATCCTGTGGCCATTGTTTTGTTTTCCAAATCTGCTGGCATATTGAATGCAGTAATTTGACGCCGTCATCTTTTAGCGCTTTAAAGAATTCAACTGGGATACCATCATCTCCACTCGCTTTGTTGTTTGCAGTGCTCTTTAGGGCCTTTATGACTTCGCTCTCCAGGATGACTGGCTCAGGTTCTAATTCTTCATCATTGTGATTGTCAGGAGTGTTGAGATCCTTTTTGTAGAGTTCCTCTGTGTACTCTTTCCATCTTTTCTTAATCTCTTCTGCATCAGCTAGCTCCTTTCCTTCTCAGGCTTTGAGAGCGAAAAGGAATAGAATGCTACGGGGGCTTCCCTCCTGTCATTTAGTACATGGCATAACACAGCTCCCAACCCCACAGGGGATGTATCACACACAAGTACAACTTCTTTGTTAGGATCAAAATGAGTTAATACAGCATCTGAAGATAGCAGCCTTTTAAGTTCTAGGAACGCTTTCTCCTGGCAATGGCCCCTGTGCCAAACAGTATCTTTCTTAAGAAGCCAATGTAATGGTTCAGCAACTGAGGCTTTGCAATGGAGAAAAGTATGATAGAAGTTTAACAATCCTAGAAATGATTGCAATTGGGCTTTACATTTTGGCCTGGGTGCATTTCGCACGGCCGCCACCTTGGAGTCAGAGGACATGATAATTTGGGGTGTAATTCGGTACCCCAGGAACTCCTCTTCCTGTGCCAAAAACACACATTTGTCTTTTCTGAGACATAGACCAACCCTCTCCAAACATGAGAGGACTCGATTGAGCCTGGCCACTAGTTCAACGGTGTCCTTAGCAATGATCAGGACATCATCAAAATATGGCAGGACACCGGGCAAACCTTTTAAAATATGTTCTACAAGAGATTGTGATATTCCGGGGGCTGCATTCACCCCAAATTGTAGTCTAGTTACCTCAAATGCCCCCCTATGCATTACTATGGTCTGGGCTATGGCAGCAGCAGGAGACACAGTCAATTGTTGGTACGTCTGGGCAAGGTCAAGTTTTGCGAAGCAATTTCCTCCATGCAAGGAGGCAAGAAGGTGGCTTACCACGGGCACAGGATATGCGTTTGGGTGAATAGCTTTATTGATGGTACACTTGTAGTCAGCGCATATCCTGACCTCCCCGTTACTTTTCAAAGCAGTCACTATTGGTGTCTCCCACTCTGCGGAGTCCACCGGCACTAGGATGCCCTGCCCCACCAGTTTGTCCAGCTTGGCTTCTATCTTCTCCTTTAAACAAAGGGTTCCTGGTGTGGCTTCATCCGGATGGGCCGGATGGTTGGGTCAAGCTCAAAGTCCACAGGGGGTCCTTTGTATAATCCTAAATCCTTTTTCAACACCTCAGGATGTGCAGCACAAACGTCCCAGATTGGGTCAGCGTCTATTGCGTGAATGCAATTTCCCACCCCCAAGACCAGAATCTGGCAACCTTTCACATTTTGGAGGGAAGTTTTAAAAGATTTGAGCTTGGGCTGAGAGGCAGGGGGAATTCTCAAAAACTCCCGCTGTGGGATTATGGAAAAGGTAGTACCTGAATCTACCTCCATCTTGAAGGGGACGTCCTGCAGGCTCAGGTCTGCAAAGAAATGCTTGCTGATTATGCCCACTTGGCATGGCTCAGGCTCTGATAACATGGCTCAGGCTCTGATGGACGTTTTGTGGTGATGACTCTTATTGGACTCAGGTGCTGGTGTTCTTTGCTTTTGCTGTTGGCATACATTAGCAATGTGCCCTCGTCGCCCGCAGTTGTGGCATTCTGCAGTGCGGAAGGGGTCTTGCTGGGCTCCGCAGCCATCACACTTGCAAAGGATTTTTTCTCCCGATCATCATGGTGCTCTCGGTGCTTTCGTTGGACTGCTTGGACTTCTCCCTCTGTGTCACTGGACTCCGATGAAGAGGTGGAACCAGGCAATGCTGAGGAGGATGAAGATGAATTTTACTGAGCTTGCACAGCTGAGTCGGTGGCACTGGTGGTGGAGTGGTGATGCCGAAAAAGCTTGATGCCGGACTGTGCAGCTACCACCTCTTCTAGGACAGCCTTGAAAGTTAGCGTCTTCCTGAACATGAGGCAACATTGAGCATCTTTGTCCCTCATGCTGGCCAGCAGATGGTCCCGGAGTGCTTCTTCGATGCTGTCCTACTTGCACGGGGCAGCAGCAATGCACAGAACAGTGGCGTAGTCTGCAATGGACTCCCCAGGTCGCTGCTCCCTTCTGTGGAAGGCCACCCTGCCTGGGAAGATTGAGACCTCTGGCTGCAGGTGTTTCCTCAGTGCGGACATAATTTCTGCGAGCGGCACCACATCCACGTCCCTTGGGAGAACAAGGTGAGTTGCCAGCTCAAGCGTCTCAGAACCGCACTGAGCGAGGAAACAGGAGAGCTTCTGGTCTTCATCAGTGATCTTCTATGAGGCCATTGCATGGCAGAATCGGTGTTCGTATGTTGCCTATTTCTCTGGATGTGCTGGATCAAATGGGCTGATGTTGCTGCCGTGTGGGGACACCATCCCACCTTCATTGCCAGTTTCATGTTCAGGGAATGAAGAAACAGATGAGTGAAGTAGTGAAATTCAGCTCATTATTATTGGGGTTTGAACACAGTTTGGATGGGCCAAAACTCGAACTTATATACACTATAAACAGTAACAGTAACAATAATACAACAAGCCCATTGGCGAAAGGAGTGTGCACATTTTCGATCCACTTATTTGCATAAGAATAGATAATGAGAAAAGATACATTCTGCTCCTGTCAGAAAACACAGTTAACATACATAACACTCCTATTGCCTATTCAGTGGTGGTAAACCTTGGCTGTCCAGCTGTTCTTGGACTTCAATTCCCAAAAGCTCAAATCTGTTCACCTGCTGATCAGGGGTTCTGGGAATTGAAGTTCAAGAAAAGCTGGAGTGCCAATATTCGGCACCACAGGTGTATATGCTTGACCACCTTCCTAAAGATTTCAATCAGCTCCTTAAATCTGAGCTATTCAAAGAGTCAGGTAGAGGGTTCCTTCATTATTTAATTGACTATTATTACTCTGCGTTTGTTTTTTCTGTTTCCCTTGTTTGTAATATGACTCATTGTTAATGAAATGCTTTTGCTTTTCTATATTATTATCATTTGCTTTAATTGTACTATTATTGTTTACACTTGTTATGCTATTATTGTCAGTTTTATATTGGTTGTAAACCAGCCACAGTGGTAATATACTGTACAGATGAACCATACCTGTCAACCATCGCGTTTTGGCCGGGAAAGCACGTATTTTGCAATGCATTCCCGGGCCTCTCCCTTTTTTTCCAAATCCCATATTATCACGTATTTCAATTTTTTATTATTTACTAGCAGAGGTTACCCGGCGTTGCCGGGCTGTTTTAAATGGTGTTGGAAAGTTTTTGTTGTTGTTGTTAATGTTTGTAAAGAAGAGGTTAGTCTATAACTGAAATTTTTAAAATTTGTATTTATACAAAAAAAATTTGGTAGCCTGTTATAAACTGTGATGAGTTTTGTTTGGTGTTTTGGTTTTGTGGATGAAAAAAAGAATAAAGGATGACATACTTTTTCCAAAAAAATTATTTAACCCAATAATTTTTAGTATGTATGTACCGTAGGTAATAATTTAAAAAATGTGAATGTACATGTTTTTCACAATAAATGTTTTTAAACTGGTATTGATGTTTTTGTTTTTTATTTGAGTAAAAATTCAGCACAGGATTTTTGAATAGTTTTTATTTTATTTCATTGACATCTGTTTTTGATTTGTGTAAAATTGTGATTTTGTGTTATTTGTTTTTACTTGTTTTTACTCTTGGGGCCTTTTGTGTGGGGCTGTTGTGTCTTTTTGAATTTTTTTTTACTATTGTGGGCAGCAAGTGCTGCTGGTAGGGGTTATCTTGTATTTTGACTGTTTTTCTCTCGTGACCTCTGGGTGGAGCTTCTTCCAGTAAGTAGTCTCTTTCTTTATTCATTTCTTTTCCAGTCGTTGTGGTGTGAGGTCGTGTGGTGGTGAGTTGGCTGTTTTTCTTTATTTGGGGTGATAGTGGTGGTTGAATTTTGTGGTATTTGGCTGGGTGCTGGGTGTGTTTGGAAATGTTTGTTGTTGTTTACTTTGTATTGTTTTGGTGTTATTTTTGTTTATTTTTGTGTGTTTTTGAATGTTTTTGATTGTTTGTTTTTGTGTTTCTTGGTGTCCTACGGGGGGATCCCATCTCTGCCATCTCCCCTGGCTCTGGAAGGCTTGGGGGGACAGACCCCTTTTTTCCCCCCAAACCTACCAGACTCATGGGACTCAGGAGAGGGGATCGAATCCAGGCCACCCTCTGATATTAAAAGGGAAATCTCAATTGTGATTTCCCCGTTAATATCGGGGGGGTGAACCCCCTTCTCCGCTGGCTTCCTTGGGTTTAGGAGGGTTGGGTGGAGAAAAGGGGTCTGTCTCCCCAACCCTTCCAGACCCTGGAAAGCCATCGGAGAGGGAGATTCCCCCCCCCCCAAACTCTGTTTTTAAAGAGAAGTAACCGCTTGGTTTCTTCTATTTAATATGGGGCGTGTGTGTGTGTGGGGAGGGGAATCCCCTCTCTGCCAGGTCCCCTGGGGTCAGGAGGGTTGGGGAGACAGACCCCTTTTGTCCCCCCAAACCTTCCAGACTCATGGGACCCAGCAGAGGGGATCGAATCCAGGCCACCCTCTGATATTAAAAGGCAAATCTCAATTATGGTTTCCCTTTAATATCAGTGTGTGTGTGTGGGTGTTGTGATCCCCCTCTCCGCTGGCTTCCTTGGGTTTGGGAGGGTTGGGTGGACAAAAGGGGTCTGTCTCCCCAACCCTTCCAGACCCAGGAGAACCATCGGAGAGGGGGATTCCCCCCAAAATCCTCCATTTTTAAAGAGAAGTAACCACTTGGTTTCTTCTCTTTAATATGGGGGGGGGGGTGTGGAGGGGAATCCCCTCTCTGCCAGGTCCCCTGGGGTTAGGAGGGTTGGGGAGACAGACTCTTTTTGTCCCCCCAACCCTCCCAACCCCACGGGAGCCAGTAGAGAGGGGGAGCACAACACCCCCACCCAGTGATATTAAAGGGGAAACTCCGATTAGGAGCTTCAGGTGCCGTTGGGGAGGGGGGCTTTGGTTCCCGCGGCTTGGCGGACTTGCTCTCCCGGTGTTTTTTTTTTAATTTTTGCGCGCCGGCTTCCTCAGCGTTCTACGTGCTCATGGCATGCAGGACGCTGGGGCTTGTAGTTATTGGTTTGTGCTTTGTGTTTGTGCTGCGTTTTTTTTAAAAACGGTTTTCTTTTGATTGGCTGCGGCGCATTTCCGAACATTCCTTGCACCGCACCTCTCAGCCTGATTGGCTCTGGTGCGGCACGGCTCAAGGAATGTTGGGAAATGAAGTTGTTTCCCTTTTTTTGCGTTTGTGGGGCTGTTGCCCCACTGCCTGTTTTCTCAATCCTTTGTTGACCTGCGGACCCAGATCGGCCGTGTGCATGAAAGGTGAGTGCAGGCAAGTAGGGCGAGGCATAGCAACCTATAGCAAGTTCCAATGGTTAACCCTTGGTTTTATAGGTTAAGATTTATTTTTATACTTAAACATGGTGCTGGGAAACACGGCACCCTTCTCACTGTGTGCCGGTGCAGGGCAGGAGGTAAGTCACCACCTAACTACCATATTTTCCTAGCCACCGCCATGAGGCTTTCGGAGCCAGTCAGGGACCGCTCGGAGACCACCACCCCCAGCCATGTGTGAGGAGGAGGAGGAGGAGAAGCTGAGCGGCGGGAAGGGCAGCTACTGCTGCCGCCATGAGGCCTCCTTCCAGAGCCGGGCTGGGGCCACCCAGAGACCACTACCCCCAGCTGTGGATGATGATGATGAGGAGGAGCTGAGTGGCGGGAAGGACAGCTACTGCTGCCGCCACGAGGCCTCCATCCAGAGCTGGTTGTGGGCTGCCCAGAGACCACCACCCCCAGCCGGAGGTGAAGAGGAGGAAGACCAGCTGAGCGGCCCCCGGCTCCAAAGGCCTCACGGCGGTGGTGGCAGTAGCTGGTCTTTCAGCCACTCAGCTCCTCCTCCTCCTCCTCACCCCTGGCTGGGTGGTGGTGGTCTCTGGGTGGCCCCTGCCTGGCTCCGAATGGAGGCCTTGCGGCGGCAGCGATAACTGACCTTCCAGCTGCTCAGCTCCTCCTCCTCACCCCCGGCTGGGGGGGGTGGTCTCTGGGTGGCCCCCACCTGGCTCCGGATGGAGGCCTCATGGTGGCAGTGGTAGCTGGCCTTCCAGCCGCTCAGCTCCTCCTCCTCACCCCTAGCTGGGGTTGGTGGTCTCCGAGCAGCCCCCGCTCGACTCCGGACGGAAGCCTCACAGCAGCAGCGGTAGCTGGCCTTCCAGCCACTCAGCTCCTCCTCCTCCTCACCCCCGGCTGGGGGGTGGTGGTCTCCGGGCGGCCCCCATCTGGTTCCGGATAGAGGCCTTGCGGTGGCGGTGATAGCTGCCCTTCCAGCCGCTCAGCTCTTCCTCCTCACCCCCGGCTGGTTAGCAAAGGTCACCCTTGGCCCTTGCTTGAAAAGCCAGTCATATCCAACTCTAGTGTGCAGTGCTCAGCTCCATTTACAGCCGAAGAACCAGTGCTGTCTGTAGATTTTTTCATGGCCATGTGGCAGGCACGACTAGATAGCAGCTAGCCTACTCCTCACCCATGTCTGAACAAGGGGTATTGGACTACCGTCCATGAACCATATCTGGCCAAACACCGGGCAACAGCCCTGTGAGAACAAGGGATGTTGGCCCACTATCCCCTAACCCCCTTAGGCCAGAAAACTGGGCAACTGAACAAGGGGTCTGAACAAGGGGTGTTGGACTACCGTCCATGAACCATGTCAGGCCAACTACCGGGCTACTGCCCTGTTGGAACAAGGGATGTTGGACTACTATACCCCGACCTTGTACGGCCAAATGTCGGGCTACTGCCCTGACCGAACGAGGGGAGTCAGACTACTGACCCCCAAACCCTGTTCATCCCAATACCGGGCTACTGCCATGTTAGCACAAGGGTGTTGGACTACTGTACCCGGACCCTGACCAGCCAGTTCCAAGCTACTGCCCTGTGAACAGACTGCCAGTCCCAGTAAATACAAGGCACACTACCTTATTGGTAGAGTGGGCGTGGGATCCCCTGAGACCCTACAATCCGCAGCCGTGGTCAGCAATGACCCAGGAAGTCAAGGCCTCTACATATGGCTAGGAGCAATCCTAAACCCCTGGTTATTGCTAAATCAATCCATCCCAGGTGAAATATTAACATAACAGGTGGATCGTAATCCCCCAATGGAACCCGGGAATGGGAGTAGTCATGCCACCTCATCCCACAGGAACCATACTCCCTCAAATGTGCCACGGCGAGTAGCCCCAGATGCATGCCCCATGAGGAATAGTAGCATGATGGGCCACCCGCTGAACACAACTGTGTCAAACGCTCCACACTCGCCCCGGTGTCTCCAAGTGTTCATAGGCTAAAAGAGAAAAGAAAAGAACAGAAGCAGCCAGGTGCTTGCTGCAACAATGGGTGCACATTCATTCGAGTTAGTGACCCGGTGGGTTGACCCTGTGCCACAAACAGTGGTAATACTGCCCCTGCCCCACCGGTGCCTCTAGTACAACAGATGTTCAATTTGAAGAAATCAGCAGTAGTGTAGTTGACAATGGCCAGGGATTGCCCAGTCTTAAGGGAGTAATGTTGAGTAGTAGGGGACACGATACCAGACAGACGTACGAGTACCATGACCCCAGGAGGGGGGAGACATTTGGGTGTTGGCCATGTGCAGAACAATAGCAGTATCCCCAAGGGACGGACCACAGGACCAATGCGTATCCCTGACTAAAGGGCCCAAGGAAAATTTTAAAAGGAAGGCAAAGCCCCAGAAGGATTCGGTACCCTGCAATATACCAGGCCACTGCCGAAGCACCACCAGCCAGTGAAATAATCGCCACACTCCGGAGGAAACAGCATATGGTGGATCTGACAAGTAGGTGCAAGTTGCAGTCCAGGGCTCCAAAAGGCAACCCTCATGAAGTAGGCCAGAAACGCTGTCCATACCCACATATCAGCCCTAGGGTAGTACATGAGTATTCTATGGTACGTCCATATAAACCATCTGACACAACACGCGGGGACCCCGCAAAAAACCTGGCCAGGCGTAATTTCCCTGCTAGGAGTTTGAAACATCAACACGGCACTGTGAGGTGAGTGGGTTAAACCCAACACTCTGCTAAAGTGGACAAGTTCATGTCCGGGTTCGGACTACATATCCCCAGGTGAACCAGGGTGACTAAGCCATGAGTCAAATGCCATCCAGAAATTATTAGCATCATGGTCGGGCCTTCAGTCTGCCGAAAGTGACTGGTATGCCCAGTTCTGCATGAATTCTAAAGAGTGACCAGGGTTGTGAACGTGTATCATGTCCGTCCCCCTTCCTAGAAACAATTACACGGATAATGAGGAACTGGGCAATTAAATTTACCGTGGGCATACATTGGTGCCCCCTTTTTTGTTTGTTTTTTAATTAATGTAGAAGGGTGCAGGGGTGGGGGCAGGGCAATTGCATCCATTCGCAACCATATTGGTAGACAGTGTCGGCCAACTCTGCCCATGGCGAGATCGCCCAGTCAAACCATAATGCATATATCAGGAGCCCCCAACAAACATTACACACTGCCCAAAAGCAAAGCGCTAGTCACGCTCAGAAACTCCGTAATCGAGTACCAATTACGCTCACCCCCAGACTCCCCCCGCCTATGCATGTATATAGGATATATACCTAAAGAGTGAGCCACAGTTTATTGGCCACTCGTAGATCCTAGAAATGAGGGGCACCTCCCCTCCAGCATAATTGAATATGGCAAGGCTAATGGAGTGGTGGTCAAATTTGGGCCACGCAGGTGCAGCGCCGGGCAAGGCATGATGTGAAGTTATTTGACAAACATACTCACCAGATGCACTCACAGCATAGGGGAGCCATGTGCCAAGATCTTGCTGTGCCAATTGGCTTGCCTGCTGTAGGGCAGCCATATCCGCATCCAGGCCCGCATCTCTCCCAAGGGCGGCAGTGCGGGCCAGCAAGGCCTGAAGTGGTAGGAGTTCTGGCCCAGAAGTGGGCAGGCCAAACTGGGCGCATGCATAAAGGTAGTCCCTTTCATGAATGCCGGCAGTATACAACTCTAGGGTGCAGTGCCAATCTATGTTTCAAAGCCGGGGAGGCCAGCGCTGTCTGCCGCTGCAGACATGCCTGTGGTCATGTGGCAGTCATGACTGATCACCACAGCTCATGGAACACTGCCACCTTCCCACTGAAGTGGCCCCCATCCATCTCCTTGCAATTTCTTGCTTTCAAACTGGCAGGTAGGCAGGAGCTGGGACAAAGACGGGGGGTCATTCCATCCTGGAGCACCCGGGAATTGAACCACTGGCCCTATGCCTCCCGGTCCACGTGTTAGCTACTAGAGCCACTGCAGCCTCCAGCTGATGGCTGACACACATGGGGGGCCCACCTGACACCTAACAGGACAGCACCCCCAGCCCCACCGTGGTGCAGAGTAGGGCACAAAAGGAGTGAGGCAGCCATGGGGCCTGCAGCTGCCACTCAAAAAACTGAGTAGGGGCCACGGGGGCGAGGCCACAGACTAGGCCCCAGGAAGGCCACAGGGGGGGTCACGGCCGAGCACCGCAGCAAAAAATGCAGCTCCCAAGAGGGGCGAGGTTGCGCTGGTGAAAGCCGGGGCAACTCCGCCACAAGAAGGCCATGGGGGCGAGGCCAAGGACCAGGCCACCAGAAAGCCGCAGGTGCCGTGGCCGAGCACCACAGTGAAAGCATGGCCACAGGGGGCCGGGATGGCTGAGGGGGCCATGGCCGAGGGCCACAGAAAAAGCACAGCTCCAGGGGCATGCCCAATGGCGAGGCTGCGCCAGCAAAAGCCGGGGCAAGCCCGCCGCAGACCCACGGTGGATCGCAGCGGGCATCCTCCCGAGCAGCACCAAAGCGCATGGCCCAGCCACTCAGGAGATTGAGGCTCGGCTGGGCAGCAAAGGAGGCACACTACTGAGTAATGTGCTCCTGGCCCAGCCAAATTGGAACTGCCGGGGGCCGTGCAGCAGCCACCCCTTATAAAGGGGAGGCTGCCCACACCCCCAGCGCCATCCCGTGCCCGTGCCTCAGGGCAGGGGCCGGCAAAGCGCACAGGGGCCATTTTGCCCCCGCATGTTCCCTCTCTTCCTTCTTTTGAAAGGGTCACATGGGGGGCTTTTCTGCTATCTTTTCTTGCCACTGGGTGGCAGCCTGTCCTTGGCTGACACATTTGGGGACTTGGGATGGCAGGAGCTCATGAATTGTGCTGTTAGCTTTTAGCCATGTTGGCCCCTCCTCTTTTTTAATCTCTTTTGGGTTAGACAAAGTGAACATGGTCTCAATACCATTTCATAATGCCATTTTTTATTAGTCCCCTTTGGGAAATATTTTGCCAAACCTCCTCATGCCAATTTTTCCTCCCAGAAATTTGCTGGAGATGTGTTGATAAAAATGACCACATCAAGGGAAAATGGCTCACATGTCAAATTATGAAGCAAAACTATTAACCTGTGAATTATTCCTTAAGTCTGGGGTTCTCAAGGTTTTTGCACCATGGGCTGGGCCTCTTCCCCTCAGACAGCTGAGTGGACTGGACATGTGGTTTCTCCCATTAAAAAATGTGTCTGTCAACCATGGCAAGTGTTTGCGCATGCACGTGTTTGTTTATGGCTGTTGTAAATGGGTCTGCTTCTTCTTCTGGGGTTGCCGCTGTGGTTTGTGGGCAGGATGGAATGGTGTTAGTGGCCAGGGCCATAGGTTGCGAACCTCTGCCTTAAGTGATAGATTCACAGTCAAGGACTGGTAGAAAATTAATAGTTCAAAACCTAACCAAGGATCAAAGAACTGTTAAGGTATCATCTAAGCATATACAGTAGACAGTTCCTAGTAAAGCTGAGTTTCATAGAGTTAGGACATTTGTGTCCAATAAATTCCAAATTTCCAAATATCTAGGGCAGGGGTACCCAACCTACAGCCTGTAGACTGGGCATGACCCACAACACCAGCCCAGCCCAGCCCATCCAGCCCATCGCTTCCTCTGCTGCACCCAGAAGTGGAAGCGGGAGTGTTTACATCAGCCATCAAATGCACCCCGTGCATACGCAAATGTACCCGCAGCTGTCATAAATACAGACATGACAGTACATTCATGACAGCTGTAATTGTGACCACTTCGGGGGGGGGGGGGCATGGTCCAGCCCGCTCATCTCTCTGGGGACGTGATCAGGCCTGCAACATAAAAAGGTTGGCCACCCAATCTAGGGAGTCCTTTTGGCATTAGGTTCTGATTACTATGGATACAACAGATTTCTTCCTCCATAAATGCTCAACTTCAATTTGTTGTTGTTGTTGTTGTTGCTGTTGTTGCTGCTGTTGCAGTTGTTGCTGCTGCTGCTAAAACCTTTGTTGAAAAAGCAGTCTTGTTCTTTTCCACTTTCTTAACATACAGTCATAACTGAAAGATTTGCAAGGAGAAAAGTGTAATCTGCCAGAAACCAAACATTTGGCCACCAACTATCTCATCAGCACTTGGCCAACAGCTGGCAGAGTGACAATATTAAATATTTTTTTAAAAAGAAGGACATTCCAGCCTGTTGTCTAAGCCAGTACTTTAGTAAATGAAGTTTTAATTAACCAACTTCCATTTCACCCAAATGGGTCAAAGGTTGCCAGCTTTTTCTGAAGAGCTAGTATTTCAATCCAAGCGCCAACCTCTCAGCCTTACTGTTCATGCTGAAATTACACACAGTCTGTCTGCTCTATCTCCCAGTCTGTTAGCTGCTCTAATTTTTCACACAATGAAATGTTAATGCCCTTAGGATAATTTACATATGGCCCAGTTGTTATTTAAGAAAACAGCAATTAGACATGTTGGGATAATTAACAGTATGCATACAATTAGCATTATGAATACTTTTTAAAGAAGACAGGCATTAAGGCAATAAGAGCTAAATAAATGTCTTCCAGCCTTCTCAGTTAAGATTTTATTTCCTAATAGCATTATTTAAAAAGTAAAATCTCTTCTGTTCATTGTTGGTGGGTGTTCAGCGGTGATGGTGGCAGAACGACAGGTTAATGAGTGATATGTCACTTATGAATTTCAAGATGGAATACATGCATATTTACATATGTGTAAGAAAATACTGTGAAATAACTGAATTGCAGATCTATTTGCAGTTGTATCTCTCCACCCCCAGGTATGACAATGCAAATGAAAGCAATTTACCATTCAAACCCTTGGCTTCCATACTTATGTTACTCATATACAGTGGTGGGCATCAGCAGGTTCGCCCCAATTCACCAGAACCGGTAGCAGAAATTCTGGCTGGCCCCGCCCATCCAAATTTTGAAATAAAGTAGTCCTAATTCAGGTGCAACACCGGGCTTTCCCCTGGACATGCCCATGTTACCACGCCCACAGCGTAGTAGCAAAAAAAAAAAAAAAATTTGGAGCCCACCACAGCTCATACATCTATCATATGCCCTATAGTAGAGAGAGTAAGGGAGAGAGAAAGATCATCTATTTTATCCCCTAGTTACTGTATCCAACAAAGTCAAACAAAGTGAAAGCAATATGGTAGTGTGCTCATAAGCGTCTACTGGAATTAGCTTATTTGAAAGGTTTGCTATGCTCTTGTTTCTAAACTAAACATCCAATGGCTTAAAATGTCTCTCTCTTGCCTCAGTAAGCAAAGCATTATACAGTGGAACCTTAGTTAACATAATTAATGTCTTCTCCAGGACCTTTCTTACAGCAAAAATAATTTCAACTGACTTTCCCATAGGAATGCATTAAATGCAATTTCCCATAGGAATGCATTGAAAACCAAAATACTTTAACTGAAACGTGGTTTCCCATAGGAATGCCTTGAAAACCAATTAATCCATTGGGGGGGGGATCTATAAACTGAGCCACTATTTTTATTTTAACCGAGCCATTTGTTAACCGAGGTTCCACTGTACTTGGTAGGATCTAAGGCTGAACTGGAGAATGATTTTAGGTTTATTGGACCAGCTTTGCTTCTCCATACTGATTCCCTGAAAAATTATTCCAGTGGTACTAACAATCCCATTGTATAAGGCAGGGCCTTTTCTGAAAATATTAAATAACTGAATTGCAGACTTATTTAGATCATGATCTGTCTCTAACTAAAGATGCAACACTTGCAAATGGAAAAAGTCCCCCAAAGTACTGGTGACACCACACCAAGGAGAAGGGGGAGTCACTCTGCTGGCAAGTTTGTCAAATACACTACATGCACACACCAGCCATTTATTTATTTTATTTATATTTTTACCCCACCATTCTCCATCAAAGGACCTAAGGTAACTGTTATCATATAAAAAATAGCTGAAAACAACCGATTGTTCAACTGTTTAAAAATAATTAAATATAAGGTAAAGGTTTCCCTTGCTGGAAAGCCAGTCGTATCTGACTCTAGGTTTCAGTGCTCATCTCTGTTTCAAAGCCAAAGAGCTTCTGCAGATGTTTCCATGGACATGTGGCAGGCATGACTAGACACTGGAGTGCATGGAGCGCTGTTACCTTCCCACCGAAGTGGTCCCTATTTATCTACTTGCAATTTCTTGCTTTTGAGCTGCTAGGTTGGCAGGAGCTGGGGCAAAGGCGGGAGCTCATTCTGTCCTGCAGTACTCGGGAATCGAACTGCTGACCTCCCGGACCAACAAGGTACTAATCATCCTGATGTTTAAAACCTGACTTAGGTAGCAGGTCAGAAAGAGAAAGACTGCCTGAAGAGAAAGGACAGCAAAGATGGCGCCCGTCAGGGAGGAAGTTCCAGATTCTGGAACTTTGGCGTCTCCACCAAATAGATCTCTGAAAGTGGTAGGAATCAAGATAAAGGCATTCCATATCGATCTTAACACCTGGGAAGGCTCACTTTAACATCCCTTGATGGATCTTTGCAAATATTTGAAGAAAGCACTTTGTGTATACAAAATAGGACCGAATCATAAACTGAAATGTAATTGGCTCCCTCAGATCAATAGGACCTGACTTGCACAAAATATATTTAGGATAGAGAGGACTAGAATGAAATGTAGCTTTTGGGTATTTAAGCAGCTTCCCCCTTTTGATATTCACTTTACCCTTTTTGTCCAATGGTCTCTTTCTAAAAACTGATTTCTGCAGCATAGAAACTGACTCATTTTAATGCACTGCCCTCGTTTCATTAAGGTCATGCTAGGAGCAGAGTGTGTGTTTGGGATATAAAAATAGTAATAGAGATGATTAGATGTAAGGAGTGGTTTTCATCGGTAAACCTGAAAAAGATCAAGACACTTTGGTTTCCATGAAAAGGAGACATTCATGTCAGAATGGCATAGACATATAAAAGAATGAATAATTGGGGATGAATAATAGGGACAGTATTTAGTCTTTGCTACGATATAACTATTAGAGGCCACTCACTGTAAAAATGAAATAATGGCACAGATTAAAAATTAACATTTACCCCTAAAATATAATAATGTCCTTTTAGAACTCATTTCCACCTAAGGCTTAGCTATTTATGGAGATTAGGCATATGAATAGCTCATACGGTGAAAATGATATCTAGAATCTGGGCTGGCAGATCTTAAACATTGCCCTTAACAAATCTGTCACATTGCTCCTGAAGCCAAGTGTTCCCTTTTTGTACTTTCAGCTGGTATGCCAGCTGAATTTCTGCCTAAGGAAGGTAGATTTGGCCGCCGTTGTCCACACCTTCATTACCTCTCAGTTGTATCACTGTAATGAATCTAATGAGGGGCTGCCCTTGGAAAGTATTTGGAAGATACAACTAGTGGCCTGAAAGAATGTCCAGCCTGTGTTTTATAAACCACTAGCAGAGGTTGCCTGGCATTGCCGGGCTGTTTTAAATTGTGTTTTGGGGGTTTTTTTAGTAATGTAAAAAAAGAGCAAAGTATGTTTTTTTTCCTAATTTTTCTAATTTATTTACAATTTTTTTGTTAACATTTGTTAAGTAGGTATTATTGTTTTGATATTTTTAAATAATATTTATTTTACATTATTTATTATTTTCATGTTTTTTAAATATTTTTTTAACAATTATGTTAATGTAACTTATATAATATTAACATATTCTTGTTTTCTTTGTTTGTTCAAATGTTTAAATATAGAAACATTTTTAATTTAAACTTTGTTACTGTATAATATTTAAGAAATGAATAACTTTAACTCTTTAATTTTGTAAATATATATTTTTTCTTCTGTTGTGTTGTTCTTGTGTTGTTTTCATATTCTGTAAAACATAAGAAAGCATATTTAATTATTTTACTTTGTGTTTTTTTGTTGTTGGTTTTTTTGTTTTTTGTAAGTAACTTACCTTTAAATACTTGTGCTTTGTACCTGTTGTTTAATATGTTGAAATTTTGATTTCCTGTAAAAAGAATGAAATCAATTTATTAAATTTTTGTTTGTGAATAAATGTAATGGTTTAACCATATTTTTTATTTTGTTTTTATTTTCTTTAGAAAAGTATTACTTACATTCAAAACTGTTATTTGTTGTTTGTTTTCTCCCGTTGCTTTAATAGTATATTGTCTGTAAAATAGAGAAAATACATTATGTTATTTTTAAAAATTAATTCTTAACTATGATCTTATGAATTTTTCAATTACCTGTTGATTGTGTGTTGGTTGCTTGTTGTTCTTGATTCTTTTTAATTATTTTGAAATTATTCAGCATTAGCAGAGCTAATGGGATATTGATTTTTGTTGGTGGGTTTAACATGAAGAGAAGTTGTCTTTGAATGATGAAATCTATTGGTATGATTGTTGAATGAATTTTGTTTTGGCCTTGTTCTTATTCATTGTTTCTGATTTCTTCTTCTTTATTTTCTGTGATTGTGTAGAGTTTTTGTTTGCTCATAGTTTTTTATTCTTTGTTTCTTTCTCTGGTATTTGTTTATTATTAATTTTTCAATTATTTTTTGAATTTGTTTGTTATGTTTTTCAGAAATGTTGTCCTTATTATCATTTTAAGTGTTTCTTGTTGTATTATTTCTTTTTTTCCTGGCAATTGGGATTTCTTGGTTTTTGTTCAGTATTGTAGTTTCTTTTTCTTGTTGATAAAATGTATTTTTCTTAGATTCTTGTATTGTAATGCCATCTTCCTGTTTGCTTTTTGAAATTGGGCACTTTTTTCGTTTGTGATTGATCTTTTATTATTATTTTCTTTTTCTGAAATTGGTTTTTTATTAATTTTTTCAATAATTTCTTGAAGTTGCTTCTTTGTATGTTCAGAGATGTTGTTCATTTTTTCATTTGTTATTGTTTCATTTGGTTTTATTTCTTTTTTCCTCACTATTTGTGTTTATTCTTTTTTGTTTTGCATTACAATATCAATATTTTGCTGATTTTCTAAATTATTTTCTGAGTGTTGGTCTTTGAGTTCAGGTTGTTTTGTGTTTTAGTTTGTAATTCCTTTTTCTTGTAGTATTACTGAAAATTTTTCAGTTTGGAGTATTGTGTATTCTTCTAGTTTTGTGGTGTGCATAGCATATTCTTCATCTTCTTGAATACATAAATTTTGTTTTAAATATTGTTTTTCAACTTCTGAATTGTTATGTTGTTATGTTGTTATTTAGTGTTGTTTCCATTTTTGAAATTAACATAGAGAGTGGAGTGAATTTTTGTGGTCTTATTACTGTTGGTTGTGCTATTATTTGTTGATAATCATCATATCCATGTAGTCTTTTTTTGTATCTGATCAATAATTTTTCTGGATTCTTTACTGTAATATAGGGTTAATGGTGGAGGTTCTAGGGGCTTATTTAGAGGTTGTGATGGGCATGGGGCATTATAGCGGGAACCGTGGGGCGGGCCGCACTCGGGGAACACAGGACCGATGCTTAGTATCTGTTCCGCATTCTGGCCCCCCGGTTTCACCTCTAGGTCCCGAGCAGCTGATCCAGGGTGACCCCGCCCTTAGGCTACTGCTGATGAATGCCAGGTCGGTCTGTAATAAGGCTCCCCTAATACAAGACTCTATTTTGGGGGAGTGGGCTGACCTGGCATGCATCACTGAGACCTGGCTGAGACCTGAGGATGGGGTGCCTCTATCAGAGATGTGTCTGGTCGGATTCGGTGTTTGGCACCAGCCTAGGGATGTGGGTAAGGGCGGTGGTGTTGCCATTATAGCTAGGGAGTCATTGGGAGTCGCCAGGGCCACCGCTCCACAAATTTTGGGTTGTGAGGCCCTGCTCCTGCGGTTGGGCCCTAAGGGTCAGTTGGCGGTCCTACTCCTGTACCTGCCTCCTTGCAGGATAAGGGACTCCCTGCCTGGGCTCCTTGAGGCCGTCTCGGCATTTGCTTTGGAGTTCCCTAGACTGATGGTTTTGGGGGACTTCAATTTGCCTTCCGATTGGACACTAGCTAGAGCCACTATTAGGGCCTACCTAGTGGCGATGGGGGTGGTGAGGAGGCAATACTTCACCACCCTTATTGCCTCAGCTGATAATTGCCCAGCCACCCTGTTTCGGGTGACCAGGTCCCTCCTGGGTAGGGTGGGGCCTGTGCCTGGTTGGCAGGGATCGGCTGAGGACTTTGCTGACCATCTGGTGGAGAAAATCAATCGGATTCGCTCGGGGTTCAAACTTGGCATGAACGGGGAGGGTCCGGAGGGAGCCAGTGCACAGTCTTGCGGTGTTACCTGGGATCGGTTTGATCCAGTTGCCCCGGATGAAGTGGACAGGCTCCTTGCGGCGGTCCATGCCACTAATTGTTCATTGGATCCCTGTCCCGCCTGGCTGGTAAAAGCCTCTAAGATGGTGACAGGTGGCTGGGTCGGGGCTATAATTAATGTGTCTTTTCGAGAGGGGATGTTTCCTGTACTGCTGAAACATGTTCTGGTGTGCCCCCTCCTGAAGAAGCCATCCCTCGATCCAGCAGTCATAACCAACTACAGACCTGTCTCCAACCTTCCTTTTTTGGGGAAGGTTCTGGAGAAGGCAGTGGCACTTCAGCTGCAGGGGTTACTGGATGAAGCGGAATATCTGGACCCATTCCAGTCAGGATTCAGACCTGGATATGGTACTGAGACTGCATTGGTCACGCTGATGGATGATCTCTGGCAAGAGGGGGATGGCGGTCATCCGTCCATCCTTGCTCTTCTTGACCTCTCAGCGGCCTTCGATACTGTTGACCATAGTATCCTTCTGGAATGGCTCCAAGGATTGGGGATCCAGGGCATGGTGTGGTCCTGGTTTTCCTCATTTCTGAGGGGCCGGACCCAGTCGGTGTGGTTGGAGAGTGAGAGGTCGAGTCCTAGGCCCCTAAAATATGGGGTGCCTCAGGGTTTGGTACTCTCTCCTCTCCTATTTAACATCTACATGAAGCCTCTGGGTGAGATCATCTGTTCCCATGGGGTGCGGTACCACCAGTACGCGGATGGCACACAGTTGTACATCTCGGCCCGTGGGGACCCCAGTGAGTCCTTTCCAGCTGTCTGGAGGCTGTTGGGGTCTGGATGGGGGCAAAAGGGCTACAGCTGAATCCTAGCAAGACTGAGGCTATGGATAGGGGGTCCTGCGTTATCCCAGGAGCTACCATATTTGATTTTGGATGGGACTGTTTTGCCCCAGACCAACCCGGTGCACAACTTGGGGGTCCTCCTGTATTCGCTGCTGCTGCTAGAAGAACAGGTGGTGGCTGTGGCCAGGAGGGCCTTCGCCCAACTTCGGGTGATTCGCCAGTTGCTCCTGCTCCTGGACCGGGACTCTTTGCTCATGGTCACTCATGCTCTGGTGACCTCCAGACTAGACTACTGTAATGCGCTCTACATCGGGCTGCCCTTGATGACCATTCGGAGGCTGCAGCTGGTCCAGAATGCCGTGGCCTGGGTGGTGATGGGGTGTGGACGTTATGCCCATGCCTCACCACACCTTCGGGGGCTGCACTGGTTACCAGTTTGTCTCCGGGTGCAATTCAAGGTGCTGGTTTTGACCTTTAAAGCCCTACATGGTAGTGGGCCAGGGTATCTCAGAGACCGCATCGCCCTAAGGACGTCTGTCCATCCAACCAGAGCGGACCGGAGGGGCTCTCTAATTGTGCCATCAGCCAGGGGGGCTCGCCTCTCTGGCACAAGGAGGAGGGCCTTCTCCGTGTCCGCACTGGCCCTTTGGAACCTCCTGCCTGTGGAACTGCGTCTCCAGATGGAGTTGTTGCCCTTTAGGAAGGAACTAAAGACCTGGCTGGGGGGCCAAGTTTGGTGCGGGTGGGGATGGGGGCACCGTTGGGTGGTTGGTATAGAGAAGTTGTGCCTCCCCCCCAAGGTCCTGTCGGTACTTGCGCACCTTTTAGGGGTTGGTTTTTTAACTTTGTTTTATCTTGTGTCTTTTTATGTATTTACTGTCCGCTATGTAAACCGCCCTAAGTTGGGTTGTACCTGAGTGGGCGGTATATAAGCGTGAAAAATATAAATAAATAAATAAATAAAATATATGTCTGGTCTGCTTGTTATTGTTACTTCAGATATATTAATATTTTGATTATTAATTAACGTTTGTGGGTCCATGTTGTATTGTAGTAAGGTTGTTAAAAATAATTGTGTGTCCTGATTTTTGCTTGCTGTTGTTTGTTGGTTGTATTGTATTTCTGTTTGTTTGTTTTCATTATTTGGATGAATATAGAATAATTCTGGTGATTTATTTTTCATGCCTGGATTACTTTCTTTGTGTATATTTAGAAATCTATAACCACTTCCTGTACTTGTTCTATTTTGATATTCATAAGTTAAGTCTGTTAAATTAGTATTTTTGTTGTTTTGTTTCTGAAGTAGTATAATTTTGAAGCATGTTACCTTGTTTTGTGTTATCAAAGGTGCATCCTCTTCCAATGCTTGTTTTTTTGTCATCAGCTTTATTTTTTGGGTTCATTTCTCCCGGTTTAGTTTTGTTGTCTTTGTCAATTTTTCTATATCCTCATCCACTTGGTGTCCTTTTTATTTGCTCCATTTAAGAGTGTTAAATAGTTTGTATTTTAATTGTAGTGTTATAAATTTTTTTGTTTTGAAAAATCCAGTTGATGTGTTTAGCGTTACTTTCTAATGATCCCCTCAGTAATTTCTGGATCTTTCTCCCCATTTTTATATTAGGTTGTTTTTTTTAAAAAGATATCGTTCTCGCATGAGTTTGCAAGTGTTAGTTATCCACGTTGTTTTTCCTGATTTCTTAGTAGTAATTGGCTCACTGCTTTCACATTGAGTAGGTGTTGCTACAGTTTCATTTTTCTTTTTTCATGAATTTACAGCATGTACTTTGTTTATGGAAGAATATGTGTCTGATGTAGAAAATGGTGTTGCTCACCATTTTGGTATGCGGATAAATCTTCTATCAACGTATATGGGTGACAACTGTTTGCGTTGTTGCTGTTTTCAGTAAGCTTGAATGTTTCTTGCAATTAACTTTTGCATTTCTGACTGATGTAATTTCAGCGACCTTAAGGAGCCATCTGTTGTTTTTCTGTTGATTAGTTTTATGTAAGTGTTGTACTTACTTAGTATTTTTAGAGTTAGCGTTTGTATTTATTTCATGTATTTATTGATTTGTTTTTGAATCGTTATACTTGAGTGTTTTTGCTTAATGGATGGTTCTTTGCTTTCCGTAAAATTAACGTGTTTGTGCTGATTACTTTTTAGATTACATATAGTGCGTGTTATTTTGATTTTTGTAGCACTTGTTGGTGAACAATATTTTTAGTTTGGTTGTTTGTGGCAAGTATGAATAAATTATCTGCTGAAACTACTCTAGAACATGCAACATATAAGTGTCCATGAGAGAAACATGGCTTTGAAAGATGAACTCCACAATGTTGTAGTGTCTGACCTTGCGATTTATTTATGGTAATAGCGAATGCTAGTCGTACAGGGAATTGTAGTCTTTTAAATGGTATAGTTTGATCAGTTGGGATCAATGGAATACGTGGAATGCAAACTGATTCCCCTGCTTCTTTTCCTGTAATAATTGTGGCTTCTATTACATTTGGCATGAGGTTTTTCACACACAGTCTAGTGCCATTACATAACTTTGGTGGGTTTAAATTTCTTAGTAAAATAATTGGTGCTCCTTCTTTCAGAAGTAGTTGGTGAGAAGGCATTCCTGGTAGGTTTAGTGAGTTTAAAAATTCAGTAGGAAAGCTAACAGCATCATCTTTGTCTACTACTGTATCAATAGATTTGTATACTGTAGGTTGGTCTGGCAACATGTCAAGAATGTCCTGATTTATAATATTAACATCCTCGTTTCTTGCTGCTAAGATAGCTCTTTCTTTAAGCCATTCATGATGATGATAATTGTCATTGATGTTTGTGTATATGGAATTTATAAGTTCAAATGCAGATGTTACCATGGTGCAGAAATATTCTGGGAATTCAATGTTATTTTCTTCATTTTATGGTACTTTTCCATTACCTATTTGTAAAAGAAAGTTGGTAAAGAGTTGAGTGTTTGCATTTTGCCTTGCTCTCATGGTAAGGTAAGGTAATGGTTTGAACATTTTCCCATAAATATGATTGGTTGATACATGCATTGATTTGATCTGCAGGTGTAGATTTTGGAATTACTGGGAGTGTTTGTCTGAAATCTCCACAAAGAAGTAGTAGCAGTCCTCCCATTATTTTTTCATTTTCTCTTATGTCTTTAAGAGTTATGTGTAAGGCTTCAATAGATTTTTATGTGCCATCGTACATTCATCCCAGACAATTATTTTTGCTTCTTTTAGCATTTTTGCATGGCCACTACCTTTTATTATATTACATGTTGCATTTTCCTGTTTAGCTATGTCGAGTGGTATTTGGAGTGCAGAATGAGCAGTTCTTCCTCCTTCCATTAATGTTGCTGCTATTCCTGATGATGCTATGGCTAATGCAACATTTTCTTGTGCACGTATTTCTGCTAGAATTAAGTTTGTGAGGAAAGTTTTCCCCGTTCCTCCAGATGCTTGTAGGAAAATTATTCCTCCATCTTCTGTTGTTAATTGATTAATTATTTTGTCATAGGCAGATTTCTGTTCATCATTAAGCAGTGGTTTGTTTTGATTTATGTATTCTTTTAATCTTTCAATGTCATAGTTTGTTTCCCTTATATAATCTGCATTTAAGGCATCTCCTTGATTGCGTGTTGGTGCTGGTAGGCCAAGATCCTCTAGTGTTTTATTAGTCATGCATATGCATTTGTCTTCAATTTCAATTAATGCCATGTTGTATATGTCTGTTCCATACTAAATGTCTAATGTTGGATGTTCTTTTCTGGCTTTCATTAGCATATCTTCACTTAGTGGGTTTGTAAAATTTTCCCACACATTTAGTGGGTTTGATGGACTACATGAATTGAGTATTATTGCAAGTAAAGTTCTCATTTGGTGTGGCATGGAAATTATTGCTGCTTCCTGCATAGTTGTTTCCCAATGTTGATCAGCTTCTAATAAACCCATGTGCTGGCATACTTCTCTGTATGTTTCCATCAATTTTCCATCCACAGTTTGGAGTTCTTGAAAAGTTGTTGGTCCAGGTATTGTGTGGAGTAGCATTCTCAGTTAGAAACATTCTGTATTATTTGGATGCACAGTGTATAGTCTGCCTATTGCATCACTTTCATGAATGTCATGTTCAGGTACATAAGTGCCAGTTTTTCTGCGGCATAATTGTTTCTTAGTTTTATTCCAGGTGTAATATTTTGCCACATCTTGATATAGTATGGTTTTTGTGAATTCATCTTTCTGGCATAGTTTAAAAAAGACAGTTAAAGTTGTTTCTTGAGGATTGTCTGTGACAGTTGTTGCTGTTTCAGGAGTAAAATATACTCTTTGACCATTTTCAAGGTGTACACTTAGATGTAGTACTGTTGGATGTCTATCATATATGTGGAAGCCTAGAATGCGCCAAAAAACCTCATTAGTACTAATGTACCTTCCACATTGATACTGTAAAATCTCATTGTTTTTGTTGGTGTTTCTAACATCATAAATGGCCATGTCACTGCCTTTATTTATATATTTACATACATACTTTATTGATTTAATACTATTACAATATTCAACATCAATGTCTGCTTTGAATATTTTTGATAGTAGAGGACAGTATGGTACTATCCAGCTGTTGTCTATTACAATTTCTCCTTGTGTTTTCATTTTTAATTTAGTTGTGCTCCCTCCATCCTCAGGAGAATGTCACCTGTATTGTGGGTATCCATCTTCTGAAGTTTGTGTTTCTTTCAGTAATGCTCTGGGGTATCTTTTGGTGCAATTTTTTTCTTTCATACATGGAGCTTTTGAGTTAAGAAGACCACAGGGTCCATGAATCCTGTTTTTTTAACAATGGCATGTAATTCAATGTATTCATTTTCGTTTGGTATTTCAGCAGATATTATTTTATCAATTTCAGTGTGATGTATTTTGTGTTTTAGCCATATCAAGTTGTGTGAATGTGGAAGCCCATGTTTCTGCCATTCAATCGTATACATCCAGCTGTTATGATCACCAAATATCAGATTTTTCGTGATAAGATTAATTAATTGGATTTATTTTTGTCTAAACACTCTTGAAATTAAGTCATGTCTGTCGTTAGCTGTTTCTTCATTTCTGAGGTATTTTTTTATCTCAGGCCATGTTGGATTACATGTAAATGTTATAAATAAGTCTGGTCTTCCATGTTTCCTTACATAGGTCATAGCATCCTGAGTATATTGATGCATATGCCTTGGGCTTCCAGTATATGTTGATGGCAGGATGAGCAGTGTTCCAACGTTTGTTAGGTTTCCATCTTGTGCCACACCATCCTTTAAATGTATGTATTGTTCTGCTCTGAGTGATTTTTGGTTTGTTCTAATGTAAAGTAGTCTTTCACTCTTTATTTTTGCATACATATCCACAACGAATTGATTTAACAATTTTCTGCAGTGGATTATGTGGTTTTGTTCTTCATTTCTAACCATTAGAATGTAGGAGTAGTAGTCCATGGCTGAAATTTTTCTCAGTTTCCTTCCCTATTTTTGGATCAATGTGTTTCAAATTAAAATGATATCCATCCTTACCATTTGGGAAAAGTATCTGATATTGAAGAGCATCATAGGAGCAATGAGTTTCTGATATACGTTGTAGTTTTTTGTCGTGTCGTTTTAGTATTATATCTCTGGGATGAAAAGTATCTCCAGAAATGAGTGCTGCAACTTCATTTGTTTCTGGCGCATTGTATTGCCGTATATGTTCTCCTGTTGGAGTTTTGTCTGCAGCTATGACAATTTGGTATTCATTGGTTGGCATGTTTTGCATTGCATTTTGGAAAGTGTGGATGAGATTATTGTGTTGATGTAACATTCTTTGTAATCTTAGTACGAGATGTTGTTTTGTTCCTTCAATGTATGTACACCGTTGTGCTGTTTCTTTTTCCTCATCTCCCATGAAATAAATTTGCAGGAACTTTGGCTGTTCTTCTGGTAGTGGTAGTAGTGATCTGATGTTGTGGTAAATCTGTCCTTGAATTGTGAAAGTAGGATTGAATCCTTTGTGTTTTATAATGGTTGTGGCTCCAAATGAAGTCATTTGAAAACATGAGTTGTATTTTTGAATATTCTTTAAGAAATGTTTAGAATCAGTTGTATTCCACTTGTATATTCTATCAGTTCTTGTGGTGGCATTTGCTGTTGAATTCTTATTTTACCTTCTTTACAACATAGTGATTGTGTTTCTGTTTTGAATTTTCTGGCTTGGCAGAATTGGCAAATGGTGTCTAGATTTCCAGTCTCTAAGTTGGCATTTTCTGAATAATCAGTTTCTTGATCATAGGAGAAGGCAACCACTTTTAATATTAATTTCTTAGCTTTACTTCTCTCTTTTTGTATCATTCTTGTCTTTTTATTCTGTTCTAATCTCATGTCATGTTTCTTAGTGCTTTCGTTTGCTCTTGATGTACTATCAATTTCTCTATGTTCTGTTAACATGGTCTCATGTTCCTGAGAAGATGTTTGTTCTGTCCTTTGTGCATATTTCTGCATTTATTAAGTTTTTCTTCCCTTTTCTGTGATGTTTCTTGTGTTAGTTCTAGTTTTCCCCCCAATGTTTTGCATGTTCTTTGTCCTATATTTACATGGTTTTTTTGTGGCATTATGATTTACAATTCTAATAAATTAATAATACATTGAAATATGTTATTATTATTAAATCAGTATTAAAATGTTTGTCATATATTGTCGTTGTTGTTGCTTGTTAATGGTTTATTACTTCAGCAATGAGGCAACAATGCACTTTTATGTAAGTATTATTTATGTGTAAAGTCTTTTTAAAAATGATTTATTTGTTTGGCATTAGGCAACAATGCACTTTTATGTAAGTATTGTTTATTTATGTATATATATTTTTTCAAATCTGTACTGTGGTTCAACGTTTTTGGTCAAACATTTGTGTGTTCAGTCAGTAGTTTGTTGTATTTTTCTCAAACCAATTTATTGTCACCTTTTCATGAGGCAATTATTTTTAGTGAAAATATTTTTATTATCTGAATTATAAGTATTTATTTTGCGTTACTGTAATGTTAAGTATTTTGCTCGGTTCTCACTGTTTTCAGTCAAGAATTATTGGTTTGTAATTTAAATGTCGTTTTTTTTGAATTTTCTTCAAGTCCTGCAGCATATGAAGTAGAAGATGTTTGTGAAAATATATTTTGTAATTTGTATGCTAAAATTCTTAATGGAGTCTGCTCTGTGATTATCTTCAGGCACTATTGTGCATAATTGTGATGGTTATTTCTTCTCTAAACTGTGAGTGGTTTTGAATTTTCTTCAAGTGCTGTAAGATACACTTTTACTTTTTGTCAAATACGTGTAGCATGTACAGTATAATATGTTTGCGAAGTTTTTTTGTAGTTTATGAGCTCAAATAGTAAATGGAGTGTGCTCCTTAATTATCTTAAGGCTCAATTGCACATAACCGTGATGGTCATTTCTCCCTAAAACTGTGGGGGGTTTGTGATGCGACACCTTTGATTGGATTTTTTTTGTGCTTTTCCCAACATTCTTCATGTTCACACCATTCAACTTGATTAGCTGCATGCTGTAATCATGTAGGATGCTGGGATTTGTAGTGTAATTTGTTCTGTGAGTATTCGTTCGGCGGCTTCGTTTTTATTTTTATTTTTAAATTATTTTACGTATGCGTTGTGTATGTATTATGTGGGTTATTGTGCAGAAATGTAGTAGTTATTTATCGTATTTTCATAGAGTGAAAGGTTTTGAATGGTGCGGCAATAATTTGAATTTTTTAGACGGTTTATCCTACGTTCTATGCACTCACGCCTTTCAGCTTCATTGGCTGACATGTTATAGGCACGTAGGATGCTGGGACATGAAGTTTAATTTGTGATGTTACCGTTCGTGCATCGTAATTTTTTCTGCAGCTTTATTTTGATTGGCCGCGGCGTGTCTCACAACGTTCTTTTTAGTCATACTTCTCAACCTAATTGGCTGTGGTGTGGCATGACACACAGGATGTTGGGTAATGAAGTTATTTTTCTTTGTTTGCATTCGTGGGGCTCTTGCCCCACTGGGGCATTTCTCAACCATTCAGTAACCTCCGTACTGGGTTCGGGCGAGTGCAGGAGGCTCGGTACGGGATAGGCTGGATGGGTGCAGAAACGTATAGCAAATTCCAATGGTTAACCCTTGGATTTATAGGTATAGATACTAGCATAGGTTGCCCAGTGTTGCCGGGCTGTTATAAACTGTGATCATCTTTTTTGGGTTTTTTTATGGATTAAAAAAAACAACCAAGGATGATATTATTGTTTCCAACTGTTTTATTTAACCAAATAATGTTTTAGTTTGTGATTTTTTGGGTTAATAGTTGTACCATAGGTAATATTTTTAAAAATGTGAAAGTACATGTTTTTTGCATTCAATGTTTTTAAACTGTGTTTAGATGTTTTGGGTTTTTATTTGAGTTAAAACTCAACACAGGATGTTATAAATCTTTTTATTTTATTTATTTAACATATGTTTGTTATTTGTGTAAACTTTTGATTTATTGTTATGTTTTTGTCTTGTTTTTACTCTTGTGACCTCTAGGTGGGGCTGTTATGTGTTTTTTTAATTGTTTTTACTATTCTGCCCTGCAGGTGGGGCTGTTAGTGGTTTTGGTTTCGTTTCACGTGTTTTTTCTCTCCTGGCATCTGGGTGTGGGTTCTTCCGGTAAGTAGTCTTTGTTTCTTCATTTCTGTTCCTGTCGTCGTGGAGGGAGGATGGGCTGGTGAGTTCTCTGGTTTTCTTTCTTCTGGGGTTTTTCTTTGTTTTGTTTTTGTGGTGGTGGGCTGGGAGGTGTTTCTGTTTGTTCTTTTTTGTGTTGGTTGGGCTTTAGATTTGTTTAATTGGTTTGGTTATTTCTGGTTTTGTTTAATTTTTCTTATTTCATTTTTGTTTATTTTTGTAATTAGTTGTTGTTTATTTGTATAATTTGTGGTATTTTGTGTTGTAGTTAGGTGTTTTGTATGTGGTTTTGTGGTATTGTGGATGTTTTTGTTTGTGTATTTTATGGTTTATGTTTTTGTTTAATAATGTTTTTTTTAATTACTGATTTATTTTTGTTTTATTATTTTTTATTAATTTTGGTGTTTGTTTTTGGTGTTTACTTTAGCGTGAAGAACAGGCTGCCTGTCAGTTCCTCTTTTCCCCATTGCTGCTTCGAATTTTGGTTTAGATGTAGAAATGTGGGAAAGGAGGAGGAGGCAGTCAGCCCATTCTTCCCCTAGGTAAGGTTCATTAAATAGGTTGGGGGAGAAAGAGGAGGCAGAGAAGAGCTATCTCTGCCTAACGATGGTTCTCTCCTCTCTGTCTCCTTTCTCTCCTGGCTTACCTAACCGGAGATCACCAGGCAGCAATCCATAAGGGGTGGGGCTCTTCCTTGCAAATTGCTGGCTGTTGCTTTTGTATTACCTCCGTCGGAAGTACAAAGGCATCAGGCAGTCATTCGCCATGGAGGGTGCTTCAGCTGACAGACTGCTGCCTGTTTTGGGGGGTTTCCCCCCACCCAGGCTAAACTTTCCTTGAGGCCAGCGGTGGTCTCGCTGTGTCTTTGGCGGGTTAGCATGGAGGAGAGGGAGTCCCTCTTCTCCCCATTGCTCTGGGAAAGAAGGCCGGCAGGTGTCTCACGGTGGAGTTTTGTGGCTTTTTGTTTTGCGAGGCTGTGAAGTGCTGCGTCCGGCTGCCAGGGACTTGTGCTCCCGTTGCATTTTGTAATTTTATTTTTCGTGTGCCGGCTTTCTCAGCATTCTGCATGCTCACAGCACACAGGATGCTGGGATTTGTACTTTTGCGTTTGTGCTTTGCGTTCGTGTGGCGGTTTTTTCCTGCAGCTTGATTTTAATTGGCCGTGCTGTGTTTCCCAATCTTCTTTTGCTCACGCCTCTCAGCCTGATTGGCTGTGGTGCAGCACAGTGCAAAGAATGTTGGGAATTGAAGTTCTTTCCCTTTGTTCGCATTCATGGGGCTCTTGCCCCACTGACGCATTTCTCAACCCTTCAGTAACCTCCGTACCGGGTTTGGGCAAGTGCAGGAGGCTCGGTACGGGATAGGATGGATGGGTGCAGAAACATATAGCAAGTTCCAACAGTTAACCCTTGGATTTATAGGTATAGATGTCACCAGTGCTGAGCCAACTGTACTGGTTTCCAATTTATTTCTGGGATGTTGTATTTTTTTAATCTATAATACCCGAAATAAAATTGGGCTAGGTGATCTGCATGACCATCTCTTTCCAAATAACCAAAGCCTGGATTTTTGAGAGTCTAGCAAAAGCCAAAATGGTGGGGACACAAATACAGTAGAACCTTGGATAAAGTCCAAACTCAGTTCCACAAGTTTGGACTTTATCCGAATCAAATGGGCGATGTATTGGATAATGTCCAAAATGGACTTTATCCGAGGTTCCTATACCAAATACCTCGGATAACGTCCATTTTTAGCGGTTGTGCATGAAAACCGCAACTTTATCTGAATCGGACTTTATCTGAGGTACCACTGTACCAATGTTTTTCCCCCTGTAGCAGCATCTTGAAAGTGGAACTACTGTACCTTCCTAGGCTGCTTCAATTTTACTGTGCTTTTAGAGCTAGAGTCAAAACTGTTCTATTCAACCTATATTTGGCATTTAAAATAGCTTTCAGTATGTGTTTTAAAGCATGTTCTACTTCTTTCTTTTATATTGGAATTTTATTGTACATTGCTTTAGAGATCCTGCATAGGAAGGAAGCATGTTGTAAATACAGTCATGGGCACTTCTCCCCAGTTGTCACAATCCTCCCTAGAATACAGTCAATCAGTCAAATCCTCTATTTGACAAATTAATATAAACATCTGGCTTTGCCTCATCTAGCAGAAAAACCTCCTTTGGCTTTCAGTATAGTCAAATGGAGGTGGATGTGATGAGGCCTCTAGACCATTGGACTAGGATAATCAGTGTTCAAAGTGATGGTTCAAACATAAAGATAAAATGTACTTACTTGCTTAATTAAGTAGGTAAAGGTCACACTTGCTTGAAAGCCAGCCCTATCCAACTCTAGGGTTTAGTGCTCATCTTTTTTTCAATAATTACTTCCTATCAAATATGCTTCTTTTAAAATATATTTTACGTACCCTCTTCCCAACTTTTGTTTTGTTGTGCTATGCTGGTCTTAGACTGTAATAAATATTTGACTTGACTTACTATCATAATATTTTGTATCAAAAGGGACTGGTGGCTTAGTGGTTAAGACACTAAACTTTACTACTGGAAGGTTGTCAAGTAAGCAGTTTGAGACCTGAGTGCTGCTCAATGGAGTGAGCTCCCAGCTCTAACCCAGTTCCTGCCAACCTAGCAATTGGAAAGCAAGAAATTTCAAGTAGATAATTAGGTACCCATTCAGTGGGAAAGGTTATAGTGTTCTGTGCACTTTGACATCTAATCCTGTCTGCTACATGACCACAGAAATGTCTGCAGGCACAGACAGGGCTGGCTCTTTGGCCTTAAACAGAGATGAGCACCATACCCTAGAGTCAGATATGACTGGCTTTAGAGCAAGGGGTGAGACCTGTATCAAAAGATCTCAAGGTGAGACATAATTGATAAGTTCATACTAAAAGCAATTTTAGCATTTTAAATACAATTCAAATACTTTATATCAATTAGAAATATTTAACCTTTAAGAAAGTATTAAAATAGACTGAAGGGATAAAAATATTGAGCAAGTCAATATTGTATCTTCTCTCACAGAGCTGGTGAGTCAAGTGTTCTCACAAAAACAACAAATAAGACACAGATGTGATTCACTGCCTGAAGCAATGAGATCTCAGGGATTTCATAGACAAGGCATTGATTCTGCATCTGGAAGCAATTCACTGTTAAGAAGAAAAGCTTACCGTTGTTTTGGAATCGGTCTACTGGAAGATAGCACAGTTTAGTTTCATAACTCCAATATCTCAGATAAGTAAGCTTGGAAATACAACGCTGTTGGAGGAAGAAATACACACTTCCTGTAAGATATGATCTAATCCTGCCTGCCATTTTCTTGGATGGCTAGCAGGATTAGATCATATCTTACAGGAAGTGTGTATTAAGGAGTCTCTATATAGAAGTACAGTAAAATCCCGTATAACGATTGCATTGTACAGCGATGAAATCGTACAATGATTGCTTTAAAAAATCATATCTTGCAATGATTTTCATTGTTGTACAACACAATATTTTTTAGAAAAAGGTAAAAGCCAGGTTGCTTGGGGGGGCATGGGGGAGCCTTTCCCCTGCCCCCCCCATGCAACCTTTGGAACTGGCAGCACTGGGATGCTTTCCTCCTGGGAAGTGTGTTTAAATGTTTCAAGTGGTGGGCTTCAGCAGGTTTGCACCAGTTCACCAGAACCGGTAGCAGAAATTCTGGCTGGCCCCGCCCATCCAAGTTTTGAAATAAAGTAGGCTTAATTTGGGTGCAATGCAGGGCTTTCTCCCTGGCTACATCCACCATACCACGCCCACAGTGTGGTAGTATTTTTTTTTGAGCCCAGCACTAAATGGTTCTCATTCTACCACATAATGAACTTCTATCTATGTTTCAGACCGAGGTCTTGTGTATTTTCAGCTGTTTATTTTTTTTAAAAAATGACATGTAATTCCTGAGAATATAGTACTCATCAGCCCAGTTAACACCATCTATTTTTAACAGCAGAGTGAAAATGTGAGTTGGACATTGCAGGGGAAAAAGAAAACTACCAAAACAATCAAATGATGTAACCTTTATTCCTAGTGTGAATACTGGCAGGAGGCAACCTTTCATCTGAGTCTCTTTTAGCATGACTTTTGAAGGCCCCCCTTCCCACATCCTTTTTGTGGTGGCAGTCACAATTCAATTTGACACACAGTCAGCTAATCATCAACAATTTATGGATATGAGTTAAGTTAATTTATAGGCACTCAACCCATTTAGCTAAGTTTTTATTGAAGCAACACCACTTACACTCTTGTCCATTAGCATGCCAGAAGACATTAGTGGAAGTGTGAAAAGAAGACCAGCAGCTGTTTTAGATTCACTTTCTCATCATCCAATAGTGATACTGATCAGGATAGACCTTTTGGGCAGAAGACCAAGGCCAACTCAGCAAAACAAAACAAGAAGGCTTCAAATGCAGCAGGCTTATGTGATCAAATATGTATTATATTACCATCTAGACTGGTACTCAACAGAGGGACTTCAATTCACAGAAGCCTAAATCAGTACATTGGCTGATCAGGGCTTTGGGGAATTGACTTAGGCTTCTGGGAATTAATGTCCAAAAAACAAAGGTTGAGAAACACTGAAGAGTATTGTTTCAGGGGGATAATATGTATTCATATATTACCATCTAGACCAGTAGTTCCCAACCTTTTTTTTGGGGGGGGGGCATGCCCCACCTAATCATCTCTAAAATCATGATGCCCCTCTCCTCTGTGACATGTAATTCTTCTTCTTCAAAAAGTGAACTCCTGTTCATGTGGAGAAAACTTAAAAGGACATTAACTGTTAATAACTCATTCTTAAATTGTCCCACTTAATCAAATTGACCCCGTGTGGTGTGTGCTCCATGTTGGGAACCACAGATCTAGAGTGTGTGTTTAGAGGGATAATATGTATTATATTACCATCTAGAGCAGTGTTTCCCAAAATTTGGTTATTGGACTTCATTTCCAAGAAGCCTAAGTCAATTCCCAAAAGTACTGATCAGATTGCTCCAATGTACTGACTTTCGTTTCTGGGAATTGGAGTTCCCTTGTGGGGTGTGTGCTCCATGTTGGGAACCACTGGTCTAGAGTGTGCATTTCAGCAAAAGCATGAGACCATTAGGTCCAGAATCTAATATCACTCAACATTCTACTCATTATATTTATTAATTTAATATTCATTTATATTATTTCTACAAGACCTTTCTGCCCATAAAGGACCTAGGGCAGTTTATGACAATTAATATTGTAAAATGATCTGCATGTTTAAAATACAATAGAAACTATTTCTTTTTTAAAAAATAAACAATTGTCTATATTCAAACCACTATTAAAAATAAATTTTAAAACATTTAAAATTATGTAAATACAGCAGCAGCAGCAACAACAACCTCCACTTATTGTTTAAAAGCATGCCTGAAAAAGAAAGTATTTGGTCTCCTCCCGCTTGTCCTTCCATCATCAGGCAATTTGGTTTCTTAAGACAGAATATTTCAAAAACACAGGAGCAGCCACTGAGAAGGCCCTCTCTTGTGTCCTCACCAAATTATCATGAGAAGGTGGTGAGACCAAAGGGCATCCGCAGAAAAGCTTAAAAGCCAAAAAGGCCCATATGTGGTAATATCGTTCTTCATATAGCCTAGATCCAAAATGTATAGAGCTTTATATGTAAAACTCATCTGTTTGAATTGGGCATGAAAACAGACCAGAAGCTAATGAAGCTATTGTAATAAATGAGTTATATGCTCCTTAAAAGCAGTGCCAGATAGCAGTCTGGCTGATGCATTTTGAACCAGCTGAAGCTTCAGAGCACTTTTTAAAGGATTCCATGTGTACATTGCAGAAATCCAAACAAGAAGTAACTACCAATGTGTCATGGTGGCTTAAAGGATCCTTCTTCCCCCCTCCTATCCCACTCTCCTCGGCTCCTGGTGGCCAGTGGCAATTGGATGATGGGGAAGCAGGCTTCAAAGGAGCCCTCATCCCCCCCCCCCCAATTACTCTCACCATCCCTGATTTATGGAGTTAATTTTGGAAATTCACAAAAAAATGTAGAAAGTTATTATTTTTCCTTTAAAATGTGAATTAAAAATGGGGTGTGTCTTATACACATCATCTTATATGCCGGCAAATGGAGTACATAGGAGGGGGAAAATAATTACAATTCCTGGCCCTTCCACAGAGGAACAGAAAATGTGTTTAATTTGCCCATATTGTGAAGTGACTTTGTGATATAGACAGAAGTCATTTATATTGCTAGGACAGGGGAAGAAGGCTGAACATGATTTAGCTCTTCTCCCATCCTCAAGCAACCTCATAATCAGCTATCTCAGACCATTTCACAAGAGGCAATTTGGACAGGCTGTGAACTGGTCCTCCAATAACCCCATGCAGTTTTTTTAAAATAAAATAAAAAACTAGTTTGTGATAGAAAATTCACAGTTCCAATCTCACTTCTGTCACAAACTCTCTAGATGGCTTTGAATAAAACAGGATTTTTCTGTCTCGGACACCCCCTCTCTTCCATCTGCATACAGAGATAGCAATGGTTCTATCTTACAGCTTTGTAAGGATAATGAGCTTTTATAGATCAAATAGCTTGAGAAACATCCCAATATTCTCTCAACACAGTGACTTTGTCAGAAGAATTCCTGTGCATTTAACATTAAAGCAACAACCTGCTAAGGCAAAGGACTTTAAGATCATGAATGGACAACAGTAGGAAAGGACAGCCTATGCAAAAGAACAATAATAATGTCCTCAGAGCATGCAGAAAATCAGTCTTTAGCCCCCATTCAATGGCTATAATCCTGCATTTATTTAATAACTATAAAACAAAATCCAACATTCACAGGCAAGCAAGAACACCTTCATTAAGATCAACTGAAATCACAAAAAGCAATCGCCAGAACTTCTCACCAGGTGAGCTGATTAAAAATTGGGGCATAAAGAAAGAAAGCAGGGGAGTCCAGAACACTCTGCAAGATATTTTAAGCTCCATCCTAAGGTGAAGGGTATGGACTTAAAACGTCATTGGTAGATATGTAAGCATTGTGCGTTCAATTAAAATCCACTAAGACAACAGGATGGATCGTATCTTAACCGATAATAGCCACTCAGGTATCTGAAATCTTTGTTGTTGTTCAGTCGCACAGTCAATTCCGACCCTTTGTGACCCCATGGACCATTTTCCTCCAGGCACCTCTGTCCTCCACCATCCTCCTCAGCCTGCCCAGCTCTGTGCCCATTGCATCCACAATACCCTCTATCCATCTCATCTTTGGACGCCCCCTTCTTCTCTTGCCCTCCACCTTTCCCACCATCAAGGCCTTCTCAAGTGAGTCCTCCCTTCTCATTTGATGTCCAAAGTACTTTAGCTTCATCTTCACTATTTGTCCCTCCAATGAACAGTCAGGGTTGATTTCTTCTAATATTGACCTATTTGTTCTCTTTGCTGTTCAGGGGACTCTCAGGACTCTCCTCTAACACCACATTTCAAAGGCATCTATTCTTCTGTGCTCAACTTTCCTAGTGGTCCAGCTTTCACACTCATTCATTACTTTTGCACATAGAAGAGAAGGCGCTGCTAAAGGAGAGCCAACATGTCTTTTACAAGGGCAAATCATGCCTTACTAATCTGTTGGAATTTTTTGAGTGTCAACAAGCATGTGGATAAGGGGGATCCTGTTGACATTGTTTATCTGGACTTTCAGAAGGCTTTTGACAAGGTCCCACACCAAAGGCTCTTGAAATAAACTTACCAGTCATGGAATAAAGGAACAGGTCTTGTTCTGGATCAGCAACTGGCTAAGGGACAGGAAACAGAGGGTAGCACTAAATGGACACTTCTCCAAGTGGAGGGAAGTAAAGAGTGGGGTCCCCCAAGGTTCAGTACTGGGACCCCTGCTTTTCAACCTCTTCATAAATGATCTAGAGGTAGGAGTAAAAAGCAAGGTAGCCAAATTTGCTGACGACACTAAATTATACAGGGTAGTGAAAACTGTGAGAGATTGTGAGGAGCTCCAGAAAGATCTCTTGACACTGGGGGAGTGGGCAAAACAGTGGCAAATGAGCTTCAACATTAGTAAGTGCAGAGTGATGGATGTTGGGGCAAAAAACCCCAATTACATTTATAAACTGATGGGGTCTGAACTCTCCGTGACAAACCAGGAAAGGGACCTTGGTGTCCTGGTGGACAACTCAATGAAGGTGTCAACCCAGTGTGCCTCAGCAGTGAAAAAAGCAAACTCAATGTTAGGAATCATTAGGAACGGTATAGAAAATAAGTCAGCAAGTGTCATTTTGCCTCTTTATAAATCTATGGTGAGGCCCCATCTGGAATACTGTGTACAGTTCTGGTCGCCATACCTCCAGAAGGATATTATGGAGTTGGAGAAAGTGCAAAGGAGGGCAACCAGAATGATTAGGGGACTGGAACACCTTCCTTACCATCTGAGGCTGCAATGGTTGGGCCTTTTCACTCTTGAAAGACGGCGTCTAAGAGGTGACCTGATTGAAGTTTATAAAATCATGCATGGTGTGGACAAAGTAGATAAGGAAAAACTGCTTTCCCTATCGCACAACACTAGAACTAGGGGACACTCGATGAAACTTTTGGGTACTAGTTCTCAAACAAATAAGAGAAAGTACTTTTTCACCCAGAGGATTACTGGTCTATGGAACTCCCTGCCAGAAGAAGTGGTGACAGCTGTCAGTCTTGACAGCTTTAAGCAAGGATTAGACAAGTTCATGGAGGACAAGGGTATCAATGGCTATAATTATGGATACTTAAGGACTACCTCGGGGTTGGAGAGACAGGCAGGATATTTCTCAATGCCATTTCCAGGGAATACTAAGCAGGTGAAGGCATCTCCTTGGGAATACCCTGAAGGAAATGGTGAGCCACTGTGTGAGACAGAATGCTGAACTGGATGGGCTGTGGCCTGTTCCAGCAAGGCTGTTCTTATGTTCTTATACATTACCACTGGGAATACCATTGCTTTGACTATGCAAATTTTTATTTTCAAGGTGATGTCTCTGCTTTTCACTATATTCCCCAGGTTTCTCATAGCTTGTCTCCCCATAATCAGTCGTATTTTTATTTCATGGCTACAGGCACCATCTGCAGTGATCTTAGTTCCTAGGAAAGTAAAATCTGTCACTGCTTCTACTTCTTCCCCATCTATTTTCCAGGGACTGATCGGACCTGTTGCCATTATCTTGGTTTTCTTGATATTAAGTCTCAAGCCAGCTTTTGCACTCTCCTCCTTCAATCCAATCAAGAGGTTCCTTAGGTCTTCCTCACTTCCTGCCATTAGGGTGGTATCGTCTGCATATCTCAAATCTGAAATCCATAGGCAATTTATTTCCAAGAAAGCATATAAAGGATTTTGCTGCCAAATATTAATTCACTAGTTACAAGATTACAGTTACTAGCTAGAAATAAAAGACACAAATTTTCAAACTGCTCAACAAACCAATACCAGGTCTTGCGTCAGATCTATTTTTTTTATAAAAAAAAAGTGGTGGTGGGGGGGAAGGAGGACTACCCTGGATTTGAAATGAGAGGGTTTTTTTAAAAATATTTTTCCTCCAATAATCCAGAAAAGGGGCTGACATTTGAAGGGGACAATTTGATGAGAGGAGAATTTAAACCTCTCCCTGTACACACACACAACACTACTGGTCAAAGTGCCTGTGTGTCAACTAGAGGAGAAACCAGAAACATCAGATTAACCAATGCATCCTAAGCTTCACATTTCAAAAGACATCTAAGAAAATTACTTCAATAACAATTTATGTCATTAGACATAGATGAGTTTAAAACTCAGTGACTAGATGATGTAGCGCCCAATGTGAGAAATCACAATGTGGAATTTTCCTATTTTAGTGGAGAGACATCTTTTTGTTTGTTTGTTTTTTTGGCTAACAAGTGTGGTTAGTTAACCACTGCCTGACACTCAGCATTGAGTCACTTGCAGTATGGTCTACTCTATTACTATAGCAGGATAACCTGGCCAGGCAGGGCTCACTTCAAAAAACTAAATTTTAAATAGAGATGGAAATTGCCAATTAGCATCTTGTACGAGCTCTGTCAAACTCAACTTTCTGTTGACCCTTTGTCTGGAAGATGAAGCAAACTCATACTGCAGAATCCCAGTCTGGGGGAAAAAAGTGAATTGCAGTATACCAAAGTGGGTTTTATCTGCTTTGTAGCTACATACTGAATATCGTCATTCTTTCTTGGCCACGTCTAGCAGCCAGATGCTCCTGCTAGACAGCCTGCTTTCTGTAGCTGCTGCCACCACTACCTTTTCTTGCAATGCTGTCATAAGGATGCCTTATGACATCATAAGAGGAAAGAAGGAGACAGAACCTCCAAGTGTAGTACAAGAAAAGCAGACTCCCAGCCACTGCCTTCTTATTTAAAAATAAAAAAGGAGCTAAAATGAGATGTCCATAGAATCTACATGAAATAAAGAGGTGACTGATTCTTAGGAGACAAGCTATGAGAAACCTGGGCAACATAACTAAAAGTAGAGACATCACCTTGCAAAGAAAAATTTGCATAGTCAAGGCAATGGTATTCCCAGTGGTAATGTATGGTTGTGAGAGCTGGACCATAAGGAAAGCTGAGCGCAGAAGAATAGATGCCTTTGAAATGTGGTGTTGGAGGAGAGTTTTGAGAGTACCCGGGACAGTGAGGAGAACAAATAGGTCGATCTTAGAAGAAATCAACCCTGACTGCTCCTTAGAAGGTCAAATAGTAAAGATGAAGCTGAAGTACTTTGGACAGCAAATGAGAAGAGAGGATTCACTTGAGAATGCCTTGATGCTGGGAAAGGTGGAGGGCAAAAGTAGAAGGGGCGGCCGAAAATGAGATGGCTAGATGGTATTGTAGACACAATGGGCACAGAGCTTGGTGGGTAGAGGAGGATGGTGGAGGACAGAGGTGCCTGGTGGGTAATGGTCCATAGGGTTGCAAAGGGTCAGAATCGACTGTGCCACTGAACAACATAAATAGAATCTACTTAAAACTTCTCATCTTCCTTAAGTGTTCTAGTGCTAAATTAGTGTATGAAAGTGAGTAGTAGTTGCTCTGGGAGATCTTTCTCTAGAAGGTTAGGGAGGAGGGAAAAGAAAATGATCATGCATCCTGATGTGAAGTCACTTGACTGCCTCAGGCAGCACTCATTCTGTCCCTCAACCAATAATAAGTAACAGACAAGTTGCGATTCTGATTGCATTGAAAAACCAGTCAATTGCATCCATAAATCTTAGATGTGAGAAAGGAATGTTGTCCCAGCTCATTGCTACAGGCAGTGAATCATTCCAAAAGTAATTTAATTAGAGACCAGTTCACTCTGGTAAGGATGACACTCTGTTTCTCAGTAACGTATGCAGCAGGAGAGGTCGCCACCCTGAATCAGTGTGTGGATGCAGTTAGGAACTGGACAGGGTGAATAAACTGATGACAAACCCTGGGAGGTCCTGTGACTCCATGATCTCCCAGATGTGGAAACTGAAGTGTTACAACCTCCCTGGCTGGGCCTGCACTTCTCTGGAATAAGCAGGTGCATAATTTGGAAGCTGTTCCCGCATCCATCTCCTTCACCAAGACTTCCCCCTGGAATGTTGAGATTTGCCAGCTTCCTGTAAAAATGAGATTCCTGTCCGCTATTCCCTTTTGGTTGCACTTGTTTTTTGTCCATTGCTCTGCCCAAGTGTTGAGTCCAGTGCATAAGAAGTATTCTGACTGGCATGTTTGGGTCAAATACAAGTGATTTATTATCAGCTCAGGAATTCGGACTGGGGAACATGTACAAGGTGGTCAGCTTATATACAGTGAGAATGGCAGCTACACAGGTGGATACATTTCGGTGAGCTTCCAGGGAAGAAGGGAAGTTTGTACTGACGAATCAGCTCTTTTAGACAGTAGTTTGAAATTAGCACCATTGCAAAAGGCACACTATTCTGCTGTAGACTCATAGCATCTTTTAGAAATAATGCTTGGGCACAACACCAAGAATGTCATATTCTGCACAACTTAATGTCCTTTCCATCAAATCATATGTAGGAAAAAATGTCATTCTGCAAAGGAATTATAACATTCTTGTGAAGCTTGCTGTTTCTTCTGTCTCTTCTAGGTGAGACCTGCCCAGGAAAGATGCTTAGTGTTTCCTCTGCCCTGTCCAGGTGAATCCTAGGCAGGATAGATGATTGGTGTTTCTTCTGCCCTTCTGAAATGAATCCTACAGAGGAAAGAATACTAAGTAGGTTTAAAACACTTTTGCTTCAAGGAGACGTGGTACAAGGGACACCTTACTGAAACAATTTGAGGCATTTGGAGAAACTATTGTTTAACAAAAACAGAGAGTGGAATTTTGTGGCAGGTTTAAATCTAACACATTTATCTTAGCACATGCTTTCCTCCATTATTTTCTAATTTCTTATGTATGGATCATTATCCACAAAAGCACGGATGAAATTTGTTAGTATTGACAAAGCTACAGGACTTGGAGGGGAGGGGTGAGGCAAGGAGAGTTATGCTGAGCAAACTGACAAAGGCATTTTGAAAATTGCTACTAAAGGGAATTACCTCCTGGGTAGTGTGTTAATTCCCAAGGAAGCTTCTAAATGTTGTGATTGATCGAATATCAAAGCAGACAGAATGCATTCTCCAGAGGCCTTTAAGAAAATATTGTTGTAGGTTAGAGGAGTTTGGTTGCAGCCACTGTAGGGTTTGATACTGGCTTGTGCAAACCAAACAGTGTAAGGTTATCTCTGAAATAGTGGTGTTCCAGTCCATTAAATGCCATGTAGATTAGGACTTGGACTTTGCACTCTGTGCTCAGGTCAATGGAAGCTCATCATTTGCAGGTGTGATGTGCTTGTATCAGTCTCTGTGGCTAATGAGGCATGGTGTTGCATTCTGTCTCTTTTCCAGTAGTGGTGATGGCCACCTCTTTCATTCAGAACAGTAGATCCCAGACAAACACTAAACATGTATGTGACAAAAGTAACTGTACCTGGAAGTGAGCTGAAGTTGCATAATGTTTTGGTTTTACTTTGAGAACTTGAAAAAAATATCCAAAATGATGTCTTGACATACCAGCTTCTGCTATTGGGACCAGATGACATGAAGGACAAATAGAGGGCTTTGAAACAATAGGGCAGAGGGATTAATGGGAAAGTCTAGAAGGACAAATCTATCATACAGACAGGTAAGCACCAGTCATTGTGATCTGGGACCTAGAAGAGAACAAACACTGAAAGCAAAGTGTGACGCAAACAAGATATTTCAGGAGAACCAGTGAGTTTAATTTTTGTTAGCTGCCCAATGTCATTACTGAGTTGGGCGGCAATAGAAATTTGAAGAATAAATAAATAAATAAATAAATTGAGGTTGAACAATTATTCAGGCCTATACAGGCATTGGAGCCTCTGACCATGTAGAAAGAGCAGGGTGTGTGTATGTGTGTTCTATACTCCTCCCTTTCCTCCTCCTCCTCCTCCCCAACAGGTTGATGGGGAATGCTTGATAAGGAGTTCTGTGTATAAGAGAACTCACAAGCTCTGCAAATCAGAAGTGGTACCATCTGAGGTTTTCCAATTTGGGGAGCCCTTTGAATTCCACTGAACATAAGTAGAGCTCTTCCCCTCCACTCCACTCCTCCTCCTGGAATGATTGGCAGATGATTGATAGAATGCTGAATGCCGGGCTGAGTGTCAATTGGTTGATGCAGTTGGAATTTGATGGGATGTGGCAAATAGGCAGTTTGAGTGAGTCAATCTGTTTTGAGTAGTCAGAGAGAATCGATCAGAGAGTGTCTATATTGAATTATAAAAAAGAGAAAGAAGTCTTTGTGAGAGGATGATATGTGGAATCTGTGGAAACATTAAATTTTAAATCTGAAGAAAGGAGAGTAATCTGTAGAAAAGTGTCTGCGAACACTATAAAAGATTAGAAGGAGGGAGAGAGCCATTGTTTTGCCTTCCAGTTGAAACTACCTGATTAATTATCCTTCTCTTTCTTTCTTATATCTGTATTTCTCTAATATATGTCTTTTGTTTGATCCTGAGAGAAACTCTTATTATTTATTTTAAGTATAATTTTAAATTTTAGCAGTCAGATAACAGGAAAGTATAGTAGCTACATCTGCTCAAAGTACAGAAAACCAAAGCAAGGAGGAGGACAGAGCCTACATCACAGAAATGTTTTCACTTAAAAGCTATATAATATTATTGCAAAAAAACACTGGTTGGGTGGCACCCTAAAATACTCCAATTAGGTTTTGAGATAGTTGTCCTTTGGGTTAATGCCTAACCTAGTGGCACTAAAAAGAGGTGGCTAGGATTTAGGATGAATGTGCCAGAGAGATACAACTATCTGGAAAATGTGGGTCTCACCTTAGAGTGATAATTAGTGAGAAGGGATCCCTCCTGAAGGACACAACCTAAGGTTATGGAGTTGTTAACAGATGCAGCAGCTGGATAAATTAAACTGCCAGGCTAGCTCCACAAAGATGCTTTCCACCCCTAGTCCCACTCCTTCTCTGGGCCATCATATTAACTGTTTAGCCCAGGAGGGTCCCCCCCACTCCCTTGGCTATGGTCCTGCTAAGTACTAATGTGTACAGGCTTCACATGACTCCAATGCCAAGTTATGCCGATATCCTAGTGGCACAAATTTCCTGCCGGTTAGAAAGTGCCACCTATTGAAGTTCTCCAGAGACAAACATGTAAAATGTACAGGCACCTTTAGAATGATGTATAAATTTGATGAGGGGGGAAATACAGCCCTACTCCTTTTTCAGAATGACAACCTTCTACGTAGTCATTTATGAGCACACATCTAGTTTTTAAAAAATATATTGATCGTATAAAAGTAAGAAAAAATAAATAAAGCTAAGGTCTGTTTACAAAATCATAATATTGCAAAAGCAAAACAGAAAAATGGAAAGGAAAAGGAGGTAGAAAAGAAAAAGGGAAAATAAAACAAGTACTAATTTCTATACATAGGGCTTCTATGAACACTTTCCAAATATTTAAAAAAAAACATGCCCAAGTGTCATAAATTCATATGTCAATAATGCTGTAAGGTCCTCTGTCCACTGGATTACTAGAAGTGGGCATGTGTCTTTTTCATTGTTACAAAATCAGTCTTTTTGCAGTTATAAGGGAATGGAGAGTCCAATTATGCAGGCTGGAAGTTAATCTCCAAGAAGCAGGTGTATAATTTGAAAGTACATAAGCATCAAGAATGATCAAAGATTGGCCCAGTACAATAACTCAAGATGAATTTATGATGGGTCATCATCATAGCATATAAGTAAGAGATGCATCAGGAGAACCACATCACCAACTTTTAAACAATTTGCTCAGACCCTTCCTAAAATGCCATTGCAGTGTTCAGCATATTCTAAGCATGCTTTCTCATTGGATGAGCCATAGCTTAAGATCTATATGCAGTAGATCTCAGGTCTTCTATTGGTTAGGCAAAATGACACGATCCATTTCCCTGTTCCATTCATCTCTAAGACCTAGTACTGTATATCATATTTATTGACTGATAGTATTTATAAAAAAAGAATGTAGGTTTATTTTCTTGGACTGATGCAGGAGACTCTGAAGAATTAAATTCTGCTGAACTGTATTTAGATACCAACAGAGGCTGTATTTATAAAAACTGCCATATGGCTGAAACTGGCAGATCACACTTACTTCTCAAGTAGGCAAATGACAAAAAAACTCAACACCCTGTCCAACTAATTGGTCTACAGTAAGAATTCCTCCATCTGTCCACACCCTCCATAAAAAGGACTTCTTCCCAATTTTAAAATCCAGGTTACACCATAAAGTTAATTTAGCATGTGAAAATGTGTCAAATCAGAATTGTTGTGACAATGTCCCCTAATTCTCTTGTCACAGAGAGGTGGAGGAAGAGAGACTAATGATTTTTTAAATTTATTTTTGTTTTTTTCTTTGTGTTTTTATGTTAATGTGGATATGTTATAGTTTGGGATATTTTGGATTGGGTTTGTGCACGCCCTTGGGGGGATGGGCAGTCACAGGTTTAGGGAGGCAATTGGGAAAAGAAATGAAGAATATTAAGATAGTTTCGTGGAATGTGAAAGGTACAGGATGTCAAGTCAAGAGAAGAAGGATAGAGGCTGCTCTCAGAAAAGATAAATCTGATATAGGTTTTTTTTTTACAAGAAACATCAAAAATCAGCAGAGGTGAATCGACTATTTTTAGGTTGGACTCAGATTTATGAGAAAGCCTATGGTTCTTCAAAGTCAAGGGGGTAGCAATATTTATATCATCTAGATTAGGCTTTGTAATTACTAAAAGTATAGCAGATCCAGAGGGAAGATATTTGATTGTTAACGGGAAAATAGATGAAGATGAAATATCATTGGTAAACATCTATGCACCAAATGAACATCAAGAGGAGTTTCTAGATAAGATGTATGGCATTTTGGAAAGGGAAAGATGTGTAAAGATGATTGTTGCAGGAGACTTCAATTTAATAAGATCATCCTTAGATTGCACTAATGTTGATAGGGGTGGTAAAAGAATGAAACTTCAAATTTTGGATAATTGGATGATGTCTCTAGGGTTGAAAGATACTTGGAGAGAACTGCGTGGAATGGAAAGGGGCTATACTTTTTTTCACAGGTCCACAATATATATTCAAGAACTGATTATGGTATCAGAGAATATGATGAGGAATTTGGATGATGTTGAAACTGGCATATTTAAAGAGTCAGATCACGTGATGGTGATTTTACATTTGAAAATTGAAAGTGAAATTAGTGCAAAAAAGACATGGAGATATGATACTAATTTATTTAAAGATATAAAAATTAAAGACCAAATCTCTCGGAAATGGGAAGAATGTTGGACTTGGAATGATAATGGAGAGGTGAGTTATAATATCGTGTGGGATGCCATGAAGTCGGTGTTTAGATGGGAATACATCAAAATGGCTAGTATAAAATATAAGCAAGCGAAGGCAAAAGAAGATGAAATTGAAAAAGAAATTAAGCAATTACAGGAGGAACATGCAAGGACCAAGAGTAGGAAAGTTTATGATAATTGGCAGAAATTGAGAATGGAATAAGTGGGGAAGGATATAGAAAAAGTAAAGAGAAATTTGAAATATTTAAAGAGGGATTATTTTGAATATAGTAATAAAAACTCAAAGCTATTAGCAAGGGCAGTTAAAGGAAAGAGAGATAAAAGAGAGATAGGAGTTTTAATTTTTAAAACAGGGACAAGATGTAACAAGACTAAAGATAAAATTAAAATAGTTAAGGAATTTTATCAGGAGCTATATTCAGAGAAGGATGTTAATTTAAATAAATTAAGGTTTTTTGGGGGGAATTATATTGGACTTAAAGTGAGCCAAGAACATAAGGAGAAAACGGAAGAGAAAATAACAGGAAAGGAAATAAGAGATGTTATTGTAAAACTTAAAAATGATAAGTCACCAGGAGAGGATGGTCTGTCAGCAGAATTTTATAAGGAATTTTCAGATATCATGATTCCGAGATTGATAAAATTGTTTAATTAGTTGTTAGATGGTGGACAAATTTCGACTTCATGGTATAGATCAATAATAGTATTAATTCCTAAACCTGGGAAAGATTTAGAAAAAATAGAATCATATAGACCCATATCCTCAGTTAATCAGGATGCAAAGATTTTTACGTCAATATTGGAAAATAGGTTGAATAGCTTTATGGGGAATTATATAGGTACCGATCAAGCCAGTTTTTTAAAGGGAAGACACATGTCGGATTTAACAAGGAGGGTTTTAGATTTGGTGGATAACATTGTTCAAAAAAAAGATCAAGGCTGGTTTACTATCATTAGATATATTTAAGGCATTTGACTCACTTCAATGGATAACTATTAATGAAATAGTAGCAGAATATGGATTCGGAGAAAGGTTTTAAAAGATTATAGAACAATTATATAAACAGGGGAGAGCAAGTGTTAAGATGAATGGTGTCTACACAGAAGATATAAAGTTGGAAGCCAGCACTAGACGAGGATGCCCGTTATCCCCAATATTATTTATAATGGCAATGGAGATATTGGCAAATGTTATTAGAAAAGACACAAGTATTGAGGGAATTCTAGGCAATAAAATAAGCTTATATGCAGATGATACACTGGTAATTATGAAGGACCCAAGGAAGGCATTAGAAAGAATTCAAGTACATTTGAAAGATTTTGAGGAAATTACAGGATTAAGGATTAATTGGGAAAAATCTGAAATGATTATGCATTGTATAGATAAATTGGAGCAACAAAGAATTTTGGATAAATACAAAATTCAAATTAAAGAAAGTTTGAGATATTTGGGGGTTAATATCACGGACAAGTGGGAAAATATTAAGAAATTGAATTATGATAAACAAAGGACATGGATTAAAGAAAAAAATCAGCAATATAAGAAACTGAATTTGTCATGGTTTGGTAGGGTCGTTCTATGTAAAATGATGTTGTTACCGAAAATAATTTTTTTATTTGACGCCCTACCAATCCAAATTACAGATAAAGAGATTAAGAAAGTGCAGAATATGCTAAATGATTATTGTAACGGGGGGATTAGATCTAGGATCCCAAAAAGTCTGTGGTATCTTCCTAAAAGTCAGGGTGGTTTAGGAATCCCAGACCTTAAAAATTATAGGGCATTTCATATTAAAAATATTGTGAAGTTTTTGATGAAAGAAAAGGTGATTTGGGAGGATATAGAGATAGAAGAATTAGGTCAAATAGGTAAAGCAGCATTCCTTGATAAGGATGTAGGGAAAATTAGTATTGGAAATAAAATGTTAAAGTCAATGTGGGAAGTTTGGAAAAAGGTGAAAAAAATATTGGCTCCGGATGTATCTCCAATTATTGAATTAGAAGAGATGACAAACTTTCCAATTAAAATTGATAAGGGAGTGAGAGATGTGTTAAATAAAAATGATTTGCTTCTGCTGAGAGATTGGATAAGAGTATGTGCTGATGAACATAAAAGGAAGGAATTATTTGTAGAATTGAGATTAAATTGGTTGCAGATTGCAACGGTGAATAAATGGAATGGTAAATATCTGAGGGACACAGAAGTGGCCAAACGGAGTGGCAATGTTCAAAGATAGGAAATCCATTTGAGGCTCGAATATGTAGTAATAGGTAATATAATATTTGACTCCCTTTTTGACTCTGCATGTGCTTTTAAGCAGAGCTGCTGCTGAAGAGAGCCAAACAAAGGAAGTGAGCACTGGTAAGTTTTGCAGTTGGAGTAGAGCTGCTTTAGAGGCCCGCCGCCTAACGGCGCGCGAGATTGCACACTAGTAACAAAGGAAGAATATAGTCTTACTAGATAGAAAGGTAGTAAACGTGAACATTTTTGAGGCACAGAATATTGCACTTGTTAAAATGGATTCTGAGAGAACAGTTGTAGTTACCTGCAATACTTGTGCCATGTTTGTGTTCTTGCCAAAGCATATGGAGAACTACACTTGCAGCAAGTGCAAGCTGGTTGCACTACTAGAAGAGAAGGTCCAGCAGCTAGAGGCCCGCATATCTAACCATCAACAAATTAAGGAGCTTGAGCTGTTCTTGGACAGAGCGGAACAGACTATGCTGGACAAAGAAGAGACAGGGCACAGTTCTGAGGGAGAAGGCCCTTCACTAACTCAGGAGGGAGATGTTTGGAGGAATGTGACTCAAATGAGGAGAAGAGTAGGGGATCACTCTAAGAGTCTGAAATTACAGAATAAATTTGAGGCTCTTTCCCTCATCACACCTGATGAGGAACACAGAGAGGAACAACTGGTTCCACCTGATGATCTCTCTTTCATCACACTTGATGAGATCCAGGAAGATAAACAACAGGAACAAACTGAGGTTCTCTCCCTTAATATGGTTGATGAGGTGCATGTAGATGAACAGATTGCAGGTGAGAAGCTCCTTGTACTAGGCGATTCAATAATTAGAAATACAGAGAAATGGATTTGTGATGCACATGATAACCGTATGGTGACTTGCCTGCCAGGTGCAAAAGTTGCAGACATCACAAGAAATCTAGATAGATTGTTAGAGAGAACTGGGAACGAGCCAGTTGTCATGGTACACATTGGTACCAATGATGTTGGGAAGGCCAAGCGGTCTGTCCTGGAAGCCAAATTCAGGTTGTTAGGAAGAAGATTGAAGTCCCGGACTTCCAAGGTAGCATTTTCAGAAGTGCTGCCTGTCCCTCGCGCAGGACCTACCAGGCAGGCAGAGCTCAGAAGCCTTAATTCGTGGATGAGGTGGTGGTGTCGAGAGGAGGGTTTCAGATTTGTCAGGAACTGGAGAACATTTTGGGACAAGCCAAATCTGTTCAGGAGGGATGGGTTGCATTTGAACCATGATGGGACCAGATTGCTGGCACTCAACATCAAAAAGGCTGCAGAGCAGCTTTTAAACTGATAACTGGGGGAAAGCCGACAGGAGCTGGGCAGCATCCGGTTCGGGAAAGTGTGTACTTGAGTAGTGAGGAGGATGCAAAAATTACTTCTGTATATATATTTTTTTGTCCCTCTTTACACAATTATGTCAATTTGTAGCCCTGGACTATAAAATGTATAAAAATGCTAAAAATGTATAAATATATCTAGTCAATTAGGAGGCATGGGAGGGGAATGCTAGATTATGCACACCTGGTTTCCTATCAGCAGGATTTATGAGGGGAGTAATATTTTGAGTCAGTAACGTCCACAGCCCAAAATGAATAAACGAAAAGAGGTTAGGATGCAACATGAAAACAAGATACCCTTTGAAAACTAAATGTTATATATCCAGGTGGGTTTCTCTTTTATACTTATCTCAGTAGCAATATTCCAGTTCAGAATTAATTTTATATATATATAGTGTATGTATTTTCAGATATTGGAAAGTTAGCAAGTCAAGTTGTCTGATGAAGGGAAATTCTCCCGAAAGAGTCTGCATACCGGTTGACATTCACAATGTATTGGACTTGTTGTATTGCTCTACTGAAATATCTGAGGGAGCCAGGTTTGAAAAGGAACAAGACGGTATTTGAAGAAATACTATGGAAGGTTAGAAAAGGAGAAATAGGGGTGAAGGGTTTGGTAAGTAAGATCTATAAATTATTAAACATTGAAGATGATGCACAAAATAAATTAAGAATAAAATGAGAGCAAGATCTAAATACAAAAATTTTAGGTCTAAATTGGAAATCAATATGGAAGAGAAGAATCATGAAAACAATGTCTGTTAGAATTAAGGAACATAATTATAAGGTGTTGTGGAGGTGGTATTTGACCTCGGTGAGATTGAATCAAATAGATAGAACTAAGAACAATTTATGTTGGAGATGTAAGAAAACTGCTGGGACTTATTTACATATGTGGTGGCATTGTGAGATAATAAAGGGGTTTTGGGATGATATTGAAAAAGAATTGGCGGGAATATTTGAAGAGGAAATTAAGTTGGGTTCGAGTACCATCATGCTAATAAATATGGAAGAAGTTAATTTGGACAAAGATAAAAAGGATTTGTTATTAAATATGATGACAATAGGGAGATTGTGCATTGCAAAGAAGTAGAAGAATGATGTGAGCATTAAGTCGAAGGAATGGTATAAAGAAATGTGGCAATTGGCTCTCAATGATAAATTAACATAGGAAATGAAGGAAAAGAAAGGTTTAATTAAAGAAAATAGATTTTGGAAAATCTGGAAACCGTTTGTGGAGTATGTGCTTACAAAAGGAGATGGCAGTCATCCAGTACCAGATCAAAGAAAATTTTGGATGAAATAAATTATGTCTGTGATGTGCTGCATCCCCCCAGGACTTTGTATATATCACAGGGTGGAGTTAATTCAGATATTTTTTGTTATAAAAGATGTATGCTTCAAGTATTATAGATATATTGTATGAAGTTTAGAATATATTATTTTAAAAATGGGGAACAAGGTCGAGCTTATTAAAAAATATCTCTTTTCCTATCTTTATTTTCCTTCCCCAATGAAAAAGAACATTGTATCATTATAACGTGGATAATAATTGTTGGATGAGGTTATATGTCTTTTATACGTTTTTCTTTTTTTTGTATCTATGTATTTTTCATTTTATATTTCTGTGTATGCATTGTTTTATATGTTTATTTTTTGCAAAATTTAATAAAAATATAAATTTTTAAAAAAGGGACCAAATCATCCAGTCTGCGCCCATCACTCCAGCCACCGCAGCAGGAATCAGCTGCAGACTTATTTATGGCAGCTGTATATGGTGGGGGGACCACCAGTCCAGCCCCCTCAACTGTCTGAGGGAGCGTGACCTGGCCCCTGACTTAAAAAGGTTGGCCTAGATCTTTGCTCCTTGAGCCCTGTCCTCACCTTGCTCCAGCCCCTGAAGATACTCTGCATTGTCTATTTTTCTGACTTCTGGCTAGTTTTGACTATGGTTTCATCATCTGGACTAATCCTGCATCTCTGGCTTCACTTGGACATGGACTCTGGACTGAGATACAATAACTGTCTGACCTGTTACTGATTCTCTTGGGTACTGGTGTTTGTGTTATCTGCCAGCCGCCCACACCCCAGACTGCTGCAAAGAACCAAGTCTTGGAGACCACTGCCATTGAGAGGCTCAGTGAATGGAAACAGACTCTCTGAAACTACTTGCACATTGTTGCCCATTTGCCTGGTTTTGTAATAAAGGGTGTATTGAGAGCATCCAAGACAGAAGAGATGAAGAACAGTGGGTTGGCTTGCACTGAGGGTCATATTGAATGTGAGAATGTAGTGCAGCATTCAACTCAGTATCAGACACTGCTCTACATGGGCTCAGGAAGATAGATGAAACTTGCTTAGACAATGCTTCCACATTCACTGACCTGTATTAGTTGACTTATTTGCAATTATACCAACTTACCTATAAGCCACCACATGATTCATTTAGCAGAGAGAAACACCCAGGGTGTTGCTGTCTCTGGGCACTATTAAAATCATATATCCTTTTACAAATACATCTCCTGCATAAGATTAATATTTATCAGGGTGCCAGATGGCTGCCTATGCAACAGTCTTGTCAGCAGGAAAAGGGTGGGCCAGGCATTAGTTTCTCACTCACAGGTAACTGCTTTAGAAGATTCAAATGATTTCCATGAGCTGAAAAAGAGATATCCATTAAGACTGTGTTCCCTAAGTGCTCTTATTAGCACCTACATCATCTTTTACCATCTGCTATATTTTTGTTCAAGATGTGCTGTAAGCAACAATTTAAGATTTTTTTAAAATGTTTGTGTGCTTGAAATATATCTGCAGCTGCTTTTTCATGCTCTGTACTTTGTTGTTTCTCTGTTTTCCCCATCCTTCACTCAATGCATGCTGGGAGTGTGAGATACTTAACAGATATATTAGAAAAATCTAATGTCATGCAAGGTCAGCCAGAAGTTATCTAGATAGTAAAGGTAAAGTTTTCCCTTGCTCGAAAGCCAGTCGTATCAGAATCTAGGGTTCAGTGCTCATATCTGTTTCAAAGCCAAAGAGCCAGCGCTGTCTGCTTCTGCAGATGTTTCCGTGGTCATGTGGCAGGCATGACTAGACACCGGAGTGCATGGAATGCTGTTTACCTTCCCACTGAAGTGATACCTATTTATCTACTTGCAATTTCTTGCTTTTGAACTGCTAGTTTGGCAGGAGCTGGGACAATGCAAGCGTGGCACCAAAATGGCCGCCGTGTTCTTTGCGGGGGCCCCCCCACAGGACGAAGGCATCCAGGTAGTTAGGGGCGTGGCCAGCTCCCTTATAAAAGGGGTGGCCACGAGGCAGCCGAGCTGCCATTTTGCGAAGCGACGGAGCGGAGAAGTTTTTCCCTCTTACTCCGTTGCTTTTACCTTGATTGGGAAGCCTTTTGGCTGCTGACCTTCCTCTTTTCGGCTTCCCTTAGGTCCGACTGAGATGCCTTCGAAGAAGAAGGCGGCCGCGAGCGCGGCTCGGGCGGTTCGGAGGCGCAATCCGGGTCGGAGGACCGCGGCTGCGCCTCCCTACCAGCCGCCTTTGCCGGCACCCACCGGGACCGGTGGGATGGGGTCTATTACCCCCTGGCCAGAGGCTGGGGACCTGAGCAGGGGTCCAGCATGGGCTGCGGCCCGCGGCCCGCAAGCGGCGGACGCCGCTCCTGGTGCCCATTCTACTGGGCCTCCCTCTGTCGGGGCGCAGCTCACTCCAGGGCCTTCCAGCCTTGGGGGGTGGTGCGGTCCCCTCTATTGGCAGGTGCCTACGTCGGCCCTGCCGGGCCTGGGTGTGGGGTCATGGCCATATTCGGGCCCCGGGGTGCAAGGACCTGTACCCACGCCCGTAACAGGCGGGCCGGCTGGCCCGTGGCCCCACGCCAGTGTGGAGGCCTTACTGGCCCGCATGGCGGCACTCGAGGCTTCCCTTGCTCGGGCCAGCCACGCTGGGGCTCCTTTTGGGTTCACTTTGACGCGTCGTCTGCTGGGCAGCGGCAGGCAACGGGACGGGTCGAGCAGCTTGAGGCGCGTGACACGACTTCGGCCACTGCCTCGCAGCTCCCCAACCAACAGGCCAGCGCGGGTCAGGCCCCGGTGACGAGCTCTACGGCGGTCGTGAGCTCCGACGCCCCCAGTGGGCCGGAACCCCCGGTGGGGGCGGCCCGCGGGGGTGCAGCATGTGAGTATGCGGTACAAACTAGTGCACCTACACATGTGGCTACGTTGGGGGGGCTTTCCAATGGCCTTGGCCTCGCATGGGTGGTGCGGCGGTACAGCCGCTGACGCACCACCAGGCGACGTCAACCACCACCCAGGGCCCCGGGGTGGGGAGCGTTTCCTACCCTGTGGGGAATGTTTTGGGGGTGGCTGGGTTAGTCCAAGCCCCTTTCCAGATGCCCGCAGTTTCTGCTGTGCCTGTCTCGGCCTTGCCGACAGTGGGCTATTCCTTGCCACTGGGTGACCACTTGGCACAGGCCACCAGAGGAAAAATATGGCGAGGGGAGTATGTAGATATCTTCTCACTCCTAAACAGGGAGCCCACCAAGGAAGAGAGGGAGGGGCAGGATGAGAAGGATAAGGAACAGGCACGTCGTCGCAAGCCACCATGAACGTGGGCCAACTGGCTGCCGGCTTACCTCATCTACATGGCGGTGTACCTGAGGGCCCGGCCGGATTTGGCAATTCCGATGGTCCAGTATTTGGACAACATCTATCGGGCGATGGTTGATTTTCCGGGCCCGTCGTGGTTGGCTTATGACGAGGAATTCCGTATGCGAATTCCCCTGCACCCTGAGATGAGGTGGGATGAGCCATGCCAGAGGCTTTGGCTTCTGTACATGACGCCCACGCGCCCCGCGCCAGGGGAAAGATACCATTGTGGACATGCGGTCCAGCGAGTGGCTCCAGCACAGGTTCCCCGCCAAGTGGCGGGGCAGGGGGTTCCAGCCCGCCTGCTGTGCTGGACTTTCTCGTGTAATGGTTCATGCAATAAGAAGAATTGCAAGTACAGACATGAGTGTCCCACCTGTGCGGGCCCCCATGCAGCCTCTGCCTGTCCCAGGCCTGGAGGGACGCGGGGCAGAGGGAGGGGCGGACAGTGGGCTGGCAAGACTGCCGCAGATGGAGCTGGTTCACCGAAAGGCTCACTCCCCAATTAATGTGGACATGTTGGAGCGTTGGCTCGCATTGTACCCGAAGGGGGAGGATGCAGATTATCTCCTTCAGGGCTTTAGGCAGGGGTTCCGTATTCCTTTCATGGGTGATAGGTCCCCTCAGGATGCCCCCAACCTTTTGTCCCTTAGGGGGAGGGAGGAGGTGGCTGCCGCCAGCATCAATAAGGAGGTCAATGCGGGCAGGGTCGCTGGCCCTTTCCCTGCACCCCCGTTCACTAACCTTAAGGTATCGCCCCTGGGTTTGGTTCCCAAGAAGTCTCCAGGCGAGTTTCGCCTTATCCATCACTTGTCCTACCCAGCCGGCCGATCGGTCAACGATGCTATCCCTGACGACCTTTGCTCAGTCAGGTATACATCTTTTGACCACGCGCTGCACATGGTGCGCTCATGTGGCCCGGGTGCGCTGCTGGCTAAGTGCGACATTAAGTTGGCTTTTCGCCTCTTGCCAGTGCACCCGGGCGACTTTGAATTGCTGGGTTTCAAATTTCGGGGCGAATATTATTTTGATAAGGCCATGCCTTTTGGCTGTTCCATATCATGCTTGGCTTTCGAGCGTTTCAGTACCTTCCTAGAGTGGGCTTTTGTCCGCAGGTCAGGGTCCCGGTCTGTAGCCCATTACCTGGATGACTTTTTATTCGGGGGTGAACGGGGCTGGGACACGTGTACACGTCTCCTCAACACATTTCAGACGCTAATGGAGGAACTCGGTGTCCCTTTAGCGCCCGAAAAGACCGAGGGCCCATCTACACAGCTAGTCTTCCTGGGGGTGGAGATTGACACGATAGCGCAGGCGTCTAGGTTACTGCGGGATAAGGTGTCAAGGATAGTGGCCCTTATCTCGGACTTGTTGGCCAAGCGCAAGGCATCACTGAGAGAACTGCAGGTGCTCCATGGTCACCTTAATTTCGCCTGCAGAGTGGTCGCACCGGGCAGGGCTTTTGCCCGGCGCTTGTGCGACGCTATGGCAGGATTATCCAGGCCTCACCATAGGGTTAGGCTTACCCGGGGTATCAGGGCAGACATGCTTGTCTGGTTACAGTTCCTGAGGGAGTTCAGTGGGGTCTCATTTTGGAGGCATGACCTCCTGGCTTCCCCTCAATTTCAGATTCAGTCTGATGCCTCAGGATCCCTCGGTTATGGGATGTACTTCAATGGGAAGTGGGCCTATGGTGGGTGGCCACCAGCCTGGGCAGGCACGGGTCGCCTGCGTGATCTCACATATCTGGAATTTTTCCCTATCCTGGGTGCTTTGATGCTATGGGGACAGGAGTGGTCCAACTCGGTCGTGCATTTCTGGTGTGACAATGCGGCTGTGGTCCACATTGTAAATGCACAGACTTCCAAATCGCCCAGGGTTATGGACCTAGTGCGCCAATTTGTGTTGCGCAGCCTGCGCTTCAACGTACTGTTCAGGGCCAGGCATGTCCCAGGGGTTAATAATGATATTGCTGACGCTTTGTCCCGCCTACAGATATCCCGGTTCCGTGCCTTGGCCCCGGATGCGGAGGAATTTCCCTCGCCACTCCCGGAGGAGATATGGACCATTGGCAAGGAGAGGTGAACCGGGCGATTGGCCTGTCGCTAGCGCCACGCACCCGTAAGGCGTATCACCACCCAATTAATTCTTTCAGGGCATTCTGTACTCAATTTCAACTGCCAGGAACCTGGCCGATCCCGGTAACCCATGTTCTGCGGTTCATGGTTTACCTGCATTCTCAGGGCCTTGCACCTCGCACCATAGCATCTAAGCTTTCAGCGTTGGCTTTTATGGCCAAGGTGGGGGGTCATGTGGACAGCACCTCTGACTTCCGTGTGAGACATGTTTTGGAGGGGTGGGTGCGCGAGCGCGGGCGTTGTCCGGACGACCGCCACCCGATTTCCCCAGGGGTCCTTACCCAGTTGGCCCGGGGCTGGCCTTGCCTCTGTTTTGATGCATATGAGGCAGCCCTGTTCCATGCAGCCACAACGGTGGCATTTTTTGGAGCGCTCCGCATCAGCGAGCTTGTGATGCTGTCTAAGGCGGATGCAAGTTGTAGGGCACTGGAACTCGAGGATGTCTGTGTAGCCAAAGACTGGGCTCAGTTGAGGATACGTTCCTCTAAGACCGATCAGCATGGCATCGGCAGTGGTGTGCGACTGCTACGGTGTTCTTTGGCGGACATCTGTCCGGTTGGTGCCCTACAGGAATTCCTGGCACTGCGTGGCACGCACCATGGCCCGTTTTTCTGTCACCAAGATGGGTCTCCCCTTACTAAATTTCAATTTTGGAAGGTGACGGGCAAAGCGCTGGCCAGTGTGGGCCTCCCAGGCGCCCGCTATGGCACTCATTCATTCCGTATAGGGGCGGCCTCAACCGCAGCTGCTTTTGGGTACTCCGGGGCTGACATACGTAGCATGGGACGGTGGGGTTCGCAATGTTTTCAGTTTTATGTGCGCCCACTCCCGCCGTGAGTACCAACCTAGTCACCTTACCTACTTTCCCTCATTTTTCCTTTACAGACCCGGGGTGTCGTATTACACCGGTGACAGTATGGCTGGTGGGCCATAGCTACGTGCACAGGGCAGCGCATTATGCTGCGGCGACAGAGTGGGGACCCCGACTGGGACTGGATGCATACGCAAGTCTCACATGGCATGGTAAGCCCGGGATGTTATGGCGGGAGCTGCTGCCTTTCCTTTTTTCAGGCCAGAATGCTGACCCGCCTGACATTCTGATCATACACCTGGGGGGCAATGATTTGGGCCAGGTCACCGGCTTGTCGCTGAAGCATGCGATTTGCGAGGACCTCGCCTACCTGCATTACGTCTGGCCCGCCACAACCCTTGTTTGGTCGGACATGGTCCCGCGCCATTCCTACAGAGGGGGTGTTGACCTCCTGGCCCTTGACCGCGCTAGACGCATGGTGAATAGGGCAGTGGCGCGTTTCCTTGTCGACAGGGCTTGGGGGAGGGTCAGTCGTCACCCCGCTATTAGCCTCCAAAGTTATGACTTGTATGCAGGGGATGGGGTCCATCTGTCGCGAGAAGGTATGGACCTCCTGTTGGGTGATTGGCGAGCAGGCCTGTTGACCGAGCTGACGGTATGGGGGGCGTCGAGCCTTCTTTGAAGCCCCTCCGTGTGGCGGGTAGCACTGGTAAGGTAAACATTATGACCCACAGGTATCCGGCAAGTTCGCAATTGACTGGACAACACTAGACAGGCATAAGTTGGTTAAACGTTGTCCGGTCAACGACGAACTAGGCGACGGGGTGATGGCTATAGCTAGACAGCATGCATCACCCCGTGATTTTACGGATACGTGTCAGAGGGTGGGGTCATTAGTTAGATATTGACTACGGTCAACAATTTGTTTGTGGTCAACAAACAAATTGATACAATTGGATACATTGTAGCAATTGCCGTTGGCAATTTTGGGTGGTACCTTACCAGTGTTACTTCGGCCTGCTTGCCTTAAGAATTATGATTGGTCAATTACCAATAGAAATTTATAATTCGGACTAGGGCATGAATCAATAAATGTGGCCCAATGCCGTTATCCACTTTCATTGGTGTCTGAGTCCTTTATTGGGTGGTGCGCCTGCAATGCAAGCGCGGCGCCAAAATGGCCACCGCGCTCTTTGCGGGGGCCCCCCCCCACAGGACGAAGGCATCCGGGTAGTTAGGGGCGTGGCCAGCTCCCTTATAAAAGGGGTGGCGACGAGGCAGGCGAGCTGCCATTTTGCGAAGCTACGGAGCGGAGAAGTTTTTCCCTCCACCCCCTCCCTAGTTAACAGTGTGATATTTTGGTCGCTTCGGGGCCGGGTGGGAATTTTTGGCTGGGACCCATATTGGCTTCCGGGTCCTGGTTTTTTCGCCCATCCCACACTGTTGCTATGGTTTGACATAGGGGTTTTTCTGTTGCTGCTGTTGACTTTGGTCACATGGGCGGGTAGCACTGGTAAGGTAAACATTATGACCCACAGGTATCCGGCAAGTTCGCAATTGACTGGACAACACTAGACAGGCATAAGTCGGTTAAACATTGTCCGGTCAACGACGAACTAGGCGACGGGGTGATGGCTATAGCTAGACAGCATGCATCACCCCGTGATTTTACGGATACGCGTCAGAGGGTGGGGTCATTAGTTAGATATTGACTACGGTCAACAATTTGTTTGTGGTCAACAAACAAATTGATACAATTGGATACATTGTAGCAATTGCCGTTGGCAATTTTGGGTGGTACCTTACCAGTGTTACTTCGGCCTGCTTGCCTTAAGAATTATGATTGGTCAATTACCAATAAAAATTTATAATTCGGACTAGGGCATGAATCAATAAATGTGGCCCAATGCCGTTATCCACTTTCATTGGTGTCTGAGTCCTTTATTGGGGGGTGCGCCTGCAAAGACGGGAGCACATTCTGTCCTGCAGTACTTGGGAATCGAACTGCTGACCTTTCACCTCCCAGTCAGCATTATCTAGGATGACAGAGAAGTGAAGGGTTTGTATAAGGTGAAAAGAGAACCCATTCCTGATGATTCAGAGTGAACATCATGTTTCATGGGTGACAGAGCCCAAAGCCAAAAGTGAGCCTTCAAGCCCCTTAACAGGGAAAGGCTTTTCCTTTTCCCCTACAGGAAATTTATATTTTTTGGCAAAATCAAGATCCAGGAAATTGGAGGTTGCTCCAGAGTCAAACATGATACCCCCACCCCAAAAACTCCTCTCCAGGCAGGACAAACTGGACTGGAAAGACAAAGTGGGGTGGACATTTGGTGGCCCCAGAAGCAGTCCCCCTGTGACCACTGGGGATACCTTAGCAAGGCAGGTAGCCATGTAATGGCCCTTCTTCCTGCCATAGAGACAGAGCCCATAGTTCCGACATTGTTGTTTTTCTGCTGTCAAATGGCATAAGAACCATTGAGCTGCAAGGGTTCTGAGTGAGGGAGAATGCTAGGGGAAACAGTGAACTATTCTGGACCCAATTGCTCACCACTTACGTTCTCACTCTGTCAGGTTGCTGTCTATGTTAATGCAGAGTGTGATGAATTCATTTAACACTGTAGGTGGGGATCAGCTAGGCAAGTTCATTTTTAATTGCCAGTCTAGACCAGAAATGAAACAGTTGTGTTGCCTTGTTCCACTGAGTATCTGCAGTGAAGCAGTGATATTCAGCCACGTAATCAGCCATCGCCCTTTCCCCTGTTTTGAGTGTCCGGAGAGCCTACTTGGCAGTTTGCTCTTGGTTGGCATCTCTAAATATCTCCATCTCCATCAGAGCCTGCAAGAAGGAATCTAGATTTTTAACATGGGATGATACACCTCTAGGAGGAGTGATGCTGAAGCCAAGGCAGGGCCAGAAAAGGTAATAATAATTAAGGCCACCCAGCTCCTTTCTGTAGTATACTGTAGTATAGGCATCTGAGCACAACAGTAACAGCAGCTGGCACTGATTCATGAAACACCACAATGATTAACTCTCACTAGAGAAGCAGGCCAGCAAAGAGGCTGATGTTGCACTGTAAACTGGTTGGACATGGGCTGCATTGCAGAATGTGGCCAACTCCCACTGTAGTGTCTACATCTGAGCATTCAGGGCTAGGACATCATTGCTCAGATATGCAAAACATGTTTGTCCGGGGCAGAGTGTGAGGTTTTGGCCTAAGTAAACTCTTAGAGTCCTAAGTGTGAGTGGCTGGCAAGGTATACAAGGACCTGGACCTAGAGCAACTAGTCAACAGGCCAAACAGTAACAGAGTCCAAGTCAAGCCCAAAGTAGACAAAGATACAGGGTTAGTCTGAACAACAGGGCATAGTCCAAGTAAGGCAGAAGTCAAGTGACTGAGAGAGCAGATGAGGCAGAGCACCTTCAGTGGCTGGAGCAGGGTAAGAATCAGGTTCAAGGAACAAAGATCCAGGCAAAGTACAGAAAAAATCCACAGGAACCGAGAACAGGACAGGATGTCTTTGGAAGCAGGAACAAGACAAGCTGGCTTCATAGACAAATCTCATAATCTTTATTGCTGAAACCACTTCTGAGAGGAAGAGCCAGTTCTTAAATAGCCCAGCCTCCCAGGTGGAACCATTCATGGTCCAAAACCTTTCTTAGGGCTCTCAGGTAGGGCCTAGCAGCTGCAACAGGCTGAGGGTCCAACTTTGCATCCCGTAACCTGCCCACCAGGCTGGGGATCCAATCTTGCAACCATCAAGCTACCTCTGGGGAAGTCATCCTTCAAATATTGGATCTGCTTCAGATCCTGACAATGTTAAGCCAGCTATCAGCACCCACTGTTGAATATGAGATTGAAAGCAAGGCAGGTGGCCATTACAGCTTTAAAGAGTCCTTTAATCACTGTGTTTGAATTAATGTAGCAGACATTACACCAACAGACATCTTCATCTCAGACATATTTGTACACAGTAACCTATACTTTTGTTGTTCAGTCTCACAGTTGATTCTGACCCTTTGCGACCCCATGGACCACCAGGCACTCCATACTTCACCATCCTCTGCAGTCCGCTCAACTCTACATCCATTGCATCAACAATGCCATCTAGCCATCTCATCTTCTGCCACCCTCTTCTCCTTTTCCCTTCGATCTTTCCCAGTATCAAGGCCTTCTTGGGTGAGTCCTCTCTTCTCATCTGGTGTCCAAAGTACTTTAGCTTCATCTTCAATATTTGTCCTTCCAAGGAGCAGTCAGGGTAGATTTCCTTCAGGATTGACTTATTTGATCTCCCTGTTGTCCAGGGGACTCTAAAAATTATCCTCCAGCATCACGTTTCAAATGCATCTATTGTTCTTCGCTCAGTCTTCCTTTTTTAAAAAAAATATTTTTTATTATAGGTTTTTAATACATACATAAAAAAGAAAAAATCTTACATAACTAAATATTCAGAAACATGAAAACACAATAAAACAGAAATATTTGATAAGGAAAGGAAACATTACATTGAATAATATTATTAACATTTTCAAAAACAGACATCAAATTATTATAAAACTACATTATATACTAGTTATCTTATTTTCTATTCCTCTCCAACACACTAAAACATTTCAAATAAGAACATGATACTTCACCCAGTGATATAATACAATGCCAAGAGAAAGAGCTGCGGTCAATGCCTTCAACAAACATTATATCCAAAAATTCAATTGATCCGGTACCGGCAAAAAACCTCCCCTTTTCCTTAATGTATAATCAAGATATACTTTCCAAATCTTCCCATATTTATTTTCTTTAACTATCCCTTTCTTTTCATTTAGTTCCCATGTCAACGTCTCGTTTAAAGCCAACTGCCAAATTTCCCTATACCAGTCCTCTAATTCTAAATTCCCTAGATCCTTCCACTTTCTTGCTATGCACTGTCTGCCCATAGACAAACAAATCGCTACAAGTTCTTGTTCATCCTTACTTAACATTAAACTTTCTAGTTCCATAAGCATAGTAACTGCTGGGTCAAGCTTAATCGGTTTCCCCATTATCTCTGTTATTTTTCAATCCCTTTCCAAAAAACTTCAACAACTTTACAATCCCACCGCATATGTTTATAAGTTCCTACACTTTTCTTACATCTCCAACATAAATTGTTAGTAGACTTATCTATCAGATTCAACCTCACTGGAGTTAAATACCACTTCCATAACATTTTATAATTATGCTCTTTAACTCTAACAGACAAAGTTCTCATTGTCCTCTGTTTCCAGAAGGACCACCACTTTAGTTCTGATATTCTTATATTTATGGTCCAGCTCTCACAACCATACATTACTACTGGAAATACCATTGACTATACAGACTTTTGTTGGTAGGGTGATGCCTCTACTTTTTATTATGTTGCCTAGGTTTCTCATAACTTGCCTCCCAAGAATTAATCTTCTTTTTATTTCATGGCTGCAGTCACCATCTGCAGTGATCTTGGATCCTAAGAAAGTAAAGTCAGTCACTGCTTCCATTTCTTCCCCTTCTATTTGCCAGGGTGCGATAGGGCCAGTTGCCATTGTGCATTATGTACTCTGCATATAAATTAAATAAACAGGGTGGCAAAATGCATCCTTGTTGTACTCCTTTCCCTATTCTAAACCACTCACTTGTTCCGTATCCTGTCCTAACTGATGCTTCTTGACTCATGTACAGATTTCTCATTAAACAGATGAGGTGATCTGGTACTACCATCTCTTTAAGGACTTTCCAGTTTATTGTGGTCCACACAATCAAAGGCCTTGGTGTAGTCAATGAAATAGAAGTAGACTTCTTTCTGGTACTCCTTTGCTTTCTCCATGATCCAGTGAATGTTGGCAATTTGGTCTCTAGTTCCCCTACCTCTTCGGAACCTAGCCTGTACTTCTGGAAGTTCTCGATCCACGTGCTGCTGAAGCCTAGCCTGTATTATCTTGAGCATGACCTTGCTAGCATGTAAAATGAGTGCAATTGTTTGATAATTTGAGCATTCTTTAGCATTGCCCTTTTTTGGGATTGGAACATATTCTCAGCTTTTCCAATCCTGTGGCCAACCTTGTGTTTTCCAAATCTGCTGGCAGATAGAGTGCAACACTTTAATTGTATCCTCTTTTAGGGCTTTGAATAATTCAAACCTAAGTACAGTAAAACCCCAACTTACAAATGCCTCGAGTTACATAAAATTTGACTTACATAATGATTTTGTGCTAAAACCATGTCCCGATTTACATGATTTCCTATACGTTTGCTTCAAGTTACATAAAGATTCTTTTTCCTATGGGTTTTCTTTGAGTTACATAAAAATTCATTTCCCTATGGGTTTGCTTCGATTTACATAAAATTTCATTTTTCCTATCTGTTTGCTTTGAGATACAAAAAAAAATTTGATTTAAGCAAAAGCCTATGGATCACACTTTTTTTTGTAAGTAGGGGTTTTACTGTACTCCATATTAAGAAAGGGGCTATGACCATTAAGCCTAAAGTAGTGCAAGTTAAGGATGAAAAGTAATCCTTGGAAGAGATACTTTTTGGATTGCAGAATCTCCAGTCCAACATGGTGAGTGGCTTCCTGCTTGGAGAATTCTGGGAGCTGTAGTTTGAGAAGTAACATTTCAAACTCTGCTCAAGAAAAGATTGAATGTGGGCCTGCAGAGGAGGGCTTGATGAGAAAAAAGAAAATGTGAATAATATCAATGGACAGAGATTGAGAGGCAGCATTAAAAGGGTTGGAGTAAGGACGCTTGTGCCTACTGAGCAAATTTGACTTCTTGAAGGTTAGCAGATCAACAGTTCGAGACCTGAGTGCTGCTCGACAGAGTGAGCTCCCTGTCTTAGTCCCAGCTCTTCCCAACCTAGCAGTTTGAAAGCAAGAAATTGTAAGATAAATAGGTATCACTTCAGTGGAAAGGTAAACAGCATTCCATGCACTCCAGTATCTAGTCATGCCTCTCACATGACCATGGGAACGTCTGCATGTGCAGACTGTGTTGGCTCTTTAGCTGTAAACAGAGATGAACACCAAACCCTAGAGTCAGTGCAACCATCTTTATTCATTCAAAAAAAAAAGGCAGGGGAATCTAAACAGTGTTCCCTATATTGAATTGTTCACAGCGTATATGTCAATCAGTCATGATGATATTCATTTTGCTGTCTGCAATTAATCTTTGACAAAATGGAATTGCACAGTAAGTCTTAATTATGACCAGATGTTTTGCAGTACAGACTTTCAACCCACCAATTGCCCAATAAGGCCTCACTTGCTTTTTGAATATAAATCATTAATTAACTCTATAAATAATCACAGGCATGCTGTAAGCATAATGAGGGTTCTATTAACACTACTGAAAATTCTAAGGGCAGGATACATTTGTGGGAAAGCAAATACTGTAGTTGCTTAACACAAAAAGATGCATCAGATGAGTCTCAGTATATATGCAGCCTCATTGCCAAATTATATGTTGTTAACTGCATGCTTCTGCATTACAAGTGGTGTTTAACTACAGATCTATAAAAAGATTCACTCATATGCATGGTCAACATGCAAAGATTCAGAAAGGAATTTGTGAAAGTCTTCTTAAGCTTATAGAATTGTCTGGATTCCAGCACATTGAACTCATGGTCAGAGGGATGTATCGGGGAAATTTAGATTATTTGTTTTAGTTTGCAGAATATGAGTGTCAGGGTCCAGGGCATGAACAGCTGGCAAGTAACATGAATGTCAGGAACCAGGACAGCCAGGTAACAGGCCAAACAGTAATCATATCTCAGTCCAGAGTCAGAGTCCAAGTGACACCAGAGCTCCAGGATTAATCCAGATGACAAAAATGTATTCCAAATGAGCCGGAAATCAGGTGACCAGGAGAACAGACACAGCACAGAATCTTTAGGGGTTTGAGCCAGATAAGGACAGAATTCCAGAAGCAAGGATCCAGACCCAAAAAAAAAATAGTCTGCAGGAACAGGACAGGGAGTATTCAGGAGCATGAACAAGGCAGGATATGTTCTGGAGCAGGAATCAGGGACAAAGTAGAGAGCCAGGAACCAAGCAACTACAAGTCTGCTGACTTTTGTCAGCTGAAGGCAGAGTATCTTCAAGGATTGAAGCAAGGTGAGGAGAGAGTTCAAGTATCAAGGATCTGGGCAAGGCACTAAAACAGTCCATAGGAATCAGGAGCTGGATAGAAATCTTCTGAAGCAGGAAGCAGGAACAAGGCAAAAAATCCACCTTTTGATACCAGTGCCAAACATGGACACTTTAAAAAAACATAAACAAAAGTTGGTAACCACAAAAATGAGATGTCTGAGGAAGGCTGCTGGAGTGACTAGAAGGAATATAAATCAGGAATGAGGTCATAAGGGAAAGAATTGGAACTTAACCAATCTTCTACCAGATACAGAGACAACAAATAAAATAGTTTGTCCATTTGGAGAGAATGTTTTGGGATTCCATACCATACAAAGCTTATGTGGAAAGAGGAGAAGGAAGACCACAAGGGAGACCCAAAGGAAGGTGGAGAGATAACATGAAAGAAATATTACAAGAACACCAAATAACACTGGTGGAAGATGCTAGAAGTGTCAGAACAAGAACCTTGCATATCCCTCAACACCTGATGTGGGGGGGGGGGAGAAGAAGAAACAACAATTTTAGTTGTTTTTAATAAATAGAGATAGAACCTGGTGCAGCTCAACTGGTAGAGAGTGCCACAAATTTGCTTCTGCCACTGAAAAGGCTCTTCTCCAAGTCACAACCTTACTTGCTACTCTCGGGGTCGGTATCTGGAGCAACACTGCCTGGGAGGAACAGGTAATGCGGGCTGACGATCTGAGGGGAAGATGTTCAATACAAGAAAGCTGAGAATTCTGAAACATTCCTATTAAAACCAAACTGAAGTGAAATTCTCCAACATCTCTGTGTTCAATGAGAATTTACCATCAAAGTAAGTTTTTATAATTTAGATTTTCCCAAAATTGAAATTATTCTGTCTGTGTACAGTAGATTGTGACCTTTGAGTGTTTATTTTTTCAAAGACTGGGTTGGAATATCTCTCAGTTCAAGCATGTTAGTCCTGATTTGGGGTGTGTTCTCTGTTTTAGGTAATTTTTGAAGAATTTTTGAAGAATTATTCATACTCAGGAATAAAAAGACTTCAGATATTTAAAAAAATCTCAGACTTGCAAAACTGACAGCTTTTGTCTCTAGCGATTGAATGCAGTGTCAACCATCCTTGCACTATCCCTTTATGGACCTTTCTTTATATTTCTTGTGCCAATGGCCTCCACAATACATAACAACACTGGTAGTTATGTGGAGTGCACAAAGCTGGGAGTAGAACCTGAACCATCAACTTTCTGTTCAAACTGGTCCATTTTTGGCTAGTCACAAGGAAATACTGCTTTTAAAACAAAAACAGAATGTTCAGTGATGAAGCTTTCTTTCTATCTCTATTGCCCCCCCCCGCCCCTCTGTAGGCTGAACCTATATTTTTAGTACACTGAAAACAAATATGGCTAACATATCAACAGTGAAAAGATGACATATCTATTAGCACTAAAATATTATTCATTTTCATCTGCAGCTGCTAGAAAAGTTTGATCTTATTTTGGCTGGATGAGTGAGAGCTCACAGAAAAACATAGTTGCTCTTTTCATTTAAATGAAGCTTCTTTTATTCTCATAAACATATTGCTCTGTCAAGCTGATATATTTGTACACTTTCTGGTAAGAGAGCTAAATAAAGCATGAAAAAATGCTAATCTCTGTGGTTCAGTTATACAAGATGTTTGTGATACCAAAAGCAAATCAGTAAGTAATGAGAACAGTAGAATTTGCTCCAATTCCTCACAGGAGTTTGACTGGACAAGTAGCAAAAGAGAGAGATGTAAAGATATCAATGATAAACCCTTTTACATCCCTGCCAGTCTAAGAATAAGTAGGCTCTCGCGCACCTGGTCCAGAATGCAGCAGCTCGGGTGGTGATGGGGTGTGGACATTGTGCCTGCTCCTCGCCACTGCTTCAGGAGCTGCACTGGTTACCAGTTTGCCTCCAAGTGCAATTCAAGGTGCTGGCTATGACCTTTAAAGCCCTACATGGTGGTGGGCCAGGTTACCTAAGAGACCGCATCGCCCTAAGAATGCCAGTCCATCCAACCAGAGCAGACTGGAGGGGCTCTTTAATTGTGCTAGCAGCCAGAGAGGTGCATCTCCCTGGCACGAGAAGGAGGGCCTTCTCCGCATCTACACCGGCCCTTTGGAACCTACTGCCAGTAGAATTATGGTTGCTGATGGAGTTGCTGCCCTTTAGGAAAGGTTTGAAAACCTGGCTGGTGGGGCAGGTAGGGGGCCCTGAGGGCAATGTGGTCCCCACCTGCTGGCTTCTATAATAAGATGCACTGCTCTCTTCTGTGGGGTTGGTGGGTTTTTTTAATGTGGGTGGTTTGTAATGGTTTTTAATGGTTTTTTATTTTTATGTTTTATTGTATGTGTTTTTAGATTGTTGGTAAGCTGCCCTGAGTCGGGCTTGCCTGAGTGGGCAGCATAGAAGTTGAAAAATTAAATTAAATTAAATTAAATTCACTTTATTTTATCACTAGTGAGAGAATAGAGCTCAAAAGTAGCTACTTACAAATATCTAGTTAGTTATACTTCACTCCTTATTCCAACAACAAGAGAGATGAGTAACAATACACAAATATTTATACATTTCTTTATACAGTATTTGGGATAGAAACAACATGAGGTTTTTTAAAAACCAAAAATGCAATATTTTTGGGAGGCACCCAAACTGAAATATTACTTCTTTTGGGTTGTTCCTCTTTAACATTTATATGTCAAGTGCATCCAACATTATCTTCTCCATCATGGAAATAGTTACATGTTATTGAATCCAGTCAGTGCTAAACAGGACAACTTTCATCTATCTGCATTGAAAAGGCTTGCGGGTTTAGAAAAATCACATGTGGGAGGAATAATTAAGTGGTCAGTATTTCCATCTTTTTCAATAACTATGGTGTAACTAGATTACATTATGATTTAATTTAATTTAATTTAATAGTTCAACTTATTCATCACCCACTCAGGCAAGCCTGACTCAGGGTGAGTCATGATGGTCACTTAATGGGTGCTAATCTCTCTCTCTTTCCAGTTTGTTGCAACAGACAAGCATAACTAACTCCATAGAAAAGTAATGGTAACTAGCCAATTTTTGAAGTGTGAAAACTGTAACTTGAATCAAAATTTCCAGGCTCTGCAACTAGATGACCTCAGAAATGTGAAGGAATAAATCAGATTTACCTGGAGATCCAAGGCACGTTTGAATAAAGATACAGGCCACATTCAGAGGTAGTGGTGTGCCTATCTAGATCATCTCAAAAATAAAAAAAATCTAGTTGTGCTGGTTTGTTATTTTGGGAAGGATAGCTTCTCTAATCTCTACAAATAAGCCCTACGTGGAGTATGCTCCTTGCCTTAGTAGACATGTCTGGGCTCATTCTACAGGGCATCCAAAAAGTTTCTATACATAACAACAGATATCTTGGAACGTATACACCATGAGTAGGGGAGAAGATTTTGTAATGAATATTTTGTCAATAAAGGTACTTTTAGCTAAATTTCTCATTTTCCCTATGTATGGTGGCCTTTGGGACACTCTGTACAAGTAACAGCAGTGAAGTATAACATCTAAACTGTGTGCTGTTAAGTCAAGTTTGACTTATAGTGACCATTTTCATAGTTTTCTAGGCAGAGGATACTCAAAAGTGATTTACCAATCCCTTCTTCTGGGGGCATCCTGGACTGTAGACCTTGCCTAAAGCCATGTAGGCTGGCTCTTCAGGGATGCACAATAGGGAATTAAACTCCCAAACTGTGGCTTCACAGCCAGATACCTAGCTTACTAAGTTATCCATCTGACCAAACTACTGTTTGTGATTTGTCCTTCTCCCAACAAGCCATAATTATATGTAACTAAGTAACAGCATTCCATGTGCTCCGGTGTTTAGTCATGCCTGCCTCATGACCACAGAAAGGTCTGCAGATGCTCTTTGTCTGCAGATACTCTTTGTCTGCAGTTGCTCTTTGTCTGTAAACGGAGATGAGTACTGTGCCCTAGAGTTGGATAAGACTAGCTTTTGAGCAAGGCTGGCCTTTACCTTTACCTAATTTAGAATTCTAGTTTGTTGAGAGGGGAACAACCCAGTTCAGACGAAATACTAAGTGCTTCATGTACAAAGACCCCATGAATAGTCTAACTGCCTGGCAGCAGGAGGAGCTGACCACACCACTGCACATTTGATAGGTAAGGAACCTCCAGCATGCTGTCTGCATTCAGAAGTAATCATAGTGCATCATTGCCATGAATTACTGAAGTGAGATGCACATGTTTGGGATAAATTCTGTTTAAGATAAACAGTTACTTAAATAGGCGAACAAGGATGTCTATACTACTAGATATCGTAAAATCGCCACTTAACATGGACGTTTGACACCGGGACAGCACCACAAATTGAAGGAATACCACATCACTATGTAATAATTTTGATTGACTTTAATTTGACTGCAATTGGCATGCCTAGTATGTATACTACATTGAAGCCCTGCCCCCTGCTGGGAAGCAATATGGCATCTGTATTCCTTTGTCTGGCCACAATTAGAAGCTACCTATGTTTCAGAGAGGATCACATGGACTGAGAGCAAATGTCCAGCTTCCTGTGGGAGTGACATCCTAACTCCATGAAATCTTTTGCTGTTTTTAAGAAGAGAGCCGGCAGACCAACAGCCATGAACATTTCAATACATGCCTGAAGAAGTGGTCTTGAACCAAGAAAGCTCACATAACATTTTGTTTTTTTCTTAGTGATCCAATAAAGGTTTCAACTGCCTCCTGCATCTTTTGCATACTTTACAATTTAAATGTTTCTTGAGACTGCCTAAATATCCAACATTTGCTAATGACAAATGTGTAATAAAGAGAATAAAGAGTCCAGAATTACCTGTTCTGGCAAGGATTCCTATTGATAAACAGGACTGGCCTAGGTATTTAACTGTCTAAAACAATGGTTCCCAATATGGGACCCACGTCCCTCAGGGGATTTCAATTCCCAGAAGCCTAAGTCAGCACATTGGCTGATTAGTGCTTTGGGGCATTGTCTTAGGCTTCTGGGAATTGAAGTCCAAAAACCAAAGGTTGGGAAACACTGGTCTAAAGCAAACAAAATGGTAGCAATAGCAATTACAGTAATGGGATACAATATCAAAAATGATAGAATGATGTCAGTCAGAATACAAGGCAAACCTTTCAATATCACTGTAATCCAAGTCTATGCACCAACCACTAGTGCAGATGAAGCCACAGTTGACCAGTTCTAAGAGGACCTACAACACCTCATAGAACAGATACCAAGAAATGATGTCAACATTATCTTAGGAGATTGGAATGCCAAAGTAGGAAATCAAAAAGTAAATGGAATAACAGGCAAGTTTGGTCTTGGAACACAGAATGAAGCAGGGCAAAGATTGATAGAGTTCTGCCAAGAGAATGCACTAGTCATAGCAAACACCCTCTTGATTACATACTCTGCAGTCAAAGATGGAGAACCTCCATTCAGTCAGCAAAAACAAGACCTGGAGCAGACTGTGGCTCAGATCACAACCTACTGATCACAAAATTCAGGCTTAGACTAAAGAAAATGGGGAAAACAATTAGACCAGACAGATATCACCTACACAACATCCCTAAAGAATACACAGTGGAGGTCATGAACAGATTTAATGTCCTGTACCTGATAGACAGAATACCAGAAGAATTATGGACAGAGACATGGGACATCATGCAGGAGGCAGCAAGAGAAACCATACCAAAAGAAAAGAAGTGCAAGAAAGCAAAGTGGTTGTCTGATGAGGCCCTTAAAATAGCAGAGGAAAGAAGGAATGCAAAAGTCCAAGGAGAAAGGAAAAAATACAACCACCTGAATACAGAATTTCAAAGAAAAGCAAGGAGAGATAAGGAAAACTACCTGAACAAACAGTGCAAAGAAACTGAGGAAAACAACAAAAGAGGCAGGACTAGAGATCTTTTCAAAAAAATTGGGGAAATCAAAGGAACATTTAAAGCAAAAATGACCATGATAAGGGACAAAGATGGAAAGGAGTTAGTTGAAGCAGAAGAGATTTTAAAAAAGATGGCAAGAGTACACAGAGGAACTCTACAAAAAAGACCTCAACACTCCCGATAATAATAATAATGAGAAATTTGAACTTGAACCAGATATTCTAGAGAGTGAAGTCAGAAAGGCCCTAAAAAGCACTGCAAACAATAAAGCTAGTGGAAATGATGGTATCCCAGTTGAATTTTTCAAAGCCCTAAAAGATGATGGAATCAAACTACTGCATTCAATATGCTAGCAAATTTGGAAACAAAACAGTGGCCACAGGATTGGAAAAGATCAGTGTACGTTCCAATCCCAAAAAAGGCAATGCCAAAGAATGCTCAAATTACTGAACAATTACGCTCATCCCACATGCCAGCAAGGTGATGCTCAAGATAATACAGGATAGACTTCAACAACATGTGGAGAGAGAACTACCAGAGGTGCAGGCCGGGTTCAGAAGAGGCAGGGGGACTAGAGACCACATTGCCAACATACGTTGGATCATGGAGAAAACAAAAGAATACCAGAAACAAGTCTACTTTTGTTTTATTGACTACACCAAGGCTTTTGACTGTGTAGACCACAACAAAATGTGGCAAGTAATTAAAGAGATGGGAATACCAGAACACCTCATATGCCTCATGAGAAATCTGTACACGAACCAAGAAGCAACAGTTAGGATAGAACATGGAAAGACAGAGTGGTTTGGAATAGGAAAAGGAGTAAGACAAGGCTCCATTTTATTACCCTGCTTATTCAATCTATACACAGAGCACATAATGCGCAATGCAGGGATGGAGGAATCACAATATGGGATCAAAATTGCTGGGAGAAACATCAACAATTTGAAATATGCAGATGATACCACCCTAATGGCAGAAAGTGAGGAAGACCTAAAGAACCTCTTGATTGGATTGAAGGAGGAGAGTGCGAAAGCTGGCTTGAGACTTAATATCAAGAAAACCAAGATAATGGCAACAGGTCCGATCAGTCCCTGGAAAATAGATGGGGAAGAAGTAGAAGCAGTGACACATTTTACTTTCCTGGTATCTAAGATCACTGCAGATGGTGCCTGTAGCCATGAAATAAAAAGACGACTGATTATGGGGAGACAAGCTATGAGAAACCTGGGGAATATAGTGAAAAGCAGAGACATCACCTTGAAAACAAAAATTCGCATAGTCAAAGCAATGGTATTCCCAGTGGTAATGTATGGGTGTGAGAGCTGGACCATTAGGAAGGCTGAGCACAGAAGAATAGATGCCTTTGAGATGTGGTGTTGGAGGAGAGTCCTAAGAGTCCCTTGGACAGCAAAGAGAACAAATAGGTCAATATTAGAAGAAATCAATCCTGACTGTTCATTGGAGGGACAAATGGTGAAGATGAAGCTAAAGTACTTTGGACATCAAATGAGAAGGGTGGACTCACTTGAGAAGGCCTTGATGCTGGGAAAGGTGGAGGGCAAGAGAAGAAGGGGGTGTCCAAAGATGAGATGGATAGATGGTATTGTGGACACAATGGGCACAGAGCTTGGTGGACTGAGGAGAATGGTGGAGGACAGAGGTGCCTGGAGGAAAATGGTCCATGGGGTCGCAAAGGGTCAGAATCGACTGGGCGACTGAACAACAACAACAACAACATCAACAACAACAACAACAATAACAACAAAGCAATTACAGTAGAACCTCGTCTAACAAAAATAATTGGTTCCACAAGGCACTTCGTTTTGCATGCATCGTACAACAAAAATCTCTTTGGCGGAAATTGTACAATGAAAATCCTTATGGGAAAAATCATGCAACAAAATATCTAGAGATTTTCATTGTACAATGCACCCATTTCCCCCCAAAATTCTCTTCGCTGTATGATTTTTGTTGTTGTATGATGCATTTGTTATATGTGGTTCTACTGTATACTTATATATGGCACCATAGCACTTAGTACACTCTCTCGGCGGTTCCCAAAGTACAGTAATTAGCATTTTGTCCCAAAGATGCCAGGTACTCACTTTACCTACCTCAGAAGGGTGGAAGGCTGTCAACCCTGATCTCCATTAGGACTGAGCTCACAACGTCAGCAAGAGTTTTGGCTGCAGTGTACCAGTTTAATAACCACTACACCACCAAATGATGGTCCCTCATCCCATGTGCCATCTGGATAGAAAGCTGAAGCTTCCTTCCACATTGATCACACAATTGCATTTCCCATAGCAGAAGCATAACACATGGGGCTCAGAGAAGGCTGCACAACACAAATACACACTGCTGTTTTCTAACATCTGGCCACTGCCGTACAAGCCCTAGAGCATGACATCTGAAATAGCTATGTCAATGTACCTCATAGTAGTGCTAGACCTGCTATTAAAATACTTGACTGAAGTGTATTCCCCATTTTTCGGTCTCTAGAGCATGAAAAGAAGAAATGGTGCATGAAAAAAAATTCAAGATTGAGTACAAGAAGGGAGGCTGTGACCTCCTTTACTCACATAGATGGGTAACAGCTATATCTGAGCCAGCCTTCTGCACTCAGAATACTCAAGCAACAAAACTGGACTTCTACATGAATAACTTTCTCCCAATGAGATTTCAAATATCTGTTTTTAAAATAAATGAGAAAGCAGATCAGTTCTTTTGTTTCAAATCTGAGAGCACAAATCAAGTTGCTATTGACCTTTACGATTGTTTTGAGAAATGTGAGAAAATGCTGCTACAGAAAACTCCACTGTTTGCTAACTCATACAAATTTCAACTTCAGCTCAATAAGAGAGAAATTTGATGTTGTTAGCTGAGAAGAAAGTTGCTGTGTTTCAAAATGTATAGTTAATCTGCTTAAAAACATTGATTTACCAGCTTCTATTTTCAACTTTGAGAGTCAGTTTCTTCAGTTTGAGAGGGACCTACAGTTAAGACTATGGATTGGAGAAATGGAGGGCTATTTTTAGGAGACAAAGGGTGTAGCAAGCTTCATATTTTATCCCAAATGCATGGTTTTTGAAAAGTACTGTATAGCTTGGTTTTTTGCTATATATCACTGCTAGGCAGATGTGGATTTTCAGGGCAAAATAGCACAGTTTTGGCTTTGGGATTTATGAGAGGTTTGTTTTGTTTTGGTTTTTTTATTTAAAAAAACATATTCATGTTACAAGGAATTGAGCAAAATCTATGTATTGGTTCTTAGGAAAGTTTGGAAAGTTCTTCTTTATTTTTATTTAAAAGGATTCCAATCTGTGTTTTTTTAATGCAGCTATTTATATGTTCCACTGGCCCTGGCCCATCTGTTAGATAGAGTGGGTACTCATCTCAGGCATTGTAACATCAGAAGAACAAATTACACCTTTTGAGTCCCTGCTTTCCATGTGACATCAGGCAGGGTAAAAAATGAAGGTGGAGAAGGCAAAGAGCCAATAGGCAAAAGGAGGCAAGGCAGGCAAGCAGGCAGGACAGTAAGGATGAAGCAACAGCCCTGAATAAAGGAATTGAGAGGAACAGGTAGCTAAAGGCAAGAAGAGGCTACAAGGATTAGGATGATGTCAGGATGACAAGATTTATCTTCCTGTCTCAGCATGCCTCTTTAGAATTATTTTTTGGATTTCTCCCCATGATTTTTGAGGATATCCCCTAGCTCCCAATTTTTCTCTCTTTCTTTTATTGGCTTGTTTTTGCTGTCTGCTACTTTGTGCTTGTGGTGGTAGAAAGGAGAGATATCTCTCATTACAGGCGCACCCCCGAACAAAGGACTCAGACACCAGTATAAGTGGATAACGGCATTGGGCCACATTTATTGATTCATGCCCTAGTCCGAATTATAAATTTCAATTGGTACTCAGCCAATTATAATTCTTAAGGCAAGCAGGCCGCAGTAACACTGGTAAGGTTCCTCCCAAAATTGCCAATGGCAATTGGCTACAATGTATCCATTTGTATCCATTTGTTTGTTTACAACAAACAAATTGTTGACCGTAGTCAATAAACTAACTACTGACCCCACCCTCTGACGTGTATCCGTAAAATAACGGGGTGATGCATGCTGAATAGCTCGTGCCATCACCCCATTGCCTGGTTCGTCGTTGACCGGACAACATTAACCAACTTGTGCCTATCTAGTGTTGGCCAGTCAATTGCGAACCTGCCGGATACCTGTGGGTCATAAATATTTACCTTACCAGTGCTACCCACCACATGGGGAGCCATCCATGATGACTCACCACCACCCCCCAAGACCGTCAGCTCGGTCGCCAGGCCTGCTTGCATCACACCAAGAACGAGGTACATACCTCTAGCCGACAGGTGGACCCCTTCTCCTGCTTACCAGCAAACGTTTGTCTAATCCTATCAGAACAGTCCGAACTAGAGAGATCCGCATCTCCCCTAAACTGGTGTCTCGGCACGATGTTAGACCATAGTGACCGTATGTAAGCCATACGTGATGTAAAAAGCCAGGTCACAGCCCCCAGACGGTTTAGTAACAGCAGTGATCCGTATCATATCGCTGCCGCCGGGGTGCCTGTAAAACATAGGGTGGTCGAGCATCCCTGGCAGACAGCAGGAATGGCCTCAGTTCACGCCCCCATGTGCCGCGCATACCATACCATAGCCTTCGTGCGGATGCACACAGCCCGGCCGGGGTCCACTCTCTGTCGCTGCAGCCTATACCGCTGCCCAGTGTATATAGCTGCGGCCCACCAGCCCCCTGCCACCGGTGTGTTGAGACCCCTAGGATCTGTAAAAAGGAGAAAAAAGGTGAGGGCATAAACAGGTACTCACACAATGAGGGGACGTACATATCTGAAATTGCGCGTACATGCATATCCACCTCGTAGTACCCCAAACTTAGCCGCGATCAGCGCGACACCTACCATAAGTAAATGGTGCCAAAACGGGCCCCATACCGTGAAACGCGGCACCGGTCACCCTCAGGGACTGTACTATGGTAAGGGTAGACCCATCCCGGTGGCAGAAAACAGGCTGGGGTGCGCAACAGGCACTGTCGGAAATTATGTAGGGCACCAACCGGACAGATGTCTCGAAAACTTAGTAGCAGTATACACCACTGCCTGCCGTGCTGAAACACCTGTGGGGACCGTATCCCCACTCGAGCCCACTCATGTGTGACAGAGGCATCTTCGAGTTCCAGTGCCCTACGAGACACCCCCGCCTTACACAGTTGGTACCAACTCTGGCACCCTCTCACTGGTGCGGAGCGCTCCAAAAGGCTACCGTGGTAGCTGCGTGGCTAAGAGCCACCTCCTACCTATCTGTAAATAAGTAATGCCACCTCGTGCAAGGTGTGTCAAAATTCTGGGAAAAGGAGTGACGCGTGTAGGGGCAGAGGGCACATTCCCGTGTCCACCCTACCCTGATACTACACATGAACTTATAGTGATACGCCTTATGCGTGCGAGGTGCCAATGACACGTCCGGTTCCCTTCAGCTCGCCTAACCCCCAGCTATCGGCCAAACGTGGCAAGTGGAATTCCTCCGCTTCAGGAGTAAAGCATGGAAACGGGCGATCCGCTGGTGGGGAAAAGCAGCAGTAAGGTCATTATTCATACCTAGAACATGTCTGGCCTGGAACAGCACATTTAGGCGTAGGCTTCACAAAAGAATAGACAAACTAATGTCAGAACCCGGGGATTTGCATTTCTGGGTGTTGACAATGTGCACCACTGCCGCATTGTCACACCGAAATTGGACCACTGAGGAGGCCCACTCGTTGCACCATAGCCTCAGTGCTCTCTAAAACGGGAAAAACCATGATTACGGTGATTGCAGGGACAACCCGTGCACCCACCCTCAGAGTAAACCCCATAAGTCAGAGAGCTGGCGGTATCTGACCGTACTAGGTATCTAGGGCAGACCACTAGGTCTGATCTCCCATAAGAGACCCCCCGGAACCCAGGAGTAATTTGAGCCAGAGCAAACAAATTAAGGGGGGCAATGAATTAACTACAATTCCCAAGGGCATACTCTATGTTTGGCAATCCATGCCAAAATCGCCCTGGACATCCAAGCCACCGTATCAATGGTTAACCTGGATGCCCGCGCGACAGCATCGAGGCGTAAATGTGATGTCAGAATATGGGACCTCGGTCTATTCAGGCGCCAAGGGGACACCCAGTTCCCACCTGAGTGTCTGAATCATGATGAGGAGACGCGTACACGTGTCCAAGCCCCGTTTAACCCCAGACCCAAAGTCGTCGAGGTAATGGGCTGGAGACCGAGGCCCCAACCTGTGAGTGGATGCCCACTGAATGAAAGTCCCACATCGGTCGGGCGCTGAACCTGAACTAACGTGGTCAGAAAGGGGGGGGGGGTTAGCCGTATCTAATTAAAATTCCCCTCAAAACCCAGAAACCCGATAGGTCTAAATCATGAGGTGCACTGGCAACAAGCTGGAAGCCGAGTGCATATCACACTGTGCCAAAACAGCACCAGAATTGCGTGAGCACGCCACCCATAGTAGCCGAGGTAACTACAGGTACTTGACTGAACAAGGTCATCAGGAAGGGCATCCCTGAACTGAGCACCCACAAGGTGAGCCGAATGGAGTATTATAGTACATTCACCCTTCTTCTAGCTCGGTATGAGCTGCAAGGGGATACATTTGACTGAGGAAAGGCGGTTCCAAGAAGGGCCCCCCGTTACTCTCATAGCCCCCAACTTCCTAACTGTGGACGGTGGAGCCCCCTCACCGTTACCCTGGAAGGGAACCAGATTAGTAGCATCCTGGGGCCCCCAACACCCCCGAATGAATACAAAGGCCCCATTGAAAACCCTCCAGCAGGTTTCCCGCCCCATCCCTTCTTGGATGAACTGAGTGACATCCCTCCAGGCTAACTAGAATTGGGGCGGGGGGGGGGGGTAAAGGCAAGGTTAGTTGGTTCAGACGGAGCCCTGATCGCCCCTGTGCACCCCCACCCCTGCCCCGTAACCCACCAAACCGCGGGCACACGGAGGCGGCGTGAGGCCAGCGCAAAAAGGGGGCACTAAGTCGGTAACGACCGTGGTGCATAGTACGCACCTCGTCAGCTGAGCAGGCCGAATACAGTAGGCGGGCCGGAACCCCCCGCCCACCCAGTTTGCGTGGAGCCAGTGTCTGAACCGCCCGCTGCTCAGCATGACCCCCATGGAACCCATCACCATGCACCAGTCCCGTGGGACTGATGTACACGAGCACCCTTGCTGACAGGACTCATCCCACCTCCCCTCGGGATATATATAGCCACCCTCGTCCACATTCCTCACCATGAGCCAACTGTCCTGGGCCCATCCGCTCGACATCAGGATGGCCCAAACAGGTCCAATCCTGCGGCATACCACAATACGTACAAGGTATGCCGACAACCAGTTGGTCCCAAGGTGCGCGGTGGCTAATGACTATGGGAGATCCATTTGTCTCAGTCGTCCTGTCCTTCTCTCTCCTTCCAGTGGGCTCGCAGTTCAATAGGGAGAATATCCACATGTCCCCCTCCAGCCCTTGCCCCTCATGGCCTGCGTCCCATAATCAACCGGGGCCAGTAATAGCCGTCCAGCGGCGAAGCCCGTGACGGGACGTTCTGTATGAAGGGGCCCACGCAGCAGCATCCAGACAGCCCCCGCGATGCTCAGCCCTGTTCCGGGGGCGGACACCCCAGTGCGTGGTGGCTTACTACGGGGAACCACCCAATGTCACTGTCCTCCTGTCCATACCTCTTATTCCTATTTGGGTCTCAGTTCCTAGGGAGAATATATCCATGTACTCCCCCCCCACCAAATCTTTTCCTCCCTGATCTGGGGCAGATGATCACTGGGGGGGGGGGGATGAATAAACAGTCGTCGGCAATGCCATTGCCGGTACATGATGCACACCGGGCATATGCAGCGTGACCCGGACAGCCCCTGTGACGCCACATACCACCCCGGGAGTGTAAGCCCCTACCCTCAACGTCGTGCCAAAATGCAACCAAGGGGCACTGGGATAGGATGGCGAGTGATGCCCCCAGCCTCAAATTGGCGAGGCAAAGAGCACTGACCCCCACTGCTGGAAATGGACTGTGATGTGTGTGCATTCAACTTGAACCTAATACTCACAAGTTGCACCCCCGTGAGCCGCCCCCACTGGGGGTTCCGGCCCGCGGTGGGCGTCGGAGCTCACGACCGAAATTGAGCTCTGGGGCGACCTCCAATGCACTCCAGCCGCAGTTCCAGACAAACGGGGAGCTGCGAGACAGCGGCGGGCACAGGCCGGACTGTCGCAGATACAAAGGGGCTCTGTAGTTAGGGAAGGGGCCCCCACCACTGGTTAGCCAAGGATGCCCCCAGCACAGCCAAACGTGCTAACCAGGCATCCCCTGCCACGAAAAACCCCCTATTAGGTGGGCCAGGTGGGCCGGACGGCCCGCTAGGGATTGGGCCAGAGGCCCTAATTTGAGAGCCTGGGCCAGAATAGGGCCATGCCCAAAAATCCCGGCCCCTGATGTGTAAAACGGGCTGCGAGCCAGCACCAGGCCCTCCCCCCCAATCGTTCCGGCCCATGGCTGGGAGCCGTGGGCCGAGGGCCGAATCCTCTGAAGGGCCGGCCCGGGGCTGAAAACGGGAGCTAATTCTGTCCTGCAGTACGCAGGAATTGAAACACTGACCTTCCACTCCCCAGCGTCTGAGGCATTTTACACTCCGTGTCTTAGCCACTTGAGCCACCGCGGTCCCCCTACGAGCCAGATAGAAAGATCCCTGTATAGGGATCGCGCAGCCCGGTTACCGGGACGCAAGAAACTTAGGGGAAACCCCAATGAAGGAAAAAAAGGGAGGACCAATATATCCGTTCCCACTCTCCTTCTAATTTCAACTCCCCTCAGGGGATTCGAACCAACAACCTCCTGCTTACAAGGCAAAACTGCAACCTCTAAGCCATGGCAGCTCTGCTGTCAGAGGAAGCCTCAAACAGAGGCTAACAGAGGAGGAAGCGATGGAGCGAATTCCTCCGCCCCGTCACTTCTAAAAGGCAAAATGCAGCCTCTTGAAAGAGGCGAAAAGGAGAGGGGGCAACGGAGAAAAACTTCTCCTCTCCGTCGCTTTCGGAAAATGGCAGCTCGGCTGCCTCGTGGCCACCCCTTTTAAAGAGGGATGGCCACGCCCCCTAACTACCCGGATGTCTGAGTCCGGGTGGGGGGGCCCCGCAAAGAGCGTGGCGGCCATTTTGGCGCCGCGCTTTCATTATTCTAGTCCAGTGTTTCTCAACCTTTGATTTTTGGACTTCAATTCCCAGAAGCCAAAGAACTGATTAGCCAATGGACTGACCTCTGGGAACTGAAGTCCAGTGTTCTAGTCTTTCTGTTTTATTGCCTACATTTTCTTTGCCGGACCCACACCCCCAATAACGACACGGACACATGATATGGATTAAAATTGGGCCCTTTTATTAACTTTTAAGTTAACTTTCCTTAACTACTGTTAAGGCAAATGGGACGTGATAGCACTGGTAAGGAGCAAATATTATTTCCGAATCTTAATTGGATGCATTGTAACAATTTGTTGCCACTGCCCCAAATTGTTGACACTGATAACAGCTTGTTTACCCATGAAACAAGTTGTTGACCCTCATCAGAGTGCTACTTATTAATTCCTACTTCTGACGTACATCCGGTCAATTTTGGAGACGTTGCATGCTGTTTTGAGCATTGCAACAGCTTGTTATGTTAGCCGCTAATTGGCCGTCGCACTTCTGCCTGTACCTTGTCCTACAGATGGCCAACCAACAGCGTAGCTGTCGGATTAACTGGGTCATGCACTTTTTCCTTACCAGTGCTATCCGTCACACGGGGAGGAGTTCACCGACTCCCCGCCACCTCCTGACCGCGCCCGCGGTCAGCAGGCCCATTTGGATTGCCCTCAGGAAGAGGCCCATGTCTCAAGCTGAAAGATGCACCCCATCACCGCGATACAGACTGGGGTCCTGTATGCGGATCAGGGGGTGCGGGACTACTGTCACCAAACCATGTTCCAAAATATACCAGGCTACTGCCCTGTTAAACGACCGCCGGGCCCAGTCAATACGTCGAGGATCCACACCTCCCCGGTATGATGACCATGAAACCATCTGTGACCACACAATCTGTACCTGCGGCCAGTGATGACCCAACAGGTCGAGATCCCTGCATATGGCAAGGAGCAATTGCAAGCCCGTGATCTGTGCCAGATCATTCCCACCCAGATGAATCACCAAGACATTGGGGGGGATCCCGGTCCTCAATGGACCATAGGAATGGGAGCAGTTTGTGCCACCTCATTCCACGGAAACCGTACCACCTCACATGCACAACGGCGCCAATTCCAAGATGATTGCCCCAAGCGGAAGCTGTGGCATGATGGGCAGCCCAATAAATATAGCTGTGGCCCATGATCCACACACGCGGGGGGATTGTGGAGGGCCGGGTCGCTGCATGATGTGGCCACAGTGGTACCAGTCACCCGAGGCCGGACGTGACGGAGTCATGTATAAAAGCCAAAGTAGTTGGTTGGGCTCGTCCCAATGCATCTCCAGGTGAAGCGCGGCCCGCATATGAAACTCCTCATCGTACGCGAGCCACAATTGCCCCGGAAAATACACGTACGCTCTGGCCTGGGGATGAGGAGCGGGTATGCTGCCGGCCATTGTTCCAGTGCCACGACTTGGCGGCCAAGATTGTGCTGCCTCCAGTCACGCCAGCCTCCAATCAATGGAAGCCGGCAGCAAGGATGCCTCCTGGGCCACCATGTGGACACTGCCGGGGCCCTGAGCGGCTGCACTGGGTGCAATGCCTGCAACATGCTCCAGGGCCGCCAGGTGGGCCTCAAAGGCTGTGGCATCCGAGGGCTATGGGTCCTGCAGGACTTGCTGCTCCTGGAGTACCGTGGGAGAGGGGGTGTTGGCTGTGGTGGCCGCACTCGCAGCCCTATCGTGGGAGGCCGAGGTGCCTGTTTGGGCTGCGGCCCTCAAATGCATGCCAGCTCTGTCTGGGGGAGATAGGCCCATCCTCGCCCGAGCCCTCCAACTCAGAGGAGGCCCGGATTCTGCTGCTGGCCTGTGCCGGGCCTGCAACCTAGTCCCCGGGAGCGGACCCTGAGAGGCTGAGGCTGCTGCGAGCTCCTCCAGCACCGGCCCATTTTTTCAGTGCCATCGAGAAGGTTCTAAGAGCCAGGGCCAGGAGCCCCGAATTAAGGCCGGCAAGCAATAGTGGTGTTCGGCGGGGAGGCCGGGAAATTCCCAGGCACCGCTCAAGCACCGCATGGAGTTTGGCTGGGCAGGGAACAAACACGCCCAGGCCCAGTCAATTTCTAACTGCCGGAGGCGGGAGCACGGCCACCCCTTACAAAGGGTGGCTTGCCCCGCCCCCGGCAGCCGTCCTCGTGCCCGTGCCTCAGGGGCGGGGCTGGCAAAGCGTGTGATGACCATATTGTTTGCCGCCGCACGTTCCTTCTTGCTTTTCTTCAATTTTGGGGAAAGTATTATGCATTGTGTCTGAGTGTGTATTTTCCCTGTTAGATTCTTTGAAAAAAACCACTCATTTGGTTAATTTATTGTTGATTGCCTACATTGCCCATGCTTTTTGAAGCAGTTTTTAAGAGTTCTCATAACTGATTCTCTCTTATCTGCCTTGCTCTTGATTCTAATAGTATTTTAAGGGTTCTATATGTACTTCAGTTAAGCACCAGGCAGGACTCAAAGGGGGGAAAATTAAATGGAAGACCACCAAAGAGCTGGTCCCTTTCACATTTAAAGTCTAGTTCCTGAAAAGGCAAAAAATGAAGAAGGCACTAGCCAAAATAACCAAAAATGAATCAACCCTGTAAAACCAGCACATTCCTTGATTTTATTTGTTACCTGCTCTTATGCACTCTGTTTCTTGTTTTGATGTTAAAATACACAGAATCTGATAAACACAATCTTGCTCACATTAAAACTCATATTTTCGCAGAGCAGAAAGTGTCATATTCATTTTAAAGTTCAGTTCAAATGACATTTAGTAGCCATCCAGGGATGTGGAAACCCATTTTTCAAGGCAGGTATCCTGTTGTCTAGGACGTCTATCATTGGTGAAAAGGGGAATGCAGAACCCCTTGCATGAATAAAAAGTCCTACTTAAAAGCAAATTAAAGCAAAGCAGTCACACTTATATACCACCCTATAGTAATTTGTATACTTTCTGGGCAGTTCACAAGTTAATTAATATTTTGCCCCCAATGTGCTGGTTACTCATTTTACCGACCTCAGAAGGATGGAAGGCTGAGTCAACCTTGATGCCTGGTCAGGACTGAACTAACATCCTTTTGGTTGTAGCACAGCAGTTGAACCCTACGCCACCAATGTTAAACAATGGAGCAATCTTCTGCATATGTAACTGAAAGATGGCTATTGGTGTGTGTTTTCGTGTCAGAGATTACTCTGGGTGGCAAGGATTTTTGCAGGGGGCACCTGAATGAGGCTCCTTTCATGTCTCCTATCGTGCAGCTCTCGGAGAATCGAACCCTGTCCTTTTTGTCTCCAAGCACAGTGCTTTTACCCACTGAGCCACCGGGGAGCTTGGATATTGGTAACACTCAAGCAGAATGTTTTGTCTACAGAATTGTTATGCACCATGAGAAGGAAAAGGACTCTGGCCTAGCTCATTTCACAAGTCTCAGCAAAAATTAATCTAGTCATTTTAAGATTAACTGATGTGTCCTGCTAAAACCAAAAGGCTGGGTATCCCAGCTGGTGGATGGTATTAAAATGGCACTTCCCATCAAAACTAACTAGTTAATTCATTATAAATATAAAATTGAAATTTAATAATTAAAGGCAGCTTCTCATACTAATTGCTGCCAATATTTCACAATGAAAAGACAGGTCTTGTACCACTACAATTCAGTTTAAAAAATGCTCCTCCACCTTGCCTTACTGAAGGCTCCATTTTGTCCTCTCTGTAATAAAATATTTCATGTTGCAGTAGCCTGTTTTCCACTGCTGTAAAGCCTGAAGGTTTGCTTTTTTGGTTAAAGACACAGTAGAAAAAAAAATATGTCCTATGGTAATCATTATAGTAGAGCCTGGAAACTTACTTTTATAGAGAAATATTAAAATAACAATCTGAAGCTCTCCTATTTTCCTAGAAAAAAGCAAATTATATTTATTTGAATATGAAAGAGTATTCAGTTGAAAAGAGGTTGGACAGTTTCCCATGCTTCCTCACACCACAATTTTCTATTTATGTATATATTTTTAAATGGATTTCAAGCACTATCGCTTCCTAGGCTCTGCACTTACCCTACCAAAATGTCACTGCTTTCTGGTCTGGAAACATCTGTGCAATGTGTAACATTTTCACACAAATTTCCCATCAAACAATTTGTGGGAGTCAGGACAGGAAGCAAGGGAAAGCAAATTGCCCTCTCTTCTGCTGTTGTTGTTGCTTTGTTCGTCCTCCTCAGAAAACAGCAATGTTGTTATTCTTTTTTTAAATATAGAGTTCACAAATAGAGGACATATCAGATATTAAACTGATAAGAACAGATACTACACTTGATCTTAGCCAAAAGGCTAGCCAGGGAGTTAGGCAGGGCTGTGTCTTAGCACCTACCTTATTCAATATATACATGAATGATATTGTCGAATATTTACAATGCAGGGATCACCATCCACCCAAATTAGACAGCAAACATGTCCCAATCCTGCTATATGCAGATGATGCAGTTCTGCTTTCAAGAACACAGGTAAGGTTACGCAGGCCCTGTGTTCGCTTGCTAGGTACTGCTCTCAAAACCAATTTGTGGTCAATTATTCGAAAATGAAAATAATGGCTTTTGCCAGAAAGACTAAAATACATTGATGACATTTAAACCATCAGGTACTAGAGTAGGTTCTCCATTACAGCTACTTAGGAGTGATATTTCAGGTTAATGGGCACAGGAAGTTACATACAATGTATTTAGCTTCTAAAGCAAAAAAAAAAAAACACCGCAATCACAATACAAAACTTCTTTTGGAGGAAAGGTGGGCATAATGTAGTTACAGCCCTTAGACTTTTTTTGGTGAAGTCGCTTGCTCAAATGTTGTATGGATCCCCTCTGTATTTTGACTCAAACATAAATCCACTCGAGGTCACGCAATCAAAGTTTCTGAGGACAATTATGCAGTCCCCTTGCAGCATTTCCAACGTGGCTTTGAGATTAGAAATGGGAATGTACTCACTGCGAGCAAGACTGTTAGTAAATGCAGCCAACTATTGGATAAGAATTCTAGTTGCCCCATCTGGCTTACTCAAACTGGTGATGTCTGACCCTTGGGTGCTACCATAGATTAGCTCTCTTGAAATGACACTGACCACTTATGGCCTTTCAAAATCTTACGTTCTTTTCTTAGGATCTATCCATGCTAGAGAGTTAATAAGACAAAGTTAATATCACCAAAATAATTTAAGCAAACTAGTTTCTCCATTGTTTGACAATTGTTTGACAGATCAACTTTCAATGTTGCTAGGCCCCTAGCATATTTGTCTTTAATAAGAAATCTGGATCATAGACGTTCCTTCCCACTTATTCGGTATAACATGCTTCCCTCCTCTTATAGAGGGTTTCTTCAAGAAAGGCCGAGTGCTTGAGTGTTTATGCCCATGTAAGTTAAATATGATATAAACTTCCAAGCATGTTTTGCTAGAGAGTCCCCTATATAATAAACCTAGGAGAGACATTTTAGGTGTTTTTTCCGAATTTGATGTTTAACAATAAAGACAGGTCCCTGAGTATTCTTCTGTTGGGTGAAGGGCAAGATGCAATGATAGCAGTGGCTAGATTTGCATGGTATGTAACTTGTATTCGTAAGGGCAAGATAAAACCACAGGAATAAGGAAAATGCACTCAGATTACAACTTGACTGTCATTGAATAGGTTTGCGGAGCGTAGAAATAATAACCCTTGAAATTCTGGTTGCATATTGGTATCTTATCTTAACCTATAAATCCAAGGGTTAACTGTTGGAACTGGCTATAGGTTGCTATGCCTCGCCCTACTTGCCTGCACTCACACTTCGTGCACACGGCCGATCTGGGTACGCAGGTCAACAAAGGATTGAGAAAACCAGCAGTGGGGCAACAGCCCCACAAACGCGAAGAAAGGGAAACAACTTCACTTCCCAACATTCCTTGCGCCGCACCGCGCCAGAGCCAATCAAGCTGAGAGGCTCTCGCATGGCGCAGCGTTCGGAAACGCGCCGCAGCCAATCAAAAGAAAAGCATTTTAAAAAAACACAGCACAAACACAAAGCACCAACCCATAACTACAAGCCCCAGCGTCCTGCGCGCCATGAGCGCGCAGAACGCTGAGGAAGCCGGCACCCAAGAAATAAAGCAAAAACAAAAACACCGGGAGAGCAAGTCCGCCAAGCCGCGGGGAACAAAGCCCCCCTCCCCAACGCCGCCTGAAGCTCCTAATCGGAGTTTCCCCTTTAATATCACTGGGTGGGTGGGGGTGTTGTGCTCCCCCTCTCTACTGGCTCCCCTGGGGTTGACAGGGTGGGGGGGACAAAAGGAGTCTGTCTCCCCCACCCTCCTCACCCCAGGGGACCCGGCAGAGAGGGGATTCCCCACACACACACATACCCCATGTTAAAGAGAAGTGGTTTCTTCTCTTTAAAAACGGAGTTGGGGGGGAAATCCCCCTCTCTACTGGCTCCCCTGGGGTTGACAGGGTGGGGGGGACAAAAGGAGTCTGTCTCCCCCACCCTCCTGACCTCAGGGGACCCGGCAGAAAGGGGATTCCCTCCCCCCCCACACACGCCCCATGTTAAAGAGAAGAAACCAAGTGGTTACTTCTCTTTAAAAATGGAGTTGGGGGGTAATCCCCCTCTCTACTGGCTCCCCTGGGGTTCAGGGGGTGGGGGGACCAAAGGAGTCTGTCTGAGAGGGGATCCCCCCCAGGACACCAAAAAACACAAAAACAAACAATCAAAAACATTCAAAAAAAACACAAAACAAACAAAAATAACACCAAAAAAGTAAACAACAACAAACATTTCCAAACACACCCAGCCCCCAGCCAAACTCCACAAAATCCAACCCCCCCCCCAAATAAAGAAAAACAGCTAACTCACCACCACACGACCTCATACCACAACGGCTGGAAAAGAAATGAATAAAGAAAGAGACTACTTGCTGGAAGAAGCTCCGCCCAGAGGCCACAAGAGAAAACACAGTCAAAATACAAGATAACCCCTACCAGCAGCACTTGCTGCCCACAATAGCAAAAATTTTTCAAAAATACACAATAGCCCCACACAAAAGGCCCCAAGAGTTTTTCGGAAAAGTATATCATCCTTTATTCTTTTTTTCATCCACAAAACCAAAACACCAAACAAAACTCATCACAGTTTAAAACAGGCCATCAAAAAAAATTTGTATAAATAAAAATTTTAAAAATTTCAAATATAGATTATCCTCTTCTTTACAAACATTAACAACAACAACAACAACAAAAACTTTCCAACACCATTTAAAACAGCCCGGCAACTCCGGGCAACCTTTGCTAGTAATTAATATAATGTTCATGATTTTGTGATAGTTTTATTAGGTTGCCTCGCTTGTGTCAAGCTGCTTGAATTTGTGATACTGTAATACTGGCCTTGGGCTGTAATAAAGAATTTGTTTGTTTGCTATCCTTTTGTAACATCACTGTTTTCTTACTTAGGATAACTCCATCCTGTCATTTTCACTCTACTGGTTTGCAAGGAACGTAGGGAAATTAAGAGCGCTTTTTGTTGTTGATGAATTATCTGAAAATGGAAAGGTAGGTCTTGTGTGTATGCACACACACACCACAACACAACTATTTATCTGCAGTTTGATAGGTGCTATAATGATGATGATTGCATGCTATCAAGACAATTTTGGCTCACTGCAACCTTTTCCAAGGTTTTCTAGGTATAGAGAACTCAAAAATGGTTTATTATCTCCTTCTTCCTGTGAAGGACTACTCTGAAACTGTGCAATTTGCCCAAGGATACATAGTCTGGCTCTTCTTCCGAAAACACAGTAGAAATTTAAAACCCAGCCTCTGCTTCCGCAGCCAAATGCTTAATCCACTGAAATGGCCAGCCAGTTTTGACAGGTTTAACCTCTCTCAATCTCCTTCCTAATAGGGCACTAGAACTGCACATTCCTTTCCATTCAGCAAGATATAAAAAAAGCTATTTCCAGTTCCATTTTTAAAAACCTATTATTTATTTTTAAAAGAAATGATAGCTAGACGGAGTGATAAATAGACATTTTTGCAGTGTGGTGAACATAATCTCATCCCAAGAGGTTAATTTTATTGCCAGTTTCTGTTGGAGAGAGAAAATGTTATACCCATTTGCTTGCCATTTTAAATTTAGTAGCTAATAAGAGGCAAGAGCCCTTCAGATTTCAAATCTGAATTAATGTTCAGGATCCAGTTTGAAATATACTGCCTCATAATCAATCCTCATGGAAGTGGGACATTTTCAAAAGAACTGGGTTGGGTTTCAAATCAAACCTGGGTGCTTATGTGCATTCAGAAGAGATGCTTACCACAACTGATAGCTCCTTGACAATGGCTGGATGAAAATAGCCTCACAGGAATATCTAGAGAAATCAGAATTGGAACTTAACTTCTGAGAGGAATCTCATTTCAAAATGGCTTGATCTGAGGAGAGGGATATAAGAATCCTACTGCATCATACCTCAACTACCATCTCTACTCCAGCATTCTGTTCCCATAGTGACTCACCAGATGTTAATGAGAAGACACAAACAGAAAGTGTCTGTGGTAGAGACTTGAGACCCATTACCTCAGCAACCACTAATCAGAGACATTCTGGGAAAGGACCACAAATATTTAAAAGGCCTGAAAGAGAATTTAGATCAAACTTGACTGAGAAAAGTCAAGAGGAAAATGCCAACTAATGTCCCGGTGTGTTTGTGTGGGTGGGTGGGTGGGTGGGTGGGGGATGAAACATGCAGCTTGCAGTCTGTTGAGAACGTATGTGGAATATTTAACATAAACTGAATACATTTCTGCCCATTTCTTGAGACAGTACAACCTCTGAATGAAGAAACAGCACCTGGAAAACTAGTTATTTAGTGAATCTTACCTGACTCATCTTGTAAGACTGACAGGGATATGGGTGGGAAATTTAATAAGACAAGATCACATCTGCCACTTCTTGGTACATCATCTTTGAATTTGTTCTGATTGATATTACCCAAATTTTATTGCATCTGATAGTGTTTTAATTTGAATATTGTTCTCGTTTAAAGATTTTTTTTATGCAATCTGGCCGTTCACTGTGTTTTTTCATGTGTTTTTATTATGAGATGATTTTTTTTAATATTGATTATATATATGAGTATTTTATGACATGGGAAAGGCTTTCAATTCTGCTATGTGGGCTGTGCTGAGACGCTTTGGTTGCCCTAAGCATTTTGTAGATCTGGTCCAGGCACATCATGATGTCATGTCTGGGAGGGTTCTCCATCAAAACAGCATATCAGATGCCTTCGCAATCACCCACAGATTGGAGCGGGGTTGCATGCTTGCTCCAACCCTTTTTGCCCTTTACTTGGCTGCCATGCAATATGAAACATCTGATAACAACACAGGTGTGGAGATTAAATACCGCTTTGACAGAGGACTCTTTAATTTGGCTAGACTACACTCCGAAGACTAACCAGTTCTAACAGGATAACGGAATTGAAATATGCCAATGGTACTGCATTGTCTGCTCTCACATCTGAGGAGCTGCAACAGTCAGTCAACTGTTTCAAGAATGCATGTGATCATTTTGGCCTCACCATAAATACTCAGAAAACCAAGGTATTTGCACAACCTGCCCCAAGGACAGCCCTTCCAGAGTTCAGTATCATACCTGTCAAGCGCAGCTCCGGAGATTACGGGACCTGCACAGAACGTTTCTGCGCAGGTCAGTTCTACCCATGCATAAAAGCCTATGCATGCGTAGAAGCAACCTGAGCAGAAACGTTATGTGCAGGTCGCTTCTACGCATGCGTAGAGGCTTTTATGCATGTGTAGAAGGCTTTTACACATGCATAGAATGGACCTGTGCAGAACCGTTCTGCACAGGTCACTTCTATGCATGCGTAGAAGGCTTCTATGCATCCCCTTCTGCACAGAAGCCTTCTACACATGCGTAGAAGGGTTCTACGCATGCGTAGAAAGGACCTGTGCAGAAGGGATGTGCAGTGACTCCTTTCCCCTGCTGCCAAATTACGGGGTAGTGGCAACTCCAGGCAGGAAATGGAGAAAATCGACGTGGAAATACGGGAAATCCCGGGCAATCTGGGATACATGGCAGGTATGTTCAGTATCACCATCTCAGGTTCGACACTGGAACAGGTAAACCAGTTTTCTTACCTTGGTTGCATTATGTCTAAAAACTGCACCTGTGAACAGGATGTGGTGAAGAGAATTGGTGCTGCCCATTCTGCCTTTGGTTGTCTATCACATCGGGTTTTCATGAACAAAGATTTAACAATCCAGACTAAGCTCATGGTATACCAAGCTGTTGTTCTCTCACTGTTATTGTATGTCTGTGAAACATAGACCCTCTATCACCAAGACATCAAAAAGCTTGAGTGCTTTCACCCTCAGAAGCTAAGGTCCATCTTGAACATCATGTGGGGTGACTATGTCACCAACATCACAGTCCTCAAGAAGGCAAATGCAAATAGCATTGAAGCTTCCATTATAGGCTATCATCTTAGATGGATAGGGCATATCTGCCGTATGGATGGTTCCAGGCTTCCTCATCAAATTCTTTATGGGAAACTTAGCTCCGGTATAAGACCTCACATAACTCCTTTGAAGCATTATAAGGACCAGCTGAAACAAACCATGAAGGTGTCAGGTATAAACACACAAACTTGGGAAGTAGTGGCCATAGATTATCCACTTTGGTGCCAAACCATCTCTGCTGCTACCGATCACTTTGAAGGAGAACGCCACAGACACGAAGAGGCTAAGTGACAAAAATGAAAGCTTTGTCAAACTCATTTTCACCATCTATTCAGTGCAATGTGTGTGGTCGCATGTTTCATGCCAGGATCAGTTCATTGAGTCACCAGAGAGACATTCATCAACTGAGCAAATTACTTCCAGTTAAAATGTATGCTCAGGAACGAATAGCGCACAGATTCGAAGATCCACTTCTTCTTCTTTTATTATTATTATTATTATTATTATTATTATTATTATTATTATTATTATTATTATTATTATTATTATTATTATTATTATTATTATTATTATTATTATTATTATTATTATTATTATTATTTTGAATTTATATTCCTACATGACTCTGTTTTGGACTGCTTTGGACTATTTTGGACTATTTGGGCATGCCTAGTGGGTAACATAGATTTGTTGCTTAATTCTGGAGGACTGGGTTAAATTACAACGCCCCTCCTTCCCCCAGCCAGGAAGAAAGCTATCCGCTTCAAAGAAGGCTATTTGGGGAGGGAAACCTGTAGGCCCCTGGCTTCCTACCTTTGGATTAAAAAAGATACAGCCTGCTGTCTTTCTCCCATTCAACATCTAAGCTACCCAGCCTGGCTTTTATACCATGCCAGGTACATTTGCCTGAAGAAGTGACCTGTGAATTGCAAACATTCTTGCACTGTTTTTTGCGTGACCCAATAAATGATATCAACTCTGTTCTGCAGTTGTTTGATTTTATGGATGGGTCACACAGCTTAATTTTGCTAACTGATATATATTTTAATCCTCTTTGCATGATTTTTTTGTTTTTAAAATAAGCATAAAGTACAACCAAGCATTATAAAACACATAACAACAAAAACAAAAGTTTAAAATCATGCCAGTTTTAAAATATACAACAAACAGCCAAATAAGTTGTTAACTCATTCGGTTACTTTTAATATATTGTGGGGCTAGATGATGGGTTGAAGAAATTTGCTCCTTAAAAAAAAAATCTTGTTTTTGAGAACTGGAAAGAAGGAAATGGCTACATGTATTTTGAACAAAATAAATCACCCATCCATTAAAACCTCTTTCCATTTCTTCCTCTCTCTGAATTCCATCTCCTTATCCTGTTTTTTTAAAACTTCTTTTACCCCAGTCACGAGGCAGGATAATGCATTTCCACAGTGTTTTTCATGAAGAACATTAATAACAGAGGTTGACTTTCCTGTTACCTTCTAAGCAATAGTTAGAAAAACTGCTGTTGGCTGTAATTGTATCTGTATTTACCTGCGGATAAATCCTCTTTAGCTCAATGGAGAGTTTTCACTGTAAATCCACTATCAATTAGCTTTATTTTGTTTTTCTTCCATTTCTATGGTTAATGGCTGCCTAGAATCTAATGCTTTGTCCAGGAAATCCAAAAACTCTCCTGCAGAGATAATACACACTTTACAAGCCATCATCCACAGAATTGACATTAAATGTCAAAGTAAGACCAGTGAAGTATCAAATTGTTGCAAAATGTACTTGATTTGAGCTGAATTAGGATATTTTCACCATGAAATGCACACTCACGTTTTATATAATCAGAACAAGTTCAGAGATGATGCACCAAGAAGAGGCAAGTGAAAATACAAAAAATATTCTTCACAGCTTCAAGTGCAGGTTATCTAGATATCTCTCTGGCAATTAAGGATAGGTTTCATAGGTTTTAAGAAGGGAATCAACTATGCATGTCTCAATAGGTATATTTGTGTTTAAATAGCTTTGGGTGGACTCCCTGTATTAATAACCAATCTGTCTAAGAAAGATGGAAGCCACTCAACTTTTGAGCTTCGCATATAGATAATAAACAGCACGGAGTAGATATTTTAATCCTCAATTTAATCTTCACAACAAAGGGGGGGGATCTTGGGAACTAAACATTGAGAATACTAGCATATAGTTTTCCTGGAATTTATTTTGCCAATGCTTGCATTAATAATGCAGCCAAAACATCTATATTATGCAATGGTTCTCAGAGAACAGTATGAGTCTGTTGACAATCCCCCCCCCAAAGAATGAGTATTTAATTCCCTCCACAAAAAGGTTCATTTCAGCATTAGATTTTAGGCATGCATTAGGTTTTTGATTTTACAACAGCTAACATCTATTGGGCTTCCATCTCATTTTACTGGATTGTTTTTGTTAGGAGCAAGTAATACATATTGATTTGCTTTGCTTATTCACTTTCTAATTTGTATTTTCCATTTCATTTGTAAATCAGGATGACTAAAAGCTAAACCCTATTGTATAGTATAATCCAAACTTTGAAGAAACAAAAGTACTTATAATCACATTGTCTAGTTTAGATAATCCCCTGTGCTGGCAGTTCCACATGGTCCTTTGGTTTTTAGACTTCAATTCCAAGAAGCCTAAGTCAGTCTCCCAAAGCACTGATCGGTCAATGTACTGACCTAGATTTCTGGGAATTGAAATCCCTCTGCCAGGCCTGGGCTTCACGTTGGGAACCACTGCTCTACAGGGTTCTCAGCTCTTCAAACAGGAAGGAGAGAGAGAGAGAGAAATCGAAGATCCTGCACTTTGACATGGTAGAGGAAGAAGTGCACAAGGAGAAAGATTACATGAGCCTTGCTGTGAAGGGAGAGAAAGATAAGAAATAGGGGGAAGGTACTGGGTGGGAGTAAATAGATAATGATCAGAGGGCAAAAAGAGACAGGAGGACTAAGGGCTTCTCAGCCCTTAGTATTTCTGACAGTATTGCATAACACAACATAAATTGTTGTTGCTGTTATGTGCTGTCCAGTCATATCTGACTTACGACAACCATATGATTGAGAGATCTCCATAATGTTTTATTCTCAATAGCCTTGCAAGTTATAGCCTGTGGCTTCCTTCAGTCCATCTGACACTTGACCTTCTTTGTTTCCTGCTGCCTTCCACCTTTCACAGCATTATTGTCTTTCCCAGAGTGTCTTCTCATAATGTGCCAAATGCAAGCGCGGCGCCAAAATGGCCGCCGCGCTCTTTGCGCCCCCCCCATCGGACGAAGGCATCCGGGTAGTTAGGGGGCGTGGCCAGCTCCTCTATAAAAGGGGTGGCCACGAGGCAGCCGAGCTGCCATTTTGCGAAGCGACGGAGCGGAGAAGTTTTTCCCTCTTACCTCCGTCGCTTTTACCTTCATCGGGAAGCCTCTTGGCTGCTGAATTTTCTCCTTTTCGGCTTCCCATCGGTTAGCTGCGATACCCTCTAAGAAGAAGGCGGCTGCGAACGCGGCTCGTTCTGCGCGGAGGCGCCAGCCGGGTGGGAGGACCGCGGTCGCGCCTACCCAGCATCCTCCTTTGCCCGAGCTCTCCGGGACCGGTGGTATGGGGTTGATTCCCCCCTTAGCCTGGGGCTGGAGGTCTGCGTACCGGCCCTGTAGGGGCCGCGGCCCTCGGCCCGCAAGCAGTGGCCACTGCCTCTGGCGTGGCCCATTCTGCGGGGCCTTCCCCGTTGGTGCGCAGCTGCCTGCGGGGGGTTTCAGCTCTCTCCCCTGGCAGGGTTCTTCCCGGCCCTGGGGCCGAGCCTGGGATCATGGCCCTATATGGGCCCAGGGGTCCAGGGATCTGGACCCGCGCTTGCAGTTAGTGGGCCAGCCGGCCCTTTGCCCCCTTTTGGGGGGCTGCGGTGGCTCACATGGTTAAGACGCTGAACTTGCCGACTGGAAGGTCGGAGTTTGATTCCCGGGCACTGCATGACGGACTGACAGGGCCGCCATCAGAAATTTCTGGGCCCCATACTGAGCAATCCTATTCTTGGGGGGCTACGTCAGTGTGGAGGCCCTTCTGGCCCGCGTTGCGGCCCTCGAGGCTTCACTGGCCAGGGTAACCACCCAGGGGACCCCTTTTGGGGTGCAGATTCGTCCATCGTCTGCTGGGCAGCGGCAGGCGGCAGGACGGGTCGAGCTGACTGAGGCGCGTGGCCCGGCATCGGCCACTGCCTCGCAGCTCCCCGATTGACAGGCTGGTGCTGGTCAGGCCCCGTCGGTGAGCTCAGGTGCGGTCGTGAGCTCCGACGCCCCCAGTGGGTCGGAACCCCCGGTGGGGGCGGCCCATGGGGGTGCAGCATGTGAGTATGTGGTTCAGTCTAGCGCACCCACACACATGGAAATGTTGAGGGGGGGTTTCAATGGCCTTGGCCTCGCACGGGTGGTGCAGCGGTTCGGCCGCCGACGGCCCACCCGGTGACTCCAGCTCTCACCCAGGGCCCCGGTGTGGGGGGTACTACTTGCGCAGTTGGGAATGTTTTAGGGGTGACCGGGTTGGTCCAGGCTCCTTTTCAGATGCCCGCAATTCCCGCCGTTCCTGTGTCGGCATTGCCGACTGCGGGGTATTCGTTGCCCCTGGGGGACCATTTGGCCCAAGCCACCAAGGAAAAGGTCTGGCGTGGGAAGTATGTGGACATCTTCTCCCTCCTTACCAGAGAACCCACCATAGAGGAGAGGGAGGGGCAAGATGAGAAGGATAAGGAGCAGGCACGTCGTCGCAAGCAGCCACGTACGTGGGCCAACCGGTTGCCGGCCTACCTCATACTTCCCCGGCCCGTCGTGGTTGGCTTATGATGTGGAATTCCGTATGCGGATTCCCCTGCACCCCGAGATGAGGTGGGATGAGCCCTGCCAGACGCTGTGGCTTCTGTACATGACTCCCACGCGCCCTGCGCCTGGAGAGAGATACCATTGTGGACATGCGGTCCAGCGAGCGGCCCCAGCGCAGGCACCCCGCCAGGTGGTGGGGCAGGGGGTTCTAGCCCGCCTGCTGTGCTGGACTTTCTTGTCCAATGGTTCCTGCAATGGGAAGAATTGCCGGTACAGGCATGAGTGGCCCTCTTGTGCCGGCCCCCATGCTGCCTCCGCCTGTCCCAGGCCTGGAGGGATGCGGGGCGGAGGGAGGGGCGGACAAGGGGTTGGCAAGACTGCCGCAGGGGGAGCTGGTTCACCGAATGGCCCCCTCCCCAATTAACATGGACATGTTGGGTGGTTGGCTTGCATTATACCCGAAGGAGGAGGAGGCGGTTTACCTGCTTCAGGGTTTTCGACTGGGGTTCCGTATTCCTTTGATAGGTCCCTTCTGGATGCTCCCAACCTTTTGTCCCTTAAGGGGAGGGAGGAGGTGGCTGCTGCCAGCATTAACAAGGAGGTTTATGCAGACAGGGTCGCCGGCCCTTTCACTGCACCCCCGTTCCCTGACCTTAAGGTGTCACCCTTGGGCTTGGTGCCCAAGGAGTTACCGGGCGAGTTTCGCCTGATCCATCACTTGTCCTACCCCATATCATGCTTGGCCTTTGAGTGTTTCAGCACATTCCTGCAGTGGGCTTTCGTCCGCAGGTCAGGGTCCCGGTCTGTAGCCCATTACCTGGATGAATTTTGTTCGGGGTGAACGGGGCTGGGACACGTACACACGTCTCCTCAACACATTTCAGACGCTAATGGAGGAACTCGGTGTCCCTTTAGCGCCCGAAAAGACCGAGGGCCCATCTACTAAGCTAGTATTCCTGGGGGTGGAGATTGACTCGGTAGCGTAGGCTTCTAGGTTACCGGTGGATAAGGGGTCAAGGATAGTGGCCCTTATCTCGGAGTTGCTTGCTAAACGCAAGGCATCCCTGAGGGAACTGCAGGTGCTACATGGTCACCTCAATTTTGCTTGCAGGGTGGTCGCACCGGGCAGGGCATTTGCTCGGCGCTTGTGCGACGCCATGACTGGCTTATCTAGGCCCCACCATAGGGTTAGACTCACCCGGGGTATCAGGGCAGATATGCTTATCTGGCTCCAGTTCCTGAGGGAGTTCGATGGAGTATCATTTTGGAGGTCTGACCTCCTGGCTTCCCTTCGCTTTCAGATCCAGTCTGCTGCCTCGGGGTCCCTGGGTTATGGGATGTACTTCAATGGGAGGTGGGCCTATGGTGGGTGGCCACCAGCCTGGGCAGGCACGGGTCGCCTGCGTGATCTCACGTATTTGGAATTTTTCCCTATCCTGGGGGCTTTGATGCTATGGGGCGAGGGGTGGGCCGACTCGGTCGTCCATTTCTAGTGTGACAATGCAGCCGTTGTCCACATTGTCAACTCACAGACTTCCAAATCGCCCAGGGTCATGGACCTAATGCGCCAGTTTGTGTTGCGCAGCCTGCGCCCCTACGTCCTCTTCGGGGCCAGGCATGTCCCGGGGGTCAATAATGATATCGCTGACGCTTTGTCCCGCCTGCAGATCTCCCGGTTCCATGCCTTGGCCCCGGATGCGGAGGGATTTCCCTCACCACCCCTGGACGAGATATGGACCATTGGCAAGGAGAGGTGAACCGGGCGATTGGCTTGTCACTGGCGCCATGCACGCGTAAGGCGTATCACCATGCATTCAATTCTTTCAGAGCCTTCTGTACCCAATTCCGGCTGCCAGAATCCTGGCCGATCCCAGTGACCCATGTACTTCGGTTCATGGTTTACCTGCATGCCCAGGGCCTTGCACCTCGCACCATGGCATCTAGGCTGTCAGCGTTGGCTTTTATGGCCAAGGTGGGAGGTCATGTGGATAGTACCGCTGACTTCCGTGTGAGACATGTTTTGGAGGGGTGGGTGCGGTAGCATGGGCGTTGCCCGGACGACCGCCACCCGATTTCCCCAGGGGTTCTTACCCAATTGGCCCGGGGCTGGCCTGGCCTCTGATTGATAGATATGAGGCAGCCCATTTCATGCAGCCACAATGGTGGCCTTTTTTGGAGCGCTCCGCATCAGCGAGCTTGTGATGCTGTCTAAGGCGGATGCAAGTCGTAGGGCACTGGAACTCGAGGATGTCTATGCTGCCAAAGACTGGGCTCAGTCGAGGATACGCTCCTCTAAGACAGATCAGCATGGCGTAGGCAGTGATGTAAGACTGCTACGGTGTTCTTTGCAGACATCTGTCCGGTTGGTGCCCTACAGGATTTCCTTGCACTGTGTGGCACGCACCATGGCCCGTTTTTCTGTCACCAAGGTGGGTCTTCCCTTACTAAATTTCAATTTTGGAGGGTGCCGCGAAGGCACTAGACAGTGTTGGCCTCTCAGGGGCTCGTTGCGGCACCCATTCGTTCAGAAGGGGGGCGGCTTCTACTGCAGCTGTTTTGGGTGCTCCGGGGCTGAAATACGCCGCATGGGAGGGTGGGGTTCACAATGTTTTCAATTTGTGTTCGCCCTCTTCAACCTGAGTACCAATTTAGTCACTGCACTGTTTCTCCCCACCCCCTTTTTTCCTTGACAGACCCTGGGTGTTGTATTACACCGGTGACAGTATGGCTGGTGGGCCATAGCCGCGTGCACAGGGCAGCGCATTACGCTGCACAGGGCAGCGCATTACGCTGCATAGGGCAGCGCGTTACGCTGCACAGGGCAGCGCATTACGCTGCGGTGACAGAGTGGGACCCCGACTGGGACTGGGTGCACCCGCACGTCTCAGGTGGTGTGGTAAGCGCGGCATGTTATGGCGGGAACTGTTGCCATTCCTTTTCTACATCAGGGATGCTGACTCGCCTGATGTCCTGGTTAGGTACCTTGGGGGCGATGGCTTGGGGCAGGTCACTGGCCTGTCGCGGAAGCTTGCGATTTGCAGTGACCTGCCCTACTCACATTATGTGTGGCCGGCCACAACCCTCAGGTGGTCGGACGTGATGTCGCGGTACGCTTACTGGGGAGCGTTCGGCCTCGAGGCTCTTGACTGAGCTGACGCTCCGTGAACGGGGCTATTGTCCAGTTCCTTTTTTAATAGGGTGGGGGACGCGTCATTCGCCTCCCCACCATCAGTCTGCAAAATTAAGAGCTTTACTCAGGGGATGGGGCCCATCTGTCGCAGGGAGGTATGGACCTCTGGTTAGCAGACTGGCGAGCAGGCCTGTCGACCGAGCTGACGGTCTTGGGGGGGGCGGTGAGCCTTTTTGGGAAGCCTCCCCATGTGGCGGGTAGCACTGGTAAGGTAAACATTTATGACCCACAGGTATCCGGCAGGTTCGCAATTGACTGGACAACACTAGACAGGTATAAGTTGGTTAAACGTTGTCCGGTCAACGACGAACCAGGCGACGGGGTGATGGCTACAGCTAGACAGCATGCATCACCCCGTGATTTCACGGATACGTGTCAGAGGGTGGGGTCATTAGTTAGATATTGACTACGGTCAACAATTTGTTTGTTGTCAACAAACAAATGGATACAAATAGATACATTGTAACAATTGCCGTCGGCAATTTTGGGTGGTACCTTACCAGTGTTACTTCGGCCTGCTTGCCTTAAGAATTATAATTGGTCAATTACCAAAAGAAATTTATAATTCGGACTAGGGCATGAATCAATAAATGTGGCCCAATGCCGTTATCCACTTTTACCAGTTTCTGAGTCCTTTATTGGGGGGTGCGCCTGCAATGCAAGCGTGGCGCCAAAATGGCCGCTGCGCTCTTTGCGGGGCCCCCCATCGGACGAAGGCATCCGGGTAGTTAGGGGGCGTGGCCAGCTCCTCTATAAAAGGGGTGGCCACGAGGCAGCCGAGCTGCCATTTTGCGAAGCGACGGAGCGGAGAAGTTTTTCCCCTCCACCCCCTCCCTAGTTAACAGTGTGATATTTTGGTCGCTTCGGGGCCGGGTGGGAATTTTTGGCTGGGACCCACAATTGGCTCTCGGGTCCTGGTTTTTTCGCCCATCCCACACTGTTGCTATGGTTTGATATAGGGGTTTCTGTTGCTGCTGTTGACTTTGGTCACATGGGCAGGTAGCACTGGTAAGGTAAACATTTATGACCCACAGGTATCCGGCAGGTTCGCAATTGACTGGACAACACTAGACAGGTATAAGTTGGTTAAACGTTGTCCGGTCAACGACGAACCAGGCGACGGGGTGATGGCTACAGCTAGACAGCATGCATCACCCCATGATTTCACGGATACGCGTCAGAGGGTGGGGTCATTAGTTAGATATTGACTACGGTCAACAATTTGTTTGTTGTCAACAAACAAATGGATACAAATAGATACATTGTAACAATTGCTGTCGGCAATTTTGGGTGGTACCTTACCAGTGTTACTTCGGCCTGCTTGCCTTAAGAATTGTAATTGGTCAATTACCAATAGAAATTTATAATTCGGACTAGGGCAAGAATCAATAAATGTGGCCCAATGCCATTATCCACTTTTACCAGTGTCTGAGTCCTTTATTGGGGGGTACGCCCGCAAAGAAGAATAGTCTCAATTTCATCATTTTTTACCTCCAGAGGTAGTTCAGACTGGATTTGCTCCAAAATCCACTTGTTTACCATTTTTGGCACTCCAGGAATCCACAAAGCTCTTCTCCAGCACCATATTTCAAAGGAAGATATAAACTATAATAGTATATATATACTGCAAGTCCTTTTATTGTTTCATTTAAAGTAGATGTACATTGTCTTTCTGTCCATTATTGCTCTAAGGCAACTTACTTTAAAATACAGTATTTAAAAACAGATTAAAATATTCAAAATAAAACAAATACATTGAGAAACAGATGAAGAACATGTAAAAACAATTGTAAAACATTCTTCAAAATTAGTATGTAAATGAACAGTTCTACAGTGATGCTAGAATAGTATAGTTCTAGCTATCTATCAGAAGCAAAACAAAGATGGACCAAAATAGCTTCTCTTTGAATGGAGTTCCTCTGTCAGGATACTGCTAAAGAAAAATGCTATCTCCTATACTCCACAAGTTAGCTTCCTGGAGTGGGGGATACATACTAGGACCACTGTTGAGGATGTTAAACTCTGGACAGATATGCATGGTGGTGGTGGTGGTGGTAAGCAATCTTCAAGCTGCTGAGAGCTTTGCAACCCAATCCACCCCAGGAAGCAGACAACAACCATCTGTTGGTCAAAACACAGGCCACTTTATTAATAAACATAACAATACAATATTAACATAACTTGCAATGAGGCGTCCTAGTGGGTAAATGGTATTAACTTATGGGTATATCTAACCATATCCGGATTATTGATTGTGACCTTTTATGGAGTGATGACATCTCACTACATACCTCTTAGATCACAATTTCCTTCAGGCTAAGAAGCCTGCTCCCTTGTAATTTAGGGTTCGTTCTCACGACAGTAGACACCTCCAGCGCCTCTGTCCTTCTGTTATGGTCAGGAACCCCCATTACATATGCTCAATTAACATAGTTTTGATTACCATTTACCCCACTACTGCCAACAAGGATGTTCATTTACGGACAGATGCCCCCACCACAAGCTGCTAATTCGGCCTTGATGCCCCATTACAGGTCATTGAGGAATTTTTGTAAACCTTCCTCCAATAAATGTACTCCGTCCTGCCTGTAAAGGCCAGGACATACAATTTTAATTTTGGGATGCTCAATAACTGTGCTGAATCCTTCAGCCATAAACTTAGCCATGGCTTTGTTCACGCTGCGCCGCACCTTGTCAATTCTGTGTGGGTCTCCAGTGCAGCACCAAGTAAAACAGGACAAGATCTCCAACCACACCAAGCGGAGGTCAGGCCACCAGCACTTCATGAGGGACAGGTCCCTTTTCACAGCCATGCTCAGTCAATGCCCTTCATGAGGCACAAATCATTGCCATCCAGATGGATGACCATAATATCTGGAGGTGTGCCTCCCCTTGCCGAGTTCACGAACAGTACCAGCTCTCCCCAGCACATGCCCTGCTTCCCATGACAATCCACACATGCTCTGCCATGCAGACCAAAGTCCTTGCCACATGCAGAGCAGGTCACATGATATTCGGCCCAGAAAATGCAGCTGTGTCCAATGATCACAATCTGCCGCAGGCGATGAGGATCACGACCTGGAAAGCAAGGGGGAAAAGCAGCAGTCCTTTGTTCAATACTTCATAGGTCTAACATATATTCAGCAAGCCTCTGACTTCTACCAGCCCTTCCTTTGAATGTCCTCGCGGGAATAACCTGCCTCCATCGCAGTGGATGTGGCCCTGATTTGAAAAAAGTGTGTGCCAAAAAGCTGCATATCTACTCCTAAATGAGTCAAGAGTCTCTTGGTTACTGCACAGAACTGGTATCGTGTCAATGGGCTATTGTCCGAATGTCAGATTAAAGGGCCAGCATTGGTTCCTCGCAGTTTGGGATACACCTCTACAGTGACACAAGAGCAAACGGAAGCAGGACTAATGTGAAGCAAAGTCACTCGGGCACCCTTGCCCAGTTGATCAGTTTTTAACCGGTGGATAGTCAACTACAGCTCCCGGTCACCAAATCTCACATCAGCCATCTGCAAAACTTGGCCTGCCTCACCCGTTTTTGACAGGACCAAAAAATCGGCAGAATGGAGGGCTCCAAAAATTACACTGTTGCCACAGTATGGAATTGGACTGCCTCAAATTGACTCATGCAGGTAGAAACCCAGGCAGCCGACATATCTGTGAGCAATTTAGGGGAAATTGGTATGTGGTGGTTGTAAGACCTACCCCGCTCTCTAGACCACCCTTCTGGAAATCAGCAATTGTATCAGCATGTCCCATCGCTTTAGTATAAAAAATTAGAGCAGACAATTTTGGCTTTATGATGACTTTAAAGTAATTGCGGATTGAATAAAAATGCGGTTTTCACATCTTTGAAGTTTCGCTTGACCATAGGCATGATGAAATTAACCCTTTGATCCCTGATTGATCTTGAATTAGTTGTTGCAATTAAATGTTCTAAAAATTATTTCAAATAGTGTAAAATGACTCTAATGTGTCCTATTTTGTGTCTAACATGTCCTATTTTGTGTTTTCTAAGCAGGAAGTTCCTCTCTTTAATTTTGAGATTGCCTCTGCAGATCTGAGAGATGTCTCACACACCAATGGCTATAAACAATCAACATCTGAAGCCCAAAAGAACCTCACACCCATTTCCAAGGCTCCTGAGAGTCTACAGAAAATCCTATAACCATGATTGCCTTAAATATATTTCTTTTTCATGTGTCAATCACATCTTTGATTCTGGGGCCTGAGTTTACCATATGTATGCTAGGTGTTAATTTATGCATGGGGACAGGATGGGATGCTTGTATGGAAAGTGTCAAGAAGGACAAAAAAATGTTCCAGATAGTCATCAAACAAGTTCCAGCGATGATGATTGGCTAAGTCAACCTCCCGCTTTGAACATGTAGCCCCTATGATTGGTCAGGTAAATCTCCCTCTTCAGATGTGCAGCCATTCTGATTGGTTCCAGTTTTCAAGCGCAGTGAATTCATTGGATGCATACTCCATAAGTCTGCTCTATGATTGGCTATTGTATTGATTTGTCTCCTCCTCATCCCCCAACCACCCCCTTCTATCTTTCCTGGACTTTGTAATCTTTTTTACTACATACTACTATTTACATAAAACCTTATCACTGTAAATCAAAACTGACCTTTTTACCTATGAAATGACAGCTTGCTGCTAGGTTATTGTTTTCTTTGTAAACAACTTTATTTACACATAGATGTTAGAATTAGTTTGTAGAATAGTATAAGAAGATGTTGCAGAATTGGAACTCTGGCTCTCTCCGAACAGATTAGTGAGGGATGCTCATGTGTAGATTTCTGTAGTAGGCAAAATGGTTGAGGGCTGTCTTTGATCAGCAGCAGGCTACTGTTGATTAAACGCATGTTCAATAAACATTTTTAATTTTTGCCTGAAAAGTCTCTGTGGATAACACTGGGAAATGTTGAACAACCTGCCACATCCTCACACACAAAAATATTTTTAATATTCTCCCCACCTCCCAAAAACCTAAGTTCTGTATGTCCTGAACAGGAAGTTGGCAGCAAAAAATTGACCCTCAAACTGATGGTCTCACTATCTTTACTATATGCCAATGTGCCTTTTCTGGGAATACTCAACTAAATAGAACCACAACCACTGCAAAACAGTGCCCCAAAGTCCCTTATCAGTAAAATGCTGATAATGACTAATGATATCAAATGTGTCCAATAGACTGAAAGCAATGAGTTAATGAATAAACTCTTCAAATATTTATTTTAAAGGTTTTGAAACCATTCTTTGAACTTCAACAGATGTTTCAGCTATGGAAACCCCAAAATACAGTTTGTGTTTAGCAAAATGTCAACACCAATATAGATGAAACTGTGAGACTTTACTAAATGAAAACAGCAGAGGAGACTTCCATTTGGAATGATAGCAGGAAAGGTGTATTATAAATACTTTTGTTCTTTTATCTGGATTTTCAAAATAAGCCTATGCCTGAAAGTCACAATCTGTCTGTGTCACTGTAATTTCAGGCTGATTGAATTCTGCTTATTGCTTATATATATCTCAAGTTCTTTTCTCTCTTGCTGGTCACCTTAACAGGCTACTGGCAGTATAATTATCAGAGTTGGCTGAACTGCAGATGGTCAGAAAAGCATTCAGGAGATTATTTTGTTCTGAAAGGAGGATGGAGTAGTAGCAAGCACATACTCATTAATTTTGGCTTTCGTCAGTCTCTTTCTCAGATGCAAGACACACCTGTGGTGGCCAGTTTTCTACCCAATTAAATAAATTAATTTGTGAAGCACACAATTAGCACACAATTAATGAAGGTGAGAAAGCTCACACTTTAAAAGATGATTAAAAAAATAATAATCAGGTGCCATCCAGCTTGGTCCTTAATGATGGCCTCAGCTCTTAATTTATAGCAAGAGTTTTTAACCTTTTAAAGCCAGGGGCCAGGTCACACTCCCTCAGAAAGCTTTGGGGGCCAGACAGCCATTTTGCCCTTCCTCCACCACATGGTACTTCCAGGTGTGGTGGAGGCAGTGTGGGGCACAAATGAAATGGTGCCATGGGCCACATCTGGCCCATGGGCCACATGTTGAGAATACCTGATTTATGGTATATTACAATCAGCCAGAAAAATAACAAATCCCCGGGGTTTGCTCATATGTTTTGAACATTTAAATAATATGTCTTCAACAGAAGTCTGACTGTATTAAGCCTTATTCCTCTGGACGTTTTCAGTGGCAAACAGTTCTTTCTAGCAAAGTGAAGAAAGTTATGGGAGTAATTTTTCCCAAGTAATTTGTTCTATTTACTTATTTCACAGTTGAAGAAGTCAATGTGTGGGGTTTTTCCTACTGCAGTGTTAAACAAAACAATTTCTTGTGCTTAATTTATTTATTTTAAAGAACTATGCTCAAAGTAGCACAGTACAATCTACTCTCTGCTAGTGGTTGTTTAAGAGCTCCAACCAGTGATTATTCCTGTCATCTGTTCTCTGATACATGAAACTCGAAATCTCGCTGACCAAACTTGAGACCATCAGCCTTCAGAGCAGGTAATCTACTACAGTATTTTGCTGTGAACTTTAAATACAATGCTTATTGGATATCTGGATAACAGAACGTGGCTCCAATGAAACATGAATGCATGCTTAGCTGTTGAATGATGAATGATGAATGCATGCTTAGCATGGCTGGAATTTTTAAACAGATTTCAAGCATGGAAAACCCAACAGAAAAACAGAAGTGTTATTATTTGTAGTTGTCACCACCAGAAATGACAAAAATGTGGCAAAAATTTGGCAAAAATATGCTGGAAGCACCAAAAATGCAGCAAAAATATGCTGGAAGTGCTGAAAACGTGGCAAAAATGCACTGGAAGCACCGGAAGCATGGTGAAAATGTGGCAGAAGCACCGAAAATGTGGCAAAAACAGCCAAAAATGCAGCAAAAAATGCACCACCCTCACTCCCGCTGCCACAAGAAGTGGCAGAAGCAGTGGGAGGAACCACATCACCGGCCTGCACATCAGTCTGAGGGGGTGTGATCTGGTCCACAGCATGGAAAGGTTGGCCACCCCTGCCTTAGAGTTTACATGTTAGCAGGCTATGTGAGTAAGCTAAGGTAAAGTGCCATAATCTATACCTATAAAGCAAAGGTGTAGACGTATGTGTGCGGCAGGCATTCCCACACCCCTGGAGCCGACCCTGTGATTTTTCGTACACACCTACCTTTCATCACAGAGATCAGCCCTGTGGGGGTCTGGAGGCCGAGAGTGGGGCCTGCACCCCACAAAAGCAGACAAAAGAACTGTGCATGGGCAAAGTGGGGGGGATGTCTGCCTCCAGGCCATTGCCTCACCGTGCCTTCCTACACCTTGGAGAAGGAGCGCCCAGGTGCTCCCAGAGGGAGCACTGCCTCTCGGGAGACAGAGGAGGCCTTTGGCTACAAGCAATGTGCAATGGGAAATGTAGTCCCCATGGAACACAGGCATGCAAGGCGAGGCACTGAGGGAAGGACCGCCTATAGCATCTGGGCTGGGGATTTCTCGTGGCAAACCCACGGGCAGCCGCTGCCTCCACCACCCACTCGTACGGTGGGGCTCGGGCCCCACTACATGACCCACACAGCTGGCCCACAGCCCGGTACCCACCCACCCAGGTACAGGCCCCCCCGGCACAGCCTGGTACCTATGCTAGTTGCTTATCTAAACCCAGGATTCCAGTGGAGTAAAGAATCAAACTGCAGTGGCTCAAGTGGCTAAGACGCTGACTGGGAGGCAGAAGGTCAGCAGTTCGATTCCCAAGTACTGCAGGATGGAATGAGCTCCCATCTTTGTCCCAGCTCCTGCCAACCTAGCAGTTCAAAAGCAAGAAATTGCAAGTAGATAAATAAGGACCACTTAGGTGGGAAGGTAACAGTGTTCCATGCGCTCTGGTGTCTAGTCATGCCTGCCACATGACCATGGACACGTCTGCAGAAGCAGACAGCGCTGGCTCTTCGGCTTTGAAACAGAGATTTGCACTGAACCCTAGAGTCGGATACGACTGGCTTTCGAGCAAGGGAAACCTTTACCTTTACCTAAATAATCAAACTAATGTAGGTATAGCACAGGCTGCCTCACAAATTGTCCCTTGTTGCACTGCATTGTAGCAAAGACCTTGTGCTTCACTTATTTACACAATCTATCAATGTCTCATTCTTCAGTCATCTCATTCAGTCACTCATATATCTTCACTCATGATGCTCAACTTGTTCTACCAACTGGATTCATAACTCTTCTCTCACAACTCAACCTGCTACACATTCTTTCTAGTGATATTACGTTTCTAATTGGAAATTCTTTAATGAGAAGTAAAAGAGGGATTAACCAAACACAAATGGACTGGTCAGCAGATAAAATGCTGGCATTGATTTCTATCAGCAATTCAGCTTCCATTACAATGGGTTGTCGTATGTATCTAAAAGACAATAATGTCATTGGCTTGTTGCCTTACTAAGGTATTGTTCTAGATATATCCATTTAATTAATTTCCCATTTCAGCTTGGCATTTGGCATATGGGTTTAAAATGGAGCATGCTGTGTTAATTATTATTTTTCCCTAACCACAGTGGCTAACTTAATTGCTGGTATGATATTTGAGTGTCATTGATTCTTAGATCTTTGATGTTAGCTTACAGATCGAGCTGCAACACCTCAGTCATGTGGCATGAGACCTAGTTTACCAACTGTCTTGAATGAGGAATTGCCCTTGCAGTGTTCCTCAGCCTGGTAAAAGGAGTACAAATGTTAAGGACTGCAATGTACAATTAAGTGCTATAATGAAGGTATTATTAGAACAAAGGAGTTGACACAAATATTTATTTATGAATAACAGAAGAAACATATGAAACATTAGAAGGATTTCATGAAAGCTTTTCTCCCTTGACCAATGCAGTGTTTCCATAATCACCACTTAGATCCCTACCATTAGGTTTAGATTATACTTATTTTTCTGTGTTAATTCTGCCTCAAGTACAATGACTTAGACAATGACGACCATTACAACAACGATGACAATGACGATGTCCATGGGACCTATTCAAGAATAGATTATGTTTTACTTTCCGAAAATTTAATTGGGGATATAGAAGGTACGGAAATTGGGATTATTAAGGAATCGGACCATGCTAAAGTATATTTGGAATTGAAAGTGCAAAAAAATATTTGAAGAGTAAGAAATTGGAGGTACGATCCTAACTTGTTCAAGGACCAGAAAAGCAAAGAGGCAATTATGGAAAGTTGGAAAGAAAGTTGGCAGTGGAACGACAACAATGAGGTCAATTTTAACGTTGTATGGGATACCATGAAGTCAGTTTTTAGGGGGGAAAGTATAAAATTGGCAAGCTACAAATATAAAAATATCAAGCAGAACAGATAGAAAAAGAAAGAAAAATAAAACAATTACAGGTGGAGCATGCAAAAAACAAAGACAAAAAAATCTTCATGAAATTACAAGGACTTAAGCAAGAAGTATTGGGTAAGGATATTGATAAAGTAAAACGAGATTTGATGTATCTAAATAGAGAATATTTTGAATTTAGTAATAAGAACTCGAAATTATTAGCAAGAGCAAGGTTAAAAGGAAAAAAAGAGAAATTGGGGTATTGGTTGATAGCCAAGGTTTAAGATGTAATAAGAATAGAGATAAATGTAAAATTGTTAGGGAATTTTACCAGGTATTATATGCAAAAAAGGAAGTAGATTTGGAGAAGCTCAAAAAGATATTGGAGAGACAGTTAGGGAATGGAATAAAGCAAGAGCATAGGGAGAAAATGGAGGAAAAGATAACTGATAAAGAGGTTAAGGAGGTAATAAGCGGATTGAAGACAGGGAAAGCCCCGGGGGATGATGGATTATCGACAGAGTTCTATAAAGAATTTAAAGAGGTGGTGGTCCCGAAGCTGGTGAAGTTATATAATCATATACTAGATGGAGGATCAATTCCGACTTCATGGTATAACACTACAATCGTTCTTCTGCCAAAGCCTGGTAAGAATTTGGAAAGAGTGGATTCGTACAGACCAATTTCACTTATAAATCAAGATGCGAAGATCTTCACAGCAATATTGGCTAACCGCTTAAATAGTTTCATGGGGGAATATATAAATGTTGATCAAGTTGGGTTTCTAAAAGGACGACATATGGTGGATTTGACTAGAAGGGTATTAGACTTAATAGACAACGTTAATCAAACAAAGGAAAAGGTGGGATTATTATCATTGGATATTTTTAAGGCATTTGATTCATTGCAGTGGTCTTCAATTAAGGAAATAGTTTAAAAATATGGGTTTGGGGATAAATTCAATAGGGTTATAGATTTGTTATATCAAAAAGGAAATGCTTGGGTTAGAGTAAATGAGGAGCATACGGATGTGGTAAAGCTAGAAGCTGGCACTAGGCAGGGCTGTCCATTATCTCTTATCCTGTTTATTATGGCAATGGAGATTTTAGCTAAAAGTATAAGGGAGGATTTAAATATAGAAGGGATCATGGGTAATAAAGTGAGTATGTATGCAGACGACACACTGCTTATGGTGAAGCACCTGGAGCTGGTAATGGACAGGATTAAAGATCACTTACAGGTATTTCAAGCTATAACTGGATTAAAGATAAACTGGGATAAATCAGAACTGATGTTGTGTAATTTGAAACCAAGTGAGATGGGTAGGACAGTGTCGACACTTAATATACAAATTAAAGATAAGCTGAAATATTTGGGGATAATCATTTCAAATAAGTTAGAAGAACTTAAACAATTGAACTATGACAGCTTGAAAGTGGAATTTAAGAACAAAATACAAGAGCTTCAGAAGTCAAAGCTGTCATAGTTCGGAAGGATTGCTATGTATAAAATAATATTGTTACCAAAGATTAACTTTTTATTTGATACACTAGCGATCCACTTGAAAGAGAAAGAAATTAATGAGTTTCAAAAGATGTTTAATGGTTTTTGTAATGGAGGCAAAAAATCTAGGCTCCCAAAGAAGCTATGGTACTTGTCCCCCAAAAAAAGGGGGTCTGGGTATGCCGAACTTGCTAGCATATTATCGAGCTTTTCAAGTTAAGAATGTTGTGAAGATTTTGGCAAGAGAAAAGACAATTTGGGAGCAATTGGAGATGAAGGAATATAGAAATATTGGAAATATGATTTTTTTGGGAATAAAGGATAAGGTGAAAAGGTCAAATAATACTATGATGAGAGGTCTCATGGAGGTGTGGAAGAAGGTAAAAAAGGACATGGTCCCAAATCTCTCTCCAATTTTGGAATTGACTGATATGATGTGTTTCCCAATAAAGTTAGATAAGGAAAAAATGGAAATATTGGATAAAAATGGGATGCTTTTATTGAAGGATTGGTTAAAAACTTGTGATTCTGATGTTGAGTGGAAAAAAATATTTGAGATATTAAATTTGAATTGGTTTCAGAAGTTAAAGGTGGACAACTGGAACAAAAAATATAAAAAAGAAGTAGGGTTAGATAGAATACATACAGAATTTGAGGAGTTGGTAAGGAAGATTAGAAAAGGGGAAAGTAGTATTAAAGGTCTTGTAAGTAAGCTTTATAACATACTGAATAGAGGTGCAGATCCACAGGAGGATTTGAAACGGAAGTGGGAACGAAATTTGAATATAACAATTGGGGAGATTGAGTGGAAAAATAAATGAAAAAAGAGGATTATGAGAACAATGTCTGTAAGAATTAAAGAACATAATTTTAAAATGTTGTGGCAATGGTACTTGACGCCATTAAGACTTTACCAGATCGATAATAAAAGAGATAAGTTATGTTGGAGATGTAGAGAATTTGATGGAACATATGAACATATGTGGTGGAGTTGTAAAAAAATAAGGGATTTTTGGGGGAAAATAGAAGGTGAGCTTGGTGAAATAATGGGTAGAAGTGTTAAGTTGGTGTCAAGTACCATTCTTTTAACGAATGTGGAAGGTTTGGGTTTAAACAAGGAGGAAAAAGAATTATTGGAAATTGTATTGACAACGGGTAGACAATGTATAGCTAGAAACTGGAAAAATGATATAGATATACAGATTGGAGAGTGGTATAAAGAAATGTGGAGGTTAGCACTGAATGATAAATTAACATGGGAGATTAAAGTGAAAAGAGATAATTTAAAAGAGAATAGATTTTGGAACATATGGAAACCATTTGTGGACCATTCTTGTATGGCAAATGATAGTTCAGGACCAGTACCATCTCAAAGAAGTTTCTGGAGTTGAGCAGAAAATAAACTCTCCGGGCATTGTATATATTCACAGGGTGATTATTATTTATCCAAAGATTAGTGGTAGCACAGAAAGTTCTTATTATTTCGGATCTTGAAACAATGGCTTTTAATATTCGGTGGTTATATAGTAATTAATGAGTCTAGATATTGTTTTGTGCTAACATTTAGTAATGTCTGTTAAGATGATACTATGGATTTGTTTATGTATTGTATTGTTAGTCATTGTTTTCTTTTCTTTTTTGTATGTCTTTGAAAAAATTCAATAAAAATTATTAAAAAGACAATGACGATGAAGAAGAAAACAATGACAACAAATCCAGCCATCTCCAGTTTTGGAAAATGAAAACATGATACTGTATGAGACAAGTAAATTATCATGGATAAAACAATTGATTTTAAGAAAACCTATTATCCTTTTGTATAAGCAGCAAAGAAAAACATATCTTACATAAGTTGGAGTTCTATCAATAAGCAAAAGTAAAGTTCCAAAATTGGAGAGTCTGGAAAATTAAGGTAAGAAATCAAAAGTATAAAGGAACATGTTTCTCCACATACTAATTTCAGCAATTGGAGTTCTTCCAATCTTTGATTACCAATTTAAAACCTTTGCCAATAGCTCTCTGTTAGTTTCCTAGAATACAAAAATCAGTAACTTTGCAGTATGCCATTTAAGCCACATATTTTTAAAGATTCAACTCCTAATGTTTGGATTTGACCAATTGGTATTTTCCTCTTCAGCAGCAATGCTGTGAAATAGAAGAATCAACAAAAGGAAAAAACGGCCAGACAGTAAGATATACAGGAATGGAGAAGCCGTCTGAGGCAAAAAAAAAGTGTACTTGAATTATTTATTTCAATAAACAAGGTGGTTGTTCAACAATTATGAAAGTCACTCATTAAATCAGACTGTAAAAGTCAACTCAGAGGTTTTATCCAAATTTCAAATCACTGAACAGTAAGTTCCATATTTCATAAACACAACAGCATGTCAAAATATCTCAAAGCTGTTTCTGGATATTTACAGCTTTTCCGTAGATAAATCTTCAAGATATCTATAAGGAAACATTATAATCATCATAGTAGTAAAACTATCATATAGTTACATATGGAAATAACAAGCATCATCAATTACATGTAAGTTACAGAACAATCATTTAGGAAAAAATCAAATTACCTTAAAACGCGTCAATAGCCTCAAAAGTTTAATTCTTTCTTTGCTCTGACATCAAATTTTTAGTTCATGAAGGAAGTCTTTATAAAGACAAAAGGATCTCATGTGAAAATTATCTCATGTAATGTATCTGGAGCAGAATGTCAACTAACACCTATAATTATAAATAACAGGAGAAGTCGAGCTCACTGTTGAGCCCATGGTGTTCCAAAGTTTGGAGTTTAAAGTTGTAGAAAGCAAACACCTATTAATATCAGTCCTCTCATAGATTTTTGGATTAATGACCTCCAGAACAAAGAATCGCAATTGGTCTTCAGTATGATTTTTACTTTAGAAATGAGAAACTAGAAGTGAACCTTCCAACTGGCCACTCTACACCTGACTCTGATTTTAGGGAATCATCCTCCTTGGTTTCTCCTCAGTTGATTGATAGAGGTTACCCTCCTAGTGTTGTTCTATAATCTCTTAACAAAGTTCAGAAAATTTCGAGAAAAACTCTCCTTACCAGAAAAGATCGCGATAGAAGATCTCAGGTGTTTTGTTCTTTCAAATACACACCATTGGCTCAAAATATTAAAAGGACCTTTATGAGGCATTGGGACATCCTGAGTGATATTCTGGGGTGTCAAACTAGACCCCTGATAGGTTTTAGACGAACCTCTTCCTTTAATAATCTACTAACTAAGATGGACCTAGTTTCTTATAGGAATCGCCCCCAGAGGGTTACTACAGGACATTTCAAGTGCCGGACCTGCTCAATGTGCCGGTTTACTCAAGACATTAAAAGCATTGAATTTCCCGAACTCAACTACATGCATGTACTTAGGGACTTCTTTATCTGTGGGACTCTCAATGTTATATATATGATTGCATGTCCCTGCAACAAATACTACATTGGAGTAACCACGAGACCAATTCATACTCAGATCTCGGAACATCGCTCACGTGAGTATGGCTAGGTGGAAGGTGTGCCTCTAGTTTCTCATTTTTAAAGTAAAAATCGTAAGAATAAGAATCCTTTATTGGCCAAGTGTGCTATAACACACAAGGAATTTGTCTTTGGCATATATGTTCCTCCTAATGATAAAATGCAATAAAAACACACAATTTAGTTATTCAGCAAGTTGATTGCATTTGGAAAGAAACTGTCCTTGTATCTGGTTGTTCTAGTATGTAGTGCTCTGAAATGTCGTTTTGATGGTAGAAGCTGGAGCAGATTATTACCGGGATGTGTGGAGTCTTTGTATATTTTCTCTGCTCTCTTTTTGGCTCGTGTAATATATAGATCTTCAATAGAAGGTAGATTAACAGCAATAATTTTTTCTGCAGTTCAGATTACTCGTTGGAGTCTGTTTATGTCTTGTTTAGATGCAGAACCAAACCAGACAATTATAGAGGTGCAGATGATATAATCCCTCTGTAAAATTGAATCAGCAGCTCTTTTGGCAATTTAAGCTTCCTGAGTCGACGCAGAAAAAACAGTCTCTGTTGCACTTTCTTAATGATGTTCCTAATGTTAGATGGCCATTGACAGTACCTAGAAACTTGAAGGACTCCACTATTAATACTGGATTATTTAATATTATAAGCGATGGATGTAGAGATTGAAGCCTCCTAAAGTCCACTATTATTTCTACGGTTTTGCCTGCATTCAGTTCAAGATTATTCTGGCTACACCACAGGACTAGTTGTTCAATCTCTTTTCTGTATATGGACTCATCGTTGTCTCGAATGAGTCCAATCACTGTGGTGTCATCTACAAACTTAACTATTTTAACTGAATTGTCTTTTGAAACACAATTGTTGGTGTACAGGGAGAAGAGAAGTGGAGAGAGCACGCAGCCCTGAGGAGCTCCTGTACTGATTGTCCTAATTTCCGATCTAGTTGCACTCAGTTTCACCTGCTATTTCCTGTCTGTTAGAAAACTCATAACCCATTCATAAATATGATCCGGTACAGCCAGCTGTCTAATTTAGCTATGAGGATGTCCGGAAAGATGGTGTTGAATGCTGAACTAAAGTCAACAAAAAGGACCCTTGCATAGGATTTTGGAGATTCAATATGGTTTAATATGTAATATAAAGTCATATTTACAGCATCTTCCATTGATCATACTGAAGACCAATTGTGATTCTTTGTTCTGGAGGTCATTAATCCAAAAATCTATGAGAGGACTGATATTAATAGGTCCTTGTTTATTGAAATAAATAATTCAAGTACAAGTGAAATAGAAGAAGACATTGCCAAATAGTTGATAGAATTAAGTCCAAGAAAATACTGTTTATTGACTTATTTATTATATTTATATCCTGTCTTTCCAGTGAGGTCATGGTGCTATACTAGGTTCTCCTTACCCTCTTTGTCTTCACAAATGCCTTGTGAGATAGGTCAGATAAATAGAACAAATGGCTGCAACTCATTGGGAATTAAACCCTACCCATTACTTTAGACCAAGGGTCCTGAAACTTTTTAAGCAGGGGGCTAGATCACACCCCCTCAGACTGTTGGTGGGCTGGATAGGTACCATACATTGAGACCCCCTGCTTTTGACTAACCATTACATTACATCAGCTCTTGTCTCCCATTAATGTCAACCTTCAAAAAAAAAAAGCTAAGAAATATGGAAGAGTGACCAAAAAAAAATGTAAGAGGGAAAGAGGGGGGGAAACCTTGTGAGTTGAAAACAAGGGTGTAAACTAGATGGAGAAGGAAAGTGGAGAAGCAACAGAAAGTATATCAGAAATAATTAATCAGGTGTATTGCTAAAATAATGTTTTGGTGTTTGTGTGTGTGCGTGCGTGCGCACGTGCACGCTAAAATGGACATCCTCAAAGCTCTGATGTTATAAGATGAGATAAGAGTTCTGATTACCAAGATGGCATCTTTTCCCCTAGGGCAGTGATGGTAAACCTTGGCACTCCAGTTGTTCTTGGACTTCAATTGCCAAAATCCCAAGTCAGCACTCCTAATGATCAGGGCTTCTGGGAATTGAAGTTCAAGAACATCTAGAATGCCAAAGTTCACCATCACTGCCCTAGGGGCTGTGGTGATTTAGTGGTTAAGACACTGATCTTGATTAGCGGAAGGTCGGCAGGTCAGCATTTTGAGACCCCAGTGCTGTATGATGGAGTTTCCCATCTCTGTCTAAGCTTCTGACAACCTAGCAGTTTAAAAACAATAAATTACAAGTAGAAAAATAGGTACCACTTCAGTGGGAAAAGTAACAATGTTCTGTGTGATCCATGTCTAGTCATGCCTGTCATATGACCACCAAAAGGTCTGCAGATGCAGACAGCACGGGCTCTTCGGCTATAAATGGAGATGAGTACCAAATTATAGATTCAGATATGACTGGCTTTTGAGCAAGGGTGACCTTTACTGTAACCTGTCTTTTCCCATAATCTGATGGGCAACTCTGTATGACTTCACAGGTCAAATGGCCCTTTTGGGAAACTCTAATGGTGCTTTCTCAAGTTCATGAAATTAAATCCATTGTCCAATCTAGCTCACAATCAGAGCTGAGAAGGAGAACAAATGCAAAACTTATCGTGAATGATCTGTTGCCATTTTCAGAATTCTTAGCAGCAGCTGCAAATATATTATTTTTACTTCAGAAACAATAAAACATGGCTATTCACTTTTCTAATACATACAGTAATACCTCATACAAAGTCCGGTTCGTACAACATCAAATTCATACAACATTGCCTATTTTTTTGAAAAAAGTTACCTCATACAAAGTCACTCGACTTTGTATGAGGCATTGGGGTTTCCCCAGGTTGCATTGTGCCTGGGCAGTATAAAAGGCAGGACGCATGCATGCATTGCTCTTGTGGGTTTTGCACAAGGCGAAGAGTGTTTAGGAGTGGTTTTCAGCATGATTTTGGTTTTGTTTTGTTTTCATCAGAATTTTTAGAAGCATTCCTGGGATTTTTGCAGCATTCTTCAGGTTCTTGGACAATCAGGGTTGTTTGACATGTTTTTGTAATGTATTTAGCCTTTAGACAATGATTTCTTAAAGTTCTGTCAGTTTCCTGTCTGTTTCCTTGACTTTGCCCTGAAGTCTGTGCTGTTACAGTACAATGTATCTCTATGGAAACGACGTTGTATGAGGCATCGCGGCAAGGATTTGGACGTTGTATGAGGCATCACGGCTAGGATTTTGCATGCCTCAAACAAAGTCCAAATCTGTATAAAGTCCAAACTTGTGGGACCAAGTTTGGACGTTGTATGAAGTAGGGAACTGCAGTGGCTCAAGTGGCTAAGACGCTGACTGGGAAGCGGAAGGTCAGCAGTTCGATTCCCGAGTACTGCAGGACGGAAATGAGCTCCCGTCTTCGTCCCAGCTCCTGCCAACCTAGCAGTTCGAAAGCAAGAAATTGCAAGTAGATAAATAGGGACCACTTCGGTGGGAAGGTAACAGCGTTCCGTGCGCTCCGGTGTCTAGTCATGCCTGCCACATGACCACGGAAACGTCTGCAGAAGCAGACAGCGCTGGCTCTTCGGCTTAGAAACAGAGATGAGCACTGCACCCTAGAGTCGGATACGACTGGCTTTCGAGCAAGGGAAACCTTTACCTTTTACCTATGAAGTATCACTGTATATATTTTATTTCAGCAGAAAGGCAAATTGAATGCAGAGATACCCAAGGACACTTTACGGTTTCATTGTAATTTAAGCCATTAAATAGGTTAGCTAGTTTGCTGTTATTACTACTTGCAATTGTAAGAAAAACCAACCACAACCTTTTTTCCCCCTCATGCAACAGGAGGAATAAACAGTACTTTACCTCAGGCCTACCAAGAACCTTGGACGTCAAATTCCCAGCTCAAAGTAAATGCCCAAACACTGTGATTATAGCTGATTCAAGTGAAATGTTTGATTTTGTTACTTGAGGAAGTCCTGTCCCGCACCACTACTGCATTAGTTGCATGTATCAAAAGTCCAAATCTATAAATATTCATGAGTTCACATTGCATCGCTGAAAGTGCTAAACTTTGGCTAAGTACTGTGAAACCTCATACAACAATTGCCCTGTATAACAAAAAAATTGTATAACATTTAGGTTTGGGGTAAATGGCATCCTGCATAACAATTTTCCCTATGGAAAAAAATCATAAATTTTTTCAATGGGAAAAACCACTTAGCAAAAAAAATATTGTTGTATGATGCGTCCCATGGGGAAAATTGCTATACGATTCATGTATCATATAGCAATTATTTCATACAACGAGCCCTGTGGAACGGATTAAAATCGCTGTATGAGGTACCACTGTACTTAGGGGATCTGAGTTCAAATCTTTTAGCAGCTACATAATAATAATAATAATAATAATAATAATAATAATAATAATAATAATAATAATAATAATAATAATAATAATAATAATAATAATAATAATAATAATAATAATAATAATAATAGTTGTTGTTATTGTTATAATTGTTATAATTGTTATGTCAGAAATTATTCTGGGTTGAAATGATTTTTTTCTGGAGAAACTACTCAGGGGACAACCAAATCAGGCTCCTTTCATGTCCCCATGAGCTGGGAGAGAGACCATTATGCAGTATCCAGGTCTCAAACTGTCAACTTGCTAGTCTTCCAGCTAACAAATCGAGCTTCATAACCACTGATCCACTGCAACCCCTCACTGTTGGGCCCTTACACTGGCTTACATATTCCAAGCACCAGTATTTCCAAGAATATGAATAGCCTCTTGGCCTCTTTTGTAGCTGAAAAAAGATTGCACAAATCATGGCCAACCTGCCTTGTGACCTTTTGGACAATTTGAACCTGATCATTGTCCAGGTCTGTTGTGTTCTGATGGTTTTACCTTACACATGGATTACAATGTATCTGAGCCAATGTAACCTTGCCTATAGCAACAATGTAACCTTCAGCTGTATCATATAAACCCTGTAATAGGACGCGAGCTAATGACCACCAGCTGGCAGCAGCGAGCGTCCAAGCTCTCTTGGTCCGAACTCATCAAAGGCAACAGCGCGGGAAGTTTTCCCGCCACCACCTACACCTGGACAAGAAGGGCGTGACCCGCTATGACGTCACGCAGACAGTAGCCAATGGGCTACCATGGCACCACGTTCAAATGTATTACCACTGTATATAAAGAGCTATCGATCCGCCATTACCTCATGTTCCCTCTGTCCACGATGCAATAAACCTGAGTTAACCCAGCCCGAGGCTGTGTCCTGTGTCTTGGTTTGCATACACCAAATTGGCGACGAAGGTGGGATAATGGATCCCCACGGAACAGCCAGGGCACAGAGCGGGTTCAACATCACCAAACCGCAAGACTGGGAGCTGCTTGAGATGGACTTCCAGGCGGCACTGGTGGAACTCAAAGTCAAGGGAGACGACGAGGAGAGGAAGAGGGCCATCCTCACCAGAATGCTCGGGATGGAAACCAAGCGGACGCTGGTGGGCATCATCGCTCCGAAGAAGGTGAGCGAATTTAAGGCGGACGACATCATGAAGCTGCTGCGAGAGCGCTTCTGTCCCTCGAGGGCAATGTTTCCCGCTCGGAGCGCGTTTTGGAGGCGAGTCCAAGCGCCGGACGAGTCGGTTGAGGCATTCGTGGCCGCCATGAGGATAGCCGCCGCCCCCTGTAAATGGGGCGACATCCTAGAGATGGCCCTCAGGGACGGCGTGTTGTGTGGCCTGAAAGACAAGGAAGTACAGCGCAGCTTGATGAACAAGGAGCCGCCACCCACGCTGGCAGAGGTCGTAGAGGCCGCGGAAGCCGCAGAGTCCACGAATGCTGGAGTGGACGAGATGCACCAGTGGCGTGAGTGGCGTCCTAGAGCCGGCAAGGCGGAAAATTCGGTGCACGGGAAGTCCGGACAGTCGGTGCACGCAACTCGACGGGCCTCAAAGTCGTCTACGGAAGGCAGCGACGGCGAGGAGGTCCAGAAGGTCCGAAAGGGTGGTCGACGCTGCGAGGGTTGCGGAGCGGCCCATGAGCGCGCGAGATGCCCGTTCAGGAAGGCCGAGTGTTACACCTGCGGCCGTCGGGGGCACATCGCCAAGGCATGCAGAAAACGGAAGGAGGGCCGGAGGCAGTCACAAGACCGTGCGGCCAGACCGGACCGTCCAGCGAGGCCCAAAGATGGCGCCCAGACCACGAGGAAGCAGGATGGCGTGGGCCGCGTCTCGGACGACAGCGAGGACGACGCCCCAGTGTTCAGCGTGTCCGCGGGACAGTCCCATTACTTCGTTGAGGTATTAGTACAAGGGGCCCCTATTAAGATGGAAATTGACTCGGGGTCCTCCTATTCTATAATTCCCCAGAAAGAGTTTTTGAAAATCGACCCCCACGTGCGGCCCAAACTTAAAGCGTTGAGGTCCACGCTACGAGACGTACAGGGAAACAGCATTCCGGTGTTGGGGGTCGGGAAATTTCGGGTCAATTTTAAGAGACATTCTGCGGAACTGCCCCTAGTTGTCCTCAAGGGGGGAAGCTGTAGCCTCCTAGGGACACAGTGGTTTCAGCCCTTAGGTCTGTTCATAGGGGGAGTGCATACCGTGGGGGGGGACCCAATACAAGCGGTTTGCGATGCGCATCCCGCCGTTTTTAAGAAAGGACTCGGAAAGTTCAAGGGACCCCCTGTAGCTTTCGACATAGACCCGGAGGTCCGCCCGATAAGACTCAAACCGCGCAGGGTGCCGTTCGCACTCAAGGACAAGATAGAGGCGGAACTGGACAAACTGGTGGGCCAGGGGATTCTTATTCCTGTTGATTCCGCGGAGTGGGAAACTCCAATTGTAACGGCTCTAAAGGCTAACGGGGAGGTGCGCATTTGCGCTGATTATAAGTGTACAATTAACAAGGCGATCCGCCCTAATGCATACCCGGTGCCAGTGATCAGCCACCTTTTGGCCAGGCTGAATGGGGGAAAGTGTTTCGCTAAACTCGATTTGGCACAAGCCTATCAGCAACTTCCTGTGACCCCCGCCACGGCTGCGGCACAAACGATAGTTACACATAAAGGAGCGTTCCAGGTGTCGCGGTTACAGTTTGGCGTGAACTCGGCACCCGGCCTTTTTCAGTCGCTTGTGGAACGCCTCCTGAAGGGACTGGAGGGGGTGTTGCCTTATTTTGATGACGTCTTGATAACAGGGGGGAGTGAGGCTGAACTGGCAAAGAGGTTGGACAAAGTACTGACCGTGTTCGAGAAAGCGGGGCTGAGATTGAGGAAGGACAAATGTGTCTTTTTCGAAACCGAGGTCGAGTTTTTAGGGTTCCGGATCACACCCGAGGGGATTAAACCGTCTAAATCCAAAGTAGCAGCCATTAAAAAGGCCCCTCGCCCCACATCCAAAACCGAGCTACAGTCCTTCCTGGGGCTCCTCAATTTTTACCATACATTCCTCCCGCGGAAGGCGTCCGTGGCCGAACCGCTCCATCGGTTACTTAAAAAGGAGGAGACATGGATGTGGGGTGACGAGCACGAGAGGGCGTTCAAAGAGCTAAAGCAACTCCTAACATCTGAGGCAATCCTGACGCACTTCGACCCCAAACGGCCAGTGGTCCTAGTTTGTGATGCATCCCCGGTGGGGGTGGGGGCGGTGCTTTGCCACGTGTTGGAGGACGGAAGGGAGGCCCCGGTAGCGTTTTACTCAAGGTCCCTGTCCCAAGCGGAGCGTAATTACGCACAAACCGACAGGGAGGCGTTAGCAATAGTAGCGGGAACCAAAAAATTTCACGATTTTTTGTATGGCCGCCCGTTCAAAATCGTGACCGATCACAAGCCACTGTTAGGGATTTTCACGGCAAGCAAGCCCACGCCGCAGATCCTGTCCCCGAGAATGCTGCGATGGGCTATTTTCCTCAACGCGTACCAACATGAGTTGGAGTACCGGCCCGGAAAGGAGATCAGCCATGCTGATGCACTTTCGAGATCCCCTTTGCCCTTGTCGGACGACCAAAAGGCGAGAGCAGAAAGAGACCGCCAGGTGTTGCTAATTGAGGTTTTAGACGCACCCCCAATAGTACCAACCAACATTGCTAGGGCGACAGGCAAGGACAGAACACTGGAGAAAGTTAGTTCATGGGTACAGAAGGGGTGGCCGGCATCATCCCCGAGTACAGAGTTCGACCCATTCTTTAGGAAAAAGCCAGAGTTGTCCCTAGAGAGGGGGTGCCTTTTGTGGGGCCAACGGGTGGTGGTCCCTACGCCCCTGCGGACGAGGGTGCTCGAACTGCTGCACGTCAGCCACCCGGGCATAGTTCGTTCAAAGGCGCTGGCCCGGAGTTACTTCTGGTGGCCACAGCTGGACGCGGACATTGAGCACATGGTCGGCACTTGCGAGGCATGCCAGGGATCCCGACCTGAGGCGGCCCGTCTCCCGCATAGGGAGTGGGACACAGCAAGGGGGCCATGGTCCAGAGTGCACGTGGATTTCGCTGGCCCTTTCCGAGGAACCATGTTTCTCCTGGTGGTGGATGCGTTCTCCAAGTGGCTGGAGGTTATCCCAGTAAAGAGCACGTCCTCCGCCACGACAATTAGCCAGCTAAGGAGAGTCTTTTCCACATTCGGTTTACCCGACACTTTAGTCAGCGATAACGCTAGTTGCTTCACCTCCGCTGAGTTCGGAGCATTCATGGAGGCAAACGCCATTCGGCATGTCACATCCGCACCGTTTCACCCGGCCACGAATGGCCAAGTGGAACGGCTGGTGCGTACAACAAAGGAGGCGCTGCGGCGCATGGGCCCGGGGGACCTGAATCACCAAGTATGCCAGTTCCTCTTAGCGTATAGGGTAACCCCCTTAGCGTCAGGCTACTCGCCAGCGGAGCTCTTGATGCGGCGAAAACTGACCACGATCCTGTCCAGGCTAGACCCGACGAGAGTCGAGGATAAAGGGAAAAACATAGGGTTGGCAGTCTCGAAAGGTTTCGCCGCCGGTGACCCTGTTCACTGCAGGAACTATTCCGGCGCGGGGCCAGCCTGGGTACCAGGGACGGTTGTAGAACAGACGGGGCCAGTGTCGTACCGGGTCGAGACTAACACCGGCCTCCTCTGGAGGAGGCACGCAGACCAACTGAGGCACCGAGTGAGTGGGCCAGTCAGTGGAGCTCAGCAACAGGATTCAGCGTTAGGGTTCTCCCCCACCCGCTTAACCCAAGGGGGAGACAGCAGTGGACAACAGTCCCAAGCAAGGGGGGAAGGCAGAAGCAGCGGCCCCGACTCATATCCTTTTGATACGCCAGTCCTATCAGGGGCCGGGGAAGGGGGAGAGGAGTTCGCGACCGCTGCCCCCGATTGTAATTTTGATTTTGATTTTGCGAGCCGGGGGGGTTTTCAGGAGTGTTCCCCCACCCATCCAAGCGAGAAGAGGGGTTTTTCGTTAGCCCCCAGTGCCCCCGGTTCCTCCCTAAGAAAGAGCACACCTCCCAACAACGCCGCGGAGCCGCGGCAAGTCACTAACGAGTCTCCCTCTCCAATTACAGGACAGGAAACCAGGGGACAAAGAGAAGGTAGCAAACCCGGGGAGAGGCAGCCCGCAGCGAGACCCCAGCGTGTTCGAAATAAGCCATCTTGGCTGAGAGACTTTGTCTCCTAAGGGGGGGGGAGTGTGTTTAAGTGTGGGCTCGAGACTTTGTCTCGTCCTAGGGGGGAGGGGTGTTGTGTTCTGATGGTTTTACCTTACACATGGATTACAATGTATCTGAGCCAATGTAACCTTGCCTATAGCAACAATGTAACCTTCAGCTGTATCATATAAACCCTGTAATAGGACGCGAGCTAATGACCACCAGCTGGCAGCAGCGAGCGTCCAAGCTCTCTTGGTCCGAACTCATCAAAGGCAACAGCGCGGGAAGTTTTCCCGCCACCACCTACACCTGGACAAGAAGGGCGTGACCCGCTATGATGTCACGCAGACAGTAGCCAATGGGCTACCATGGCACCACGTTCAAATGTATTACCACTGTATATAAAGAGCTATCGATCCGCCATTACCTCATGTTCCCTCTGTCCACGATGCAATAAACCTGAGTTAACCCAGCCCGAGGCTGTGTCCTGTGTCTTGGTTTGCATACACCAAAAGGTCCATGATACTATTTGTGCAAAGAGATCATTCTGGCAGCCATCAGGGGAAATGGACACAATCATCTTTGATTCTCTTTTAAAAGGGTAAGGCAGGGAGCTTCTGAGTCTTGTGACCTCCCCCCTCCCAAAAAAAAACACCTCCTGCTCCTTGGATCCCAAATTGGTGATGTTATAGCCACAAAGCTAATGATTTAATCAATTACTTTGCAGCAGAACAAGCAAGGAAGGTTAATGTGTACGGTAAGGCATATAACCGCCTCCTTCTTTCTCAGGGTTTTCCTCGTCTTTTCTTTGTGTTTTTGCACTTTTAATCACTTCACATGAATGCCACATTTAACATGAGGGACCTGAGTTGCTGCTGCTCCACCCAGTTAATACCTCTGAGCTCTTTTCTCTGCCGTGGTGGTCACAAAATGTGCTTGAGTTGATTTGATTTTACCACTTTCTCTGAAGATGATACCTAGCTCTAATTATTTCTTTGGCTAATTGCATGAAAGAAGGGTGATAAAGATGTGATAAATGAGTAACTAATAAAATAGCATAAAACTCACTGTCTTTTTGAGGAGAAAGTAATCATGTTGATAATGATGTAAACACAAAATACATTGCACTTTTGATGGGGTTCCAAAAATTATAGAATTATTATTCTCATATGTATGTGTATTGCTTACCCATGATTAGATTAAGCTAGATTAAGCTCCTGATTAGGTTGAAAGAAAAGAGTGGAAAAACTGGATTGAGACTCAACATCAAGAAAACCAAGATAATGGCAACAGGCCCTATCAGTCTCTGGAAAATAGATGGGGAAGAAGTAGAAGCAGTGACAGATTTTACTTTCTTAGGATCAAAGATCACTCCAGATGGGGATTGCAATCATGACAAAAAAAGGTGACTGATTCTTGGGAGGCAAGCTATGAGAAACCTGGGGAACATAGTGAAAAGTAGAGACATTACATTGCAAACAAAAATTCGCATAGTCAAAGCAATGGTATTCCCAGTGGTAATGTATGATAGTGAGAGATGGACCATTAGGAAAGCTGAGCACAGAAGAATAGATGCCTTTGAAATGTGGTATTGGAGGAGAGTTTTGAGAGTCTCCTGGACAGCAAGGAGAACAAATTGGCACGGCCAAATCTGCCCATCGCACCTGTCGCTGTGTGTGAGGCGGATGGGCACGGGCAGGCAGGGCGGGAGGGAGGGAAGTAGGGGAGTCTTTCTCTCCTTGTCTCTCACTGTGTGTGTGTCTGCACACACACAGACACACATGCACACACAGAGGAGGGAAAGAAAGACTCCCTTGCTTCCCTCCCTCCCGCCCTGCCTGCTTGTGACCATCTGCCTCACACACAGCGACAGGTGCGATGGATGGAGCATAGGGAGAGGGAGGCGAGACCACTAGCACCCAAGCCCAAGTGTCGAGGGTGCAGTTGCCCCCTCCTCCTCTGCAGCAGCCACCTCCACCCCGGTGCAGGGTCTCTGATGGACTGGCGTGCCACAGAGGCTGAACGCTGAAGCCTTGAACCTGGATACCCGGGTCAAGGTGGAGCCCTCTGGTGGGGCATGTGCAGTGGCACTGCCTGCTGCCGGTTAAAAAAAAAAGTTGAAAAAAGAAAGAAAATTAACACACCACTGCCTGGGCCCCTGCCAGCATCGGGCCCCAGATGGCAGTCCCACTCATCCCCCCCCCCCCTGATTGTGGCACTGGAAGCAGATACCTCACTAAAATGAAAAAATAAAATAAAACCAGTTTGCTAAGCCAGAAGAATGCCAAGAGTAAATTTGATAGATCTCTTGGTGATTTGCAGTGTGTCAAATAGAGCACAAGATCAAAACAGTTTTGCCAAGTCATCAGCAAACCTATCATCTAAGATTTCAGGGCCAAAGTCTGAAATACAGATATTAAGTCCCCATACCTAATTCTCAGGGCAGAACCTGAGACTTGATAACCCTACCTCTGTCAGTGTTTCTCCAGGATTGCACAGAAAAGGAATACGGATCTTTCGGCTGAACTGGAACGGTGGATATGACATTAGTTCTCCTCCAATATGAACATTCCTCACTATCCACAGGGGATGAGACCCACCAGAGACTACATGATTGGATTAATTGAAATTATTTGGACTGAAAAATACTCAGCTTTAGATGAATCATGCTGAAAGTACTATAGAAGAGTACAACTTATATCAAGTTACACTATTAGTCCATCAAGCATGATACATGTAACACATAATGGAAGCAACAGCACTCTTGGGATTCAAGCAACAGCTTTGTTTTCTGGTCCTAGTGAAGTCAGGGATTGAAATGAGAAACTTTTGAACATGAAACAAGGTCTTTGCCACTAAACTATTTGTTGTTCAGTCACACAGTCGATTCCAACCCCATGCAACCCCATTGACCACTGCATGCCAGGCACATTGCATGAACAATACCATCTAGCCATCTCATTTTCTGTCACCCCCTTCTTCTTTTGCCCTCCACCTTTCCCAGCATTAAGGCCTTCTCAAGTGAATCCTCTCTTCTCATTTGATGACCAAAGTACTTTAGCTTCATCTTCACTACTTGACCTTCCAAAGAGCAGTCAGGGTTGATTTCTTCTAACATTGACCTATTTGTTCTCCTCGCTGTCCAGGGTATTCTCAAAACTCTCCTACAACACCACATTTCAAAGATGTCTATTCTTCTTCCCAATAATTCTGTATGACACTTTGGAACTGGTGGAATGGGCTCATGTGAATTATCCATTATCTTATGACAGTTACTAAGAATGGACATTTGGCCACTACATTATGGCATGTGGTAAAAGCCTCCCTTTGAAGCTCTGTCTGCTGGGGAAGGTATAAAAAACTTTTATACCTTCTGCTGGGGAAGGTATAAAAAACAGCATTCAAAAACATTCTCAGCCATGACTGGCAAGGTATGACAACTGCTATTAATCATGAGATTTCTTCCTTTTGAAAGTATGAATATTAAAATGTGAAGGCCTCCAATGATTTCCTTTGGGACCCAACCATCAGCTGAAAGCATTCTTGTGGCCAGAAGCCAAATCATACTTTGTACATTGATACCAATTGAAACTTTTCACAATGCCCACTTTGAGTCCTTTATTCCATGTTAAAAATATTACCTATTAAGTGTAAGCACAGATGGAGAGTGTTTATGCCTCTTCAAAGAATGAAACAGAGGAAGAAGTTTTAAAGGCTGGTTAACAATAACAAAAAGGGAAGTAACAAAGGGTTTTGAAACAGCAAACAAACAACAACCCCACTCTCTAAAGGTTGCTATACCAATTCTTGTATGATTTTTTTCATTTCATGATTTATGGAACTGTAATAAAATTTTCCTTGCATTTAATATTTAACATGTCAAACGTTGAGTGCTAACATTTTATTCTTCCTTTGTAAATATTGGTTTTCAAGTGTGACAATGGTTCAGTCATAGTTCCCTTTGTCCTATTGTCACTGATTCTATCTTAACATTTATGAAATGTTGAATCAAGAGGAAATCACTGGTCCTTAATTTAACAGACTGCATTAGAAGTGTGCTTCAAATGTAGAAATTTTCAGGGGTTAGTCTGCTTCAGGAAAACCAATAAAATAATTTAATTATTTCAAGACTAATAAGTTTGATATGGCATAAGAAGTGGACTATAGCCCATTGAGGTTTATGCCAATTTATTGGTTGAAATCCTGTTGTGCAGCTCTGCATGCACAATGGAAACATCATTAGTGACAATTTGCTGCGGATTCAGAGAAAATCACCTCTAAATTTAAAGGCAGTTTCAGTATATATGTGACAAACTTGCTATTAGGATGGTAAGAATCTTGCATGCACTAACAGTGGGCTGGGGCTTTACAACTTAATGTAATTGTATTGTGTCACTGACTTGATACATGAAGTTCTTTTCCAGCCTTTCTCCCATCTCCTTTTCATTTGTTTTCCTTGCTTCCATTGTTTTGTTGATAGTCCTTCATCCTCTGACTTCAATGCTGGAGAATCTCTTTTCCCTAATATATTTATATATTTAAATATATTTATATTTTTCCAATGGTAACTATAAGTAAAGATACCTTTCTCTACTTTAAATGTTTCTAGAATGATTTAACCATACAAACTGTTAGCTAATGTGGGGGAAACCAAGGGGGGTAATTAACTATGTTGATCTCAACAATTTTTCTGGGTTTTTCCTCTACTTCAAATTCAATTTCGTCCTTGACCATGGGAACACACAGAAGGGATGGGACTCGTGAAACTGGTAAAACTGGGGGGGGGGGAAGATGTTCTGTTTCCTTCAATAATTTGTGGTTCATTTCACTCCTAATCTCCTTTAGAAATGAGTAATCATGCATATCAGTTCTTATGAAAAACAATTAAGAGTGCAACAATTCCACATTTGTGTGTGTATTTGCATACAGGTTTGCATTAATATAGTTGGCTGGATAGTTCATTGAACTATGTATCTGGATGCAGAGCCAGAGATTGTGAATTCTATTCCCTTTGTAAATCCTTGAAAGTCCAGGCTGTGTAGCCTCCTTGATCAAACTACAGATTCCTAGGATGCCGCCAGAAGAAGGAAGTTGTTTATACTAATGAGAACCTGAATATTCTATTTTGTTATTTCTGCCTTTGTGTGTGCAGTGCTTTTCCAGAGAGATTGATAATTGTAATTATTATTTGGTTAATTTACTGTGAATTTATTTTATTAAAGTTATAGATTTTAATGGAGGATTTTGAGACTTTTGTTTGCTTCTGTGGAGGGGCAGGGGCCAAGGAGGTGAACTTTTTTGTTGTGCCACTGTGCTTCTAGATTGTGTGGGTGTTGTTTGTTGAACCCATTAGGAGGTATTTGTCTCTTGTTCTTGGTGTTGTCTTGTTTATTTCCCTGAGTGGGTGCTTTTGTGTGCGAAGCTGACAGTGCTGGTGAGCAACAGATTTGCTTTCTTGCCTTTTTTTCTGTTGTACTGCCAAGAACCAGAGGGTCTGAATAAAAACTTTTATTTAAAGCAATGAGATATAAACTTAGTGTCTCTTTGATTTTCTTATGTACTGTGGCCTGCTTTTGAAATGTATTGATTCTCTGTTGCGTTGCCGCTACCTTTTTTGTTTTTGGAATAGTTTTAAACATTCTTGAAAGGCTTTTAGAATGCCAGAAGACATAAATGGGAAAATATGGATGGGAAACAAAAGAATCCCATTCCTTTTCATGTAAAATAAGGAATGGTACCTGAAGACCATTAATATAAATAAAAATTAGAGAACTCTTTTCAAAATAACCTGAAATAAAGGAAATATCATATTACTATGCACATGCTTAGATGACAGTTCAGTTTTAAAGACAGGTTAGGATATTATATGGAGTTTTGTGCTGAGTTAGAGAGACATCAGTGTGTAAGATAGAAAGATGTAGTTTGTTATGAGCTATGCTGTTAGAAATAGCTAAGGTGTCTGGTTTTGTGAAAAAGCTGTGAAACCTAATATATATTCTCATTGGAACTTGTGCAAAAACAAATATCTATATATAAAGTGCTAAATGTGGTCAAACTGTAAGGAGGAAAGAAGATAAAATGAAAAAGAGCTTTCAGCTGTTTGATTTTTAAAAAAACTGACAGGTTGTAACTCTGAAACTTATATTACTTTCTGGATATTTTTAAATAAACTTACTCTGTGTTTTAAAACAAAAATATTTATGATGAAATACATTACATGGAATACCATTGCTTTAACTAGGTTTCTCATAGCTTGCCTCCCAAGAATTAGTCATCTTTTTATTTCATGGCTGTAGTCACCATCTGCAGTGATCTTGGATCCGAAGAAGGTAAAGTCTGTCACTGCTTCCATCTCTTATCCTTCTATTTGCCAGGGAGTGATAGGGCCAGTTGCCATTATCTTGGGGGTTTTGGTTGCTAAGTCTCAGGCCAGCTTTTGCACTCTCTTCTTTCAAGAGGTTCTTTAGGTCTTCTTCACTTTTTGCCATTAGGGTAGTGTCATCTGCATATTGTTGATGTTTCTCCCAGCAATTTTAATTCCAGCTTGTGATTCATCAAGCCGTGCATTGTGCATTATATACTCTGCATATAAATTAAATAAACAGGGTGACAATATGCATCCTTGTTGCACTCCTTTTCCTATTCTAAACCAGTGAGTTATTCCATATCCTGTCCTAACTGAAAGTTTTTAAAAATTAATAAATACCTTGTTGACTTTTAAAAGCAGAAAGCCAGATTTTTTTTGTCACTCTTGGCCATTGGTGGTACTAGTCCCCAAACCTTTGAAGGCTCAGTGGTTTATTTATTACCCAAAATTAGATAAGATGCCGCTCACGTATTCCAAGGTTTGTTTGCTTGCTTGCTTGTTACCCTGCCCCAATTGGTGCAAGCACTACTCTGAGAGGCTTAAAAGGTAAAAGTAAAGGTTTCCCTTGCTCAAAAGCCAGTCATATTCGACTCTAGGGTTCAGTGCTCATCTCTGTTTCAAAGCCGAAGAGCCAGCGCTGTCTGCTTCTGCAGACGTGTCCATGGTCATGTGGCAGGCATGACTAGACACTGGTGCTCACGGAAGACTGTTTACCTTCCCACTGAAGTGGTCCCTATTTATCTACTTGCAATTTCTTGCTTTTGAACTGCTAGGTTGGCAGGAGCTGGGACAAAGACAAGAGCTCATTCCATCCAGCAGTGCTTCGGAATCGACCTGCTGACCTCCCGCCTCCCAGTCAACAACAATGAAATAGACAGCTCACAGAACAATTATATAAAACCAAACAAATAAAATAAAATAAATGATAAACATTAATAAAATACAAATATAATTGTTATATAAATTTGTTGTCGTGTGACAACTGGAGTTCAAAGTCAAGCCTTCCTCCTTTACAAAATAGTTTGTTTTACACTCTTTGCTGTGTAAACAATGAATGAGATTATATAAAATAGAAGGCTTATGAAGGACCTAGCAAAATCTTAGTAAAACCATATAGCACTCATCCTCCCATTTTTAGTGACACTATATCCATATAACAATACAATTAAGCAAATTTACATTGATATTCTAAAGGGCCTGAAGCTGGATTTTCTAAAATCAGGCATATACTAGCAAGGGTACCCGACATTGCCCGGGTGGGAGACCCAACCCGGGGAATGGAGTGACCCGGGAAATACACATCCACACATGACACCCCCACACGATACACCCCCCATGCAACCGCCCTGAGTTGGTCTTGGTAGAGTGGGCGCTATAGAAATTTAACAAAATAAATAAATACACACTCACAAGACATACACAGGACACACACAACCTACACACAACCCACTCTCACCAATTCCAACCACTGCACACATGACACAACACACACCCACACACAGCACACCCACACAATGCACACAACACACATGCCACACAGTACAACACACACACACACACACACACACACACACACACACACACACACACACACACACACACACACACACACACACACACACACACTACCCAGACCCGCACTCCCATTACTCCCACTGGTGCAAGATGTAACCAGCTGGCTTCGTCCCCCACCCCCCCCCATTGCTGGCCACGTGTGGAGAGGCAGCCACAGACTGGAGGGTGGAGGGGGATTGACTGGTCATCTGCCCCCTCCAGCACCTGCTCTCCGCATGCAGCCAGCAATGGGGGTGGGGGACGAGGCTGGCCAGTTGCATCTTGCGCCGGGGGAGCAATGGGGGTGCAGGTTTGCTGGCACTCACCCACTGAACAACCCACACCGCCATTGCTACACCTGCCACAGGCAAGATGCAAATGGGCAGGTGGCTTTGTCCTCCACCCCCATTGCTGGTCATGCATGGAGAGGAAGGCGCTGGAGGGGGGTTGACCGGTCGTTCCCTCTCCCCCTCCGGTTGGTGGCTGCCTCTCCGTGTGCAGCCAGCAATGGGGGTGGGGTGGACGAAGCCCCCTTCCCAGTTGTGTCTTGCCTGTGGTGGATGTAGCAATGACGGTGCGGGTTGTTTGGCAGGTGAGTGCTGGTGCTGCCTTTGCTCCACCCACCGCAAGATGCAAATGGGTGGGTGGCTTCATCTGCCCTCCCAATTGCTGGCCGTGCATGGAGAGGCAGCCACCAACCAGAGGGGGGAAGGGGGAATGACCGGTCAGTGAAAACCCCCTCTGGCGCCTGTTCTCCGCATGCAGCCAGCAATGGGGGGCGGTGGATGAAGCTGGCCACCTGTTTGCATCTTGTCTGCGGTGGGAGGAGCAATGGTGGTGTGTGTTGCTTGGCGCGGTGGCCCCCCTTCCCCTCCTCTGGTCAGCTCCCTGAGGTGTCCCCCTGGGAGGGCGGTGGAGTCTGGCCACGTTGGCCACTTACCTGAATGAGAGGTAAGATGGGACTGGGTGGCCGGCCAGGCAAGGCTGCCTCCTCCTGCTGAATTGGAGGAGGCTCCCAACCCACGCATGACTCTGCACAGGTGCAGCAGCATGCTTGGAGTTCCTTGCAGCTGTGCTGGCTTCAACTCCAGGCTGGCTTCCGCGCCAAAGCGGAGTCGCACACATGTGTAGTGCCACCTCCCCGGCCATTGCATGATGGCATTGGAGGGCCTTTTGAGGCCGTGTTTTGGGATGCAGTACCCCCAGGAATGCTGTTGGTACCCCGCGCCGGCCCATCAAAGCATGCCAGGTAGGTGTGGAGCATGATTCTGGGGTAGGGTGGGGACAAGGTGTCATGGCGTTGCATCCCCAAACATGATGACACCTTGGTTTTAGGTATATAGAGGTGAGACTACACTCTGCTTCCTCCCCACCCCCAACTCTGAAATCAAGAACCAACTTTCAAGTCATAGTTACCCTGTGTGCTAAGATTTCTAATTCTTTTTGGCTGTTTCCCATACTCCTTACATTTGTGTATACACACCAGAGAACTTGTAATTTGTGGTCTACATTTTATGAAGATTATTATTGTTCCCCATTATAGCTGTTTGTTCTGTTCCTCTTATTGTACATGTCTTCCTCTCCCTTCCAATTCAGTTTAAAGCCCTCGGATGAAGTTCTTCATGTTGTTCCCAGTTCTTATGAGGTGTAATCTATTCATTGCCAGCAGACAGTCCATCTTCCAGGAAACATACCCATGGTCCCAAAACCCAAAACCCTCATATCCTTTCCCTTTGTACTCCTCTTCTGAGCACTAGAAGAATAGATGAGAAAACTATCTGGGGCCAAAGTCTTTGAGTTTTCTTTCCAAGATCTTTGAAATCTGATGTAATTTCTTAATAGTTTCTCTTGGCTGAGTCATTTGTTCCAAGGCGGAGGAGAAGAAAGGGATACACGATGGCAATCATTCCATCTCATTCCATGGAGATAACATACCTGGTGGTTCTAAGGATTTTCTCAACATATTTCAGTTTTAGTCCCACACAATAGGGAGTCTCCTACTACAATTACTTTCTTCTTCTTTTTTGTAGGTTGGCGGTTCAGTGACTCTATTTTTGCTGAACTTTCATGTGGTCACAAAGGGTCTGCTGAATGTCTTCTAACAGTTTACATTTTTACAGTGTGTTGTTTCCAAGCATTAAGACAGACATTGCACACATCTTGCAGGTCACCACCACAGAAGTGTCTCTTCCCTACAAGATCTCTATTGTGTTTTTGCTTCCTTTTGTTTTTCTCTCAGTGACAACAAACTATATCTGATTATAGGATGCATTTAGACAGTCACAGTACCTGTACATAGTTTAATTATGTAGCATGATCAATACATTTGATATTCATCTGCACATAATTGTGTTACCCAAATTATGGCTAATGCATGCAGTTGCTAAAGAAAGTTAACTAGTTCTGTACTAAATGTAACATTTTAATCTTGTATTCTTGCTATATTAACTTTGAAAGTTGGTCTCTAATGGTCTACCAGAAAACATATTTGCTATTTTTAATGTGATGTCCTTTCCTAAGTATTGAAAGAAGTCCACTTGACATAGCAAAATGTCTATAATTCATCTATCTCACATTTAATGTGCTTCATTTTTCAATTGATCATTTGGACGTAAACATGGGCTTAATTTATTAGTTTAATTGCTTAATAGGGATGTTCATGGAGAAAACTGTCAGGTTTCATTTATTTCAAATCCTTTAGGATTTCAGGTTCTCTGGGGGTCCCTCTTTAATATTCAGGTCATTCAAATGCCTGTTCTTTCATTACACACAAAAGAGTTCTGTGGTAGTGTGCACACACCCTTCCCCCATTTGTGTTTCTGCTGCTAGATCAAATAGATCCCTGCTGAGCTCTCAAAACTACACTAATGAAAGCGCGGCACCAAAATGGCCACCGTGCCCTTTGCGGGGGCCCCCCACCCGGACTCAGACATCCGGGTGAGTTAGGGGGCGTGGCCACCCCTCTATAAGAGGGGTGGCCACGAGGCAGACGAGCTGCCATTTTAGAAATAGCGACGGAGAGGAAAAGTTTTCTCCGTCGCTGTTTGTTCTAGTCTCTCGGTCCTTCCCGGCTGGGAAGGAAGGACTCGCACAGAGCCTTTAGCTTGCTGGCTGCTCTGTGTTTTTTGTGCTAGGTTTTCGATCCCTGGAAAGGGATCCTGATCTTTCTTCGAAGACATGCCTCCCAAACGGAAGGCCCCGGCGGTGAAACCGCGGCAAAAGGGGAGGACTTTTTCGGGCCCTGCGCAGGATGGGGGGCAGCCATCAGGTCGGAGGACCAGGGCTGCGCCCCCGCAGCAGGGCACTATCCCAGCCTTGCCCACCGATACCGGTGGGGTGATTCAGGCTGGCACTTGGCAGCTGGCCTTGGCTAGCCAGCCTCAGGCCGGCCCCTCAGGGGCTTCGGCCCTCGGCCCGCAGTTGCCAGCCATGGGTCAGGACAGCGGGGGAGGGCCTGGCGCGGGTGCACAACCCGTTCCTCCTCCGGCCCCTCATGGGCTGGAGTTTTGGGCATGGCCCTATTCTGGCTCAGGCTCTCACTTCGGTGTTCCTTTTCAAATGCAAAGTGGGCCTTCTGGCCAACCTGGCCCACCTTATGCTGGGGGATCTGTGGCAGTGGATGCTTTACTAGCACGTTTAGCAGTGCTGGAGGCATCCTTGGGGATTGCACAGCCTCCTATGGGAGGGGGCCCTTTTCTCTCTGCCGGGGGCCCTTCATGCCCACCGGCTACCTCGACGGCTGCCACACTGCACCAGGCAGCCAGCCGGGTTGAGCTGCTTGAGACGCTCCGGCCTGCGCCTGCTGGTGTCTCGCAGCTCCCTGTTCGTCCAGAGCTGCAGACGGGGAGCAGTCAGGTGTGGTCCCAGAGCTCGATTCCGGTTGCGAGCTCTGACGCCCGCCGTGGGCCGGAACCCCCAGTGGGGGCGGCTCACGGAGGTGCACCTAGTGAGTATCAGGTTCAAATTAGTGCACCTACATCACAGCCTACCTCCAGTGGTGGGGTTCAGTGGCCCTGGCCTCGTCAAGTTGAGGCGAGTGGGCATCAGTTACCAGTCTATCCCAGTGCCCCTTGGTTTCAAAATGGCACCTCATTGAGGGCGGGGGTTTCCGCCCCCGGGGCAGTGTCGGGCATCGCAGGGGCTATCCAGGTCCCGCTGCGTATGCCCCATATACCTAATGTGCTGGTGACGGCTTTGCCGATGGCTGGTTATTCCTTGCCCCTTGGTGATCATTTGTCCCTGGTCACGAGGGAAAAGATTTGGCGGGGGGTGTACGTGGATATATTCTCCCTATTGAACTGTGAGCCCACTAAGGAGGAGAGAGAGGGACAGGACGACAGAGACAAAGAGCTGTCCCGTCATCGTAAGCCACCGTGCACCTGGGCCAACTGGTTGCCGGCATATCTTATTTATATGGTGGTATACCTTAGGGCCCGGCCTGACCTGGCCATTCCTATGGTCCAATATTTGGACAACATTTACAGGGCGATGGTGGTTTTCCCTGGCCCATCGTGGTTGGCTTATGATGAGGAATTTAGAATGAGGGTGCCTCTACACCCGGAGATGAGATGGGATGAGCCCTGTCAAAAATTGTGGCTCTTGTACATGACCCCCACGCGTCCGGCGCCTGGGGATAGGTACCATTGTGGCCATGCCGTGCAGCGAGCTGCTCCAACACAGGCTCCCCGCCAGCCGGCGGGGCAGGGGGTTCCAGCCCGCTTGCTGTGTTGGAGCTTCTCGGCTAATGGCATGTGCAATAAGCGGCAGTGCTGATATAAACACGAGTGTCCCTCTTGCGCTGGCCCCCATGCCGCCGCCGTGTGCCCACGGGCCGGTGGGTCACGGGGCAGAGGTAGAGGTGGACAGGGAGTGGGCAGAGCTTCTGCTGATGGAGCTAGCCAGTCAAAAGCCCCCCTCCCCAGTTAATGTGTATATGTTGGAGCGATGGCTTTCAACTTATCCAAGGGGGGAGGATGCGAGGTACCTCCTGGAGGGTTTCCAGTGGGGCTTCCATATCCCATTCAAAGGGGTGCGGGGACCCCAAGATGCCCCCAATTTACTTTCTCTGAAGGGTAAGGAGGAGGTGGCTGCCCTGAGTATTGCCAAAGAGGTAGAGGCCAAGAGGGTGGCGGGCCCCTTTTCTGTACTGCCCTTTCCCAACCTGAAGGTTTCCCCTCTGGGGTTAGTACCTAAAAAGGTCCCGGGGGAATTTCGTTTAATCCACCATCTATCGTACCCGGCGGGTTACTCTGTCAATGATGCTATTCCTGATGACCTTTGTTCGGTCAGGTATACGTCGTTTGACCAAGCCCTACGGATGGTGCGCTCTTGTGGTCCTGGTGCCCTCCTGGCAAAATGTGACATTAAATCGGCATTTCGATTACTGCCAGTGCACCCGGGGGACTTTGAGCTATTGGGTTTTAGATTCCAAGGGAAGTTTTATGTAGATAAGGCCATGCCTTTTGGCTGCTCTATTTCATGTTCAGCATTCGAACGTTTTAGCACTTTCCTTCAGTGGGCCTTTGTTCGCAGGTCCGGGTCTCGGTCTGTAGCCCATTACCTCGATGACTTTTTGTTCGGGGGTGAACGGGGCTCGGACACGTGCACACGTCTCCTCACTACATTTCAGACGCTAATGCGGGAACTGGGTGTCCCTTTAGCGCCCGAAAAGACCGAGGGCCCATCCACTACGCTCACATTTCTGGGTATTGAAATTGACATGGTCGCACAGGCATCCCGGTTACCCATTGACAAGGTCACCTGGATCTCCGCGATGATTTTGGCCTTGCTGGCCAAACGTAAAGTGTCACTTCGTGAGCTTCAGGTACTTCATGGCCATCTTAACTTTGCCTGCAGGGTGGTGACGCCTGGCAGAGCATTTGCGCGGCGCCTATGTGATGCCATGTCTGGCTTGTCAAAGCGCCATCACAGGGTCCGACTGACCAGGGGCATGCGGGCTGACCTTTTGGTTTGGCTTAAATTCCTGCGGGAATTTAATGGGGTCTCTTTTTGGAGATCCGACCTTTTAGTTTCCCCTAGATTCCAAGTACAGTCGGATGCCTTTGAGGGGAGGCGGGCTTATGGCCAATGGCCTCCAGCATGGCGGGGCACGGATCGCCTCCGCAATCTCACATTTCTTGAGTTCTTTCCAATCCTGGGAGCTTTGATGCTATGGGGCGAGAAGTGGGCCGACTCAGTGGTCCATTTTTGGTGTGACAATGCGGCGGTAGTGCACATTGTCAACGCTCAGACGTCTAAGTCACCTAGAGTGATGGCATTAGTCCGTCAGTTTGTGTTACGCAGCCTACGCCTGAATGTGCTTTTTAAGGCCAGACATGTACCAGGTATTAATAATGATATTGCTGATGCTTTATCCCGCCTGCAGATCCCCCGGTTCCGTGCCTTGGCTCCGGAAGCAGAGGAATTCCCCTCGCCACTCCCGGCCGAGATTTGGACACTTGGCAAGGAGAGGTGAACCGGGCGATCGCCATGTCTTTGGCACCTTGCACGCGTAAGGCGTATCACCATGCTTTCGTTCAATTTAGAACCTTTTGTGTGCAACTTCAGTTGCCCGAAGTGTGGCCCATTCCAGTCGAACAAGTTTTACAATTTATGGTTTATTTACACAGTCAGGGTTTGGCTCCTCGCACAATAGCATCCAGGCTGTCGGCACTGGCATTTATGGCCAAGGTGAGGGGTTTTGCTGACTGCGTGAATGATTTCCGCATACGACATGTTTTGGAGGGGTGGACGTGGGAACGTGGCCGCCGCCCGGACACTCGCCACCCAATTTCACCAGGGGTACTTACCCACCTTGCACAAGGCTGGCATGATCTGTGTTTTGATAAGTATGAGGCGGCTCTTTTTCACGCGGCTACCACGGTGGACTTCTTTGGAGCGCTCCGCATCAGTGAGTTGGTACTACTGTCTAAGGCAGATGCAACTCGTAGGGCACTGAAACTCGACGATGTCTATGTCTCTAATGAGTGGGCTCAGTTGAGGATACGGTCCTCAAAAGTTTATCAGCACGGCGTAGGCAGTGGAGTTAGACTGCTACGATGTTCCATTGCAGACATCTGTCCGGTTGGTGCCCTACAGGAGTTCATGGCAGTGTGTGGCATGCACCCTGGCCCGTTTTTCTGCCACCAGGATGGGTCTCCCCTTACTAAATTTCAATTTTGGAAGGTGACCGGTATGGCACTATCCAGTGTTGGCCTCCCCAGGGCTCGTTACGGCACCCTTTCATTTAGGATAGGGGCTGCATCCACTGCGGCTGCATTTGGGTACTCTGAGGCTGATATACGCCGTATGGGAAGATGGGGATCTATGCGTTTTGCATTATATGTTCACCCTCTTCAGGTACGAGTACCAGTTAAGCCATTGTTCCCTTTTTTCTTCTTTTACAGACCCTGTGTGTCCCCGCACACCGGTGGCAGTATGGCTGGTGGGCCACAGTTACATGCACTGGGCAGCGCAGTATGCTGCGGCGACAGAGTGGGGACCCCAGCTTGGACTGCGTGCGACCGCATGCATACGTTGGTACGGTAAGTGCGGAATGAGATGGCGGGAACTGTTGCCATTCCTGTTTTCCATCAGGGATGCTGAACCACCTGATGTCCTTGTACTGCACCTCGGGGGCAATGACCTCGCCCAGGTCACTGGCCTTTCCTTAAAATTCATGATTTGCAGTGACCTAGCTTATTTGCATTATGTGTGGCCGTCCACAAGTCTGCTATGGTCGGACATCATAACGCGTCACTCTTACAGGGGAGGTATTGACCTCCGTGCCCTTGACCGTGCTCGCCGCTCGGTGAACAGGGCTGTTGCCCGGTTCTTGGCAGACAAGGGTTTGGGGATGGTCATCTGACACCCCACCATTAGTTTACAAAATTATGATCTTTATGCAGGGGATGGGGTCCACCTGTCGGCTAAAGGTATGAACCTCTTTTTGGAAGATTTGCAAGCAGGCCTGTTGACCGAGCTTACGGTCCGGGGGGGGGGGGGCGGTGAGTCTTCATTGAAGCCTCCCCGTGTGGTGGGTAGCACTGGTAAGGTAAAGATTTATGACCCATAGGTATCCGGCAGGTTCGCAATTGACTGGCCAACACTTAGACAGGTACAGGTGTAATAGCTTTGACCGGTCAACGACGAACCAGGCAAGGGGTGATGGCAGGAGCTTTTCAGCATGCATCACCCTGTGATCTGATGGATACACGTCATAGGGTGGGGTCAGTAGATAGTTTATTGACTACGGTCAACAATTTGTTTGTGTCAACAAACGAATGGATACAATTGGATACATTGTAGCCAATTGCCAATGGCAATTTTGGGAGGAACCTTACCAGTGTTACTGCGGCCTGCTTGCCTTAAGAATTACAATTGGATGAATACACCAATTGAAAGTTATAATTCGGACTAGGGCATTATTCAATAAAAGTGGCCCAATGCCTTTATCCATATACCGGTGTCTGAGTCTTTCTTTGGGGGGTGCGCCTGCAAAAGGGTAGGGATAAGGTCACAGTCAGTAATTTACACTGAAAGTGGGTGACAACAACATTACATAAGGGAAAAAAATCAATCACTATCAGACTTAAAAGTTCACACTTATCATTGCATCACCATACTCCTTCCTGTTTAGCAGGAAACAGAACGGATGAGAAAGTAACTGTTACCATTATGATAATCATCATCAGACCTCTTTGAGACGGTATGCTCTATATTCATCATCATTATTCTTGCTATCACTTCATCATCATCATCATCAATTATCATTGCAAGCTGTTGCCAGAGCCTGGTGCCATCCATACCAAGAACTTATTCTCAAACCACATGAGTAATCTTTGAGGTGTAAGAGAGAGGATGTTCACTGGCCTCTGAAATGGGCGAGGCAATTTGAAACATACTTTATAAATGTAGGTAATCCAAGTGACAAAGGCCTAATGAAGTATGAAATGTGTATGTTCCTCTCATTCATTAAACCAAATGATTCAGATTGCAGAGATGTTCTTTCAGAACTAAAGTAAAAAACCTAAATACTTCTCAAATGGAAATCAACAAACAGGCTGGATACTCAAGATGTGGTATTCAAGCTGTTATAAAGAAATGTGAAGAATCAGGAGATCCAAGTTTGAAAGCTTTGAGTCCAATCATAAACAATATATGAGAAGAATAGTTGGAGAGGGATAGATAAATGAGTGCTTGCAACATTCAGTGAAACGTGATGGAGGGTCTGTCCTGGTTTGGAGCTGCATTTCTGCCAATGGTGCTGGCAGTATTGTCCATATTGATGGGATCATGAATGTTGAAAAGTACAGACAGGTTTTGATTCATTATACCATTCTTCTAAAACACTGACCATCATGGTCTGGCTTCTATAGAGTCTAGACCTGAATATTATAAAGCAGTGATTGTGAACATTTTAGAGACCAAGTGCCCAAACTAACCTTGACCACAGACTCAACAGGCTGCTGTCTGCGGTGAACCCTCACCATACCTGTCAACTTTTGGATTTGAAAATAAGGGACATTTTGGCCACACCCCTCTGTGGGTGTGGCCAATTCCATGGGCGTGGCCAAATATAGCCATGTGACTTGCTGGGCTCCAGTCATGCTGCCACATGGCCATGAAAATGTCTGCAAACACAGACAGCACTGGCACTTTGGCTGTAAATGGAGATGAGCACTGCACCCTAGAGTTGGATTCGACTGGCACATTTTACTTTCTTGGGATCAAAGATCTGATGCTTGGGAAACAAGGTATGAGAAACCTGGGGAACATAGTGAAAAGTAGAGGCATCACCTTGCAAACAAAAAATTGCCTAGTCAAAGCAATGGTATTCCCGGTGGTAATGTATGGACCATTAGGAAAGCTGAGCGCAGAAAAATAGATGCCTTTGAAATGTAGTGTTAGAAATAGGTCAATCCTAGAAGAAATCAACCCTGACTGCTCATTAAAGGTCAAATAGTAAAGATGATGCTAAAGTACTTTGGACATCAAATGAGAAGAGAAGATTCACTTGAGAAAGACTTGATGCTGGGAAAGGTGGAGGACAAAAGAAGGGGGTGGCCAAAAATAAGATAGCTAGATGGTATTGTAGATGCAATGGGCACAAAGCTGTGTGGGACAAAGAACACTTTCCCCCATTTTCTTGGGGGACTTTTGTTTTGTTTTCTTTCTTGTTTGCTCAGTGGCTTAAGTGACTAAGATGCTGACTGGGAGGCAGAAGGTCAGCAGTTCGATTCCCTAGTACTGCAGGACAGAATTAGCTCCCGTCTTTGTCCCAGCTCCTGCCATCCTAGCAGTTCGAAAGCAAGATATTGCAAGTAGATAAATAGGGACCACTTTGGTGGGAAGGTAACAGCATTCCATGCGCGCTGGTGTCTAGTCATGCCTGCCACATGACCACAGAAATGTCTGCAGACGCAGACAACGCTGGCTCTTTGGGTTTGAAACAGAGATGAACACTGAACACTAGAGTCGGATACAATTGGCTTTTGAGCAAGGGCGACCCTTTACCTTTACCTAACTCAGATCCCCTTACACAACCGTGCAAGCACCTCCCCACCCCTCCCAAGTTAACTGTAGAACAGAAATGGAACACACACACCCTCTCTCTCTCATATAGTGGAGGAATCTCTGAATGTGATGGCGAACCTTGGCACGCCAGAAATGACTGTCTTTTGAGCAAGGGAAACCTTTACCTTTAGCAGATAGTGATCAAGCACTTTCCCCCACCCACACCCACCCAAGTTAACTCTAGAACTCTAGAAATGGAATCCTCCAGCCAGGACAGAGGCAGGGGGCAGAAACAGCTCAATAAAGTATGAGAGTGAGAGAGAAGTCTCTGCCCCCAGACCAAGAGCTGATTTGCCCCTGCATATATGAAATATTGCTCACCTCTAGAGTAGACTCCTGTCCCTCCCAGCACCTTCTCTCTCCCCTTCCACAAGCGAAAAGCCACACAGCAACCTCTGGTGGCCAGAAAAAAATACTGCAGCTTTGCCTGTGAGGGCTCCGGTCAGGATTTTTCTTTTTAAAAAATAAGGGAAAATACGGGGAAATCAATAAAATGGGAGGGGGGCAGGAAGTGGGGTAAAAATAAGAGGTTTTCCTGGGTAAAACAGGATGGTTGACAGGTATGACCCTCACACCACATGTGAGCCACCTGCCTTACCCCAGACAGGGGAAGGAGGAAAAACTCCCTTTGGGCTGCTGGGCAGAGGGGCAGGGTGAACTCTGTGCTTGGGCTATCGGTGTGTGCCCAGAGAGGGCTCTGAGTGCCCCCTCTGGCATGCATGGCATAGGATCGCCACCACTGTTATAGAGGCAGTATGAGTTCACCTGGGTAGAGAAAAAATTAAAACACAATTTAAGTCTAAAGAAGAACTCTGGGAAGTCTTTAACATGAAATCTTGAGAGTCAAATATATTATAAGTAAAATATACCAGAAGATTAAGTCAGAAAACTTCAGGACAGTCTACCCAAAAGAGTTCAAGGCGTGCAGAGAAAGTCACACTAAATACTTGTCACTTTAGCCTATGGAAGCTGTTTTCTGTGGGGGTTTAAAATTGCATGCAAATGTCCTATATTTTCTAGTTGTAGTCTCGTTTTAGTCTAGTTGCAGTGGCTCAAGTGGCTAAGATGCTGACTGGGAGGCGGAAGGTCAGCAGTTCAATTCCCGAGTACTGCAGGACGTAATGAGATCTTGTCTTTGTCCCAGCTCCTGCCAACCTAGCAATTAAAAAGCAAGAAATTGCAAGTAGATAAATAGGGAACACTTTGGTGGGAAGGTAAATAGCGTTCTGTGCGCTCCAGTGTCTAGTCATGCCTGCCACATGACCATGGAAACGTCTGCGGAAGCAGACAGTGCTGGCTCTTCAGCTTTGAAACAGAGATGAGCACTGCATCGTAGATTCGGATACGACTGGCTTTCGAGCAAGGGAAATCTTTACTTTGCTTAGTCTAATGCAGAGAGTGAGAAATAATCATATGTGGTCATTATAACATAAATAAAGCAACATATCTAATGGTAGCCTAAGACTCTTGTATAATGCTCTTCATTACAACCCAAAAGTCCCAGCCCACATGCTTAAACACTAAACAAAAACTGCTGTAGGATAAGGTCATTATAATGAACATGAATTCCCCATAATCTCTATTTAGGACTCCAAGTTTTGATTACAACTATTAGTTTGGCTCTCAAGATTTCATGCTGAAACATGAGAGAAAATATTGAAGATGTAATCTCTAACATCTTGATATTTAATACAAGTGGTAAGTTAACCATACATTTATTATAAATTATATCTTAATTATTTATCTGTACCAAATTTTGATAAGAGCCACACATGTAGCTCAGATCTGTTGAGATTTGTTGGATTTTCTGCCCATTGGTTTCTGATTTAATTTTGGTAATACTCAATCTAAACACATGCAATGCTTTGGCCTCCCAAGCCTAGAAATAATGAGACAAATACAAGTGTTGCAGTTTCAACTAGGGTTGCAACTTTATTAGCTATTTAACTTAGTGAACCATCTCATCCTGCCATGGGGCTTAACATGCAATTGCCATGTACCCCTGCACTTGTCCTTCATAGATGAGTCCCACAGCCCCTTCAAGCAAAAACATGCTTCAGGCTGGCAAAATGTTGGGGAAAAGCTGTCTAGCCACCAGTCAACAACCCTCATGACTTAAACTGTGTAACAGTCACTACCTGCCACCCCAGTAACCCCCCTTACCTGCCCCTGAATCTTGGGATCCAGGTAACAAAGACATTAGGCACTTTTTAATCAGCCAATTTCCAAGGGAACTCACCATTACTACATTCCCTTCCTGACTACCTGCCATGGCAAGGTCTTGACATAGTTATGACCAATGCACCACATAATGCCACTGAATTCGGCATGAAGAGTCCACTGCAGGTCCTCCAGAAAAATGTCACAGGCTAAAGCAGACAAATGTACCCCATCGTCTCTGTAGGATCACAATTTACCTTCTATACCAATATCAGGAATATCACAGACCACACCAATCATGCACTCAACCACCAACACTTAATTGTACAAAAGTCCTCCAAAATGTTTAACACTAAGGCCTTGCCTTTCTTCTGACTCAAGTCATTTCTCCCCCAGATGTGTAACCATGACATCAGGAGGTTGAACATTCCCTTGCTGCACTATGCAGATTCAACCATCCCAAAGCATGCCTTGGTGGCCTATCCATTCCAGTGAGGCCCATGCCCCAAGGCCAATGTTTCTATCCCATGCAGACCTGGAAGCATTCAGTAAATGAAAATGTATCCATGAATCTGGTTGTGCAGACAATGTACGGACAGCAGTGAACCTGGAAAGCAATCAACAAAGAATGCAAGAAATTGCCCTTTCATGGTGAAACATGTGTGCTGGACTTGTCAGAGGCCCAGGATCCCATTCTTTTAATATCTAATAAAAGTTCAACAGCCATTTTAAATTTAAGGTCTTCTTTCTAGGCATTGCATCCCAATGCACTGAGAAAAAAGTGTGGAGTATGCCAGCTAACCCTCACAATGGGACAATCCACTACCCTCCTTCAAAGTTGCAACCTCAGTGAACAAAGTTATGCTTCACCAGCCATCTCCCATTTGTGCCTCACAAAGAGGCTGTTTGGCCGTTTAGCCAAATGGAGAACACCTATTGGTGCTCACCAAATAGCCTGAAAAGGCAAAGAGCCCCCCCATCCAATGATTCCATGTTTCACAGAGGCTCACTTTACTATCGGGGGGGGGGGGGGGGGAGAGCTCATTTCAGAATGCTCCCCAAAGCATTTCCCAAGGGTCTTTCATTTAGGCATTGACATTTCTTTATTTGATTGGATTTAATTTTTCTACTATAAAGTAGGCAGTGATGGTGAACCTTGGCACTCCAGCTGTTCTTGAACTTTAATTCCCAGAAGCCCTGATCAGCAGAAGTTCTGACCTGGGCTTCTGGGAATTGAAGTCCAGGAACACCTGGAGTGCCAAGGTTCACCATCATGGGATTAGGGGTTCCCAACTTAAGGCCTGTGGGCTAGATCCAGCCCATGGAGCCATTTCATGTGGTCCCCACCCCTCCAAGGGCATTCAAGAAACAAAATAGCCACCCCTTTGAATCTGTTGGGTCAAAATGGCCACCCCCATCATGCAGGCAGTGCAAAATAGCCATCTGGCCCTTGAAGCTGACTGAGAGAACGTGACCGGGCACCTAGCATGAAAAGGTTGGGAACCCCTGCAGTAGACAAATCTCAAAATATATATATATATAAATTAAATGCCACCCCCAGCCGGGGGGTGAGGAAGAGGAGGAGAGCCGGGTGAGCGGCGAAGAGGCCGGCCACCGCCGCCGCCGGGCAGCCACCCCCAGTTGGGGGGTGAGGAAGAGGAGGAGAGCCGGGCGAGCAGTGAAGAGGCCGGCCACCACCGCTGCCGGGCAGCCACCCCCAGCCAGGGGGTGGAGAGGAGAAGGAGAGCCGGGTGAGCGGCGAAGAGGCCAGCCACCGCTGCCGCCGGGCAGCCACCCCCAGCCGGGGGGTGGAGAGGAGGAGGGGAGCCGGGCGAGCGGCGAAGAGGCCGGCCACCGCCGCCGCCGGGCAGCCACCCCCAGCCGGGGGGTGGAGAGGAGGAGGGGAGCTGGGCGAGCGGCGAAGAGGCTGGCCACCGCCGCCGCCGGGCAGCCACCCCCAGCCGGGGGGTGAGGAAGAGGAGGAGGAGGAGGAGAGCTGGGCGAGCGGCGAAGAGGCCAGGAGAAGACCAACTGACAGAAGGGAAGAGGGCAGAGGAGGAAGAGCAGGGGACGAGACTCAGAGTCCCAGGCAGAGGATAAGTAGCTGATATGCAAATATAGAAGACTTAATATAGCAACTGACATAGAGACTTTATACTTGACGAAACATAAAAACTGACGTAGAGACTGTGTTTTAAAGTGTGATAATATGCATGATAATATGTTGTGTTAAATGTTTTGAACTTTAAAAACTGTGATAAAATGTATGAGGAGAGAAAAATGGCGTAGACACCGGCAAACCACGCCACAAAGCTTGCCAAGAGAACCCTATGGACCAAAACAAAAGGCAAAACAAAGGAGCAGGCTAGGTGATACAGGATGCTTAACACCACAGAGGGGAGGAAGGGGAGGGACAGGAAAGGGGGAGGGGAAATGCAATGTTGCAAGGAGCAATACTGCATAGGGACATGGAATGTGAGATCAATGAACCAAGGTAAACTGGAAGTGGTAAAAAATGAGATGGAAAGAATAAGCATTGATATCTTAGGCATCAGTGAGCTCAAATGGACAGGGGTGGGTGAATTCAGCTCTGGAAACCATCATATCTACTACTGTGGGCAAGAAAACCTTAGAAGAAATGGAGTAGCCATAATTGTCAATAAAAGAGTGAGAAAAGCAGTAATGGGATACAACCTTAAAAAAGACAGAATGATGTCAGTCAGAATTCAAGGCAAACCTTTCAATGTCACTGTGGTCCAAATATACGCACCAACCACTGGTGCAGATGAAGCCACAATGGACCAGTTCTATGAGGACTTACAACACCTCATCGAACAGACACCAAGAAATGATGTCCAAATTATATTAGGAGACTGGAATGCCAAAGTAGGAAATCAAAAAGTGGAGGGAATAACAGGCAAATTTGGTCTTGGAATACAGAATGAAGCAGGGCAAAGATTGATAGAGTTCTGCCAAGAGAACGCACTGGTCATAGCAAACACTCTCTTCCAGCAACACAAGAGGTGACTTTACACATGGACATCACCAGATGGCCAACACCGAAACCAAATTGACTACATACTCTGCAGCCGAAGATGGAGAACCTCCATACAGTCAGCAAAAACAAGACCTGGAGCAGACTGTGGCTCAGATCACAACCTACTGATCGCAAAATTCAGGCTTAGACTAAAGAAAATAGGGAAAACACGGAGACCAGAAAGATATCACCTAGACAGCATCCCTAAAGAATACGCGGTGGAGGTGATGAACAGATTCAATGGCTTAGACAGAGTACCAGAAGAATTATGGACGGAGATGAGGGACATCATGCAGGAAGCAGCAAAGAAAACCATACCAAAAGAAAAGAAGAGTAAGAAAGCAAAGTGGTTGTCTGATGAGGCTCTTAAAATAGCAGAGGAAAGAAGGAACGCCAAAGTCAAAGGAAAAAGGAAAAAATACAATCATTTGAACACAGAATCTAGATAGATTGTTAGAGAGAACTGGGAACGAGCCAGTTGTCATGGTACACGTTGGTACTAATGATATTGGGAAGGCCAAGCGGTCTGTCCTGGAAGCCAAATTTAGGTTGTTAGGAAGAAGATTGAAGTCCCGGACTTCCAAGGTAGCATTTTCAGAAGTGCTGCCTGTCCCTCGCGCAGGACCTACCAGGCAGGCAGAGCTCAGAAGCCTCAATGCGTGGATGAGGCGGTGGTGTCGAGAGGAGGGCTTCAGATTTGTCAGGAACTGGAGAACATTTTGGGACAAGCCAAATCTGTTCAGGAGGGATGGGTTGCATTTAAACCATGATGGGACCAGATTGCTGGCACTCAACATCAAAAAGGCTGCAGAGCAGCTTTTAAACTGATAACTGGGGGAAAGCCGACAGGAGCTGGGCAGCATCCGGTTCGGGAAAGTGTGTACTTGAGTAGTGAGGAGGATGCAAAAATTACTGAGCAGAGCAAGGAGCTAGTCACCAGCACTCTAGCAGAAGGATGCAAGAGGCAGTCTAACAATGCAACTGGACTCAAAAGACTGTATCAGGAAAGCATATATAAATGCTTGTATACAAATGCCAGAAGCCTCCGTAACAAAATAGGGGAGCTGGAATACTTAGCAATAGATAAAAATATTGATATTATTGGTATCACTGAAACCTGGTGGACGGATGAAAACCAATGGGATACAGTTATCCCAGGCTACAAACTGTACAGGAAGGATAGGAAGGGGCAAACAGGAGGTGGTGTAGCCTTGTATGTCAAAGAAGTGATAAAATCGTATGAATTGGAATATCTAGGTGATTTGGAGTCACCATTAGAAGCTCTGTGGGTAAGAGTACCAGGCCACAAGGATGGTCTAACAGTAGGCATATACTATCGGCCTCCGACCCAAACTCTTGAGGGAGACTGGCAGTTGGAGAATGTTGTAAAGGAGGCATCCAGGAAGGGAAGCCTGGTTATAATGGGGGACTTCAATTACCCTCACATAGATTGGGTGAACTGTTGTTCAGCACACGATAAAGAGATAAAGTTCCTAGATATGCTCAATGATTGTTCCCTGGGACAGATGGTTGAAGACCCAACTAGAGGTACAAGAATCCTTGACTTGATCCTGAGTAATACTCAGGATCTGGTGCAAGATGTTAATGTGACTGATCCAATAGGGAACAGTGACCACAACTCAATTATGTTTAACTTGATCATAGACCGCAAGTCACTGATAAAATCTAACACAGAGACCTTAACTTTTCAAAAAGGAAATTTCCCAAAGATGAGGAAACTAGTAAAAAAGAAACTGAAAGGGAAAATTGAGAGAGTCCAAACACTCCAAGAGGCATGGAGGCTGTTTACAAAAACAATAACAGAGGCTCAATTGGAATGCATACCCAAAAGGAAAAAGGGCACTGCCAGGTCCAAGAGGACTCCGATGTGGCTTACAGGAGCTGTTCGGGAAGTGATCAAGAGCAAGAAAAGCTCATTTAGAAGATGGAAGGCTTGTCCAAATGAGGACAGCAGGCAGAAACATAAATTCTGGCAGAACAAATGCAAGGCAACAATCAGGAAAGCAAAGCAAGACTTTGAGGAGCGTATAGCTAAAAATACTCAGAGAAATAACAAAGACTTCTTTAAGTACATTAGAAGTAAGAACCCAACTAGGAAGGCCATTGGACCATTAGATGACAATGGAAGGCAAGGGGTTATTAAAGAGGAAACAGAGATTGCAGAGAGACTCAATGAATTCTTTGCTTCAGTATTCACTGAAGAAGACAGAGACCACATGCCCAAAACAGAGCCTATCTTCGTAGGGAGGGAAACCGAAGAATTAAGCAAGATAGAAATAACCAGGGAGGAGGTCCTTGCATGTCTTGTTAAGCTAAACACTAACAAATCCCCAGGACCAGATGGCATCCATCCACGAGTTTTCAGGGAATTTAAAGATGAAATTGCTGATATCCTAGCCAAAATATATAATCTTTCCCTCAAATCAGGCTTTGTGCCTGATGACTGGAAGGTAGCGAATGTAACACCAATTTTCAAAAAAGGATCCAGGGGTGATCCAGGAAATTACCGGCCTGTCAGTTTGACATGTGTCCCAGGTAAAGTGATGGAAACCATCCTAAAAGATAGAATTAATAGGCACATAGAAGAGAAGGCGCTGCTAAAGGAGAGCCAACATGGCTTTTGCAAGGGCAAATCATGCCTCACTAATCTGTTGGAATTTTTTGAGAGTGTCAACAAGCATGTGGATAAGGGGGATCCAGTTGACATTGTTTATCTGGACTTTCAGAAGGCTTTTGACAAGGTCCCACACCAAAGGCTCTTGAATAAACTTACCAGTCATGGAATAAAGGGACAGGTCTTGTCCTGGATCAGCAACTGGCTAAGGGACAGGAAACAGAGGGTAGCACTAAATGGACACTTCTCCAAGTGGAGGGAAGTAAAGAGTGGGGTCCCCCAAGGTTCAGTACTGGGACCCCTGCTTTTCAACCTCTTCATAAATGATCTAGAGGTAGGAGTAAAAAGCAAGGTAGCCAAATTTGCTGATGACACTAAATTATACAGGGTAGTGAAAACTGTGAGAGATTGTGAAGAGCTCCAGAGGGATCTCTTGACACTGGGGGAGTGGGCAAAACAGTGGCAAATGAGCTTCAACATCAGTAAGTGCAGAGTGATGCATGTTGGGGCAAAAACCCCCAATTACATTTATAAACTGATGGGGTCTGAACTCTCTGCGACAAACCAGGAAAGGGACCTTGGTGTCCTGGTGGACAGCTCAATGAAGGTGTCAACCCAGTGTGCCTCAGCAGTGAAAAAAGCAAACTCAATGTTAGGGATCATTAGGAAGGGTATAGAAAATAAGTCAGCAAGTGTCATTTTGCCTCTTTATAAATCTATGGTGAGGCCCCATCTGGAATATTGTGTACAGTTCTGGTCGCCATACCTCCAGAAGGATATTATGGAGTTGGAGAAAGTACAGAGGAGGGCAACCAGAATGATTAGGGGACTGGAACACCTTCCTTACCATCTGAGGCTGCAACGGTTGGGCCTTTTCACTCTTGAACGACGGCGTCTAAGAGGTGACCTGATTGAAGTTTATAAAATCATGCACGGTGTGGACAAAGTAGATAAGGAAAAACTGTTTTCCCTATCGCACAACACTAGAACTAGGGGACACTCCATGAAACTTTTGGGTACTAGTTCTCAAACAAATAAGAGAAAGTACTTTTTCACCCAGAGGATTACTGGTCTATGGAACTCCCTGCCAGAAGAAGTGGTGACAGCTGTCAGTCTTGACAGCTTTAAGAAAGGATTAGACAAGTTCATGGAGGACAAGGATATCAATGGCTATAATTATGGATACTTAAGGACAACCTCCGGGTTGGAGAGATAGGCAGGATATCTCTCAATGCCATTTCCAGGGAATCCTAAGCAGGTGAAGGCATCTGCTTGGGAATACCCTGAAGGAAATGGTGAGCCACTGTGTGAGACAGAATGCTGGACTGGATGGGCTGTGGCCTGTTCCAGCAAGGCTGTTCTTATGTTCTTATGTTCTTGAATTTCAAAGAAAAGCAAGGAGAGATAAGGAGAACTACCTAAAAGAACAGTGCAGAGAAATGGAGGAAAACAACAAAAGAGGCAGAACCAGAGATCTTTTCAAAAAAATCGGCAAAATCAAGGGAACATTTAAAGCAAAAATGACCATGATAAGGGACAAAGACGGAAAGGAGCTATCTGATGCAGAAGAAATTAAGAAAAGATGGAAAGAGTACACAGAGGAACTTTACAAAAAGGACCTCAACACTCCTGATAATCACAATGATGAAGAAATTGAACTTGAGCCAGACATCCTGGAGAGCGAAGTCATAAAGGCCCTAAAGAGCACTGCAAACAACAAAGCTAGTGGAGATGATGGTATCCCAGTTGAATTTTTCAAAGCACTAAAAGATGATGGCGTCAAATTACTGCATTCAATATGCCAGCAGATTTGGAAAACAAAACAGTGGCCACAGGATTGGAAAAGATCAGTATACGTCCCAATCCCAAAAAAGGGCAATGCCAAAGAATGTTCAAATTATCGAACAATCGCGCTCATCCCACATGCCAGCAAGGTGATACTCAAGATAATACAGGATAGACTTCAGCAGCATGTGGAGAGAGAATTACCAGAGGTGCAGGCTGGTTTCAGAAGAGGCAGGGGGACTAGAGACCACGTTGCCAACATACGCTGGATCATGGAGAAAACAAAGGAATACCAGAAACAAGTTTACTTTTGTTTTATTGACTACACCAAGGCATTTGACTGTGTGGACCACAACAAGATGTGGCAAGTAATTAAAGAGATGGGAATACCAGAGCACCTCATATGCCTCCTGAGAAATCTGTACATGAACCAAGAAGCAACAGTTAGGACAGAACACGGAATGACAGAATGGTTTGGAATAGGAAAAGCAGTAAGACAAGGCTGCATTTTGTCACCATGCTTATTCAACCTATACACAGAGCACATAATGCGCAGTGCAGGGATGGAGGAATCACAATATGGGATTAAAATCGCTGGGAGAAACATCAATAATCTGAGATATGCAGACGATACCACCCTAATGGCAGAAAGTGAGGAAGACCTAAAGAATCTCTTGATTGGGCTGAAGGAGGAGAGTGCAAAAGCTGGCTTGAGACTCAATATCAAGAAAACCAAGATAATGGCAACAGGCCCCATCAGTTCCTGGAAAATAGACGGGGAAGAAGTAGAAGCAGTAACAGATTTTACTTTCTTAGGATCAAAGATCACTGCAGATGGGGATTGTAGCCATGAAATAAAAAGGCGACTGATTCTTGGGAGACAAGCAATGAGAAACCTGGGGAACATAGTGAAAAGCAGAGACATCACCTTGAAAACAAAAATTAGAATAGTCAAAGCAATGGTTTTCCCAGTAGTAATGTATGGATGTGAGAGCTGGACAATTAGGAAGGCTGAACGCAGAAGAATAGATGCCTTTGAAATGTGGTGTTGGAGGAGGGTTTTGAGAGTCCCCTGGACAGCGAGGAGAACAAATAGGTCAATCTTAGAAGAAATTAACCCTGACTGCTCATTGGAAGGTCAAATAGTAAAAATGAAGCTAAAGTACTTTGGACATCAAATGAGAAGGGAGGATTCACTTGAGAAGGCATTGATGTTGGGAAAGGTGGAGGGCAAAAGAAGAAGGGGAAGGCCAAGGATGAGATGGCTAGATGGCATTGTAGACACAATGGGCACAGAGCTGGGAGGACTGAGGGGGATGGTGGAGGACATATATATGGAAAGCAAGCAGGTTCTGTCAAGTAAACTTTGCTAAGAGTGTCCAGTGTACATCACACAGTGAAATCCATTTTGGATTCTGTTTATGGTTTGCAGCCAAATGCTATTTATTTTTTTTACTACACATTTACTAATGATGGGGAGACAGCACATCTTGTTACGCCTCTTATGTTTAAAAACAATATTTTCAAAATGGCAAGTATTGAACCTTAAGGTGAGGCAAATTGGCCATATTTATTTATAATATTTCTTATAACACTCTATTTCAGTTAAGAAAATCGAGAATTACAGACTATCCTAATTAAGAAAGTTTAAATATCTATTTTGTACTTACTAACTTTTTAATTTGTTTCTTTTTCTTTTCTTCCTGGACAGTAACTGTCCATGCTGCTTAGAACTATTTTTCTGCCTAAAGCCAAGAATGACTCTGTAAAATCTCTGCCACTCCAATGGGATTTCAAAATCTGCACTTTTTTGTACCAGATTGGCAAGGTTTGAAACAGATCTTGAGTTCCCAACCCAAGAGAGGCATATCATTGATAAGAATTGAAGGCAGCCTTGAAAAAAATCCAGTTACATTTCCTGGTAGAATCCAGCAACACATTTTATATGATGAAGAATCAGTTTGACTGCTCCTTCCCTATCCCAGCCAGAAAAAAAAAATATTTCAAGTATATCCCACGTGAGTTTTGAGTTTTCAGTTTCTGTGCCAGGATTTATGCATAAATTGTACATATAACTTTAGCAAACTTAAGTTTCAGAGTACAGCATTGCCTCACCCACCCCCCAAGTAAGGAGTCAGACACATATTGTTGGGTTAAGAAAAATTGGGCTACTTTATTATCTTATAACTGAATAACTTCAACTGTTCAACTTCAACGTTCAACTGGTCTGCATTGGGCTGAAGTAGCACTGGTAAGGAGAATTTTCTTTTAATCCAAATTCTAAATTCCTTGATGACATATTTTCTTTTGTCAAATCTAATTATTAAATCCCATCAGAATTTTAATTTTGTCTTCTAATTTCTGACCGAATCCGGTTGAACATAAAATTAGGGACTCCAACCTGCCAAGGTTGGAGTACCCTGGTTCCTGGTCCGCATTTGATTGACAAGAGCCCTTAAGTGATTTAGTTGTTAATTCTGCTAGTCAATCAAATGCGTACCTTTCAGAAGGCTTTTGACAAGGTCCCACACCAAAGGCTCTTGAATAGACTTACCAGTCATGGAATAAAGGTACAGGTCTTGTCCTGGATCAGCAACTGGCTAAGGGACAGGAAACAGAGGGTAGCACTAAATGGACTCTTCTCCAAGTGGAGGGAAGTAAAGAGTGGGGTCCCCCAAGGTTCAGTACTGGGACCCCTGCTTTTCAACCTCTTCATAAATGATCTAGAGGTAGGAGTAAAAAGCAAGGTAGCCAAATTTGCTGACAACACTAAATTATACAGGGTAGTGAAAACTGTGAGAGATTGTGAGGAGCTCCAGAGGGATCTCTTGACACTGGGGGAGTGGGCAAAACAGTGGCAAATGAGCTTCAACATTAGTAAGTGCAGAGTGATGCATGTTGGGGCAAAAAACCCCAATTATATTGATAAACTGATGGGGTCTGAACTCTCTGCGACAAACCAGGAAAGAGACCTTGGTGTCCTGGTGGACAGCTCAATGAAGATGTCAACCCAGTATGCCTCAGCAGTGAAAAAAGCAAACTCAATGCTAGGGATCATTAGGAAGGGTATAGAAAATAAGTCAGCAAGTGTCATTTTGCCTCTTCATAAATCTATGGTGAGGCCCCATCTGGAATACTGTGGACAGTTCTGGTCGCCATTCCTCCAGAAGGATGTTATGGAGTTGGAGAAAGTACAGAGGACGGCAACCAGAATGATTAGGGGACTGGAACACCTTCCTTACCATCTGAGGCTGCAACGGTTGGGCCTTTTCACTCTTGAACGACGGCGTCTAAGAGGTGACCTGATTGAAGTTTATAAAATCATGCACGGTGTGGACAAAGTAGATAAGGAAAAACTGTTTTCCCTATCGCACAACACTAGAACTAGGGGACACTCGATGAAACTTTTGGGTACTAGTTCTCAAACAAATAAGAGAAAGTACTTTTTCACCCAGAGGATAACTGGTCTATGGAACTCCCTGCCAGAAGAAGTGGTGACAGCTGTCAGTCTTGACAGCTTTAAGAAAGGATTAGACAAGTTCATGGAGGACAAGGATATCAATGGCTATAATTATGGATACTTAAGGACAACCTCGGGGTTGGAGAGATAGGCAGGATATCTCTCAATGCCATTTCCAGGGAATCCTAAGCAGGTGAAGGCATCTCCTTGGGAATACCCTGAAGGAAATGGTGAGCCACTGTGTGAGACAGAATGCTGGACTGGATGGGCTGTGGCCTGTTCCAGCAAGGCTGTTCTTATGTTCTTATGGACCTACCGAATTATGGGATTTACTTCTTGCCCTTACCAGTGCTAACCGCCAAGTTAGTGGGACAACCGGACCATCTCAACCCTACGCAGCAGTGTGGGATGGGCGAAAACAATCCAAACTGCAAAGGCCAATCAGGGTTCAGGCCAAAAAATTCCCATCCGGCCCCGAAGTGACCAAGAAATTCACACTGCAGCTAAAGGGAGAGGAGGGTGGGCAAACACGCCCTGGCCTTGCCACGTGCGAAGGAGGGGGAGCTGGGAGCACGTGCCACTTATATAGGGATGCAGGCCTCACCCCCCATGGCATGCTCCAGTGTCTTCCTTCCTACCGAGGGGGGGGGCAGGCAAAGCACGCGCCAGGGGGAGGAACCGCCGGCGCGCGTCCATTGCCTCACCAACCCCCCAAATAAGGAGTCAGACACATATTGTTGGGTCAAGAAAAATTGGGCCACTTTATTAGCTTATAAGTGAATAACTTCAACTGTTCAACTTCAACGTTCAACTGGTCTGCATTGGGCCGAAGTAGCACTGGTAATGACAATTTTCTTTTAATCCAAATTCTAAATTCCTTGATGACATATTTTCTTTTATCAAATCTAATTATTAAATCCCGTCGGAATTTTAATTTTGTCTTCTTATTTCTGACCTAATCCAGTTGAACATCAAATTAGGGACTCCAACCTGCCAAGGTTGGAGTACCCTGGTTCCTGGTCCACATTTGATTGACGAGAGCCCTTAAGTGATTTAGTTGTTAATTCTGCTGGTCAATCAAATGCGTACCTACTGAATTATGGGATTTACTTCTTGCCCTTACCAGTGCTAACTGCCACAACGAGAGGTGGTCCAACTGCTGACTGTTCCCCCCTCAAGACCAAAAAACTGGTCACGAGGCCTGACTGCAGATCTGCTAGGAACACATTCAAGCCAGTGCCGGAGAGGTGTACTCCATCTCCTCTGAACAAACGGCCACCCTCCATCTGGATCCTCAGATGAGCGACAGTGGAACCAATGTCTGCTTGACGCAAATAGGCAGCAGCCACCCGGTTGACCTCATGACCATGACCTGCAGATCGTCACACCCCCGATAAGATGCCCGTGGGGTAATATATGACCAAATGAATTGTGCAGCAGGCCACTGCTGATGGATCAGATCAAGGTCCCATTTGACAGACATTATCAGATCGAGGCCCATGCTCCTGCCCAGATCATTACCACCCAGACAAAGAAGCAACACATCCAGAGGGGCACAGCAGCGAGAAGCGATAACAAATGGGAGGAGCTGGTGCCATCTCATCCCACAAAAGCCACGCCATATGAGGTAGGCCGAATCCCTGAGACTAAGGTGTAGCCCCCACAAAGACGAAGCAGCAAAGCAGGAAACCCACCAAACAAAGCTGTGCCCAATGATCCAAATATGGAAAACAGCAGGGAGGACAACAGGTCATGGAAAAGAAAAAAAGTCCATGTCCAGCAAAAGGGTCAACCTAACAAGGGGCAGAGGTAAGATCTGAAACTGTTGGAAGCCCAACGGCCCATGATTTTAATGGATTGATCGAAGTAACCCAATGCCGCAGCTGTAGAGGCAGCCATAATCCTGAAGGAGTGGGAGCCATAATGTACTCCCCGTAGTCCCACCAGTCTCAAGGCCAACCCAGTAATTTTCCAAAACTGGTACCTGGTCAACGGGCATCCACCCTGGTGACAAAAGAGGGGGCCAGGTCTAGACCCGCGTACTGCCAAGAATGAAGACAGTGCAAGTATGGGACACAACTCCCTAATACTACACGGAAGAAGTACAACCAGCGCCCCCCCACCAAGCTGGTCAGTCTTGGAACTACGGATGTAAATGCGCAGGGAAGAACTGGTAAGCACCACATCAGACAGCTCCAATGCCCTACGAGAAGTGTCATGCTTAGACATGACCACCAGTTCGCTTACTCTCAATGCCCCAAAAAAGGCAATTGAGGAAGCCGCCCGAACAAAAGTGACTCGAATGGGTCGGAACACAACAAGGGCCAGGCAGCCACCAGATGAAGCAGGACAGATGGGGAAATGGGACAACGTGAGTCTGACCGGCGTCCACACTCACGGCCCCAACCTTCCAAGGTTTTCCGAAAGCAGAAATCACCTAAGGAATCCGGGTACCCTGCAGCCTTGGAGGCAAAAGACAATGCAGAAAGGCGGCCCCTTATAGTAGTGGGGGTTAGGCCCGAGGCATGGAGGTGGACCATGAACTGAAGTACATGCTGTACCGGTAAAGGCCAAACCTGAGGTAATCCAGCCCTTGCGCGGATGTCGAAGAAGGCACCCCATGCCACCCAGTAAGAGCGTTGAGTTCTTGGTGCAAGGGTCAAACCCATTGCCCTAATTACCTCACCTTGCCAAAGCTCGAAATCTGGTCTGGAAAAACCGAAGGCAAGTCCCGGGCCCCAGGTGCTAAGGCCCTGAACTGCAGCATCTGGAAATGGGAGAGCACATCAGCAATACTATTATCCACACCCGGAATATGGCGTGCCTGGAAAACTATGCTAAGGCAGAGGGCTAATAAAACAAATGGCCATACAAGGGACATGACCGCCCTGGAACGCGAGGTCTGTGTATTAATAATCTGGACGACCACTGAATTGTTGCACCAGAAGGTTAATACAGAATTAGCCCACTGTTCCCCCCCAAAGAAACAAGGCCCCCAGAACAGGGGGGGAAAATCCAAAAAGGTCAAGTCACAGATTGGGGGGAATCATGCCATCTTGGGGGCCAAGGGCCGCAACACCACTGACCGTCAAAATAAATCCCATACCCAAAGGTGCCCGATGCATCCGAATGAACCTGAAATCTGCCTGAAACCAGGCATTCGGAATGCCAAAATGACACCCCATTAAAATCCGCAAGAAATGATAGCCAGACCTGCAAGTCAGTCCTCACACCCTGAGAGACCCAGACCCGGTGGAACTTCCTGGACAAGCCAACCATCGCGTCACACAAATGAAGTGCGAGCAACAACCCGTCAGGAAAATTTGAGGTGTCCATGAAGTTCCTGTAGTTCCCTAAGGGTAACCTTGCATTTGGCTAGAACAGCACAAATCCTATGTTGCAGACGTGTTATTTTGTCGGTAGGCAAATGGGAAAGTTGTGTCACTGTGCCAAGTTCAATCCCCAAAAAGGTATGGGCCTTCAGTCTTTTCTGGGGCCAGGGAAACAACAAATTCACCCATGAGCCTCTGAAACTCGCTAAGTAACATGGCGCAAGCATCTGAACCACCCGGCCCACAAAACAGAAAATCATCTAAATAGTGGGCCACCTTATTCAGCCCAGCCCTGCGTACTATTGCCCAATGTAGAAAGCTGCTAAACCACTCAAACGCAGAGCAGGAAATAGAACAGCCAAATGGCATGGCCCTATCGACGAAGTACTGGCCCTCAAATTGAAAGCCTAGTAGTTCGAAGTCCTCAGGGTTAACCGGGAGGAGACAGAAAGCAGATTTAATATCAGACTTAGCCATCAGGGCTCCCGGCCCGCAGGACTGGACCATCTGAACCGCTTTGTCAAAGGATGTATAACAGACCGAGCAAAGCTCATCCGGGATGGCATCATTCACTGAAGCACCCTCCGGGTATGAGAGGTGGTGAATTAGCTGAAAATCATCTGAGGACTTCTTGGGAACCAAACCCAAAGGGGAGATCTTCAGATTGGGGAAAGGCGGCGAGTCAAAAGGATCTGTCACGCAACCTTCCCCTACCTCCTTCAAAATTTTTGACCGGGCTATATGCTCCTTACCAATAAGCGACCGAAGATTGGGGGTGTCCTGTGGCACCCTGGGACCAACAAAAAGGATGTGGAAACCTTCAGAAAAACCCCGATCAAGGTACACTGCATCCTCACGCTTGGGGTATACGTGAAGCCAGCGGCAGTGGACCTTAAGCCGAATTGGGCTGGGTCCCTTTGGGATTGGATTGGGCATCCTGGGCAGGGCATTTGGGGGGGGGGCCAACGTCACATGCCCTGCCATGGGTACCGCCTGATTTGAAATAAGTACTGGATGAGTGAGGACCGGAGCAGATCGAGCATTCATGCTTGAACCTGCACGGTTTTCAGTTACATCGTCTGGTAGAGGAGAAATCCCAGCACAAATGGCATGCTTGAACCCCCTGCCCTGCCGCCTGGTGGGGCAGTTGTTATGAGGTCGGGCACTGCAACATATGACCACAATCATATCGGTCACCTGCAAGGGGATGTGAAGGTGTCATACATTGCAGGTAAAGCAGTTGATGAGGCTCGTCCCACCTCATCTCCGGGTGCAGCGCGGCCCGCATGCGAAAGTTTTCTTCATAAGCAAGCCAGGCTGGACCAGGAAAGTCAATGTAGGCCCTGTAAATGATATTGAGGTACTGGAATAACTGCAAGGCCAAATCAGGGCGAGACCGAACCAATACCCTGGCATAAATCAAATATGCCGGCAACCAGTTCGCTCACATGCGTGGCGGCTTCCTACACCTTAGTAGTTCCTTTTCCCTCTCATCTTTGTCATCTTTGTCCTCTTTAATAGGCTCCCTGTTGAGGAGGCTAAATATATCGACATACTCCCTTCTACATATCTTTTCCCTGGTAGCGGGCAACAGGTGATCCCTCAAAGGTAGGGAGTAACCCCCATGGGCAGAGCAGTGCAGGGCATCTAGTAGTACCCCTGGGCCGAAGGTGGGGCCCCCAGCCATATTGGGTAAGCCAAAGGCCCTGTCACCCTCGGAGGAGCCGGAATGGGAGGGTAAGGGGCCATCCAAGGCACAGTCGGTACACTAGCCCCCAGGGACCATGCAGGGATCGTCGGAGCACTGCCCTGTGGCCACAGCCAATACTGTGTACCAGAAATGAACGGGAGAGTGGGCTGTGTATTAGTGTAACGACCATACTCACCTGGTGCACCCTGGGCAACTGCCTCCACTGGAGGTTCCGATTGTCGGGTGTCAGGGCTCTGGAATGAATTAGAGCCCTCCGTTCCCACCAAGCAGGCCAAATCTGACCCATCAGATGGCGAAGTGGCCAATGGCGATGAAGACTCCAACTGGGGAGGTTGGTTTGCTTCTAATTGAGCAATCCTGCTCTGTAAAGAAGCCACCAATTGCAGCCAATCAATGGTCATAGGGTCGGCCAACCCAACGGTGGACTGGCACACAGCATGCCTGGTAGCGGGTAGAACATCCACCCCGAAGGCCCTCTCAAGTGCGGCCATGTGGGCAGCCATATCCCTGGGGTCAAGTGGAGGAACCTCCACCTCCAGCCCACTATGGTAATACTATGGGGTCTTTCCAGTCAAAGAGCTATTTCATCAAAGATAAAGATCGGGAACCATAAGCACGTAGATTTCTTTCTTCCGTGTCTAGGCCCGTCATGAAACTTGCAAAATGAAGCCACCCTTTGGTGAGTCTGTTCTGCAGTTCATTTGGCTTGACCTAGTTTGAGAAAGATTAGCTAGCAACACAAGGTTACCATTAGCAGGATAAGCCCAATTATGGTTCAAAAATAAACCACAATCTTCAAGGAGGCTCTTTCTGTGTACCCATACCATGAAGACTGTCCTGACTGAGAATATAATGCAGTGGTCCTTCATCTTCCTTCTGCATTACAGCATGACATCCGTACCACTGATGGAGCTCTGCTAGTCACTTTCTGGTCCTGAGCCTTTTTGGCACAAAAAGTCCTCATCAGCCTCAGGGCAGTATTAATGAAGCTGCTGCCCTTCATCCAGATGGATTCAAGTGGGATTTAATCCACTTGGGGACCATCACCCTTCCCTGTGGACTTCAGCACCCAAGGCAGTTAGTCATCAGGGTTGTCAGGTTAGTTAACTGCCACCTGACACTTGGTATTGCATCGCTGGCAGATGAGGGAATCTGATGCTACTCTTTTAGCATTTACAGTAAGTAGATAAAAGACAGGGTTAACAGATAACTTCCTTGGTCACTGTCTTCCCCACTCAAATAAGATGAATTGTGACTTTGTTTAAATTTGGGGAAACATATTTTCTTATTTTGCATCTTGGCATGTAATTAGCAAATGAAGTTCTATAGAATCACAGAATAACTGAGTTGGAAGGGGCTTATGAGGGCATCAAATCCATCATCTTGCTCAGTGCAGGAATCAAAATCAAACCAGGTCTGACAGATGGTTATCCATTTTTTTTCTTGAATGCCTCCAGTGTTGATGCGCTCAACACGTTCTGAAGTAGTTGGTCCCATTGCTTTGCTGCTGTAAAAGTTTAGTTCTTCCTGATATTTAGCATACATCTGACTTTTTATAGTTTCAGCCCATTATTACATGTTCTGCACTCTGGCATGATCAAGAACAGGTCCTGCCCCTCCTCTTTAGGACTATCTTTAAGTATTTGAAAAGTGCTATCATATCTCCTCCCTGTCTTTAGGCTAAAAATGCCTATTTCTTTTAGTCTTTCCATGTAAGGCTTATTTTCCAATCCCCTGATTATCCTTATTGCCCTCCTCTGAACTTGTTCCCATTTGTTGCCAGTAAATTATGGTTTCTAGAACTGGACACAGTATTCTAAATATGGTCTGACTAGTACCGAGTAGAGTGGGACTAGTGTCTCATGAGTTTTGGAGACTATACCTTTGTTGATGCAGCCTAAAATAGCATTGCACTACTTTTAGTCATATCACACTGCTTGTGATCTACAACAAATCCAAGATCCTTCTCACTGTGTCCTTGCTATTTGTAGCTCATTTTCATTAGTTAATGAATTTTTGTCTTCAGAATTAGCACAAGTGCAAGTAAAATATGGATTCAGAATCCTGAAACAGAAAGCAATCCATGCTTTTGTCCTGTTTGTCCTGGTCTAGGGTTTATTTCTTTTAATATAGGATGACGTCCATGCTGCAGCACTGCGGAATTTAAAATATCTTTTGTAATTATCTAAATGCTTTGGCTTTGCATCTCTGTTCAATGAACCCTCAAAGGAAAGTTATTGTTTTTGTGTTCTGTTGTTGTGGGCATTATCCCTTAATAATTCTCCAGAATCATTTTTTCCTCCTTTGATGTGTGCAAAGAAAGAAAAAAAACGTCAGGATTGGCCAGCTAAAACTACGCTTCTCTTAATTTATTCAGCCAGGTTGTTGATGTTTTTTTTTTAATTCTGTGCTCAGCAGTGGTTGGTAGCTAGGATTATGAGTTGAAAGCTATGTATATCACTGTGCCAGTAGGAGCTCTGATTGTAATATTTGTATTTTCTTAGAGTGCAGATTTTGTTTGTGTTAGTTTATGTTACTTCATCATAAACCCCAGCTGCCTGTAATTTTATCATCAATTCTTATAGTTTTACAGTGTCTCAGATTATATTAAATTAAGCTAAATTGTGGATGAGTTTTTGATAGTGCTCCCGAAATAAAGCCAAACAGATAATGTTGTTGGTGTCTGATACTATCCTCCTCCATGCCTAATTTGTAGTCAAATTACTGCAGCTGCAGCAGTCTGAAAAATTAACTGTTAGACGCTCATTGAAAAGGTTCTGAGGCATCTAATCAAAGGGCCAGACAAAAAAATTATAGGCAGTATGTTTGTCAAACTGGTATTTGCATCAGGAGAGAAGTAGCCATTGGGGATTTTTGACATTCCCACAGTGAAAGAGGAAAGGCAAAGCAAAAACAAACAAACAAACAAAAACTATCTCACTTCTATACACACACACCCAATAATGCTTCGTGCACTCACCGGGCGGTTCACAAGTTGATTAACATTTTGCCCCCAACATGCTGGGTACTCATTTTGCTGACCTTGAAAGGATTGAAGGCTGAGTCCACCTTGAGCCCTGGTCAGGATCAAACACACAACCTTTTGGATGCAGTACAGCAGCTTTTAATCACTGTGCCACGAAGGCGCCATCCTCTCCTGGCCCAGTTCTGAATCACTTGATTATATAGCAGCCATATTGCTGTTAAAAGAAGATACACACAATCTTAAACTACAGATTATGAAATTTGGTCCAAGAGCTCTAAGGCAATTTGAGTTAACTTTGGCTTTCAGACAGACAATGGCAGATTAATCTCTCCGATAGCCCAGGATAGGAAGTGAAGCTCTGCCACCTTGCACACGCCATCATTATTGTTGCTTTACCTTTTCCCTTTCTTCTCCCTTTCTCCTGCACTCCATTTTACCTTGTGCTGATGGTATCCCCACTGCCACCAATTGCTTGGTCACGATATGTGTAAAATGGTGCTAGCTTCTTTGTGTGGCTAGCACTACCTTCTGCAGTTATAAGCCAGGTTTGAACACCATGTGTGTGAGAAGGACAGTATAAAGAAAAATGTGGTGGTGACAGGAGGAGAAAGACTGAGGCAGTAATGGAATTCATGATTCCTTCTTTTCTGCCAGTTGAGGTGACTACCCAGTAGTGGGAGGAGTCATTTGAAAAAGAGACTCTACTTTTCTCAGTTGGGAAGTCCATGGCACAGACATTGCTGCATCTAAAACTCTACCAGCTTGTGCTAGCCAGCGCAGGAGGAAGGGGCAACTATTTCTTCATCCACCATTTCTTTCTTTTACATTTTCCTTTCCAGTACCTCGTTGGAAGTATATTTGGCCTGTTTAGAGACATGTCTGAGGGACAGGGAGGCTTTGGTTAGTCTCCTTAGTCAATATTGCCTGCTGAACACCTTTCTTCCTGGCCTGGAAAACAAATGGTGGATTAGCAATGGAAGAGACTAGACTAACAACAAACTGTGGTCTGAATTTGCTATCCTGGTTGATTTAGGATGGCTTCCTTATAATACCAATAACTAATACACTCAAATACCAGCCCATAGGGACTGCAGTGGCTCAAGTGGCTAAGACGCTGACTGGAAAGCGGGAGGTCAGCAGTTTGATTCCCGAGTACTGCAGGACGGAATGAGCTCCTGTCTTTGTCCCAGCTCCTGCCAATTTAGCAGTTCAAAAGCAAGAAATTACTAGTAGATAAACAGAGACCATATCGGTGGGAAGGTAAACAATGTTCCATGTGCTCCAGTGTCTAGTCATGCCTGTCATGTGACCACAGAAATGTCTGCAGAAGCAGACAGCGGTGGCTCTCTGCCTTTGAAACAGAGATGACCACTGAACCATAGAGTCAGATATGACATGCTTTTGAGCAAGGGAAACCTTTACCTATCACATGTTATATAGCATTTTGCCCCCAACATGTTGTATACTCATTTTACTGACCTCAGAAGGATGGAAACCTGAGTTAATCTTAATCCCCATCAGGATCAATCTCACAACATTTTGGCTGCAGTACAGCAGTTTCACCACTGAAACACCAGGGTTCTTATAAGTACATAATATAAATTATAAGATTTAATTTATAAGGTACATAATACATTATGTACCTTATAATGGGTACATTATGTACCTCTTATAGTGCATCTATAACTATAAGGAAGGGGTGTGGCCATGCATGTGTGGAATGCATGTCTACACCTATTGAGCCTATCCTGTGATGCACCATGCACACATACCTTGCCCAATGGACACCTTCACCACATGTACCCAAGGTCACAGGGGGTCCTCCGCCCCACACAACCAAAAAAACCACAAAAGAACTACACCTCCCAGCGTCTTCTGCGGCATGCCACACCCAACCATGAAGGCTGGATAGTGCGCGACAAAAACACCACAGCGGTCACATGCCAAAAGAAAAAACAACACCATACACACAATAAAAAGCCATTGGCTGATACAACAAACAACCTCACACATGCCCCCTTCCACAAAGGCAGCCGCAGCGACCCTCACACCAATGAAGCCCACCTAGCAGCCTGCTAAAAGCAGAGAGTTGTGCCATCCCACATGGATAACAGCCTGTCAAACTTTCTCTCCACCTTGCTGTTTCGAAGCCAACTACAAAACAGCAAGGCAAAGAGAGAAGGTGCCAGGCAGCCTGCTTTCTGCCTGGGAATGTGCATTCCCCCCCCCCCCCCGAACGAATAGTGGCCTTTCAACTTCCATCCCCGACTCACACAACACAAACATGAGCAGTAAAACCTCCCACCTCCAAAACCCATCCCTACACTGGGGCAATAAACCAACCAGAAGAGAGGGGAGGACAGAGAGAAAAAAATGAAACACATTAAACATTAAATGAAAATAAAATACAGGAAACCATGGCGGGCCAGGCAAACATTAACATAACAACAAAATAGAGGGGGGGGAATGAAATGGAGAAACAGCCGTAAAGAGAAAATAAAATTGCAACATCAGAGAAAAGGGAAAAGAGACAGATAATATAAGGAGGGGAAATTAAATGCAAACAATGCAGTAAACTTTAAAAAACCCAAACCTTGCAACAACAACAAAATCAAAACCTCATTAAACATTCAACACTGAGGGGGTGCCCAAACCCTAAAATCCTACCACACAACAAAAACTACGAGCCAGCAGATGCCGCAGTTGCTTCAACCTGAACAAAATTAAAAACAAACAATAACAAATAGCAAAAAAAAATAAATGCAGGAATTACCAATCAACAAGAGCGGATGAGGACATGGACAACCACAATTTCTAATAACCAGACAACCGGGTGGACTACAAAACACAAAATATCGACAAATCCGGCCCCATCGACAATACACCATGGTCGAACAAAACATAACCACCCAAATACAAGACACACTATGTGGCCACGGAACAAGATAAACCATGGGAAGAACAACAGTAAAAATACAACACAAACCACAATGGAACAGACAACACCAAATCAAAACGTACAGCACAGCCATGGACGCGGACGAACCAGGCCAAGATCCACAATCCAACAAAATCACCAGAATACAAACACAAACATCATACCACTACAAACTGCAATCCTACACAGAGCAACAATGCAATTAATCATGCAACGTCAAATTCAAGCAATGATGTGGCCAAATCTCCTGCCCAACCCACTGGTTGTTGATACAGCTATTACAACGATTTCAAAACATGCTAGGACATGGATGTGGGACATCCATGCACTACCTAAGAGACCGCATCAACCCAAGGTGTCATACCCGTCCTACGAGGGCTGACCGGAAGGGCTCGGTTATGGTCCCTTCAGCAAAAGATGCCCACCTTGCAGGGACCAGGAGGAGGGCCTTCTCCATGTCAGCCTTTGGAACCTCTTGCCACTCAAACTACACCTCCAGATGGAGCTGCTCCCATTCAGGAAACAACTGAAAACATGGCTATGCCAGCGGGCATGGGGCATGGATGCATCAACTTCCCAGTCCTACTGGCTTATTTAGCCTATATTGGTTTCTGTCCTGATTGCTTTTAACTGTGCTGGGTGGGATGGGATTTTTAAGACAGTTTTTAAAATGGGCTTTTTAATGGGGTTAGTCAAAATGTTTTATTGTTTATTTTAACTATGTTGTTGAGCAGCTTCCGAGTTACTCCCGAGTGAGGGAAGTGGGATAGAAATATTTTAAATAAATAAATAAATAAGATAAATAAAATAATCCAAAGTTTCAAAATTCAAAAATAAAAAAAAATCAAGTTATATTAAAATATCAGCTTACTTATCATATTTTTTTGTCTTTCAGGAAAAATGAACCAAAAACCATAACATCAAAAGACCAAAAATCAACATTAAAAACACAAGTTTGTAATTGTTTAATACAGTATAACAAAAGTTTAAAAAAATCTGATAGCAAAATTTTTAATTATGTATTTTCAAAAATTGTACCTTTAACTCTCAATTATCTAACAAAAAACACACTAATCACAAAACAAGTTATGAATGAAACATTATATACTAAACATGTTAAGAATATAGTTTGTTATGCATTTGTCAAAATAAAAAAAACATTTACAATATCCTCTCTTTATTATAAAGCAAAAAAACAACTAAAAAATATCACTTAACAAAAAACACATATCAAACAACAAGCCATAAAAACACAGGAAAATAGCATCCAAAATACACACAATAACCACATAAACAAATCACAACAAAGAACATACCTTCCAACAATTAACAATAACAATATAAAAACCCTGGCAAGGCCGGACAATCAGCTAGTATAATATAAAAGTGCATTATTTTTAACAACCTTCAGGAAAGTCCCCCAACCAGTATGGCTGATGGTTGAGCTTACTGGGAAATTGTGGTATTGTGATCCAAATGGTAACTTTTGCAAACTCTTAATTGGTAATCTGATTGGGATTTTCATGCTGGAGTATTATCTGCTTTGGAATTCTAAATGTAGAACTTTATAACATATTCTGTAATGTGGCATATTGTTCCTTAGTGTCAGGAGTTAAACAAAGATTGTCACAGAGGTTTGCCAGACACAGCTGTGTAAACGTCTCCAATAATGCAACTGCCACTGGGCCTAATAGAGCTTAAATAGCCATAGTTAAAAATGAACAATAACACTCAAATAATTGATCTAGAATCAGACAGAAAAGTGTATAGAGGTCTAAGGGGAGGAATCAGCCACGAAGATTATCTTTCAGGTATTCAAATAATGGCATAAGCACAGTACTTAAAAAAACCTTAATGGCAACCATTTAAAACATAAATGCACAGCTGTTAAATATCAACCTTTTCAACATACTGAGCTAAATACAAAGAACCGGAGCAAAACTGGTCTCTTTCCAGACACTATGAATAATATTCAAAATCTCTGCATTATATAGCTTCCATCATGCCCACAATCATTCTATTTGAGCTGGAGCTACACATAATGATTATCCAACATCCATCATGTTTTTCACTTTCCAGGGGGAAAATACATTTAGACATGAAAAAAGGATAGGTTTAAGAAATATGCCTTTAGACATTTTTTTCTTTCTCATTCCATACAACTTGTGGTGCTTCTGACTCATTAAATAAAATTTTGTTTTCATTAGACAGATCTTCCTATGTTTAGGGTTGCCATATGTCCCAGAAAACTAGGATTGTCCTGGATTCAAGGTTGCAAAAATTGTCCTGGCCAGTTCAATAAAAACCATGTTAAAGTCCCGGATTTTTAAAACTTACTGATTGTGTATTATAAAACACCATTAAAATAAATTCGAACTCTCATCATCAAATGAGCAATTTTCTGCCACATTGGAGTTGGAGTATACCTGGAGACAAATCTTAATGTCCTCACCTCACACCACCACCCGATAAGTGTGACCAATGTGTTTCCTGGAACTGAGGATGTTAAGAGTTGAGCGCAATACGACTTCTCAGAAGTACAACAGCTCATCTTACAACAAGAATTAACTGTTGTAAATAAATTAATTTAAGTATTGATATATTTAATTTGAATGTGTTTTATAACCTGTCATTACATTATGTTTTTTTAAAGGCTATTTTGTAGACAACCCACCCATTTTGGTCAAGTATACTTCAGTCCCAGTTTTGTGGGAGAGAGTTATGACAACTCTACCTGTCTTGTTACGTGGCTTCAAGTTGTAACAGACTTAGAATAGCCCTAACTGGGCTTTCAAGATATGTTTATGAAGTGGTTTTACCAGTCCCACACCTCATCTGAGCTTCCATAGTCAAGTAGGCATTCAAACCCAGGCTTTCTAACCCCCAGTTCTTGTAGAAGGAAGAGTTCTTACTGAACTAAATATGTGCAGAACCCCTATGCATATGCACAGAAACTCTCTACGCATGAGCAGAGCCCATTCGTGATGGGTGTGTATGCGCAGTAACCCCTTTCCCAGCCATTCAAATATGGAATGGCAGTGGGAAAGGGGAGAAATGCGCAGAGAAATACAGGATTTCCCGGCCATTCTGGGATACTTGACAGGTATGATAATAAGTTACCCTTATTCACAGTTTGGAGAAGATTACGCTATGCCAACCTGCCAGGTAGCTATGAAGGGCAGTCAACAGCTTTCACTGTGTGGATATTTGATTCTTCAAAGAACGTAGACTTACAAATCAATAACATTTTTGTGACTGGTATTTTTAACTTATTGCTAAAATTAAGCTGGATTTGGCTTGTCACATTTACTATACATCGGAGAGAAAGAGTGAGAGAGAGACTGGACTTCTAGTCCAAATCTGAATTGCAAATCTAGATTTGGTAAGCATTAGGACCTGCCTTTGTTAGCTTCATTTGCTCAAGAAGACTAATTTTGCATGGAAAGGATATGGAACTTACTTAGATATTGGATTTAATGCTTCAATTATTTTACTATTATGTATGCTTCAAAACTGTTATTCAATTCTCTCTACTGTGAACCTCTTGAAAAGGAAAATTATTCAGTGGCATGAAAAGCCATTCCATCTTGTGTGAGGTGAGTTTAAAATAGAAATGCAGAAGTGGATACATAGCCCTTCATTTTTTTTAAAAAAAACTAACTGTTTAAGTCTTCTGTTTTTTTCTGCTTCTTTGTGCACACATGTATGTAGAATAAAGTCTTCTTTGGTGTATTCTTGTAGATGACTGGATGGAAGTGAACCAACTACATAAGGGCCACCAGACTTTCTAACCCTACAATGGTGAGTGATGATGGGAACCTCAATTTTGAAAGGCCACTAGTTTCTCCTCCTTCATGAAGGTGCTGAAGATCATCAGATGAGTGCTGTAGAAGCCCATAGCAGAAATAAAGCATTGCTGAGCAGTTCACTCATTCTGTGGATAGAAGCAAAACAACAAGACTGCATCAAAATTAATGTCCAGCCTATGGTCTGGAAAGATATCATGGTTAATGATACTTAAAGCTTCTGAGATAAACAGTGCAGATTTGTACTCCCACTTCATATTTATTTCCATTTTTTTTTTAGCAATGTTGGTTTCAAAACTAAATCCTAAATATGATTAACATGGATCCAGGTCATACAAGAATGTTTGGAATTGCATGATCACCAGCTTCTCAAGACCCAGTGTGGGTCTCAGTGGGAGTCACAATACATTGTGATACTCAGTAGCTGACAAGGATTTTTTGCTCCCATCTGGGGATGGTGGTTTAATATTCCTGGCTTCCCACCAATTCATGTTCCCCTTGATCCATCCTCTGCTTATTGTACCTCCTAGCCTGATGAACAGTTTCAGAGAACCTGGACTTTTGCATACTTCTGCTCCTGAGAAAGGTATTGGCTAGTTGTAGATTTTGAAATGCCATCCACCAAATCAACCAGCACACTTATATTTGTTTTAAAATAATTTTGAGATACTTCCATTCAAATACACATACAGTATGTCACTTAATTTGAATTATTGTTGCACACTGAAAGTGACCTTCAAGGTTGACTCAACCTTTCATCCTTCCGTGGTCAGTAAAATGAGTACCCAGCATATTGGGGCAAAATGCTGATTACCTGTGAAATCTCCCAGAGAGTGCACTAAGCGCTATGTGGTAGTATAGAAGTATAATTGATATTGCCATCCTGCTTATACCCGTCAAGTGTGGCTCCAGAAAATACAGGACATACGCAAAACCCTTCTGCGCAGAAGGGTTCTGTGCATATGCACATGCAGAGTAATTACATTCCCTGCCGGTCAAATTACAGGAAGGAAGCAGGAAAGTGGAGGAAGCAGTGTGGAAATACGGGAAATCCTGGCCAATTTGGGATACTTGACAGTTATGATCTTGCTGCACATTCAATAGCGCAGGGACATCTTTTTAAATCAGAGTGAACAACTTGGGGGGGGGGGTGTTCAGATGTTGTTAAACTCTGACTCCCACCCTCCCTGGCATTTCAGCCAAAGGTGAAGAATCCTTGGAATTCTAATTCAACAGTCATTGGCAAACACAGACTGCCCATTCCTACAACCAGCCATAAATCATAAATGTTACATATTGTTGCAGATAGATAGATAGATAGATAGATAGATAAGATAGATAAGATAGATAAATCTTTATTGTCATTGTCCTGCACAGCACAATGAGATTTGGGGGGGGACACTTTTCAACCCAACAAAACCTAAAACAAAATACTACTATACAAAATTATCAACCTACTCCCACCCCACATATACACATTTAAACCCTAAAAAGCTCTAAAACTCTAAGGCTCTAAAAACTCTACAAACTCTAAAACTCTAAAAACTCTAAAAACTATATACAGAAGCTCCCTCATAGACTGCATTGCACTGCATTCAAAGCCAGAACCGCTTTTGGGTAGAAACTATTTCTCAAGTGGCTGGTCCTGGTCTTTATGACCCTATACCTTCTTCTAAAAGGCAGAAGCTGAAAGAGATCATTTCTGGGGTGCGTATTATCTTGCACAATCTCTACAGCTTTCTTGTAAGACCTGGTGGCATAGATTTGATCTAGAGTGGGAAGAAAATGCCCGATTATCCCCTCCGCAGTTTTTACGACCCTGGACAGCATTGTTCTTTCCCAGCTGTACAACTCCAAACCATACACACAGACCATAGGTTAACACACTCTCTATGGTACAGTGGTAGAATGCCAACAGCAGGTCCTTTGAAAGATTGTTCTTCCTGAGGATTCTCAAGAAGTATACTCTCTGCTGTGCTCTCTTCATCAGATCTTTGGTGTTTGCTTCCCATGTTAGATCATCCCTCAGCTCCATTCCCAGAAATCGAAACACCGAGACCTGTTCCACACAATTCCCTTCAATAATAAGTGGCTGGATGTTCAATTTGCATTTTCTAAAGTCCACAATGATCTCTTTTGTCTTTTTTACATTGAGGAATAAATTGTTTTCCCTACACTACTCCATCAGCATCTCAACCTCCTTCCTGTAAGCCAACTCCCCCTCCCCAGCAAAAATGTTAAACCAACCACCATTGTGTCATCTGCAAACTTGATGATCTTGTTGCTGGGGTAACTGGGAACACAATCATATGTGTAAAGTGTGTACAGAAGCGGGCTCAGTACACACCCCTGCAGCATCCCCATACTTATACTGAGATCCGCAGAGACATGAGAGCCCATCCTGACCCGTTGGGAAGGATCTGATAGAAAATCTAGTATCCACCTGCATAAGCATGGTGGAAGCCCCAGATCTAATAATTTTGGTACCAGTCTATGCGGAAGAATAGTATTAAAAGCAGAACTAAAATCTACAAATAACAGTCTCGCATAAGTCCCTTGTTTCTCCAAATGGGTCAAACAGCATATAGGGCCGTAGCCACAGCATCCTCTGTGGATCTCTTTCTCTTATATGCAAATTGACAAGGGTCAAGTCCAACTGGCAAGCAAGCCATAATACGGTTCCGCACCAACTTTTCAAAGCATTTCATTATGAAAGGTGTAAGCGCCACAGGGCGGAAGTCATTCAGACTATCTATGTTAGTTTTTTTAGGCAGAGGTATAATAGTAGAGGATTTCAGACAAGGTGGGACAGTGGTTTGGGCCAAAAACCGATTAAAAATCTTCATAAAAGTTTCTGCCAGCTGTTCTGAACAGTCTCTCAGTGCCCTACCATAGACCCATAGACTTCCTTGAGTTTATCTCTTTTAATATTCACCTCACTTCTCCCTCTTCCATCCTGACAACATTCCCTATGGGGAGTAATGACGATGACTCTGACAACACTGCTGGATCCACTGCTGGTGTCACCTCAAATCGGGCAAAGAAGGTATTCAGCTCCTCCACCAGAGAAGCACTGCTCTCTACAGGCGATGAATTACTGGGTTTGTAGTCAGTAAGGTGCTGGATCCCCTGCCACACTTGCCTGGTGTCGTGACTACTCAGGTGATCTTCAATTTTCCCTCTATACACAGCTTTTGCCTTCCCTATACCCTTCTTCAGGTTCGCCCTTTCTATACTATACAATACCCGGTCTCCAGTTCTAAAAGCAAAGTTTCTGGCCTTCAACAGTCTCCAAACTTCACTTTTGCATGCCAGAGGCAAAAAAAATACTGCCAATTGATTACTCTATACTTCCAGTTGCTGTTCTTTCCTCAATAGATTGAATTCTAAACCTTATTCTTGTTCAGAACACTCATCCTTTAACAGCAAATGTGCAATTTCCACAATAGGGATGGAAAATATCCCCAAGATTCAAGGCATTCATAAATGTCATTTATTTTCCTAGAGTTATGACTGAAGTCCCATTTTTCTACTGTTGCCTGCCGGCAGAAAGAAAATTCAAAATTTAACTAGTGCTAATAAATGTGCACAGTTCACTAAGAACTTAGTAAAGCTGCAAAAGAGTTAATTTGTGTATGAACACACCCTAGAAACATTGGCTAAATATAAATACACAGGGTAATGTAGGAACAGTTGGCTGTGCTCCATAGCAGTTGCTGTTTTCTCCCCCCCCCACCCCGCCCCCCCAAATTTTTTTGTCTCTCATCTGTTTTGCTACTGCATATAAGAGAATATGTTCCTGTAAATTGGTTTTAGTAACTACAGGTGGCAAAAAGAAGTGGGAAATGGGCAATTTCTGTGAGGAATTGCAACCTTTGTCTCCTTGGCTGACATAATTAGAATTTGTCTCAATGTGACACAGAATTAGAATCCTGCCCTTTTCCCCACTCCCTCATGTTCTTGTTGAGATTAAAGGAAAGACAAAAACACAGTTGTCAGTTATGCACAGAAAAATACATGTGTGGAGGGAAAAGGTATGAGCATTGAAACCAGATGTCTCCAGAAAAATTTGAAGTGGAAACAAATGACCATCAGGGAAAATAGATGATGTGTTATGAAATTGGCATCTTGGGAGCATGCGGCTAAAGTAATAAGCAAAACAATCCATTATTTTTGACATGAAATTAGCTGTCTAGTGGAATATCAAAGATAATCAGACAAAAATAGATGCTCTCTTTGCAAGTAAAGATCTTAAAACAGTGATCAAAGAGTTTCCCACTCATAACATGTTTGACGCTCTTTCCAATGACTCTACAACACCGGTTGATCGGGATAAGTTCCTGCAGGCAGGAGACAATCCGACTGCAATGAACAGAGTCCAACCGTCATCGACTTGCCCTTCTGACCCCCTTGGTAAAAATGAAGGCATGGAGACTAGAAGGAGTGAGAACAAAGCTGAGACCAGGGAGGAAGGCTTTAGCACAAACCTTGTAGCTAAGCAATCTCTATTAATTCACCAGACTGTGGTGGCAATTTTTGAATCGTTGCATATAGTGGAAAACAAGCTGGACCAGTTGAGAGCTGATTTTGGTGAATTTGTTTCTGTTAACTGTGGGGTTCTGCCAGACATCCAAAAGCTAGGCAGTTGTGTTTCAAGACATGTTCCCAGGGGCTCGGGTACTGACCGGGACCATGCTCGTCCTGACCCAAGAAATCCTTCTTCAGTGAAATTCTCTCATTCCCTGCAACCCAATCAATTCATCCTCTATATCTGGATGACCAACAACACCTTTGGCCTTTGGCCTTCTAAAGCAGCAGTCAGAGTCTCTTTGGGCCAAATATTGAGGTGCCATCTCAGCCAGATTGACTTGTGTGATATAGAATGGCTCCCAAACCATGGGGGAAACAGGCGTATTTTATTAACTTTTAAACAGCCAACCATACCAAGAATGCTCTACAAAATGAGGCAGTATCTATCTTCCCATCAAATTACTCCACTGAGAGTTTTCCGAGACCAGGGCATGAGATCTTTACTTAGTAAGGCGATTCACATCAACTCTGGCTTTCAAAAAAGGTGTGTGATATGGAGAAAAACAATTTTGCTGACCATGCCACCCTTGACACAGCTCTGCCCACACCAACAATGCCTGACAGGCTAATGGATCTCAAAAATGAGGTGAGATTTGATGAGGATGAAATCACTCTCGTCAATTCTTTTGGAGCACTTCCCATATATGAGCAAAAGAAGATATTGATTAGGTTGGATAGCCTTAAGTCCACTCTTGTTTCTATCATGCACATGGCGGTTTCTAACCAGGAGTGTCCTGAATCTGTTGCAGACTTCCGACAGCCTGAAGAAGAGCAATACCAAGGAGAATCCCTATAAAGGTGCTGTTCCTTAAAAAATCCCTAGAGTCACCCAAGTAGAACTCCTGTCAAACAAAGTTCCATGCTGTAGTTCACGCTTGTTCAGTTGATGCTAGCTCCAGCCCCACAGGACAACCTCCGGACATGTCCATAGCAAGTGCAGGCAGCTCACATGAGGACAATCCCAATGGGCATAATATGATATTATTCACAACTGGCCCGGAGTCTCAGTCTTGTTCTCATAGGAAGGTGCCAACAGCAAGCAATGGTTATATCATCCATGACCAAGGGGGCCATATTGACCAAATCAATAAGGAATGACTAACTGTGGCCTCTTCACCATCTGAAGAGGGCTCGGTTGAGCGTTTAAAGCTTCTGTCTTGGAATGTTATGGGCTGGCACACTAAACTATTAGATCCTGACACATGTGCTTATCTCTCCAATTTTGACATCATCCTCATACAAGAAACCTGGAGTATAGCTCCCCCCTTCCTGAATGGTTATGCCTCATTGGCTTTGGCAGCCATCCCTTCAACCCACGGACATGCAAAAAGAGGTTTAGGAATACTGGTGGCCACTTCACTTGCGGTCATGGTGGAAGATCTCCCTCCTTGTCATAACCTAGCGATGGCAATTATCTTTAGATATCATCAAAATCTAATCCTGTTAGTTAATGTGTAAATTCCACCAGGCCTGTTGTGTTCTGATGGTTTTATCTTACACATGGATTACAATGTATCTGAGCCAATGTAACCTTGCCTATAGCAACAATGTAACCTTCAGCTGTATCATATAAACCCTGTAATAGGACGCGAGCTAATGACCACCAGCTGGCAGCAGCGAGCGTCCAAGCTCTCTTGGTCCGAACTCATCAAAGGCAACAGCGCGGGAAGTTTTCCCGCCACCACCTACACCTGGACAAGAAGGGCGTGACCCGCAATGACGTCACGCAGACAGTAGCCAATGGGCTACCATGGCACCACGTTCAAATGTATTACTACTGTATATAAAGAGCTATCGATCCGCCATTACCTCATGTTCCCTCTGTCCACGATGCAATAAACCTGAGTTAACCCAGCCCGAGGCTGTGTCCTGTGTCTTGGTTTGCATACACCAAATTGGCGACGAGGATGGGATCATGGATCCCCACGGAACAGCCAGGGCACAGAGCGGGTTCAACATCACCAAACCGCAAGACTGGGAGCTGCTTGAGATGGATTTCCAGGCGGCACTGGTGGAACTCAGAGTCAAAGGAGACGACGAGGAGAGGAAGAGGGCCATCCTCACCAGAATGCTCGGGATGGAAACCAAGCGGACGCTGGTGGGCATCATCGCTCCGAAGAAGGTGAGCGAATTTAAGGCGGACGACATCATGAAGCTGCTGCGAGAGCGCTTCTGTCCCTCGAGGGCAATGTTTCCCGCTCGGAGCGCGTTTTGGAGGCGAGTCCAAGCGCCGGATGAGTCGGTTGAGGCATTCGTGGCCGCCATGAGGATAGCCGCCGGCCCCTGTAAATGGGGCGACATCCTAGAGATGGCCCTCAGGGACGGCGTGTTGTGTGGCCTGAAAGACAAGGAGGTACAGCGCAGCTTGATGAACAAGGAGCCGCCACCCACGCTGGCAGAGGTCGTAGAGGCCGCGGAAGCCGCAGAGTCCACGAATGCTGGAGTGGACGAGATGCACCAGTGGCGTGAGTGGCGTCCTAGAGCCGGCAAGGCGGAAAATTCGGTGCACGGGAAGTCCGGACAGTCGGTGCACGCAACTCGACGGGCCTCAAAGTCGTCTACGGAAGGCAGCGACGGCGAGGAGGTCCAGAAGGTCCGAAAGGGTGGTCGACGCTGCGAGGGTTGCGGAGCGGCCCATGAGCGCGCGAGATGCCCGTTCAGGAAGGCCGAGTGTTACACCTGCGGCCGTCGGGGGCACATCGCCAAGGCATGCAGAAAACGGAAGGAGGGCCGGAGGCAGTCACAAGACCGTGCGGCCAGACCGGACCGTCCAGCGAGGCCCAAAGATGGCGCCCAGACCACGAGGAAGCAGGATGGCGTGGGCCGCGTCTCGGACGACAGCGAGGACGACGCCCCAGTGTTCAGCGTGTCCGCGGGACAGTCCCATTACTTCGTTGAGGTATTAGTACAAGGGGCCCCTATTAAGATGGAAATTGACTCGGGGTCCTCCTATTCTATAATTCCCCAGAAAGAGTTCTTGAAAATCGACCCCCACGTGCGGCCCAAACTTAAAGCGTTGAGGTCCACGCTACGAGACGTACAGGGAAACAGCATTCCGGTGTTGGGGGTCGGGAAATTTCGGGTCAATTTTAAGAGACATTCTGCGGAACTGCCCCTAGTTGTCCTCAAGGGGGGAAGCTGTAGCCTCCTAGGGACACAGTGGTTTCAGCCCTTAGGTTTGTTCATAGGGGGAGTGCATACCGTGGGGGGGGACCCAATACAAGCGGTTTGCGATGCGCATCCCGCCGTTTTTAAGAAAGGACTCGGAAAGTTCAAGGGACCCCCTGTAGCTTTCGACATAGACCCGGAGGTCCGCCCGATAAGACTCAAACCGCGCAGGGTGCCGTTCGCACTCAAGGACAAGATAGAGGCGGAACTGGACAAACTGGTGGGCCAGGGGATTCTTATTCCTGTTGATTCCGCGGAGTGGGAAACTCCAATTGTAACGGCTCTAAAGGCTAACGGGGAGGTGCGCATTTGCGCTGATTATAAGTGTACAATTAACAAGGCGATCCGCCCTAATGCATACCCGGTGCCAGTGATCAGCCACCTTTTGGCCAGGCTGAATGGGGGAAAGTGTTTCGCTAAACTCGATTTGGCACAAGCCTATCAGCAACTTCCTGTGACCCCCGCCACGGCCGCGGCACAAACGATAGTTACACATAAAGGAGCGTTCCAGGTGTCGCGGTTACAGTTTGGCGTGAACTCGGCACCCGGCCTTTTTCAGTCGCTTGTGGAACGCCTCCTGAAGGGACTGGAGGGGGTGTTGCCTTATTTTGATGACGTGTTGATAACAGGGGGGAGTGAGGCTGAACTGGCAAAGAGGTTGGACAAAGTACTGACCGTGTTCGAGAAAGCGGGGCTGAGATTGAGGAAGGACAAATGTGTCTTTTTCGAAACCGAGGTCGAGTTTTTAGGGTTCCGGATCACACCCGAGGGGATTAAGCCGTCTAAATCCAAAGTAGCAGCCATTAAAAAGGCCCCTCGCCCCACATCCAAAACCGAGCTACAGTCCTTCCTGGGGCTCCTCAATTTTTACCATACATTCCTCCCGCGGAAGGCGTCCGTGGCCGAACCGCTCCATCGGTTACTTAAAAAGGAGGAGACATGGATGTGGGGTGACGAGCACGAGAGGGCGTTCAAAGAGCTAAAGCAACTCCTAACATCTGAGGCAATCCTGACGCACTTCGACCCCAAACGGCCAGTGGTCCTAGTCTGTGATGCATCCCCGGTGGGGGTGGGGGCGGTGCTTTGCCACGTGTTGGAGGACGGAAGGGAGGCCCCGGTAGCGTTTTACTCAAGGTCCCTGTCCCAAGCGGAGCGAAATTACGCACAAACCGACAGGGAGGCGTTAGCAATAGTAGCGGGAACCAAAAAATTTCACGATTTTTTGTATGGCCGCCCGTTCAAAATCGTGACCGATCACAAGCCACTGTTAGGGATTTTCACGGCAAGCAAGCCCACGCCGCAGATCCTGTCCCCGAGAATGCTGCGATGGGCTATTTTCCTCAACGCATACCAACATGAGTTGGAGTACCGGCCCGGAAAGGAGATCAGCCATGCTGATGCACTTTCGAGATCCCCTTTGCCCTTGTCGGACGACCAAAAGGCGAGAGTAGAAAGAGACCGCCAGGTGTTGCTAATTGAGGTTTTAGACGCACCCCCAATAGTACCAGCCGACATTGCTAGGGCGACAGGCAAGGACAGAACGCTGGAGAAAGTTAGTTCATGGGTACAGAAGGGGTGGCCGGCATCGTCCCCGAGTACAGAGTTCGACCCATTCTTTCGGAAAAAGCTAGAGTTGTCCCTAGAAAGGGGGTGCCTTTTGTGGGGCCAACGGGTGGTGGTCCCTACGCCCCTGCGGACGAGGGTGCTCGAACTGCTGCACGTCAGCCACCCGGGCATAGTTCGTTCGAAGGCGCTGGCCCGGAGTTACTTCGTTCGCGACCGCTGCCCCCGATTGTAATTTTGATTTTGATTTTGCGAGCCGGGGGGGGTTTCAGGAGTGTTCCCCCACCCATCCAAGCGAGAAGAGGGGTTTTTCGTTAGCCCCCAGTGCCCCCGGTTCCTCCCTAAGAAAGAGCACACCTCCCAACAACGCCGCGGAGCCGCGGCAAGTCACTAACGAGTCTCCCTCTCCAATTACAGGACAGGAAACCAGGGGACAAAGAGAAGGTAGCAAACCCGGGGAGAGGCAGCCCGCATCGAGACCCCAGCGTGTTCGAAATAAGCCATCTTGGCTGAGAGACTTTGTCTCCTAAGGGGGGGGAGTGTGTTTAAGTGTGGGCTCGAGACTTTGTCTCGTCCTAGGGGGGAGGGGTGTTGTGTTCTGATGGTTTTATCTTACACATGGATTACAATGTATCTGAGCCAATGTAACCTTGCCTATAGCAACAATGTAACCTTCAGCTGTATCATATAAACCCTGTAATAGGACGCGAGCTAATGACCACCAGCTGGCAGCAGCGAGCGTCCAAGCTCTCTTGGTCCGAACTCATCAAAGGCAACAGCGCGGGAAGTTTTCCCGCCACCACCTACACCTGGACAAGAAGGGCGTGACCCGCAATGACGTCACGCAGACAGTAGCCAATGGGCTACCATGGCACCACGTTCAAATGTATTACTACTGTATATAAAGAGCTATCGATCCGCCATTACCTCATGTTCCCTCTGTCCACGATGCAATAAACCTGAGTTAACCCAGCCCGAGGCTGTGTCCTGTGTCTTGGTTTGCATACACCAAAAGGCCGAACCAATGCCAAGACATTAATGGATTGGAAATAATTTGAGTTATATCTAAATGATCTTTTAATTTCTTATCCCACAGCACATGTAATAATGGGTGGTGACTTTAATACCAGGATGGGTCTTTGGGCCCAAGTTGTATTATGCCTTATCAACCTCATGATCTAACAGCACCTCTTCTTGAAAGGCAATCAAAGGACCTAAAATCTAATTATGCTGGTCATCTTCTATATCAACTTTTGTCCAGCCTAGATTTATGTGTCTTGAACGGCACAACGTGTGGAGACCATCCTGCAGAGTACACATTTTGGTCCAGGAAAAGAAAAAGTGTCATTGACAATTTTATTGTCTCAAAAGAGGTGGTTAGTTATGTAGACCGAATTTTAGTCTCTTTGTTTTATGATAGTGACCACCTTCATAAGAACATAAGAACAGCCTTGCTGGAACAGGCCACAGCCCATCCAGTCCAGCATTCTGTCTCACACAGTGGCTCACCATTTCCTTCAGGGTATTCCCAAGGAGATGCCTTCACCTGCTTAGGATTCCCTTGAAATGGCATTGAGAGATATCCTGCCTATCTCTCCAACCCGGAGGTTGTCCTTAGGTAGCCATAATTATAGCCATTGATAGCCTTGTCCTCCATGAACTTGTCTAATCCTTTCTTAAAGCTGTCAAGACTGACAGCTGTCACCACTTCTTCTGGCAGGGAGTTCCATAGACCAGTAATCCTCTGGGTGAAAAAGTACTTTCTCTTATTTGTTTGAGAACTAGTACCCAAAAGTTTCATGGAGTGTCCCCTAGTTCTAGTGTTGTGCGATAGGGAAAACAGTTTTTCTTCCTTTAAATCTTTTACTTTACTTCCTGACACATACAGTGAGGCTTAGTGAAAAACACTCTGGTCAGCCAGACTCTGAGAGCAGGATGAACTTAATCAGATGGAGAGCGGATATGGCCCAGATCTTACCAAAGCTGATTAACACTGATGGTTTTAAAGAGGCAGTGGACAATTTTGTGAATAACGGTGTACACGAACAGGGTCTTGATCTTTTTGACTCCCTGTTGGAAAGAATCCAATCTCCATTAAAGGTATTTAACACTAGTCACAGAAGAGCATCCAGCAGGTTAAGCAAATCTTGGTATGACAAGGAATGTGTATTGGCCAAAAAAGCTTTGAGGTCTAAACATAGGGACTTCTGTTTAAATCCTATAAACAGTTTAAGAGATGAAGTGACCCTTATCAAATCTCAATATAATAAAATGGAAAAAATGTGAGGAAACTAAAAGGGCCTGGGAACAACTTAGGTTGGCCATTGAGCAAAAAAAAAAAAACCCCACTCCCAATTCTGGAATTTAGTCTCCTGTCGCTCAAGAAGTAATAGCGCCACAGCTGCTATTTTACCAGAAATCTGGGGAAATCATTTTCAAGAACTGTATTGGGCCCTTGACATGTTGGACTCCACACCAGGCTATTCGGCCAGTAGTGACAATCTTCCCATTTGGCCCCCAGTTTCAAATGCTGAAATAAAATCTTTAATAAGCAAAGTGAAATCAGGAAAAGTGGCTGGCTTTGATATTATACCCCCTGATTTAGTCAAATCTAACTCTGACTGGTGGACTCCAGTATTGGCAAAATTATTCACCATAATAGAAAAAACTGGGTGGTTCCCCAAAAGTTGGGGGATATCAATTATATGCCCAATATATAAAAAGGGGTCTCGCAATATTCCGACAAACTACAGACCAATTAGCCTGTTAAGTGTACTCTGCAAGTTATATGCTACCCATATTTTAGGGAAACTCCAGGACTGGTGTGAAGATGGCAAGATAATTGCCAATGAACAGGCAGGCTTTAGAGAAGGTAGATCTGCGATGGACCACTGTGCTATTTTAGAGCACCTTATTCACAAATACTCGTCCAACTCCACTGTTTCCCTCTACGCCACTTTCGTTGACTTGAAGTCAGCTTTTGACACAGTATCAAGGATACTGCTGTGTGAAAAGTTGGAGAATGAAAGCGTGGTGCCAAAATGGCCGCCGCGCTCTTTGCAGGCCCCCCACCCACCCAGACTCAGACATCCGGGTGAGTTAGGGGGTGTGGCCACGCCTCTATAAAAGGGGTGGCCATGAGGCAGCCGAGCTGCCATTTTAGAATGCGACGGAGCGGATAAGTTTTCTCCGCCGCATTTCTTGCTCTCTTTGCCCTTCGTACCTTTCGCTTTGAACGGAGTTCTTTTGCTCTTCGCTACTGCGGTACTCAGGGCACAGGAACTGATCCCTGGCCAGGGATCCATCAGGAGGCAGCTTCTTCAGAAGACATGGCTCCCAAGCGCAAGGCTCCGGCGGTCAAGCCGCGGCCGAGGGGAAGGGCTTTCCCTACCCCTCCCTCTACTGGTGGGCAGCCATCGGGTCGGAGGACTCGGGCTGCACCCCCCCCCCAGCTGGGCAGCGGGGTGGCCTTGCCCACCGCTGCCAGTGGGGCTGATCAGGCTTCTGCCTGTCAGCCCGGCACAAGCTTCCAGGCTGGGCTGGCACAGGCCGGCCCCTCGGGGATCCCTGCCCCTGGAGGGTATTTTCTTGGCTCGGGACAGGGTGGCCCACTTGGACCTGGTGTCGGTTTCCACCCCACCATTTCTCCTGCCCCCCATGGGCCGGAGTTTTGGGTATGGCCCTACTCGGGCCCTGGATCCCCATTCGGGTTTCCCATCTAGCAATTGACCACCGGGCCATCCGGCCCATCCGGCCCACCTTATACCGGGAGCTCGGAGACTGTTGATGCGCTTCTCGCACGCATTTCGGTGCTAGAGGCATCACTGGGCATTGCCCAACCACCTCCCGATGGGGGTTTAGCTGCTGCTTCTATTACGGCCCCTTCGTCGATCCCGGCAGACACGTCAGCAGTGACTCTCCAGTGGGCCGCCAACAGGGTCGAGCTGCTTGAGGCCATCAGGCCAGCCCAGGCTGGCGCCTCGCAGCTCCCTGCATGTTCAGATTTGCCGGTGGGGCGCAGTCAGGTGTGGCCCCAGAGCTCGATGCCTGTTGCGAGCTCCGATGCCCGCCGTGGGCCGGAACCCCCAGTGGGGGCGGCTCACAGGGGTGCAACTAGTGAGTATCCGGTTCAATTAAGTGCACCGACACTGTCCAGTCACACTGGGGGGGGGGGTCCAGTGGCCATGGCCATGCCAGTTTACTGTGGGTGGGCAGTTGCTTCCACACTGCCCTGTTAACTCCTGGTTGCCAAATGGCCCCTCGGTTAGGGCAGGGGTGTCCGCCCCTGGGGGTATGCCAAGCATCGCAGGGGCTATTCAGGGCCCGCTGCGCATACCCTTCATCCAACATGTGCCAACGGCAGCTCTGCCGACGGCTGGTTATTCCTTGCCCCTGGGTGATCATCTATCACAGGCCACGAGGGATAAGATTTGGCGAGGGGAGTACGTTGATATTTTCTCCCTCTTGAATCGTGAGCCCACCAAGGAGGAGAGGGAGGGACAGGATGACCGGGACAAGGAATTGTCCCATCGTCGTAAGCCACCATGTACCTGGGCCAATTGGTTGCCGGCATATCTTATATGTATGGCGGTATACCTGAGGGCCCGGCCTGATTTGGCCATTCCGATGGTGCAATACCTCGACAACATTTATAGGGCGATGGTTGATTTTCCTGGCCCGTCGTGGTTGGCTTACGATGAGGAATTTAGGATGAGGGTGGCCCTACATCCTGAGATGAAGTGGGATGAGCCCTGCCAGCAATTGTGGCTCTTGTATATGACTCCCACAGTCCGGCGCCTGGTGATAGGTACCATTGCGGCCATGCCGTGCAGCGGGCGGCTGAGACGCAGGTTCCCCGCCAATCGGCGGGGCAGGGGGTTCCAGCCCGCCTGCTGTGTTGGAGCTTCTCAGCTAGCGGCGTGTGCAACAAACGTCAGTGTCGTTTCTGGCACGAGTGTCCCTCTTGCTCTGGCCCTCATGCCGCCTCCACGTGCCCACGGGCTGGTGGGTCACGAGGCAGAGGTAGGGGCAGGCAGGGGGCGGTCAGAGCTCCCTCTGATGATGCTGGCCACGCAAAAGGCCCCCTCCCCAATTAATATCCCCATGCTGGAACGATGGCTTTCCGCTTATCCTAGACGGGATGATGCGAGGTAGCTGCTAGAAGGCTTACAGTTTGGCTTTCATATACCATTTGGGGGTGTTCGGGGACCACAGGATGCCCCGAACTTACTTTCTCTAAAGGGTAATGAGGAGGTCGCTGCACAAAGCATAGCTAAGGAGTTGCAGGCTATGAGAGTTGCGGGGCCCTTTACTGAACCACCATTCCCTAACTTGAAGGTCTCTTCTCTGGGGCTAGTCCCGAAAAGGCCCCAGGTGAATTTCGCTTAATTCACCATCTTTCTTACCCTGCAGGTTCCTCGGTCAATGATGCTAATCCTGATGACGTTTGCTCAGTCAGGTACACGTCGTTTGATCAGGCCCTACAGACCGCTCCTGCGGTCCCAGGGCCCTCTTGGCAAAGTGTGATATCAAATTGGCATTCCGATTACTGCAAGTGCACCCCGAGGACTTTGGGCTGTTGGGTTTTCGTTTCTGGGGAAATTTCTACGTAGATAAGGCCATGCCTTTTGGCTGTTCTATTTCATGTTTGGCATTTGAACAATTTAGCACTTTCCTCCAATGGGCCTTTGTTCGCAGGTCAGGGTCCCGGTCTGTAGCCCATTACCTCGACGACTTTTTGTTCGGGGGTGAACAGGGCTCGGACATGTGTACACGTCTCCTTACTACATTTCAGGCCCTTATGCGGGAACTGGGTGTACCCTTAGCACCTGAAAAGACCGAGGGCCCAGCCACCAATCTCACCTTTTTATGCATCACAATTGACACTGTCGCACAGGCATCCAGGTTACCCATGGACAAGGTGACTCGGATCTCTGCGGCGATTCTGGCACTGATTGCCAAGCGTAAGGTGTCCCTTCATGAGTTACAGGTCCTTCACGGCCACCTCAACTTTGCCTGCAGGGTGGTGACACTGGGCAGAGCTTTTGCCAGGCGTCTGTGTGATGCCATGGCTGGCCTATTAAAATGCCACTACAGGGTCCGGCTCACCAGGGGTATAAGGGCAGACCTTTCGGTTTGGCTCACATTCCTCCAGGAATTTAACGGGGTCTCTTTTTGGAGATCGGTCCTTATGGTCTGCCCTAAATTTCAAGTACATTCGGATGCCTCCAGCTCTCTGGGTTATAGGATTTATTTCGAGGGGCGGTGGGCATATGGCCGATGGCCTCACGCATGGCAGGGCACGGATCGCCTCCGCGATCTTACTTTCCTGGAATTTTTCCCATTTTGGGAGCACTAATGCTATGGGGTGATAAGTGGGTCAATTCAGTGGTCCATTTTTGGCGTGACAATGCTGCAGTGGTGCACATTGTTAACGCCCAGACATCCAAATCCCCTAGGGTCATGGCATTGGTCCATCAATTTGTTTTGAGAAGCCTACGCCTCAATGTGCTGTTCAAGGCCAGACATGTACCAGGCATTAATAACGATATTGCTGATGCTTTATCCCGCCTACAGATCTCCCGGTTCCGTGCCTTGGCTCCGGAAGCAGAGGAATTCCCCTCGCCACTCCCGGCCGAGATTTGGACATTTGGCAAGGAGAGGTGAACCGGGCGATCGGCAAGTCTTTGGCACCTTGCACGCGTAAGGCGTATCAACATGCTTTTATACAATTTAGAACCTTTTGTGGGCAGCTACGGTTACCCGAAGTGTGGCTAATACCAGTAGACCAGATTTTACAATACATGGTTTTTCTTCACGGTCAGGGGCTGGCCCCCCGTACTATAGCCTCTAGGCTTTCGGCACTGGTCTTTATGGCCAAGGTGCGGGGCTTCGCCGACTGCGTGAATGATTTCCGCATACGTCATGTTTTGGAAGGGTGGACACGTGAACGTGGCTGCCACCCGGACACACATCACCCGATTTCACCAGAGGTTCTTACCCACCTTGCACGAGGCTGGCATAACTTATGCTATGATAGGTACGAGGTGGCTCTTTTTCATGCAGCCACCACTGTAGCCTTCTTTGGAGCACTCCGCATCAGTGAGTTGGTACCACTGTCTAAGGCGGATGCGTCTCGTAGGGCACTGGAACTCGACGATGTCTATGTTACACAAGAGTGAGCTCAGTTGAGGATACGGTCCTCAAAGGTTGATCAGCACAGCGTAGGCAGTGGAGTCAGACTGCTACGATGTTTCATTGAAGACATCTGTCCAGTTGGTGCCCTACATGAGCTTTTGGCAGTGCGTGGTACGCACCCTAGCCCGTTTTTCTGCCACCAGGATGGGTCTCCCATTACTAAATTCCAGTTTTGGAAGGTGACCGGCATGGCACTTAACACTGTGGGCCTCCCTGGGGCTCGTTACAGCACCCATTCATTTAGGATAGGCGCCACATCTACTGCGGCTGCATTTGGGTACTCTGAGGCTGATATACGCAGGATGGGCAGGTGGGGATCCATGCGCTTTGCATTGTACGTACGCCCCCTCCATGCATGAGTACCAGTTATGTCATTATTCCTTTTTTCCTTCTTTTACAGACCCTGTGTGTCCCCGCACACCGGTGGCAGTATGGCTGGTGGGCCACAGTTACGTGCACTGGGCAGCGCAGTATGCTACGGTGACAGAGTGGGGACCCCATCTCGGACTACCTGCAGCCGCACGTATGCGATGGTACGGTAAGCGCAGTATGAGATGGCGGGAACTGTTGCCATTCCTGTTTTCCATCAGGGATGCTGGACCGCCCCATGTCCTTATCCTGCACCTCGGTGGCAATGACCTCCCACAGGTCACTGGCCTCTCTTTAAAATTCACGATTTGCAGGGACCTAGCCTATTTGCATTACGTATTGGATGATTAGACCAATTGAAAGTGATAATTCGGACTAGGGCATTATTCAATAAAAGTGGCCCAATGCCTTTATCCATACCCGAGTCTTTCTTTGGGGGGTGCGCCTGCAAAGCCTCCATCGATCCTCGGCTATTGTTTCTAATTCAAGCACTGCACCACAATACAACAATTAGGGTAAAATGCAGTATGCAGGGACACTTGTGTAGATCTATTAAAATGGATAGGGGTGTTAGGCAGGGTTGTGTTTTAGCTCCTGTATTATGATATATATCTATCCCAATACTTCTTTACGCTGACGATGCGGTTGTACTTTCCAGGTCGCAAATTGGGATGCGTAGGGCTCTTCGCACCTTTGCCAATTACTGTCACCAAAACCAACTGGAGATTAATTACTCCAAAACTAAAACTATGGTGTTTTCCACAAAACCTAAAATACACCAGTGGTATCTAAACCAACAAGTAATTGAACAGACCCACTATTAGTATTACCTGGGGGTAATCTTTCAATCTAACGGTAGCAAAAATTCACACATAATGCACCTAGCCTCTAAGGCAAGGATTAGTGCTGGCACCATCCAAAACCTTTTCTGGAAGAAAGGTGGTTATAACATTGTAGCCGCTCTAAGGCTATATTCAGCCAAACCCCTTGCTCAAATGTCTTATGGGGCCCCATTTAGCGTTGCATTGAGTGTTCATCCCTTAGAAATTGTCAAATCTAAGTTCCTGAAGTTCTTTATGCAGACTCTATCTTGCATTTCTAACGCTGCCCTTAAGTTAGAAGCGGGCATGCTAACCGTGAAGGCCAGATTATTAACATGCGCCACTATGTATTGGGTGAAACTTCTGTTTTCTCCAGTGGGTCTAATTACTTTAATGATGGCAGATAATGTAACTTCCCCTTGGATTTCTCATATAGAAGCAGTTTTGACATCATATGGACTTTCCAAAACTCACCTTGTTTCCCTGGGACCAAATCGAGCCAGGGAGGAAATTAAACAAAGGGTAACTGATATATACTGCCAAACAGATCTATCCAAAGTTACCTCTTCCTTGTTTGAGTGGCCGCATTTTAATGTGCTTAAACTGTTGCCCTATCTTTCCTCTTTAAATAACCGAGACCACAGACATTCTTTTAGTCTCATTCGATACAATATGCTTCCCTTGGCATTTAGGGAGGGGCTTTTTAAGAAAATCCCAGTTTGTGAACATATATGTGCTTGTCACAGCAACAAGATAGAAAATTCTGAGCACATTCTTTTGGAGTGTCCCTTTTATGAAGATCTCAGAAAAGAGCTCTTTTTAGCAGTTCCGTACTTGGCCTCCAGTGATAATAGAAACTTGAGTGTATTACTATCTGACAGTTCCAAGGCAACAATGGCCGCTGTCGCCAGGTTTGCATGGAAATCACCCTGTATTCACAAAAGTATGGCGATTCATGTCTTTTGACCCCAATAGTGCTCAGTAAATAGTGAGCCTCCTGTGTTAAAATTTGCGAACATGAACTCGGGACAGTCAGACTAAAGTAAAATACTAATGTATGTATTATAGGATTCTCAAACAAATTTTTAATTTTTAATATTTTACTGTATATGCTTGGTGTGTCGGAAATCCTTTATTCTATATATGATGCCAGAATGGTTGTGTTATCTGGTGCACTCTGTCTGGCCTTTGGCTGCATTAATAAAGATTTAGAATATCAAAGATATTTTTAGGTGGTGTTGCCACCTGCTCCTCAACTATAAGGATCTGTATATTATTATTATTTCCATTTATGTGGAGACAGAATATTTTGAAATATGTATTTCAGCATGTATTTTAAAATATCCTTGCTCTTCATAAATGAAAACGAGTTTCTAAAATTTAACCTGTCAATTTTATCCTGTCTTTACAGTATCTTAACTAATTCTCAACAAGTTTGAGAAGTTAAAGATGTTTCTGATTGTTACTTCCTGACATGGAGACTCCTAGCTGAATATGGTTACAAGAAAAGATAAACACCATGCCATTTAAATTATTTTGTATCATGTTTGTGCCAAAAATATAATATTATTGAATACAGACAAACATGTTCAACTACCCCAGTAGTTGTCCCTCCTTCGTGAGAAAAACTAAGTAAATTTGTCTGAGGGTGAGACAATACAGAATGGAAGATGTTGGGCTGTAAGTACTTGCCTACTGCTCCCAACTGGGTTGCAAGGCATATTAGGTCTCTGGCTCTTTAAGCCTTGGCTCTGGAACACACACAGGTGTTGTGGTATTTCTGGAAGAGTCCGTTGCTACTGTATTTATGACCAAGCAGAGCTACAGCCTTTAGCTTGCTTCTTCCAAGCTCACACCGGCTTCAATGCTGTCACTGGCTTCAATGCTTATCCCAGGCTACTAGTCTCATCGTGCTGGAAGATTTAGTGCCAAGCCTCTTCACTGCTGCACTCTTCTACCAAACAGAAACTCTGCAAACCCCAGAGCACAGTGCAAGAACTGATTCTTTGACCTGCCTCAGAAAACACTCTGTCTGAACTGCCTTACTCATACCTATCAACCGTCAGGATTTGGCCGGGAAAACCCTGAAATTTGACGTCCATTGACGTCATAACCCGCCCCGCGCTGCCAAAACCCCGTAATTTGGCAGCGGGGGGAAACGCTTTCTGTGCATGCATGGAAGCGCTACGCCGCTTGCGCAGCCCCTACGCAAGTGGCGTAGCACTTCTGCGAATGCGTGGAAAGGGTAAAACCCTTCCACGCATGCGCGGAAGTGCTACGCCGCTTGCATAGGGGCTGCGCAAGCAGCGTAGTGCTTCCGCGCATGCGTGGAAGGGGTAAAACCCATCCATGCATGCGTGGAAAGCGACCTGCGCACAAGTGATGTGCGCAGGTCCCATTTTTCCAGAGCCGCGGGTTGACAGGTGTGGCCTTACTGCTGCAGAAAGGTTCCTCAAGGGTAAGCAATGAGCTGTTTGTCCTTGCCCTTGGCCACAGCTTATATTTGAACTGTTTCATTAGTGGTGTTGATACTGCATAAAGACTTGTAAATATTCTTTGGATTGTTGCTGCATCCCAGTGGAGTGAACTGGGAGACACAATGGACTACACTGTTTGTTTTTGTTGCTGCACCATATATATCATTCACTACCTACTAATGAGTAAAACTATTTGAGTTCCCTTTCACCAAACCAAGGCCTATTTGTTTGTGTAACCCTCATAAGGAAGGGAGGCACCAACCCAGGTATGGGCCTTCTGCTGCCACCATTGCGCTCCACTCTACAGCCCATGGTCCACCCTGCAGACTGTTAGAAGATATGTTTGGATCCACAGCGATCCATACATTTCAAACTGGGCTTCCACAGATGAAATTGTTGTAGCTATCCAGACAACAAACAATTTGCACGAATCAGCAGGAGTAGAAGCAGAGAGCTATGTTTGCACAGAGCACCATTAACAGTACAAGCTACTTTTTGCAAGGTGTTTCATAAACCAAGTCAGCCATGTGATTCATGTATAAAACATATGCAGAAGTAGAAGGTGATACCTTTTCTGGATCACTAAATTAAAAAAATTATTGCAAGCTTTCGTGATTCATGAACATTTCTTCAGGCAGGCATTTAAATGCAGAGGCCTGGTTTTCTGTCTTTTGAAAAATGGGGGCGGAGCATCAAATAAATTGCTTCTTTTAAGAGCAGAGCCTGGCAGACCACCATGTCATGAACATTTAAATGCATGCCTGAAGAAGTACTCACGAAAGCTCACAATGATGTTTTTTTATTTAGTGATCCAGAAAAGGTATCACCTTCTATTTCTGCATGTATTTTGCAAGGTGCTAATTGTAAAATTTCCACATCTTTGTTTTTAAATTTACCTTTCCTAAAGTAAGCCAGCAACACAATGTTAAAGCACTGCCTTTTTGAGAGAGAAAACCGCATATGCTATTTGCAGAAAACAGACACTTGGTTCAGGGGAACATTCCCCATGAGTGACCCTTCACCTTTGAACCAGGCAATCACACTGGGCAGAAAGTGGATTAAAAGTAATGTCAATCCAGCTGGAGTTTATTTGAGTCATCCCTGGCAACTGATTAGGAAACAGATGATTCCTTACTGGGTGTGTGTGGCAGAACAATTTGAGATCATACTTCCCACATGCTATGTACTCAATGGGTTTTAATTTGAATTCATCTGTGTTGATTGCAAATTGTGGTCTTTTTTTAATTTAAATTTTTATTAAATTTATATGCAAATAAAAATACAATACACAATACAGAACAAATAGATTATACAAGATAATACTTAAAAAGAAGACTAAAATACAAAAAACAACAAATAAGGAAAAAATATACACACCTATCCTAATACATTTATATATTTATCTTTGTTAATCATATCTTAAAACCATCATTGTAAATACTATCTCTTGACTTATTACTTAAGTAGTTATTCTCTAGTCTTAACTGCCACCTCAGAACTCATTTTCCAGTAAGTCATATAATACCATTAAGGATAGGAGGAAAAAACTAAGAAAAAGCTTTAAAAATATAAATAAATAAACAATTTTTTTAAAAAAAATAACTGTAAATAATAATCACCCAGTGTCTATTTACATTGCCCTGGAGAGCTCAGAATATCAGCCTAATTTAATTCCAAAATCCACTTTGGTCAGGTACAGGTCTATTTCTTTCATCTCCCTTAAGGGAGTGATCCACAAAAGGTTTTCAAATATTCCAAAATCTATTTTCTTTCAAATTATCCCTTTTTTTCTTTATCTCCCAAGTCAATTTGTCGTTCAATGCTAAATTCCACATTTCTTTATACCACTCTTCAGTTTGTATAATTACATCATTTTTCCAATGTTTAGCAATACAATGTCTAGCTGTTGTAATCATTATTTCTAATAACTCTTTTTTATCCTTATTTAAATTAATACCTTCCACATTTGTTAACAGAGTGGTACCTGATCCCAATTTTACCATCTTCCCCAACATTTCTCCAATTTCTTTTTCAATCCTACTCCAAAAAATCTTTAACCACTTTACAGCTCCACCACATGTGTTCATACGTTCCAATGGTATCCTTACATCTCCAACACATTTTATCTTTTTTATTGTCCATTTGATGTAACCTCACTGGGGTCAGGTACCATTTCCACAACATTTTATAATTGTGTTCCTTTATTCTAACTGACATTGTTCTCATAATCCTCTTTTTCCATTTATTTCTCCAAGTATCTTTTTCTATCTTTATATTCAATTCTTGTTCCCACCTTAATTTCATTTCCTCTTGTGGATCACCCTCCTTATTTAAAATTGTATACAACTTACTAACTAATCCCTTAATATTTTTATCTCCACTTCTGACTTTTAGAATCAGTTCTTCAAATTCAGTCTTTTCTCTTTCCAAATCATAATCACTAAGATATTTACTATTCCATTTAATAATCCTCAGTCTCTGAAACCAATTAATCTTCAATTGCTCAAACAATTTTGACCTACTAACCTCATTAGTGCATATCCGCGACCAGTCTTTCAACAGGATAACCTCATTTTTCTTCAATATGTCCTTTATCTCCTCATTTATATTAATTGGAAAACTCACCATGTCTAGAATTTCCAATATTGAGACAATCGGGACCAAGTCCTTCTTCACCCTCTTCCATACACTCATTAATCCTTTCATCATAAAATTTTTAGTCACTACATTTCCCAAGTTACAACGTAAAAAGACCATTTTACCCATGTGTCTATAGTCCCTCATCTCGATTTCCTCCCATATTACCTTTTCCCTTGCCAAGATCTTCACAACATTCTTAATTTGAAATGCCCGGTAATATGCCATCAATTCGGCATTCCCAACGCTCCTTCTTTCTGCAGAAAACATCATAGTTCAGTCTTTTAAGCTCTTCCAATTTGTTTGATATAATTATTCCCAGGTATTTCAAATTATTCTTAATCTGAATATTAACTATGTCCTTTATCTTCTTCTGATCTTTGTCTTCCATATTGCAAAGCATCATTTCCGATTTATCCCAATTTATTTTCAACCCAGTAATATCCTCGAAATCTTTTAATTGATACCTAATTCTGTTCATTACCTTCTCTGGTTGTTTTACAATTATCAAGGTATCATCGGCATACATACTTATCTTGTTTCCCATAATCCCCTCTATTTTTTCATCTTCTCTTATAGCTTTAGCTAATAACTCCATTGCCATGATAAACAATATTGGAGATAAAGGACAACCCTGTCTTGTACCTGCCTCCAACTTTACCTCATCTGTAACCTCCTCATTTACTCTAACAGTGGCTATTCCTTGCTGATATAGTTGACCAATTACCCTTCTAAATTTGACGCCAAATCCATAACGTTTAATTATCTCCTTAATTGAAATCCATTGTAGAGAGTCAAATGCCTTAAATATATCCAAAGATATTAATCCCACTTTTTTTTTTGCTTGACTCACCGTATCAACTAAATCCACTACTCTTCTAGTCAAATATGCCTTCCTTTTAAAAATCCTACTTGATCTACATTTATATATTCCCCCATAAAATTATTCAAGCGGTTAGCCAATATTGCTGTGAAGATCTTGGCATCTTGATTTATCAATGAGATAGGTCTATAGGATTCTACTTTCTCTAAATTCTTTCCAGGTTTTGGCAAAAGTACAATTGTGGTCCTACACCATGAGGTTGGAATATGCCCTCCATCTAATATGTAATTATATAGTTTTACCAACTTTGGTACCACAATATCTCCAAATTCCTTATAGAACTACGCAGGCAACCCATCTTCTCCAGGGGCTTTTCCCAACTTCAATCTAGGAATTACCGCTTTTACTTCTTTTTCTGTCACCACTTCTTTCATTCTATCCCTGTTTTCCTGTTTTATTCCACTAATTATTTGTATCTCTAATTGCTTTTTAAGATTCTCCTCATCTATCTCTTTTCTTGCCTACAGAGCTTGATAAAAATCCTTCACAATTTTACATTTATCCTTAATTTTATTACATCTTATCCCTTGTTCATTAATCAAAACTCCAATTTCCCTCTTTTCCCTTTTATCCTTTGCTGCTCTTGCTAATAATTTTGAATTTTTATTACTAAATTCAAAATATTCTCTTTTCAAATAAACCAAATCTCTTTCACCTTTTCTATTTCTTTACCTACCAATTTAGTCTTTAATCTTAATAAATTAGCGAAAACTTTTTTATTCTTTGTTTTTGAATGTTCCTCCTGTAACTGCTTTATCTGCTTTTCTAACTCATCCTGTGATAACTTGTTATTTTTGGATCTATTGCTTGCCAACTTTACACACTCCCCTCTAAAAATCGCCTTCATGGTATTCCAGACCACATTGTATTCTACCTTGCCATTGTCATTCCAATGCCAACTTTCACTCCAATTCTTCATAATTTGTTCTTTACACTTCTGGTCTCTAAATAGGTTAATATCATATTTCCAATTTCTCCTTGATCTAATCTCATTCCGTAATTTTAATTCTAATATCACCTTAGCATGGTCCGATTCCTTAAATATTCCAACTTCCATTTCCTCCATCTTTTTAACCAAATTTTCCATTACAAGTATATAATCTATTCTAGAATAAGAGTTGTGGACCTGCGAAAAATACAAATATACCCTTTCTGAACTCTTAAGTTCTCTCCAAGAATCTTTCAAACCTAAAGCAGTCATCCAATTATCCAACATTCGCCCTTTAATCCCTTTTCCACTTCTTAATATATTTGTACAATCCAAATTTGATCTTACTAAATTAAAGTCACCAGCCACAATCATCTTCCTTGATTTTTCTTTCACCAATATCATACACATTTTTTTCTAAAAATTCCGATTGATGGTCATTTGGGGCATATATATTCACCAACATTATTTCCTCATTGTCTATTTTCCCCTTCACTATCAAAAATCTCCCTTCCGAGTCTGGGATACTATCTGTTATTTCAAGCCCCAATCTAGCCGAGATCAGAATTGCAACTCCTCTTGATTTTGATGTACCATAAGATTTTTCATAATGCTGCATCCAACCTAGGAAGAGTTTATTTGTATCATGAGATTTTTGATGAGTTCCTGTAAAAAGACTATGTCCGGTCTATCCCTCTTCAGAGCTGATTCTATCCTCCTCCTCTTAATTTGGGATCCTGTACCTTTTACATTCCATGTTAATACTTTTATCGCTCTCATAATTTAAATTGTCCCCCACTTTTATCTCTCCTGAGCTCTCCATTGGGTGTGCTACCAATTAACCTAACATAATTAAAACAAAACTTAGAACATAAAACACTCATTAACGACCTCCCCGCTTTTTCCTTCAAAAAAAGATGGGGGAAAAATGCCTTTGACCTCCAAAGAGGGGAAGGGGGAATGTGTAGGATAAGCATAATAATTAAAGCTCAAGCGCACTATCCACACACATTTTTCTCCTTTTTAAAATAAAAATAAACAAAAAAACAAAACTGTTATGAACACCTCTTTACCTTTAAAAATTCTCACCTTCATTCCCTTTCCCTTCTAGCCTTTGCTTAACTCCTCCTCCACCACTATCAATAAAAATTCTCCCTCAGCTCCTCCCATTTGTTCTCCTCCCGCAGCACCTCCCTCATCTGTTCCACCATAGTCTCTTCTTATCCCTCCCGACGCCAGCAAATCTTTCCTTAACTCCAGCCATTCATTTGAACCCGCACTGACCAAGTAAAGTAAAGTTAAATATTCCAAAGCATCAGTCCTTTCATCAATCACCTGCATCTTTTTATCATAAAAAAATCTTAACTGTTGTGGGAATCTCCAATTGTATTTTATCCCTTTTTTAATCAAAATTTTGTTGCCGGTTTCATTTTATATCTCCAACCACGTTCCTTAATTGGAATATCGTTATATACCTCCACATCCGCTCCATCAATTTTCAGAACTCTAGAACCAGCTTGTTTTATAAAAAGCCATCACCTTCAATTTATCACCCCGATTTGCAAATTTAACCAAAACATTCCTATAATCACTTTTCCCCCTTCTCGATCCCACTCTGTAGGCGCTTACGATATCCTCATTGACAAAATCCTTCCCCATTTTCAAACTATTTAACCAATTAGCAATTCTATCTCTTAGCTGGTCTGGAGTTCTTTGAGTCACATGACATATCAGAATATTCTGCTTTCTCATCATCTCTTCCATCACATCAATCCTTTTCTCTTGCTCATCCATCTTCATCTTATTTTATCTCACTTCCTCTTGTATCCCTTTCAATTCCCCTTTCATCACTTTCATGTCATTTTGCATCAATTTAACATTACTCTCTAACTTGTGAATATTTAAATCAATTTTTTTGAGAGATCAGTAATCGATCCAGTTAATTTATCCAACATTTCATTTTTTATCCTTCACTCTTGCTTCATCCATCCTGTCAAATTTTTGAAATAATTTACCAAGTTCCACCATAATTTGAGTCTGGTCAAATGCGGGTCCAGGTGATGATGAAGATGACGATGGGGGTGGCTCCACAACCTGTGCTTTGCCCTTCCTTTTTGGCTTCATCACTTCCTCTTCCTCTCCCTTGCTCCTTGCAGCTTTATCGATTGTGATATCAAATAAAAGTTTCAATGCAGCAATCGTTTTTAATCCCATGTGACCCTCTCCTTGAAACTGTTCCAGGATTCAAACAAACCAAAGTAACCAAAATCTGTCCAATCCTCCTGATTTAATAAAGGTAAATTCAAATCCAAAAGCTTGATTGAAGATTCTGTAGGGTCCAAAACTTGGGAACCAAATCCTTTATTATAATCCCCCAACAGCTGCTATTCCACTTGTAAAGTCTAATACCGACCAGCAATTGTAATCCATAAGAGGAGAGAAGGAAGAATATTGCTTGCAACCACCAAAAATTAATTAAAGCTACCAAAAAATCAATAAACCATGAATTTCCAGCTTTAGATATGCCACGAGCTCTTCTTCTGCTGATACAATTGTAATCCAAATCGGCAACCATGTAACAGTGAAGCTCAGTATATCTCAAAATAAGAGGGGGAGGGAGGAGACACTATGCAGAAGGAACTGAAATGGACACAGTTGGAAGCTGATCAATGGTAAGAAGGTGGAGGAGTAGTGAAGCCACATAAAACAAGCTGAAAACACTGTAATCCAAGATATAGTCTTTTCTTAAAAACACAGTTAGTTCAAATCTACAGTTTCTTCAAGCAATTTCTTCAAGCACAGAGCTCCTGTCTGGACTCAGGATGACTCACTTGGGACGGCTTACCCCCGTTCTCCGAGCCTGTGCTTTGCCAATTTAAAGCTCAATATTCCCACTTTATAATCTGTAGGAGTCCGATTCATGTAAAGATCTCTAATCAGCCTCATTAGCAACAGTTTATAGCCCCAGATAAACACAGGAAGAGTTAAAAGCTAACGAAGTCCAGCTTCATTAGGCGAGGAAGAAACAGAGATAGAGAGAAAGTAGAGAGCAAAGCATACACACACTGCAGTTTTTGCTGAACAAAGGAATCATAATGGCGTCTCTTTATTCAAACAGAGTATATCAGAAACAAAACTTAAAGCACATACAGCCAATCAGAATGTCAGAACCCAAATAAGGAGAAATAAGGAGAAATCTTCTCACTATTCTACGCATGCCCAAAATCCAGCGTTGTCTCTCATGCAGACAAAGAGGCCTTTGTTTACAAAATGTGAAGGTGACAGGAGACAGAAACCAGATACATTCCTACATGTCCTCCTTTTTCATTTAAATTTGAGAGAGGGACGGCTAATCATACCCCTGCATGTCATCATACTCCATAACTACTCCTCCATATACATCATCACTGTCCTCCTGGACATCGTACCCCTCCTGACTCCTGGTACCTTGTTCCGGAGGATGATACCTCATTGAGTACAATTGCCGTCGTGCAAAACCCGATGTCTCCCTTCTTCGCAGTGGACATGTGTTATACATAGAAATAAGGTTAGGAATACAATTAATGCAAAAACACAAAGATATAAGGCAGATAATAATAATGAACCCATAAAAGAAAACTAGTCTAAGGACAGATAAATCAGGCAACCAAGAAGTCATCCAATCAAAGAGATTAACATCCGTGCGTACATTGTTAGTAATGCTCTCCTGTAAATTCTGAAGTTCTTTCTCAATAGTATTATTCAGATCCTGGAATTTTACCCGACATCCCTGGTTCCCGACCAGTTTACAAAATCCTCCGGATTTTGCTAACAGGTAATCTATGGCCAGTCTGTCTTGCATTTGGTCTTGATGAAGCTCCGTGATTTCCATTTGAAGATCCCGTATGACCCTCCCTGTGGCATTGATTGATTTCTCCAGCCTACAGGTGAGTCCCAAAATGGACCTTCTATTCTCCTGGGAAATGACACCTGGGTATGATCCCAAGGTGAGTGCTCCAGTGATAACACCCCCTATAGCTCTCCCCCAGGAGCTACCATCAGAAAGCTGAACATCGATTATCACTTCATCATTGCAACCAGGACCCATCGGGCCGGCAACAGCTCTCTGGCGCCGTGCATCTGCCTGAAGCGGCATTTGCACTTGTACGGGTAAGGTAAAATAACCCAATGCTGCACATTGATATTGTCCTGGATGGAAATTCGTGGCAACTCCATTAAAAAAGAACCACATGTTGGGATCCTTAATTTGCCATCCATTGCAAATTGAACCACTATCTATAGCAGAATAATCAGGAGTAAACATAGGAAACACATCATATATATCTTCAATAGTAGTGTTAAACAAGGTATAATTAAGCTTATAAGAACTGTTATAACTACCCCATAACCAAAAATAATCATCACAACCCGTATAATTGCCTGCATTCCGCAAAACCCTTTGTGCTTGAGTCCAGTGCTTCCATTTACTATTCCAGACTCAAGAACTATGACAGCAGAAACAAAGTCCTTTAGTGTACTTCTTGAATGTCATGCTTCGCCAGCAGGTGTTGTTAAATTGTTCTGGGGGATTAGAGAAGAGTGTAGACCTATCAAGATGTTGCAAGTGTCCAATAACCAACTCAGACGTGTTGAACAATGCCGGAAGAAAGGCCATTTGAGACACTGCCAGTGGATGCTCATAGTATAACGTTGCATTCTTACCATGAACCTCAAACATGTAGTTAGCATGACGAAGCCAAAAGTTGGGGTTGCCCCCATGAGTCATTGGTTTTACAGCTGGAAGCACAGTAAGAAAGAAAAGAACAAATGTCAGCAAATTTAGTCTACTGGTGAACCACCGTCCTGGAGCTGAGTAACCTTCTTCTCTCTCCATGGGCGGATCGCTCCAGCAGGAACCCTTCCACTCAGGATTCCCTTGTTGCCAATAAATGACCAATGGCTTAGGAAGACACTCCCCTAAGAAACAGGAGCATGCCCTGTTTGATGACCAGTGCCATGTTATTACTAGCACCATGTAACTAGATATGAAACATGAGTGACATATAACACAAATGCAATATCACAAACCCATTTACATGTGTATGGTACTGAAAACTCTTCCATGTACTTCTGGAGGTACCTTGAGATATGCAGTTTCATAAGGCAAAACATAACATAAGCAAAGACAGGTCTTTCTCCTGCAAGAGAATAAACAAACATTTAAGCATGAACAAACCATGAACATTTCTCTTCTTCCTTACATGAAGGAGGTTTCTGTTGCATTCTAGAAAGCATTTCTCACTCCCCAATTACATGAGTAAGGCATTAAATTTCTTCTTCTCTCACTGGTGTAGGTGAAAGAGGCATTCAATAACTTAAAACCAGCATAGCATGGTAAATCAAATACAGTACAAATATCATTAGAGCATTTCACACTCATAGCATGAGCAGGTAGACAATTTTTTTTGTTTCTTAAAAAAGGTTTTCAGTTTTATAATGCAAACAAGGCCAATTCTTATTTAGAGTCCACACAAACTTTTTAGTCCAATTAAAATGTCCAAATTAAAAGTCCAAATGTTGATTGAAGCTTTCTTCTTAAACACTATCTTCTCTCCAGCACAGTTCTTGGCATGGAAAGGTTGAAATTAGGCCATAAATTAAGTCTCACTGAATTCACATGACACCCAGCCAACCCCCTTCCCAGCTTTTCAGGCAAACACACATTCCTTCATGCTCCAGCCACACCCATCTGTATTAAGGCAGGCCGATGAGGTATGAACAAACTTGGAACAGCCCATTCTGGATCTCTTTGTTTGAGGGTTGGGCAGTTCAAAATCAGCCAAAAACTGTATGTCTTCTCCCTCCTTGTATTTTTGCAAGAGCCTGCTGTCCATAGAGGAAGGATCCACGCCCCTTTTCCTCTGGACTTTTTTCATTTGCAGCATCTGAATCTCAACTTCATGACAAACTGTACCTGTTAGTTTGTATTTGCGAGAAGACCCCTTTCTGGGCTTGGGGTTTCTGGCCACACGTGAGGAATCAAGTTTACTACTCAGCTTCTCCTGCTTTTGTGATGAGGGTTGCTTCAGGGGTGAGCTGAGGTCTCCTGTGCTGCTCTTGGAATCACACTCCTTGCTTCCTGCCACTTTGCATGCATTAATAGCTTCAATCTGTGATGAGGTCCCCACCATTTGTTCCCAATCAGCTGGCACTAGTTGTTTTTTAGACTCGGCAGGCAGTATTGCAGCAGTCCCATTTGCCAGAGCCTCTCTGTTCACTGGATATACAGCAACAGTTTCCATATCCAGCACAGCTGCAGTTAAAGCAGCAGAGAACAGGTCTTTTGTAGGGCTAAAAGTGCTTGATTGCTGCAAAGCAGGATATAATGTCCCATCTCCTTTTCCACCCCCATCTACATCAGGGGGCTCATGCTGTTGTTTCTCATATGATGGAGGGGCCGTTGCCAGAGTCCCTCCCTTGGCTGGGGGCAAAAGCTGTGGAAGGGGACCATCAAGCCTCTGGGACAATGACATATTTCTTGGAGTAAGTCTTTGAAGACAGTTTCTGACTTCACTCCACATAAATTGCACTGATACAGAAATCCGGTCATGCTTCTGCAATTCATTCCCAATTTTATTCCATTGTTTTAAGTCCAAAAATTTATCATCATATTTAACCCAAGGACAGGTTTTTCCTACAACTTGGACAAGCTTTTGTATTTCCTTCTTATCAGCTCGTCTCCCATTCATATGCAAAAGATCTGAGATATCTTTACAAAGCTCCTGCTCTTGCGAAGCAAACACACACCCCATAATAAATTTTTCACTCACCCTGTTGTAATTCTCAAGCGCTTGATTGACCTTTCCTCCGGTCTGACCTTTTTCTCTGGTCGTGAGTGAGTGAGACCTTGTCCCGGTCGCTAATTATGAGGTGTTAATTGCTGAAGCAGAATTCAAAGAAGGCTCTCTCATTGTAGTTCAAAGCCTCCCACGGGGCGCCACTTGTAGGAGTCCGATTCATGTAAAGATCTCTAATCAGCCTCATTAGCAACAGTTTATAGCCCCAGATAAACACAGGAAGAGTTAAAAGCTAACGAAGTCCAGCTTCATTAGGCGAGGAAGAAACAGAGATAGAGAGAAAGTAGAGAGCAAAGCATACACACACGGCAGTTTTTTCTGAACAAAGGAATCATAATGGCGTCTCTTTATTCAAACAGAGTATATCAGAAACAAAACTTAAAGCACATACAGCCAATCAGAATGTCAGAACCCAAATAAGGAGAAATAAGGAGAAATCTTCTCACTATTCTACGCATGCCCAAAATCCAGCGTTGTCTCTCATGCAGACAAAGAGGCCTTTGTTTACAAAATGTGAAGGCGACAGGAGACAGAAACCAGATACATTCCTACAATAATCCAGTCATCTTTATTCTGGAGCAATAATAGCAATTATGTCAATGTCCGGGGGACTGTTTAACTTTCAAAGCTGATCTGAGTGACTACTTTCCACATTTAAACCTCGTTCACCACTTTCTTTGCTGCCCAAGGCAGCTTTCTCTCCCCCTCTCTTAAGTTTTGATTTTGAAGTCACCCTCCGCCATTACTCCTTCTTCCCTGCTCACAATCTTCAAACACTCAGCACTTACTTGCACTTTTCTACCCTCATACACAGGGGAATCTCGCCTCCACCACCTCTGCTCCGATGTTTATTTGTGGTATTAATGACCAATGTTGTCACCTGCTCAAATCCAGAAGTAATTCCAAATTACATATTTGGTCCTTCAGAAGGAGGACAATACTGTCCAGAACAGCTCACTTACCTAACTCACAGACATTGAGGATCATGGAACCACAATGTCTCTATCTTGTTGGGATTCACCATCAGTTGATTGCTCTTCATCCAGCCCATTGTAGCATCCAAACCATACCCCAGGACTTACATAACCCTATCTAACTCTATATGACTCACATTCATGCTCAAGCTCCTTGCCTCAAATGCGCTATTTGCAGTGGGAGAGTAGTTCCCCCATGCCTCTGGATCTGGAGGCATCCTCCTATCCAAACAAGGTTTAATCAACTGCTAACACTTGGTTGGAGCTCTTGGCTGCAGAATTCAGGCTGGGAATTCAAATCCCCACTGTACCTAATGGGAGAAGAGTTATCCACGATCACTCAGAATTTGTATGGTTGATAAGGATAGTTGTTGTGCCACCTGTGCCATCTTGAACAAGCTGCATGGTCAGAATTTGCCCCCAGAAGGAGGAACTGGTAAGGCACTTCTGCATACTTTAGGCATATGCATGGAAAACATCTTACATCAGAATCAACTAGGCAGCACACCATGTGTGTAACATGCCAGTGAGACTGACCAGAGTTGGAATATGGCAACCTTTCATACGTGGGTAGCCTAAAGAAGGGATAGCAACTAATGAAATGGTTTTGGATAGCTGGATGATTTTTAAAATAATCATTATTTTAAAAAACATTAATTTCCAACACAAACTTTTCTCAGGATATTCTTCTAATGAGAAATGTGAGGGATCTCCCTGAGAGAGCTTGCTAGCCTTATCAGAACTATTTTTATTTCCCTCACAAGCTTTATAATTTTCCCCCTAGCAATTTTGCTTTAGGCAAAACTGAGAAGGAGCCGAACAGATCTCCTCCCACTTCTCCTCAGGAAGATTTCACTTGTCTTAAGTATTCTTTTTCTGCTTCCCTCAAAATTCCTTGCATTTTTTGCCAAAGAAGAACTCAACATTTACCTAAAATGTCCTATGCAAGGTAAAATCAAATGATGATTCTGATCCTAATTAATTAGCATTCTACACATAGTGCCAAAAATGTATACACATTTTAAGAAATATTATCTATACCTTACTTTTTGAAGCTGAATTGGATTAGAGTCACAATGTGTAGTATGATGTTTGCTCAAAAGAATTAATGCTAGTGTCACTATGTGACAGGCAATAAAGTAAAAGAAAATGGCAGAAGCACAGTTGTCATTCAAGGGGTGCAAGACCATTTTGAAATGGTATTTGAAACTCAAGAATGCCATGGAAGTACAACAACAATGGAGGCATCAGTATGCAACAGAAACTCCAACATGCCTTACAATTGCACACATTCATGATAAATTTGAGACACATGGTACTATGTTTAATGTACACAAGGGAAGATCAGGAACATTTTAGTCAAGGTTGCTCAAGCAGTAGTTTGCCATAATTAGAAGTGATGATGGTAACCACTTTTAGTACCTCTTGTAATTGCAGAAGTCTATTGTGACTTGTATACATCTTTTGTTGTTGATATATATTGAGTATTACAATTTTAATAATTTTTCCTTTTAAAAATGTGTATACTGTATATATTTTGGCACCCTCTGTATTTTTGAAATGAAATTTTAAAACAATAAATAAAAAGCAGCAAAAGTGATAATGATTTTTAAATGTACAATGGTACCTTGAGGTACAAATTGAATGTGTTCCCCAAGATGTTTTGTATTACGAAAAATCTGTCACCCGAAATGTGGTTTCCAATAGGAAAGCATTGGAATTAATCAATCCATTTTAGAGGTCAGAAAAAAGTAAAAAATAATAATGCAGAACACATGGTAAAAGGATTGCAAAAAATGAAGCTCACCCCCCCCCTACCCTTCACTGCTTGAGAAATGCACCCAAAAAGTTAAAAGAGTCCCAAAACAACTGCAGAACACATAGTAAAAGACATGCAAATGACAAAACTCAGTTCCCTAAATCTTCCCACTGCTTGAGAAATGCACCAAATGCCTGCTTGGCCACTGACAGTGGGAAATGGGATGGTGGCAAAGCCCCTCGGGGTATCATCACTGGCGGCAGCAGCAGCAGTAGCGACAGCTCCCCTTGCCCGCCAGTGGCTTCTTCAGCAAGACAACCCGAGACGTGGGCAGCCCTGGTGGGTAATCAGCTCCTGCTTGTCACCTTCCTGGACATCATTGAGGAAGGCACACCCAACACTGATCCTCAGGAAGAAGCGCCGGAGCCCCGGCAAGTGGTGGTGGTGGATATGGGGGGCAGAAGACACATCAGTGACTTGGATGGAGAAGTGGTGGTGGTGGTGGTAGGCAGGTAATATGTTGTTGCTGTGGTGGAGGACTTATCTGCCCACCACTGCCCCCACCTCTTCTTCATCCAAGTCACTCCCACTCCTTCTGCCCCCATACCTAACACCACCTGCCCAGGGACCTGCCTTGCTGCCCACTGGGGCCTCAACAGCAGAAAATGTGATGGTGGTGAAGCCCCTTGGGGGCATCGTTATTGGCGGGGGTGGCGGCAGCAGTTCCCCTTGCCCACCAGCAGCTTCCTCACTAATAGATCCCTGGATGTGGGGATCCCCAGCGGGCAAACAGATCCTGTTTTTCACCCTCCCAGATATCAGTGATGAAGGCACGCCTGACACCAACCCTCAGGAAGAAGTGCCAGAGCCAAGGCAAGTGGTGGTGGTGGTGGGGGATATGGGGCAGGAGCCTAGCTTCTCGATCTCAGGCTCTTCCTTGGAGGGAAATAAAGGATGGCTTTCTCAGGGGTTATTGTTGTTGTTGTTGTTGCTGCTGCTGCTGCTGTTGTTGTTGTATAATGCAGGGGGTGGCACTATAAACCTCCCAGATGCAATGCACCCTGGGGAAACTTGCTTCATATCATGGAAATATGTGTAACACGAGACATTATTTTCAATGGCTTTTCATTCGTATTGCGAACATTTCATAACATGAGGTGTTCATAACTTAAGGTACCACTGTATTAGAGAAACAATTTTTTGTAGGAAGTTATTTTTATTTTACAAAGTGAAGGCAGAAATCCCATAATAGTTACCTGAGAATAACTTACACTGAGCCTAATAGAACTAACATTTGAATAGGACTGCATTACATAAAATTTATTTTCCTGTACAGGTTATGTCTTCTTGCATGGGAACTCAAGAAATGCCTTCCCTCCCAACAATAGCAACAACAGCATTTGTTTTGTCTCTACCCTCCCACACTAATATAATTGGTTAACTTAGACCTGAAGCCATAATAATGCATTTTCTTTTCTCATCATTCAGCAGTAGGAATTGATGTTGATTTCTGTTTCACAGACTAACATTGCTGCTGATGTGACTATGTACACAATTGTTCTTTAGTACTGAAAAGGTACATTCCTTGAATAAGTTAATGAAATAAACTCTAATTTAACATGTTATAATTTCTATCATAAACTCCATTTCTGAAGATACAAATATGTGCTTTCTGAAAATAATAACGATCCTATTGTCATGGAAAAATTCATTCCTCTGGCCCTCACTTTTCCCTTCTGCTTTTACGAGACTAAGCAACTTCAGGATGGAATGTACTTTTTAGGGTAAACTATCTGCAATTGGCTAAATTCCCACACGTGGAAGGTCCGACGTAGAGAAGTGGGGTGAGAATAAAAGGAATTAGTGTGAGGGTGTACTTTCTCTTTCACCATGAAAAGGCCATGGGAGAACCTCATGCCATGGGGCCATGAGTACAGGAGGAAGAGGCTTACCTAAATCAGTTTTTTATTTATTTCTGTGCACCTTGAATGACTAGTCTGCAAGTCTGAATTCCTACGATATAATAATTTCCTTGATTTACCTTTAATAAAACTCATGAAATAGAGATCTTTGTGTCTATTTAGTTTGTTGTGGGGGCTGAATAGACCATGTTGTATAGGCCATGAAAGCTACCTAATCTAAGCCCTGCACACTTTCACTAGTCTAAATGTTTGGTGTTCAGGGAATCAAGACAATAGAAGCAGCCGCACAAGGCTTAACACATCTTTATTGCATGGCATACAGTACGAACATGAGGTAATGGCGGTGATACATCTCCTTTTATACAGTACTATACATTTTGAATGTGGCTACACGGTAGCCTATTGGCTACTGTCGGTGTGACATCATCCGGAGTCACACCCTTCTTGTCCAGGTGTGTCCATGGCGGGAATATTTCCCGCGGCTGGAGATGGTTGGGGAATTTGTACCATGTGAGCTGAATGCTCGCTGCTTCCCTCTCTGGTAGCAAGCTCGCATTCCCATACAGCTGAAATACATTGTGTTCTATTACAGATTGCTTAAGGATACATTCTTTCCTGAAGTAGTTACATTCATCTTAAAGGTATAATGCAGCAATTATATTCCATACACAACAAAATGTCACGTGTTGTTTAGGGAGATTCATTAGGGGGAGTTGCCCCACTCGGTCTGAGATGGGCCACGGTTTGTGGAAAAGGCAGCACAGTGAGGTGTGAGCAGGAAGGTGTGGCAAAATCTTTAGAGATATTTCATCCATCACTCCTATAACACCTGTTTAATATGCTTATGCAATACATGTAATTTTTTTTAATGCAAATCAAAATTAAAGAGAACAAGGGGGAGAGGGAGTCTTTTTGTGTAGATGGCAGCAAGGACTTACACAATCAAAATGTGCAATCCATGCCATGAAAAGTGATTTGTGCCTATGAGTAAGCCCTCGAATGGATAAATACTGACAGCTTGAATGTCTCCAACCATTTTCAAGCTTTAATTTTAGATCTTATCATGATGTGAAAACATGGGCCCATTTTGGGTAACGTTCCTCAGTGGAACAAAAACAAAAAATGTGGGAGAGAATAACACCGATTAAACAGAGTTTTGCTCCACTTTGCTTTCATGTCAAACTACAGGAGCTATACACAAGTAAAATACACTTGAGAGAAAGCTGGATGCCATCCAGACATTTACAGCTACGGAAAAAATCCTGTGGAGAAGATGAAGCTACTTAACATTTTGACTTTCTCCATCTGTTTGGAAATAAGCAAAAAAAAATGACTGTTCATAATTAGTGGTCACAACAGCAAAAGTTTTCAACTGGATTATTAGCAGCCATAGTTATTTAAGATGTTGCCAAACTAGTACAATTAGAGTAAGAAGGATGATGGGAAGGGCTGTTTGTTTAAGTGACTTTTTTTTCCTACCTCACACAAATGCTGCAATTAACAAGCAAGAAAATGTTGGAAAGACTGGTCAAGGATTTCTTGTTAAGACCAAATAATGCTGGGGAAATAATAGCCATCCACATTTTGATAATAATTGGTGTGATAACGTTAAATTTATCTCCACCAAGTGAGAATCAATGAGACAACTGCTTTTAGCTTTACTTGGACTGTGCTGAAGATTTGCAGCTAGTATAATACTAGCATTGGTGCCCGTCTTTGACGGGGTTTTTGTGGGGGGCCCAACCCGTGGCACTGGCCTGTTCCCCTATGGTGCTACCCCTGTCTGAGGGGAGGGCCATTCCCCTATGCTGCCTTTGCATTTTCCCCTCTGCTGTTTTGAGGGCTTTCCTCAAAACAGCGGAGGGTGAATAGCAGGGTGAGAGGCAGGTATCCGTCAGTGAAGACGCTCTCCCTGGTGGATCGCTAGCTGCCGCCTGTGCATTTTCCCCTCCACTGTTTCGAGAGCTGGCTCAAAACAGCGGAGGGGAATGGCAAGGGCGAGAGGCAGGTATCCATCAGGCATGGCTGAGGGCGGGAGGGGCAACAGGGCAGAGGCAGCGCCTACGGTGCCACCTCACCTGGCCACGTCCTCAGGTGGCATGGCTTGGCTGAGGGCAGGAGGGGCGGCTGTGCAGAGGCAGCACCTAGGGCGCCACATTGCCTGGCCATGTCATCAGGCAGCATGGAAGGGGCGTCAGAGCAGAGGCAGCGCCTACAGTGCTGCCTCACTTGACAGCATTCTCAGGCAGTGTGGCTGAGGGTGGAAGGGACGGCAGGGCAGAGGCGGTGCCTACGGTGCCGCCTCACCCAGCCATGTCCTCAGGCGGTGCGGCTGAGGGCAAAAAGGGTGGCAGGGCAGAGGTGGCACCGAGGGCTGTGATTTGAGGAGGGGGGAAAGGGCCAGACTGTACCTGCAGACCAGGCCCAGTCACCAGGGTATGGCAGGGAGGGTCCTCAGCTGTAATGCGTGTGCATGCGAAGTGGCCGTTGGTTTGAGTGTTCGCGCACTGGCTGTCCCACCTCCTTCGTGCTCCGGCCGTCCTGCCTGATTGGCCGTGGTGTGCCGCAGAGGAGGCTGGGACTTGTAGTGTGTGTGTGCGTTGGTTTTTTTTTTTTTTTTTGCTTTTCTGGGGCACAGGACCCACTCTTGTTCTCTGAACCCTCATGGTGATGATGTCAGTGATGTAAGGTAGGTGTGCATGGCGCATTACAGGATAGGCTGCACGGGTGTGGACATGCATTCCACGCACACATGGCCACACCCCTTTCTTATAGGTATAGATGACAGTCTTATGACTTGTAAGGTAAAATCAGTATCTTAGTAGAAAGACCTTAGGAACTAACTCTTGTGTTATGACATATGTTTGATACATCAAAAGTGACCTCGTTCATCAGATGAACTCTGAGACTCATTTTTGTTTAGTAACTTTTATATTTTACTGCATTTACATCCCACCTTTTTCCCAGGTTGCTGAAAGCTGCATATATAGGTCTCCTCCCAAATGTTGCTTTTTTCTCATACGAATGCAGAGTAAAGCTAAGATAAAGTCCTACAATAACTATATTACTTTTGTGGATGCACACTTTAACACAGTGAGGGGGTTTGAGTGTGTCACAGGAGACAGGAACAAGTTCTTCAGGAAGCTAGACTCCATCAAACAGTTCTTATGGTGATGGGTCAGAGACACTTGTAAAGGGCAGTTACTGGGTAGCAACTGCAGCTGAAGATAATGATGGCAGAGGATCTTTCAAAAACAATGGCAGTGGCATGCAAGCTAACTTTAGCTCAGAAGAAGGCAATGGGAAAGCACTGCTGAAGTTTTAAAAATATATGATGAGTCAGTCTAAAATGGAGCAAGAAATAGGACTGGAAGATGAGACTCCCAAGTCAGAAAGCACTCAATCAGCTACTGAGCAAGATAAGTAAAGTTATCTTATCCTTATCCTATCTGCTAATATACAGTAAGACAACTTACATGAACTGTGTGATACTAAGGATTTGTTTGAAGCAAATAACAGGGCCATTCAAACTGTTGAATATTGGGATAATAGAGTGAGAATATGTAAACATGTAGTTTATGTATGCATACATTTTAGATGATTAGTATGGCTTTTAAAAAATATTTATTTTAAATTTTAGTGCTTCAGACTTGAGTACAAGAACGAAGCAGGACTTTTGAGTACAGGAAATTTTGAACACCACTCATTCATAGGGTCACCTTAAGTCAGAGGCAACTTGATGGCATATAACAAATGTAAGGTTTTTAATGGTATGTGGGGTCTTTTATGCAAAGTGATGTGCAATTGGATTGTGAGCCGCCCAGAGTCGCTTCGGTGACTAGGTGGCCATACAAATCGAAATAAATAAATAACTCTTATTAAGTTAAAACATTTGTCTGTTTTTAAAGGCTTCCCTTGCTTTTGCCCAAATCAGTGCTTCCTTGTTCTTCTCGGAGGTCTACCTGCCATAAAACCAATCTCCTGATGGTTGGGAATCATTCTGAGATTTTTTCCCCATTTCATTTCACTTTATTCTTATATACCGCTCCATTCTACCAAAGGAGACTCTAAGCGGTTAACATTGGTGCATGCTGACTTCAGCGCAGCCAGCAGTAGTAAAGTGAAAGATACAATAAAAATTAGATACATAACACTCAACACAATAAACTGTCATAGTCAAATGGAACAATACTCAAAATACGTTCTCTGGTGATGTTGGGGCCAGAGGGTGGAGGCAAAGCATCCCGGCATCTTTGGGGCCACGGCCAGTCTTTTATCCCTCCCCAGGCGAAGCAGGACCTGAAGGAGGGGGCGGGAGCCGAGCTCCACCGCCCAACGGCCACAGCTGATGCCGTTCTGATCTCTGGTGATGTTGGGGCCAGACGGTGGAGGCAAAGCGTCCCGGCGTCTTTGCAGCCACAGCCAGTCTTTTATCCATCCCCAGGCGAAGCAGGACCCGAAGGAGGGGGGCAGGAACCAAGCTCCACTGCCCAACGGCCACAGCTGATGCTGTTCCAACCTCTGCCGATGTTGGGGCCAGAGGGTGGAGGCAAAGCATCCTGGCGTCTTCAGGGCCATGGCCAGTCTTTTATCCCTCCCCGGGCAAAGCAGGACCCGAAGGAGGGGACGGGAGCCAAGCTTCACCGCCCGACGGCCACAGCTGATGCAGTTCCGACCTCTGGCGATACTTAATACTGCATTTAAAAATCCCTTTGATTTTCTTTTTTTTTTCTTTTTCTTTTTTTGTGTCCTGGTCAGACCCTGGACTGCCAAAATGAAGCCACTTTCTTGGCTTTGTTGTTGCCCAAATGCAAGTCCTCATCAGTGCATGTCTCTGGCAGCAATTGGCAGACCAGCAAATGGACTCTATATCTCTCCATATTCAAACCATATTGTTGTATGCTAGCAGTCCACACTTGACATGTTGGTCTTGCATTTAGAGACTCCAACCTAAGCCTATTCAGGGTCCTCCAGGTGAAATAGGGGAGATTGAGATCTTCAGCTATAGCCTCCTTTAATAATGTTACTTGCCCAGTTAACTCCTTCCTCCATCTTCTAATTTGATTTGGCTCTTGTGTACCCACAAGAATGTTTGTTCTTGTCATAAAGCTCTTCACGTAACATTCAACTTAACCCTTGCCTCTTGGTTTTGAAGGTGGAATGCACATACTTGAGTCTTGCTCGGATTAGCTGATGTTGTAATATTGTCCTAAATCTTCAGGTCCTCCAGTGCCCTTATATACTATTATATATATTAGAATACCCGAATATAAGCCGAGGTACCTAATTTTGAACTGAAAACCCAGGAAAATAGATTGAACTGAGTATAAGCCAAGAGTGGGAAATGCAGCAGCTGCTATTGAGTTTCAATAATTAAAATACAGTAAAATACAGTAAAATTAATTAAATTAGTGCATTTTTACTGTATTTGCTCCACCCAACCAGTGGTGGCGCTGCAGGGGAAGTGGGTGTGCAGGTCAATTGCACTGAGGCAGAAAGTGTTGCTCGTTCCCCCTGTAAGCAAGAGGGCTTTCCCCTCTATCCTGGCCAGAGCAGGGACAAAGACACGAAGGTAAGTGAAATCCTTTCTTTTTCCACACCAGTTTGGAAGGGGGACACATTTGCTTTAGAGAGCTTCTTTCTCCATCTGCAATTTTCCATAGGAATTAATTGAAAACAAACTTCAGAATAGAAGAAAATAATTTTTTATGTATTCTTGTGGAAAATCGTGATTTGTGCCCTCTTGTCTTGTGGCCAGTTGTCGTAATTGTGCTTCAGCTGTTTTGCTGCAGAAGTGCTGAAGCTTACTTTTAAACTGCCGAATCACTAAAAAAAACCATATACATCTATGGAAATTTTTCCAGCTACCTTACCGAAGCTTGATCCTTGAATGGCCATTGCATAGATCAGTGATGGTGAAGCTTTTTGAGGCTGAGTGCCCAAACTCAATAGGCTGCCATCCATACTGCAGTGGTGTGGGAAGAACTCTTTGCTGGGAGGAGGGAGGAAGTGCTCCCATTGGGCTGCTGGGCAGAGAGGCAGGGTGAACTCTGTGCTGGGGTGCCCACAGAAAGGGCTGTGAGTGCCCCCTCTGGCACCCATGCCATAGGTTCACCACCACTGGCATAGATGAACGGTTTTGTATTGTCAAGAACTGGCTGATTATTTGTATCTATGTTATACAGTGTTGGAGACAATGCACTAGCTTGAGGCAGACCATTCTTCTGTACCCTCCATCTGTTGTTCTTTCCATTCATCAACACATAGAATCTCCGGTTCTGAAGGAAGTGGCCAATGACCCTAGTAAGCTTGTTATCTTTGGTAAGCTTATTTATTTTATGGAGCAGAATCCTATGATTGACAGTATCGTATGCTGCAGTTAGGTCAATGAAAACCATTCCTCAATGTGTTGTGTAAGGTTAAGGACTTGACCACAGCATGATCTGCCTGGCCTGAAGCCTGCTTGCTCCTTTATGATTTTTTCATTAATAAATTTGGAGATGCGATTGTGAATCATCCATTCCAGTGCCTTATAAAGATGGCAAAGGAGTTACACTGGTTGGTATCTTTTTAGATCATCTAGGTCTTTGTCTGGTTTCAATAAAGCAACAACTCTAGCCTGTCTCCACAATCTCTTCTGGTTTTCAGCTAAAATTCATATCTCTTCAACACAATTGCTCTCATAAACATCTGCCAAGGTTAATTTAAATTCAACAGCACCATATTTTTAATGTGTTTCCTGCAGAAATATAATATCAACTTAATTTTATTTAACAATGTTCCATTTTGTTTTTCTTTTAGCAATATTCTCTAACCCTCTTGTTTTCAATGTTGAAATTCTTTTTTAAAATTATGCTTAGGTTTTCAGTAATATATAAAAATATCTTCTACAGGAGGATAGGATTTAGTAAATAATAAATTAGATGAGTGAGCCAATGAAATTAGGGCATATTAAGGAAAAAGGTTGAAAAAGGGGTGAACTGGTAAATTAGATTTTATGGGTTCCATATTATGAATAGGACTTGAATTCAAACACAGTTAAGTATTATAGAAATAGAGTTAAGGCTGTGAAAACATAATATGAGATGATATGCAGCATAGTATTTTAAAAGTTAGAGACAGAGGAAGCTCGGATTGGTGCTGGCCCCCAGGTAATGATGGGCTCCCTACCCCCAAAAGCAGGGGTGCCCAAACTATGGCCTGTGGGCCAGATCCAGCCCTGATGCCAATTCATCCAGCCCACACCACCCTCATCGCTCCTGGAAGTGGAAGTAAAATGCACCCATACAGTATGCAGTGTCCCACTGTAGATTTGTACAAGGGAGCAGTTTACATTGGCAGTTTCATTTTCAATTTGTCTTCCATCTATTGCAAAGCAGAACCACACTTTCACAACAATCCTGCACTGAGTCAGTATTTTCACTAAAATATCAACTGCAGTCCCATGATCCCTTTTTCAGCCAGCTGCTAACAACTTAGATCCAATTCTGTGACATTTTGATGTTTTGACCTCAAGATGCTTTACATTTTAATCCTTACAACAGACTGAATTTTCAATTTTAATCCCCTCTGGAGGTATTCTCAATCTGTTTTTCCTAATTACTCCAAATAATTTGGTGTTCATGTCAAACCTGGTAATCCCACCATTTATCTTGAACTTCTTTTAGAGTGAGATATAAATCTTGTGAGGTGGTACCCAGGCTATAATTAACATGTGCTTCTTTCAACTGTAGATCAAAAGATCCAAATATTGAAAAGAAATACTCTTCCCATTGATTTGAAAGTTGTGTTCCTTGTTATCACTAAATCTGCAGAACTTGCTTTTTAAAGCTTAGGTTGTTATGGCATCCTAATTATTGATAGAACTACAGAGCATTCTATTGGCATCACCATCTAAAAGCATAACTTAAAATCAAAGTGTACTCAAAGTCTTTTGTTTTCAAAAATGGGGTGAAATATCTAATAAATAACTGTTTATGTATAACCCAAAGAAGAGAAACTGTATCACATACTAAAGAGAAAAGAAAATACAGATTTGCATACTATTTGCATGCATTACTCTATGTGTTTAGATGCAACTTCACCATATACAGAAATGCAAAATGGTAAATCATTGCTATTATTAGGGTTAATATACATATCACATTACAATAGGGAAGAGTTCTTGGATGGCTGCTTAGTCTGCTACTCAGATACTTACCTTGGAGATGCTAAAATTACCCAATAGGATTGACAGTCATTCTGAAGCACATGAGTCAAGTCAACACTATGATATTGTGTACTCCACACAGATGTTGTTAAGGTCCCTTATTCAGAACAGTTTATCATTTTTGTCATGCAGGTAACATTGGAGCAGGGAAAAGTCTCATGAATAATACTTAGCATATTTTCATTAAATGGCTTGGTTGAAGCCTTTGGTCTTTGAAGATGAAATATACTGTCCTTGATGAATCAAGGCAGAAGCTTGCTTCAGCTTAACAAACAAAAAAGACATAATGGACGTTAAACATATAGAATGTGGAACAGTTTGGGATTGAGAGAAGATGAAAGGACATGATAGGAGATTGGTTTGACCAAGATTCCAAAGTAAAAACATAAGGGTAGAGAGGTTGTCTTCTGTACCTTAGACAAATCTAGTAAATGAGATATCATGGTTTAGTAATAAACTTCATATTCTCACAATTGATATGGGTGCTGCATCAGAATAGTCCTAATGAACTAAATGTTTTGCATTCTTACTTTCTGTAAAAAATATATATTCTGTTTAGTTGAATTTCATGTGTACCTTTTCATGTGCTTTAAGAATTGAAAACAGAAAAATAAATTCAACATAGTATTCAACAGTTGCTAGATCCACCTCCCTATAGGATAACCCTCCATGGCACTTTCAGCATTGAACAATCCTCACCCCTCTTTCTTCAAAGTGCAGTGAAATTATGCAAGCAGTGACCAAGGGTGGGTAATGCACAGTCCCCTTTAAACAGACATGCAAGGCTGAATGATGTGACTCCTCCATTAGGTACTCTCTACATGCTACTTAATGCCAAGATGTGTGTCCCACAAGCTGCTACTTGTCCTCAACTCAAATAGACTTCAATCAGCAAAGTCAAGTGGTGGATGAATGAAGGGAGCTGTGGACCAATAACATCTGAAAGGCCATGTGTTACCCAACCCTATGTTAAAACTATAGCCTCCCACCCAGCACAATAAGAACATAAGAACATAAGAACAGCCTTGCTGGAACAGGCCACAGCCCATCCAGTCCAGCATTCTGTCTCACACAGTGGCTCACCATTTCCTTCAGGGTATTCCCAAGGAGATGCCTTCACCTGCTTAGGATTCCCTGGAAATGGCATTGAGAGATATCCTGCCTATCTCTCCAACCCGGAGGTTGTCCTTAGGTAGCCATAATTATAGCCATTGATAGCCTTGTCCTCCATGAACTTGTCTAATCCTTTCTTAAAGCTGTCAAGACTGACAGCTGTCACCACTTCTTCTGGCAGGGAGTTCCATAGACCAGTAATCCTCTGGGTGAAAAAGTACTTTCTCTTATTTGTTTGAGAACTAGTACCCAAAAGTTTCATGGAGTGTCCCCTAGTTCTAGTGTTGTGTGATAGGGAAAACAGTTTTTCCTTATCCACTTTGTCCACACCGTGCATGATTTTATAAACTTCAATCAGGTCACCTCTTAGACGCCGTCGTTCAAGAGTGAAAAGGCCCAACCGTTGCAGCCTCAGATGGTAAGGAAGGTGTTCCAGTCCCCTAATCATTCTGGTTGCCCTCCTCTGTACTTTCTCCAACTCCATAATATCCTTCTGGAGGTATGGCGACCAGAACTGTACACAGTATTCCAGATGGGGCCTCACCATAGATTTATAAAGAGGCAAAATGACACTTGCTGACTTATTTTCTATACCCTTCCTAATGATCCCTAACATTGAGTTTGCTTTTTTCACTGCTGAGGCACACTGGGTTGACACCTTCATTGAGCTGTCCAGCAGGACACCAAGGTCCCTTTCCTGGTTTGTCGCAGAGAGTTCAGACCCCATCAGTTTATAAATGTAATTGGGGTTTTTTGCCCCAACATGCATCACTCTGCACTTACTGATGTTGAAGCTCATTTGCCACTGTTTTGCCCACTCCCCCAGTGTCAAGAGATCCCTCTGGAGCTCTTCACAATCTCTCACAGTTTTCACTACCCTGTATAATTTAGTGTCGTCAGCAAATTTGGCTACCTTGCTTTTTACTCCTACCTCTAGATCATTTATGAAGAGGTTGAAAAGCAGGGGTCCCAGTACTGAACCTTGGGGGACCCCACTCTTTACTTCCCTCCACTTGGAGAAGTGTCCATTTAGTGCTACCCTCTGTTTCCTGTCCCTTAGCCAGTTGCTGATCCAGGACAAGACCTGTCCCTTTATTCCATGACTGGTAAGTTTATTCAAGAGCCTTTGGTGTGGGACCTTGTCAAAAGCCTTCTGAAAGTCCAGATAAACAATGTCAACTGGATCCCCCTTATCCACATGCTTGTTGACACTCTCAAAAAATTCCAACAGATTAGTGAGGCATGATTTGCCCTTGCAAAAGCCATGTTGGCTCTCCTTTAGCAGCGCCTCCTCTTCTATGTACCTATTAATTCTATCTTTTAGGATGGTTTCCATCACTTTACCTGGGACACATGTCAAACTGACAGGCCGGTAATTTCCTGGATCACCCCTGGATCCTTTTTTGAAAATTGGTGTTACATTCGCTACCTTCCAGTCATCAGGCACAAAGCCTGATTTGAGGGAAAGATTATATATTTTGGCTAGGATATCAGCAATTTCATCTTTAAGTTCCCTGAGAATTCGTGGATGGATGCCATCTGGTCCTGGGGATTTGTTAGTGTTTAGCTTAACAAGACATGCAAGGACCTCCTCCCTGGTTATTTCTATCTTGCTTAATTCTTCGGTTTCCCTCCCTACGAAGATAGGTTCTGTTTTGGGCATGTGGTCTCTATCTTCTTCAGTGAATACTGAAGCAAAGAATTCATTGAGTCTCTCTGCAATCTCTGTTTCCTCTTTAATAACCCCTTGCCTTCCATTGTCATCTAATGGTCCAATGGCCTTCCTAGTTGGGTTCTTACTTCTAATGTACTTAAAGAAGTCTTTGTTATTCCTCTGAGTATTTTTAGCTATATGCTCCTCAAAGTCTTGCTTTGCTTTCCTGATTGTTGCCTTGCATTTGTTCTGCCAGAATTTATGTTTTTGCCTGCTGTCCTCATTTGGACAAGCCTTCCATCTTCTAAATGAGCTTTTCTTGCTCTTGATCACTTCCCGAACAGCTCCTGTAAGCCACATTGGAGTCCTCTTGGACCTGGCAGTGCCCTTTTTCCTTTTGGGTATGCATTCCAATTGGGCCTCTGTTATTGTTTTTGTAAACAGCCTCCATGCCACTTGGAGTGTTTGGACTCTCTCAATTTTCCCTTTCAGTTTCTTTTTTACTAGTTTCCTCATCTTTGGGAAATTTCCTTTTTGAAAATTTAAGGTCTCTGTGTTAGATTTTATCAGTGACTTGCGGTCTATGATCAAGTTAAACATAATTGAGTTGTGGTCACTGTTCCCTATTGGATCAGTCACATTAACATCTTGCACCAGATCCTGAGTATTACTCAGGATCAAGTCAAGGATTCTTGTACCTCTAGTTGGGTCTTCAACCATCTGTCCCAGGGAACAATCATTGAGCATATCTAGGAACTTTATCTCTTTATCATGTGCTGAATAACAGTTCACCCAGTCTATGTGAGGGTAATTGAAGTCCCCCATTATAACCAGGCTTCCCTTCCTGGATGCCTCCTTTACAACATTCTCCAACTGCCAGTCTCCCTCAAGAGTTTGGGTCAGAGGCCGATAGTATATGCCTACTGTTAGACCATCCTTGTGGCCTGGTACTCTTACCCACAGAGCTTCTAATAGTGACTCTAAATCACCTAGATATTCCAATTCATAAGATTTTATCACTTCTTTGACATACAAGGCTACACCACCTCCTGTTTGCCCCTTCCTATCCTTCCTGTACAGTTTGTAGCCTGGGATAACTGTATCCCATTGGTTATCATCCGTCCACCAGGTTTCAGTGATACCAATAATATCAATATTCTTATCTATTGCTAAGTATTCCAGCTCCCCTATTTTGTTCCGGAGGCTTCTGGCATTTGTATACAAGCATTTATATATGCATTTCTGACACAGTCTTTTGTGTCCAGTTGCATTGTTAGACTGCCTCTTGCATCCTTCTGCTAGAATGCTAGTGACTAGCTCCTCACTCTGCTCAGTAATTTTTGCATCCTCCTCACTACTCAAGTACACACTTTCCCGAACCAGATGCTGCCCAGCTCCTGTCGGCTTTCCCCCAGTTATCAGTTTAAAAGCTGCTCTGCAGCCTTTTTGATGTTGAGTGCCAGCAATCTGGTCCCATCATGGTTTAAATGCAACCCATCCCTCCTGAACAGATTTGGCTTGTCCCAAAATGTTCTCCAGTTCCTTACAAATCTGAAGCCCTCCTCTCGACACCACCGCCTCATCCACGCATTGAGGCTTCTGAGCTCTGCCTGCCTGGTAGGTCCTGCGCGAGGGACAGGCAGCACTTCTGAAAATGCTACCTGTACATATACAGTACTTTTTGGAAGATCAAGTATAAATAAAATGGGGAAGAATCAAAACAATTTTAATGCACAAATCTGATTCCAGTGAGCCATCTGTTTTCATATAAAACCTACATTCCATCTGCAGATGTGTCTTTCACTTAACAACAACTCACAGCAAACTCTGTTTGGTAAGTGCCTTCCATTGCCTTCAAACCATAGCTGCCTTGGGGCTCCCTTAGGGCCTGAATTCTCTACTACTTGGGTTTCACAAAAAAAGCTTCCAAGAAGAATAGCTGTCCCAAACCCAACAGATGCCACTAGAGCAGACTCCAGAAGTCATATCGCACCAATCTGGGTTCTCTTCAATATAAATGAATGTCACTGGTTCATTTTGAAAACAAAAGGTCCCTTGGACTCTATGTGGTTGCCTGCTGTCTTGGTTTGACAATCTATCACAAGGCCCGTTAAGGCACAACACAAACAAGCTGCTTTACAAACAAGCTGCTTTACAAACAACCCTATGAATAAATGATCCATGCTTTTTTATTCTAAGTGGATAAGGCCTGGCTTGGATGGTCTGTTTTAAGCCTGGGTTCATGTAAAATGTAGAGAGACTCAGGTATTCCAAGCAAGTAGCTGGGAAGCTGGCTCTCCTATAGTTCTTTTTTTTACTTTATCATTTACCACTTCGGGTATCAAGGGAGAAGTTGCTCTTAATGCTCCTAAAGAATGACAGCTAAATCTTGTGTGAAATACAGGGGGGGAGGGGTTATAAGTCTTAAGTCTGTGTAAGATCTGCCAAACAATCTCATTCCAGCCGTCACAATAAGAAGAGTAAGTACACACTACAGATCATGGCTGGCCCTATCATGAGGCTGAATGAACCAATTGCCTTAGGTTGCTAGATGGCCATTCTGCTTTGTGTGTGGCCAGGAGAGAGGAATACATGTTTGTTCATTCCAAGAACCTACCCTCTAAATCTCTAGGTTAACCTCTTTCTCCCAGATAAGGAGAAATTTGCTGTTTCATCACCAATGTTGCAGTAAGAGTCAACTGCCAGTCTACCAGCTTCTTGATGTAAAAAGAGGAAGAGACACTACACCCACCACCCTGCAGAGCAGGAGTTCCCAACCTTTTTATGCCATGGGCCTGACCATGCCTCCTGGACAGCTGAGTAGGCTTGACCATGCCCCCAGAAGCAGAAGTGGGCATGTTTATGACAGCCGCAGCCACATTTGCACATGTATGGACACATTTTATGGCTGATGTAAACATGTTTACTTCCATTTCCAGGAGTGGTGAGGGTGGCAGTGGGCCACATGAAATAGTGCTGTGGGACAGGTTTGGCCCACAGGCCATAGGTTGGGAATCCCTGCTCCGGAGTCTACCAAGATTCATGCCCACCATGTCAATTATAATGTCAAACCATCTCATCCTCTGCCACCCCCTTCTTCTTTTGCCTTCAAACTTTCCTAGCATCAGGGCTTTCTCCAGTGAGTGCTCTCTTCTCATTTGGTGGCCAAAGTATTTGAGCTTCACCTTCACCAGGTGCAATTCAAGGTGCTGGTTTTGACCTTTAAAGCCCTATATAGTACTGGGCCAAGATACCTAAGAGACCACATCACCCTAAGGACATCTGTCCATCTAACCAGAGTGGCCCAGAAGGGCTCTCTAATTGTTCCATCAGCCAGAGGGGCTTGCCTCTCTGGCACAAGAAGGAGGGCCTTCTCCATGTCTGCTCCTGCCCTCTGGAACCTCCTGCCAACAGTTATGTCTCCAGATGGAATTTCTGCCCTTCAGAAAATAACTCAAAACCTGGCTAGTGGGCCAAGTATGGAGTGCAGGTGGAAGGATAACCTCCATTTGGTGGTTGGTATAGAGAATAACTCCTTCCCCCATGGCCCCTGCCCCCTTTTTTAGGAGGGGGTAGTTTTAATTATGTTTTATCTGTGATTGTGAACTGCCCTGAGTCGGCCTAGGCCGAGTGGGCGGTGTAGAAATCAAACAATTAAATTAAATTTATTATCTGTCCTTCCAAGGAGTAGTCAGGATTTGATTTCCTTTATGATTGACTGACTGATTGACTGTTTTGCTTGCAGTCCAAGGGACTCTCAAAAGTCTTCTCCAGTACTACAGTTCAAAGGGATCTATTCTTCTGCTCTCAGCCTTCCTTGTGGTCCAGCTCTCACAGCCATGCATTAGTACTGGGAAGACCATTACTTTAATAAGGTGGACTTCTGTCAGCAGGGTGATGCCTCTTCTTTTTATTATGCTGCCTAGGTTTGCCATAGCTTGCCTCCCAAGGAGTAAGCAACTTTTTATTTCATGTCTGCAGTGATCTTAGATCCTCAAAAGGTAAAGTCTGTCATTGCTTTCATTTCTTCCACTTCTATTTGCCAGGGAGTGATGGGGTCAGATGCCATGATCTAGGTTATTTTGATGTTGAGTTTCAAGCCAACTTTTGCACACTCTCTCTTTTTTTACCCTCATCAAGAGGGTCTTTAGATCTTCTTCACATTCTGCCATTAGGGTGGTGTCATCTACACATCTTAGCTTGTTGATATTCTTTCCTGGCAATCCAGCCCCACATTACACATGATGTACTCTGCATATAACTTAAGCATGCAGGGTGACAATATACAGTCTTGGCATACCTTTTTTCCTACTCTAAACAAAACAGTTGTTCCATTTATTAGCTAGAGGGAAAAACTTGCACATGAAAGCATTTTTCTTCACAATCTATCTCCTAAAATAGCCTCAGAACAACCATGAAATTAAACAGTGTGGAATGCTGAGTACAACTGAACTGCTTATAAAAAAATGGAAGTGTTCTTGAATGCAGGTAAATTTTCCTGTTTAACCCCCCCCCCCCAAACCAGCATCTTCAAAGCTCTCAACTGCTAAAATCCAAGTAAATACTCGGGAGCCAGATTTGTCTGTCATGAAAGCCTAGCACTTTTATTAACTGCCTGAACTCCCAAGTCAGTCTGATTCTGCTCAGACGTCTGGAAACATCTAGTTCATGCTCTGCATGCCCAGATATTTAATAGAGACATTGGATCTCTGCCAGAATTCTTGATCCAACCTTAGCATATACCATGCTTTCCAAAATAAGCTAACTAGTTTTCTTTCTGGCTTTTGTCAAAACAGATCTGAAACATGAAGAAACCTTTTCCTAAGCTTTTGAGCTCTTCTCAGGAAGGAGATAAGCACATGTTTACCTTTTCTCATCTTTGGTACTTCTACTGTCACTTTATTATAAAGAGAACCAAGGCACTCATGGTTTCAGCTGAAATGATGGTCAGGTGTTTGCTTAAACAAAAGAATATGGTATGACATCCTGGATGTTTCTTTATGGGATGGGCTCCTATCACACCAAGACTCAAGAGTCATTCTATGTGACCTGATATGGTATCATGAACCAGCTATACATTGCATATATAGTAATTAGATTACTCTATGATGTAGAGTAGGGGTGGCCAACCTTTGTGTTCCAAGGGTTGTTTACCCTCAGTTCCCAGAAGCCCTGCTCAACAGGTGTGCTGATTTGGGCTTCTGGTAATTGAAGTCCAAGAACACTTGGAACACTGTTGGCCACCCCAGATGTAGAGGCATGTGCAACTCAATTCTTTTGAGTGTGGATGGGGGGGGGGGGAGAGGTAAATCCATTTTGTCATTGTGGCTTAAACCTGGTATATTTGCATAGGACTGCAGTGTTACATCACAGTCTTGCAGATGTCTATTTAAAAGTATGCCCTATTAAATTTAACTAGGCTTGCTTCCTTGATTGCAGTTCTTTGTTCCTCTTTTCCATCCTACTTAGCATCATACAGCCCCTGTTAGGCACAGACATAAAACTGTTTCTGGATTGTCATGGTGCCTTATGTAGAACCAAAATCTGGAACAAGGCAATGAGGGGCAAAACCAGGGGCATGCTGGCTATGCTAAAAGGGTCTTGGACAGGGAGGGAGGGGTGGTACCTATGGGGGTACTGCATGACATCATGGATTGAGCGGCCATCTTGGGTCCCAGCTCCTGCCAACCTAGCAGTTCGAAAGCAAGAAACTGCAAGTTGATAAATAGGGACCACTTCAGTGGGAAGGTAAACAGCATTCTGTGCACTCTTGTGTCTAGTCATGCCTGCCACATGACCACAGAAATGTCTGCAGAAGCAGACAGTGCTAGCTCTTCGGCTTTGCAGCAGAGATGAGCACTGAACCCTAGAGTCAGATATGACTGGCTATCAAGCAAGGCAAACCTTTACCTTTCCTAGATGGTGAGAACCAGATCTTATTCATTTACCAGAACAGTTGTTGCTTTTACAAGACAGCATTTGACTTCCATCTCTGCAGCTCCAGTTTGAGTGATCACACTGCCCAAGTAAGTAAACCTCTCCACTTCCTTTAACTGCTGTGTCCCGAGTATGCTTTCTTATACTGTATCCTGGTTGTGGAGTTCACATGCATATCCTTCAATTTCTCAGCATTTATCCTAAGGCCAATTTTCTTTGCTTTCTGCCCAGGGCACTTGTCACCTGTTGTAGTTTTAGCTCATCTTCCTCAAGTAAAGAGAGCTGATAACTGAACAGTGAAAGAAATGTTGGCTTTGTGCCTCACTAAGCAAGTGCCAAAAGCATATTGCCACCAGCTTTCAATACAAGTTGATTTTTGGAAGGTTTCTTGGCAATGAATTGAGCACTTGGCTTGTCTGAGTTTCTGGATTTCAGATGATTACCTTTCTAATCCTAAAATGATAAGATACTAAAAGTCTATCCAGTTTAGTATATGTTTCTGTGGCCTTTCAAAACTAACTAAAGCCTAATTCTCCACTTATTCTTGTGGAGAGTGAAACAGTAACAAGGGAGTTTGGAATGTTTCTTGATCAATAATTCCATTAGATATATGGAACGGGGACATGAAAGGAGCCTCATAAGGGCTGTAAAGATAAAGGAAAGGAGAGCTGTAAAGATAAAGAAATGTTTAATATCTGGTCATCATGATGCAAAGAATCATTATAAATGATGGTAATGAGGATGGAAATGAGTAGGAGGTAGAAAAAGAAGATCCACATTTGCAGCATTATTACCCTGGAGACCATTCAGATTTATGATTAGTTACTTCCTTATATGACATCTTACAATCTACCACCCAGATTTACACAGCAGAATAATTTGCATAAAGAGGAGAATGTTAAATGTCATCTTGTTGTAACATAAAAACCAATTAAAAATCTTGAGACACCTTAAAGTCTAACTGGCATAAAACTTTGGAATGCAGGTGAAGACGCATGCAAAGAAATAGCTATGGTGTTTAAAAATATTTATGCTGAATAAGGTTTATTTGTCTCTAAGGTGCCACAAGAGTCTTTATCTCTTATGTTAATGCAATTGTCATGGCTAACAATTCTGTATTTAAATTCATGCTCACTCCACTATCTTTATCACAGCCATACCCTTATGGAGAGTGTATGTAGCCTCTCCTACTGCACTTCATCCATTTGTGGGAGTTGGCTGTGCTTCCATCAAATTTCAAGTGTTATTTAAACTGCAATTCTGAAGGGTGTGGTATTCTTTATGGTGATTTAACCTCTCTAAGAACTTTGGCCAGGCTTTAGCTTGGAAGAGAAAATGGCCAGACAGTAATAAATCAGGAATGGAAGAGCCATCTGTGGCAAACTCAATAATATATGATTTCAAAACCGAATAATTAGGATGATTCTTCAATAAACGTAAAAAGATCATGATAAGGGTTCTCAGTTATTTTGCTCTTTTGAATACACTTCCCTAGCACAAAATATAAAGAAGATTATTATGAGACATGGGGACTTTTTAAGTGATATTCCAGGATGTGAAAGTAGACCTCTGGTAGGTTTTAGACACACTGCTTCCTTTAACAACCTTCTAACTAAGATGGACCTTATTCCTTCTAGGTCCCGCCCACCCAGGATTGCTTCAGGACATTTCAAATGCTGGACTTGCTCTTCATGCTGGTTAACTCAAGACACTAAAAGCATTGAATTTCCTGAGCTAGATTACATTCACACACTTAGAGATTTCTCCACCTGTGGGACTCGTAATGTGGTGTATATGATCACATGTCCCTGCAAAAAACATTATAATAAACATTATATTGGTGTTACCACTAGAGCAATCCGTACTCGGATCTCAGAACATTGCTCGTGGTTGCAGGGTCAGGTAGAAGGTGTCCCTCTAGTTTCACATTTTTAAGCAAACAGCATACAGAAGACCAATTGCAATTCGTCATTTTGGAAGTCTTTAAGCCAGTAAGTTTTGAGAGGATTTATGTCAATAAGCGACTGGGAAGCGGAAGGTCAGCAGTTCGATTCCCGAGTACTGCAGGACGGAAATGAGCTCCCGTCTTCGTCCCAGCTCCTGCCAACCTAGCAGTTCGAAAGCAAGAAATTGCAAGTAGATAAATAGGGACCACTTCGGTGGGAAGGTAACAGCGTTCCGTGTGCTCCGGTGTCTAGTCATGCCTGCCACATGACCACGGAAACGTCTGCAGAAGCAGACAACGCGGGCTCTTCGGCTTAGAAACAGAGATGAGCACTGCACCCTAGAGTCGGATACGACTGGCTTTCGAGCAAGGGAAACCTTTACCTTTACCTATGGTTCGTAGTACTTGACAGCATAGCCTTCACATTTTAGACTTGCACATTCTTCATCAAAAACACCCCAAATACTAGCTCGTAATGACATTGCAAAATTGTTAACTTGGGATGTGCTGGCAGTTGCAACTTTGTATATCATTGAAAGTAAATATCTGGGGACATTTTTGCAGCTGATGAAAAAGTCCAAGATTTCAATGTTGCTGGAATATGGAGACAGTCCTTATCCTCACCACTATGAATCAAAAAGTGCCAACGAATAGCTTGCTTACTGAATGCAGAATGCTGAATGTTAGCAGTTAGAAAGGACAAACAGAAGCTTACATCTGCTCCCAGCTAGTCTCAGATGGGGGAGTGATATTTCCACCCCCATTGTGGAAGAGGTGACGTCTCGTCACCTGCAATGTTGAAACAACTAAAAAAGGGCTCGGCATGCCACACAGCTTTAAAGCACAGGCACTCACTCACCTGAGGCAACCCTTTTCATTGGAGATCACACCCATCCACCCACCTTACAGTCAGGAATGCTATTGGGTTGCCATTTCAGGCTGGATAGGAATTTTGGGGATCAGAGCCATTTTGGCATTCAGAGCTGATCTGTTTCTCACCTATCCCATTCCTGTACTGCGGGGCGCTTTGGCTTTGCCAGGCAGAAAATTAGGACAGGTCATGTAGGCAGGTAGTGCTGGTTGGGGGAGGCAGTGGTGATTCCCTCAGGGCATCTTTGATGAGGCAGAAGTGACATCACTCACTGGATTCCTATGGAGCCGCCCTGGTGCGGCTAACACCATTTGGCAGGCATATGGCATGGCCAAGATCCACTCAGCAGAGGGAAAGTGGAAACAGCCACATGCATGCCCCCCTGGTAAGCTGGCCCACGTAGCTAGCTGGTGCAGAGCTGAGTATGGGCATGGGTCTCGCCCGTCCAGTGCAGGGAAGGAGAGACCAGCTTCCCTTGCCCTGGCACCAGGTTATGCACTTCCTACCCCTACCCTAGGTCCCTTATTTCAACAATTCAATAAACATGGCCCAAGCCTTCCAACCACTGCTCTTTGTGTCTTTTTTCCTTGTTTCACGCTGGGGATGGAAACATGGGCGTGAGATTGGAATTGGGAGTCTGGGAGTCTGAATGAAAGTATTCCACACTGTAACATTTTCATTGCATGACTGCCTCCCCTGGTTCTTCATACTGTATTTATGGGGAGGAAATGCTTCTGGTCTGGGCCTCTATGCCAATTCCCTCCCACCCATGACAGCTACCTCCCCCTCCCCCCCCCCCCACATGAAATGCACATACAAAAATATTAGGGGGGATGTTTTGTTTCATAGAAATATTGCTTCAGGATCCCTAACAAAACATAATTAGAGTGATTCATTTCATCTAACTATACATGGAATTTTCCCAGAAGGGTTTCAAGCATATCTCTGCAGTGATGCCAAGACTACTATTGGTTATATTAGAAGCAGCTCAAATGAATTCCTAGTCCCTTTAACATTTTTCCCTTCTAATTCCTCATGCATATTTCTCACCTTTTTACAAACAAAACATAGGGAAGAATGAAGTGACACATTTATAACTGGGTTTTGGTTCTCAGGATGGAGGCTGTTTGCCTAAGAGAATCATTTACAAACATATTGGTAATATTAGGTTTTACCTCAGGGCATGTATGTTTACTGTCTTTATCCATCCCTATAAACAAAAAGACACCAATCCCAGAGCTATTCTCAAAATATTTATCAATGTGGTCAATCCCTAAATCTAGTGGCACACTGCAAGAAAGCAAATCAAATGATGACAGATATTTTATGCAAAATTCAGAATATTACATAGGAGTAGAGAAACATGGAGTCCTCATACTGGTTCAGTCCTTCTTGAGTGACAGTATACTCTCTTGCTCTTGTTCTGGATATATCCAGAATGCTTATTTAGCATATTTTTCCATAGTTCAACATAGAAATGGAGGACATAAATGGAGATTGTATAAAAAAGATTGCAATATGTATTCTTACAGTTTCTGTACAGAATCTATCTCTTTGCAATAAGACAGAGCTCATCAAATTTTACAATATGTTTCAAGATCTCTAATTTACAAGACAAAACATTTTTGAATCAGGCAGATTGAAAGCAGAAAACATAACTGCTAATCCAATGATAAGGTTGACAATATAGCATCAACTACATACAGTGGTACCTCAATTAAAGAGCATAATGCATTCCACGGGATTACTCTTTTTTTTTTTTTTTTAATTTTTTTATTGAGTTTTTAATAGACATACAGAAAACGAAAGGAAAAAAAAAACATTAACAATACATTAACGATACAATACACTAACAAATTCTTAATATCATGTTAACAAACATTACTATATGCTAGCACATAACAATATCTATACTCATTAACTGCTATTTAACCACCAAATATTAAAAACCATTATTTCAATATCCAAAATGATAAAAAAAAAAAACTTTCTGTACTAGCACTAATCTTTTTTAACAAATAATAATCACCCAGTGTATATATACAATGCCCGGAGAGTTTATTTTTTACTCAGTTCCAGAAGCTTCTTTGTGATGGTACTGGTCCTGAACTATCGCTTGCCATAATAGAGTGATCCACAAACGGTTTCCATATATTCCAAAATCTGTTCTCTTTTAAATTATCTCTTTTGACTTTAATCTCCCAGGTCAATTTATCATTCAGTGCTAAACTCCACATTTCTTTATACCATACTCCAATCTGTATATCTATATCGTTTTTCCAATTTTTTGCTATACATTGTCTACCTGTTGTCAATATAATTTCCAATAGTTCTTTTTCCTCTTTATTTAAACCCAAACCTTCCACATTCGTTAAAAGAATGGTACCCGACACCAACTTAACACTTTTACCCAATATTTCATCACACTCATTTTCTATTCTTGCCCAAAAATCCCTTATTTTTTTGCAACTCCACCACATATGTTCATATGTTCCGTCATATTCTTTACATCTCCAACATAACTTATCTCTTTTGTTATCCATCTGGTAAAGTCTTAATGGTGTCAGGTACCATTGCCACAACATTTTGAAATTATGTTCTTTAATTCTTACAGACATTGTTCTCATAATTCTCTTTTTCCATTTGTTTTTCCATTCAATCTCCCCAATTTTTATATTCAAGTTTTGTTCCCACTTCCGTTTCAAGTCCTCCTGTGGATCTGCACCTCTATTCAATATATTATAGAGCTTGCTTACAAGACCTTTAGTACTGCTTTCCCCTTTTCTAATCTTCCTTACCAATTCCTCAAATTCTGTATGTACTCTATCTATCCCTATTTCTTTTTTATATTTTTTATTCCAATTATCCACCTTTAACTTCTGAAACCAGTTCAAATTTAAAATCTCAAACATTTTTTTCCGCTCGTCATCAACTTCACATGCTTTTAACCAATCCTTCAATAACAACCTCCCATTTTTATCCAATATTTCCATTTTTTCTTTATCTAATTTTATTGGGAAACACCTCATATCAGTCAATTCCAAAATTGGAGAGAGATTCGGAACCATGTCTTTTTTTACCTTCTTCCATACCTCCATGAGACCTTTCATCATAGTATTGTTTGACCTTTTCACCTTATCCTTCATTCCCAAGAAAATCAACTTTCCAATATTTCTGTACTCTTTCATTTCCAATTGTTCCCAAATCACCTTTTCTCTTGCCAAGATCTTCACAACATTCCTGACTTGAAATGCTCGATAATATACTAGCAAATTAGGCATACCCAGACCCCCTTTTTTCTGAGACATATACCATAGTTTCTTTGGAAGCCTAGATTTTTTTCCTCCATTACAAAACCCATTAAACATTTTTTGAAACTCATTAATTTCTTTCTCTTTTAAATGGATCGCTAGTGTATCAAATAAAAAATTAATCTTTGGTAACAATATCATCTTACACATAGCAATCCTACCGAACCATGACAGCTTTAACTTCTGGAGTTCTTGTATTTTATTCTTAAATTCAATTCTTAAGCTGTCATAGTTCAATCGTTTAAGATCTTCTAATTTATTTGAAATAATTATCCCTAAATACTTCAGCTTCTCTTTAACTTGTATATTAAGTGTCGACACCATCCTACCCATCTCGCTCACTTTCAAATTACACAACATCAATTCAGACTTGTCCCAATTTATCTTTAATCCAGTTATAGCTTGAAATATTTGTAAATGATCTTTAATCCTATCCATTACCTGTTCCGGGTGCTTCACCATAAGCAATGTATCGTCTGCATACATACTCACTTTATTACCCATAATCCCTTCTATATTTGAGTCTTCCCTTATACTTTTAGCTAAAATCTCCATTGCCATTATGAACAAGATAGGGGATAAAGGACAACCCTGCCTAGTGCCCGCCTCTAGCTTTACCAGGTCCGTTAGCTCCTCATTCACTCTAACCTTAGCGTTTCCTTTTTGATATAGTAAATCTATAACCCTATTAAATTTATCCCCAAACCCATATTTTCTAACTATTTCCTTAATTGAAGACCACTGCAGTGAATCGAATGCCTTAAAAATATCCAATGATAGTAATCCCACTTTTTCCTTTGTTTGATTGACATTGTCTATTAAATCTAATACCCTTCTAGTCAAATCCGCCATGTGTCGTCCTTTTAAAAACCCAACTTGATCAACCTCTATATATTCCCCCATAAAACTATTTAAACGATTAGCCAATATTGCTGTGAAGATCTTCGCATCTTGGTTTATAAGCGAGATTGGTCTGTACGAATCCACTCTTTCCAAGTTCTTTCCAGGTTTTGGCAAAAGAACAATTGTGGTGTTATACCATGAGGTCGGAATTGATCCTCCATCCAATATATAATTGTATAATTTCACCAATTTCGGAACCACTACCTCTTTGAATTCTTTATAGAACTCTGTTGATAGTCCATCATCCCCCGGGGCTTTCCCTATCTTCAATCCACTTATTACCCCCCTAACCTCTTTATCAGTTATTTTTTCCTCCATTTTCTCCCTATGCTCTTGTTTTATCCCATTTCCTAACTGCCTCTCCAATATCTTCTTAAGTTTTTCTTTATCTATTTCTTTTTTTGCATATAGCTCCTGGTAAAATTCTCTAACTATTTTACATTTATCGCTATTCTTATTGCACCTTAAACCTTGCCTATCCACTAACACCCCAATTTCTCTCTTTTCCCTTTTAACCTTAGCTGCCCTTGCTAATAATTTTGAGTTCTTATTACTAAATTCAAAATATTCCCTATTTAAATAAATCAAATCTCGTTTAACTTTGTCTATATCTTTACCCATTACTTCTGCCTTAAGTCCTTGTAGTTTCAAAAAAATTTTTTTATCCTTACTATTTGCGTGTTCTACCTGTAATTGTTTTATTTCCCTTTCTTTTTCTGTGTACTCTGCTTTATTCTTTTTATATTTAAAGCTTGCCAATTTTATGCTTTCACCCCTAAATACCGACTTCATGGTATCCCACACAACATTAAAATTAACCTCATTATTATCGTTCCATTGCCAACTTTCTTTCCAACTTTCCATAATTAGCTCTTTACTTTTCTGATCTTTAAACAAATTAGGATCGTACCTCCAATTTCTAACTCTTTGAGTATTTTTTTGTACTTTCAATTCCAAATATACTTTAGCATGATCCGATTCCTTGATAATCCCAATTTCCGTGCCTTCTATATCCCCAATTAGGTTTTCCGAAAGAAAAACATAGTCTATTCTCGAATAGGTCCCATGCACGTGAGAAAAAAATGAATATGCTCTTTCTAAACCTTTAAACTCTCTCCATGAGTCCTTCAAACCCGTAACTTTCATCCAATTATCCATCACCTTCCCTTTCACACCAATTCCACTTCTAGCTATATTTGTACAATCTAATCCTGACCTGATCAAATTAAAATCTCCAGCCACAATAGTTTTAGCAACATTTTCCAACTCCACTATTTTCCGAATTTTTTCAAGAAACACTGTTTGGTGGTCATTCGGAGCATAAATATTTACCAACAAGATTTCCTCATCCTCCAATTTTCCTCTTAACAACAAGTACCTACCCTCCTGATCAGCAATCTTTTTTGTGATTTCAAATCCTAACTTTCTAGAAATCATAGTTGCCACCCCTCTTGCTTTGGATGTTCCAAACGCCATCTCATAGTGTTGCATCCAACCTAAAAAAAGTTTATTCGTATCTTTTGACTTCTGATGTGTCTCCTGTAAAAACAAAATATCTGGTCTATCTTTTTTCAACGCCAATTGCAACCTCCGTCTCTTGAGAACAGAACCTGTACCTTTCACATTCCATGATATTATTTTAATACTTCCCATATCCAATTTCTTCTTCTAACTTTAAACTCTCCATCGGGCGTGCCACCAACAACCCTACCACCATACCACTACATATAACACACATTTTCACTCTCCCCACCTTCCAACGAAAAGTCGCCTCTGTCAACCAAAGAGGGGAGAGGGGGGACCTGCAAGACGCGCCCTACTGCCGGCGCTATGCGCTATTTGCCCATTCTACCTCTATTAAGTACTTAAGCTTGCTACTATCCAGATCTCATTGTTCCTTGCCTATCTCCTCTTCCACCATAATAAAAGACAGCTCCTCCTCCTCCTCCCCTCGCTGAGGTGTTCCACCTGTTGCCCCGCCAGCTTCCTCCCTCCTTTGTTCCCTTCCCAAAGCTCCAGAATCCATCATTTCCTTCTTAAGATTTTTCCATTCTTCTGAATCTGCTTGTACCAATCCCAACACACTCAAGTATTCCAATGGGTTAGTGCCTTCATCAATAACTTGCATTCTTTTTTCATAAAAGAAGCGCAATTGTTGTGGAAATCTCCAATTATACCTTATATTTTTACTCCTCAACAATTTAGTAACAGGCCTCATCTTATACCTCCAAGTTCTTTCTTTTAGTGAAATATCATTATAGACTTCAACCTCTGAACCATCAAATTTCAACGCATCAGAACCTGCTCTTTTCAGGTGAGCCATTACTTTTAGTTTATCTGCCCAGTTTGCAAATTTAACCAGCACATTTCTTTGTGCCATTCTCCCTCTTCTTGGACCCACCCGGAACACACTTCCTAAATCCTCCTGAACAAATTCCTTCCCCATTTTTAGACCATTTAACCATTGAACCACCCTCTCTCTTAACAAATCCGGAGTCCGTTCCGGTACCAGACGGATCAGAATATTCTGCTTTCTCATCAAATCTTCCACAGCATCAATCCTCATTTCTTGTTCCAACATTTTTAGCTTACAGTCCCGCACCACCTCCTGGGTCCCTTTTACTTCACTCTTTACAGTATCCACCTCAATTTGAACCACTTTCAGCATTCCCGCAAATTTGCTCAAATTTAAATCCATTTTTTTGGTATAATCATTCAATGTTGACATCATCTTTTCTTGCCCTTTAATTATTTCACTTCTATCTTTCACCCTTAAAGCCTCACTTTTCTCAAATTTTTGCATCAATTTGCCCATTTCCACCATAAGTTGCGTCTGGTCCATTGGTACTGCAGATATAGCTGATGGTTGAGCAGATGGTTGAGCAGATTCACCCACTGTTGTTTTTCCAGTCGTTTTAGACTTTACAACTTGCTCTTCCTCCTTCGCTTTTCCTCTTGTAGCTTTTTCCATGATAATCCACTGTATTTAAAACCCAATGTTGCAGATCGCTGTAACAATTTGTCAATATAGTAAGGCTTACAACACTGCAGTCATTGATTCCACAGTTACAGCAGGAAAGTTCTTATGCCAACAGAAGGTACCAAAATACTGTAATCCACAACGATAAAACTAAAGGAAACAACTCTCCAAACAGGCAGATTAAAAAAATAAAAGAAAAAAAAATTGTTGACCACAACAGATCCTTTCCCCCAAAGCCAGCGGACCAAACAAACGTCTTCCAGCCACAGAAAAAAGAAGGCTTCAGAGAAACAGTTAGCCCAGTTGTTGAGGGGGGGGGCTCAGGAGGAAAAGAAAAATCCAGCTTCTGAGGATTTGGGGTGATGAGCAAGATGTTCCTCAATCCACACGGTAAAGAAACCAGCAATCAAAGCCATACATTCCTTCCTTTGAGATGGGTATTTATAGCATCATTCTTCAGCGAGTGCCTTAACTTTTAAGTGAGAAGAGGCCCCCCCTCTTCCCCCTCTTCCTGTAAGGAGCAAGCAGCTTAAGCAAAAGAAAAGAGAAAAAAAAAACTCCCACAGTTTCTCCAATATTCCAGCCCGGAGATGAGAGAGAGAAAAAAAAAACAAAAATTAATCCACCTTTGTTGATATCAAAACGTGGCGCGGTCCTCTAGAGTATAGAAAAAAATCGCAACTCTTGCACAGTCACTTTCGTTTTCCCAGACCGTCGCCATTTCAAGCCTCCAGCTTTTCCATTTCAAAGACTCAGCTCTCCTTTTTTTTTTTTCTTTAAAAGAAAAATCCCAACTAATTTTATAGCTTGCAACTGAGAATGTAGCTCCCCACAGGCACTTACATGCAAATTACTTCGCACTCAGGCTCCTCTTGCCCCTTTCAAAACCGATTCCAAACGCCTTCTCCACAATCCTGCTGATCCCGTTCCACAGCTCCAGCAGAAAAGCCACGACTGCCGCCGTAGCTTCCACCGCCAGAGAGTCACTCGAACTTCGATCAGCCAGCCCCAAAAGCTCACCAAACTTTCCACGGAGACAGGCAAGGATCTTATCTTTAGGCTTTGCCACTTTAAATTTTTTCTGTTCTGCTCCTTTCCATTGTTTACCACTTTGTTAAGCGCGAGCGTCCGAAACTAGATGTTACACAGCGGCCATCTTAGCCAGCCCCCCGGGATTACTCTTTAAGCGAGTTTGTTCTTTAAATGAAACACCATTGTAAATGACCAATTGTGACTTCTGGAGTGAATTATGAACCCCGATTTAGTTGTTAAGTGAGTTTTTGGTTGGTTTTATTTGTTAAGCAAGGTGACCATTCAGAGAAAATTCTGCTCTTCAAGCAAGTTAGTCTCTAAGTGAGGCACTCTTTAAGCGAGGTTTTACTGTACATGGGTTATCTGCATGTTATCAAATCTCAGTTTAGCCAACCTACTTTTCCTGCAACACATAAAGGTTAGTCTCAAATCTTACCCGACATACAGATTGCCCTTGTAGAATACACTCTCAGCCATTAGATCCTATCAGACAGAATGGGGAAGATCTCAGGTTATGAGATCTTCTTGGCAGCGTTGTCATCATTGTTTGAACCATATATGTGCCCAAGTAATCTTATGACATAAAGCAAGAGCTCTGGCTCCCACCAGTTTATGGAGTGATATTTGTCAAGATGTGGTGCTCTTGGAACATGAACAGGACAGTTGATCCAAAATCAAAGGTGTGTGTATGCTCTAGGGTTGGTTAATGGTAAGGAAGTATGTTTTGCCTGAGTGTTTCCCTATACAGTATATTGATTCATATACTTCCATTCTTCTACTTTTGATTTGATATAGATTTGGAATTGACCCCTCAGACCTAAATAATTAAAGGTAAAATATCTCAAGAAGCAATTCCTTCCCAAAGAACTCTGGATTTTCAAGTGGTACCTTCCTTGCCAGGAATGAGAGTTATACGTATTGTCTTTGTATAAAAAAGCTCTCTATTACAGAGGCTACATTGGTAGTTCATTGTTACTGAATAAGCTTTTAAAAGCTGTTATTCTGATGGGTATTTGGTGTTAGTTCATTGCTTATGCTGAGCATCTCACTTTAGTGATTCCTGAGTGTGCCTATTTTTAAATGACTTTTCTTTAATGTAATGGATTAACCTCAATGCTCTATAAGAGATCTATTAAAACTGAATAATTTTAAGACAACATCCACTGGGTGTGGAAGCTAATCTATTTTACTCCATGATACCAATACATTGCCCCAGCCCAGCTAGTTTGTGGGATACATGTAGAAACTCATCCTACATGCCACCATGATCTTGATGACATAATCTGGTCCATGACATGGCTAGTAGCTTTTTGAACCCTATTGATTTTCAAGAGTTCAGGGCTTTTGTGCATACAGTATTCTGAAGGAGGTCTTAAGGCACAAAGACACTCACAAATCATCTGAGGATGTTTTGGGTGAAGAAGGATAAATAGCCAAACAAATAAAAATTTGATGTATCACACTAAATCCTGTCAGTTCCCAGTCTGAATTTTTTTGATGTGGAGAGTTGACCAGATTGACTGAATAGCAAAATACAAAGATCTTGATTGATTTCTCTGTTGTGGCACTTGCTAATTCAGTATAGGTATTACTTGCCTACACACATTGGAGACGTCGTGCTTTGTGAAAATGGGGAAGATTATTGATGCTTGAAGAGAAGTAGAATATAGGGAATTCTTTTTTTGCTTTAATCACCCTGTTGCTTTTGTGCTGGTGCAGCCCAGTAAATTATGTATGTATTGTTTCACAGCATGGCACTAGATAGTGTATTATATTGATGGATCACTTTGAATGCATTCATGTCAAAGATACTGTCCATGTTTTATATCTGGTCTTTGTCAAAATGCCTGTTATGTTTGAAAATCTCACACAACTCTGTTAAAACAGAATATATGATGAAAATCAATTTGAACTGCAATGAATTGTAGCACTGCAGCTGGGACTTTCCTAGTGGTATTCTTGCTAATAAAAGTGGGACACCCCCCACCCCCATGACTAGGATGTAACTAGGAGAGATGTATTTCTCAAGGTAGAGATATGTATGAATCATACATCCCTCTCACTCTCAGAGAGAAAAGAAGGGAGAGAATCATTCTTTTCTCCTTGCAATGGGATTTCAAGATAGGTTGGCTCATTGTTTCCCCCCCTGTGAAACTTAATGAGAAATCTCATGGGATTTTACAGAAGCTTCACATTCTTTTTTTCTGGGAATCATAGGGATGGGATTTTCAGACTTATTTGACTACAGATCCCACTACTCTTCATTCTGTGAGATTTAACTACAAACATCTTAAAGACATTTACATGTGGCTAGGAGGAAAAGTCTTCTGTTCTGCCCGAGCATCAACATTGTGTTTTCCTTCTGAACAGGAAGCTGAGGCGAGCTCGGCCTAGCTAAGCCTCAAAGCGTTCCACCTTAGGCTTGTTCTCTGAGGTAAGTCACAATTGTGTGTATGTAAGGGCTATGGTGGCTTAGTAGTTTAGACACAGAGCTTGATGCCTGGATGGTCGGTAGGTCAGAGGTTTGAGACCAAAGTGCTGCTTGATGTTGTCTATCCCAGCTCCTGCTGACCTAGCAGTTTGAATGCAAAAAAAATTACAAGTAGATAAATAGGTACTGCTTCAGTGGGAAAGGTAACAGCATTCTGTGCACTCTGGAATTTAGTCATGCCAGGCCACATGGCCACGGAATTGTCTGCAGATGCAGATAACACTGGGTCATTGGCTGTAAATAGAAATGAGCACTGCCCCCTTCAGTCAGATATAACTGGTTTTGAGCAAAAGTGACCTTTACTTTTACCTAAGGGTGTGTATAAGTCAAGTAGAGCTCACAGAATGGGATGTTTAAGATTTTTTTAAAAAAAAAACCTTGAGGCCCAGCTGTACAGGACTACACTGGATTATGCTCTATCTGCACAGTATGGTGTCTTTTCTAAACAAGGATGCACCTGAAATGGGTTGAAGAAACACCAAGCGGCACATAACCATTAGAATTTTCACAAAGAAGGGCATCTTTCCTTGGTAGGATTCACCAAAAAAGGACAAGGAAAACACCAGCCTGCATTGTCTTCTTGCCATTCCTGCACAGAATAAGATTTCACTAAAAGAAGCAGGCTGCAGCAAGACTGCTGAAAAAACTGTGAAGAATTGCATCTTTACTGCACAGGATTCAAGGGAATGGACATTAAGCTGTGGGGAACTTGACAGTTTCTTATTCAGAACAATGGATAAAAATTAAAAGATGTTTAATTTTTACAGGAAGCTGTGAAATTTCATTGATTCAACTGGAAGACTTGCTGGAGTTTTAGGCATAATCAAGAACAAAAGATTATGAGAGTACTTATCACATCCCTACCTCCATACATTGCTCTCATCTCTTCCTTATCCATGCTTGGATATTGGCAAAACCATAATTTGGAGCCTTATGCTTGGTCTGATTGTCTCTTGTTCCATTCTGAAAATGACTTGTGTAAGGCTACTGTTCTGTGAGTTCTTGGCTAAGGTAAACTTTTTGACTACTACATTATGCCAGTTGTTAAACCATGCAATCCAAGGTCTTTGCCCAGTGATGTTAAATTTTAGCTTCTGAGAAAACATCTGAGTACAGGTATAAGTTCCCTGACAATCTTAGAGCAGTGAGAATGAGTGCTGTTCAAAAGCTACCATAGCAAACAAAAGAGGAGGATGTTAGATTTGTGTAAATATAATGCCAGTAATCTCAGGCACTAATTAACATGGCTAATGACATTAGTCATGGAGTACTGGCAATATTGACCATTATTAATAAATAATGAGAAGTTTGTAATGTTTAGAAGTGTATCATTCTATTATGTGGCAAACGTTTTCACACAAGTAAGCATAAAAGTGTTTCTACCTTTGAACAGATCATAGTTTGGAATCAACTATTTTTCAATCCACTCGGTATGCTGCACTTATCTGTGGATCTCTGCTTCCCATGCCAAAACTGTTTAGTAGATGTTCCAGACAATTCCATAAACCAGATATCCGGGTCATGAATATTATCATTTGGAATCATGTGCAAGGGTGTGAGAGGAACAGATAATGGTTTAGAATAAAGGCCAATTGCTGATTCAGATTTGCATCATATTGTCTAGAGATCCACATGCGCTTTTCCATGGGAAACATAATGCTCAGTCAACTGTACTGCAGATAATAATTCACAGACTATGTGCAGCAGTACCTCAGATCAGCCTTGTGAAAAAAAAAGAATTATCTGCTATTCATGAAAGGTGTCCTGATAATGTGGAAGTCAGCATCTTGGAGGGCAAAAACTACAGGGAATATTTGCACAAACCTTCTGGAATTATCATCAAACAATAAGCTGCAGGCCAATTGAGTGATGTGTCCAAACCAATATGTAGGAATAAAAAAGAGAGTGCCAGGGGTACAAAGGAAAATAATTACCTTCACCTGAAAACAGATTAATTATAGACATTAATGATCTGAAGTGCTGGCATTACATCAGGATTTCTCTGCTCATTGCAAAGAACCTTAAAGCCATTGCCCTTTTTTAATTGAATATGACAGCCTGGCAAAAGGAGCAGCTAGGTGTGAAACACATCTAATGCTTGAGGGAGGTTCACTGTAGAACCATGACCTGAAATCAGCAAATCATCAACTATGACCTTCTCTGTGTTTTACAGAGCAGCTGGTGCTGGAGGCAAAGTCATCAGCTGTCCATTTGCCTGAAACTGACACACTAGATGTATTACTATGAGTCAGGAAGTGAAGAACACTGCTGCCAACTCAAAGTTCTTCTTGTTACCTGTGATGAGTCAGCAGGCTTTGATCTGTCTCCAATCAATCAATCAAAATCAACAGTCTTGAAAAAGTTACATCTTGGGCAGCAACCCATTGAATTCTACAGCTTCTTAGACTATGTCTCTCTGAATTCCAAGGCTAAAATGCCCATAATGGCTACTGGATTTTGGAACCATAATCTGAATAAGTAGCTTTTCAGCTTGGACAGTGTCAGTATTGGTGATATCCCACCATTGACACTTATACAATAACCCGGTCAGAGTCTACCCAATGTGGTATAGAGGATAGAGTGACATATTAGGGACTCAAGAGGTCTGAGTTTGAATCCCCACACAGTTGTGGAAACTCACTGGGGAACTTCTTAAATATTTTACTTACTTTGAAAGCTCTATCAGAGTTGTTATAACTCAGTTTCAACTTGACAGCACATTAACAACAACAGTTCCAAGACTCCCAGAACTATTTAGCTATTGTTACAATCTTAATATCTTGAAAGTAAATGCAAAGATAATTTAATAGTTAGATACTTAATCATCTTTTTTTTAAAAAAAACATCCTAATGCTACAAATCACTTCTCATTGCCCAAACACACCTATGTAGGGAGGTCCCATGCATTCTATAACTAGAAAAATAAAAATAATGGAAACAATAGTGTTAAAAGAATGGAATTATCAGTTATGTTGCAATCATTATGAAATTCATATGCACCTTAGTTACAGGAAAAATGATTGAATACAATGCATAAATAGTGACAATTCATTTTTATTAAGATGCTTCCAAATTGTGAATGTTAAGATTATTGTTAAGTGTGGATTCCCCATGCCCCAATGGCATGGAACGGCCCGCGCAGAGGCCACTTCAGTGAGAACGCTCCTGGCCCGTGGGCTCTGCGGGCACAGAAATTAAGGGGGGTGGATTAATAATAAGGGTTGATTCACCCACATCTGACCTGACCAGCAATTCTGCTGAGAAAGGAGAATCACTTAACTCTGTCACATATTAGGTAATTACTCACCCGCAGTTAAACCTAATCCCTGGTGCAAATAGAAGCCATATTTACCCTAGTGTAAGCCTCAGACAATGGTTTTTCCCCTGTCAGTGTTTGCCTTAGTTAATTAACTTCCCCAAGAGAGGTTCTCAATTAACCCGGGTAAATGGGTGATGTGATTTTCTGTCAGATGACCATTCTACCATGCGCAGCCTTGAACATAATATATACTGATGATTTTCCCTCAATAAATCACTGGTCTTCGCTCCATCTTGCCTCGTGTCGTTCCTTTGACCAGTCTCCTCCGGGATCCTAAGGGCCTCCTCACGGCCCCAATCCAACATCTGGTGACCCCGACATGATCTACTCGAGAGTAAGCGATCACACGGTCCGGTTCTGTGCTTGAACCGCGTCCGATCGTCCCGGAGGACAGCGCGGCAACCCAGTCGGTAAGCCAGCCGATCGGGCAGACGGCCGAAGAGGCCGTACCAAAGAGGCATCCTACAGCTTGCTCCCGACTTTCACGGAGGCGTTGCGGTTACGGAAAAACGCGTTCCCCTCAGGGTCAGCTGTGAACCCCTGACAGCGCAGAGGCCGCCGAGGGCCCGTGGCACGGGGCCACGCTCCGTGCTCTACCCAGAGAATCGTCGCCAAAGCCTATTACCTGCCCGAGACGCGTCGACTCGTCCCGAGGAGGAAACTTCAGAGGACCCCTTCGCAGGTAATATGGGGACTTGTCCTCAGCGACAAGGTCCGTCCGCTAGCCAAAGAACTCATGAGGAAGAGTTCAGAATCCTGGCCAGGGTGTTTCAGTTACGGTTTCACAGCGGAGAGCTACCGAGACTTTTGGTGTACCTAAGGGAACACTGCCTGCTTTACCCAGAAGCAGGTACGCTAACCCTTCAGCTCTGGGATCAGATAGGAGACTGCATTCAGCAACCCCCGAAAGCTCCAGAGGGCATAACTCGCACATGGAGCAAATGTAGGAAACTCTCAGTAGAGGATGACCCTGTCCGGATAGAGACCCAGAAACCCCCAGCGCAGTCAGAACCATCAGCCCCAAGGAGTCTCTATCCGTCATTTCAGCTTAAGCAGGGCAGTGTAGGGAGCATTCCCCCAGTGACAGCTGCAGACGTCACTGAAGGAATTCATGGCATGAGAGGCCTTGGCGCTTCTCTGACAGTTAAAAGTCCCCTGCCAATTAAGAACATTCAGCGCATGGGTGAGGAAGATCCATTCACGGGGAAATTGCCAGTGGCACAATTAGCTAGCGCCCAACTGCTGTGCTCAGCCTATCTGAAGGCAGACACACGTTCAGGCAGGGCTGCTCAGCGCCCACTGCTCACGGAAACCTGCACGGCCCCTGGCCACGCAGGGCTCCAGAGCAGACCCATTACCACACTCAGGCGCAGAGCAGTGCCAAAACCCCAAGGCGCCTGCTTCCAGTGTGGTAAAATGAGACACCTTAGAAGAGAAAGCCAATCTAGACCAGGCAGATCTTCAAAAGGTTGTCTTAATGCCAAATGGCCACGCTGGCATGCATCTGGCCCAGGCTAGAGAGGAGGCAGCCATCGCCCTGGCTATGCCAGAAGAACCATCCCAGCAATAGTACCCCGAGTTCCCCCAAGGCACAGGCAGAATCTGCTGGTCTCACCTTGGGAGTAGCCCAGAGAAACTCACCCCTAAGTAGAAGCACCCAGATGGCTGTGATAGCCAGCTGTGTATAAGCCATCTCCTCATGTGCAAGATAGAACACTGCAGATCAGGGGAGGAATGTGTGAATGCGTAAATAAATGTGTGTAAGCGTGGTGCACCACTGAATGTATGACTGCAAGAACTGTGTATGATTGCAAAAGCCTTGTCTCTATGACCACAGTGTGATTGGAAAAGTGTTCCTTGTGTGTAACTGTGTAGTAATGTCACTGTGAAATATGTGTTAAACAGTTTGCACTCTGCTCATGGGCAGGAACTATTTAAAGTTTGAGAAAGCATGATGAGCAAAACCCTTTGCCTTGTCTGCTTAGCAGCTTAAGGGCGGCAAGGCGGGAGGGGGGGGGGAATCCTAACCTGCAATAGAGCAGAGTGACCCCCCTTCTTCCCTTGAGACTTTTTTCTTTGTCAAAGGATTAAGCCACTCTTAGAAACCGGTTTTGCAATCCTTGCCACTCAGGAAAACAGATTTTTCTTTTCAGAAGCGTGATCTGAAAACAAAAATCACTTCTATGAGTTTTCCTCACTAGATCATAAACTATGGGGCCCCTCCCTACGTCTGCGTTCCTCAAACCCCCATCTCTGTGTTTTAAGGTTTTTTGAATGTCTCTTAGCGTCTTGGAGTCACGTATCTCACTAGGAATGAGAGAATTGCATTGTCTTCATGTGTGTACTGTGTTATCATCTTGTAACCTCGGTTCTCAACCTTTTAAAGTCAGGGGCCAAGTTCCGGGGCCTCAGGCAGCTCTGGGGGTCCAGACAGTCATCCTGCCCTTCCTTCGCCGCACAGCCCTTCTTGGCTCGATGGAGGTGGTGGCAGAGCAACGTGGGCTCTGGCCCACTTGCCCACATCTGGCCGCAGGTTGAGAATCGTTCTAACTCTCCTTCATTCTCTTAAGAAAGATACTGTTCTGGTATTTGACTTTAATCTGTGTAAAGTAACTCACTCATTGTACCCCTTTCACAGGAAAAAGCACGCAAACATTCTTGCGCTCTGTATATTCAGAAAATGCTTAATTGTTACCTTTTTACAGGAACAAAAATCCTCTCCAGGCCTTAAAAATAACCAATCTGTTTCTTTCTAAGTCTTAAGTTGCTTCCTTTCACAGGCTTCTGAGTTAATTACTGGTAGTGATTTCTCAACAGGAGGACCCGGTTGTCTTAATTACCTGACCTAATCTGATTGATAAGGGTTGTTGCATTCTCATTGTGCTAACTTCTGACTTGTCTTTCCTCCTTTCCTCCTTTCGCCAGTGGAACTCCCTGCTGGAAATGTTTAACTTGTGTGTCTTTTCATCTTTGTGTATTATTTCCTTACAGCTGGCACGTCCTAGTTGGCTTGTCTTTGATAAGTCTTAGTCGGTCATTTTAAGTATGGCACCTGGCCCACAGCACCCTCTCTAATGAGCAGACACATTTCGCAAACTCCAGAGCACAGAGGAAGGATTAGTCCCTGAGCTCCTGAGAATGTGCGGAGTGCCACTCATTAGCCAGGAAGGCCTAGGACTATTTTAAGAATGCAGTCAGGTCACACTTTCAATCAGATACAGGCATTTTCAGGCCACCCCTTCCTTTTTTGCTGCTAGTCTAAGCACAGGCCAAAGGCTAAGCCAGCATCTGGCACCCTTCTAAACGTGTGCACGCCCGCCATGGGTGGATGTGCGCAGGGGGGCCTTCATGAGAAATTTACCCAAGGGAAGCCTGGCGCTTCATGTGCCAAGGTTTGCCATAAGACCCCAGACTCGTCTCGCTTCAAACGCAGACAGTCACCTTGTGTGAATTGATGTCACTGGTTCCTCTTCGGGGGGCTAGGACAGTTTTCACTTATGGGGGTCGCACATATTAGGTTCTTACTTGGCAAGAGGACCAAGCTTGGCGCACGCTCCTGACTCTTCCGCAAGCGGGCAGAGTTGGCAGCCGTGAACCTCGCTTCGCGCACCTTTGCCAAAGAACGCTTCAACATAATTACTGACAGCCAGTTTCCTAGGAATTTGCTTCACAGTCTACTGGGAGCATACATCACTCCCGCGATAGACAAAAATTTGCTAAGTTTGTTCCTCACAACTCCATTTCAGAGTCATGCATTCTTTCATTAGAATACCAAGTGCTCGCAAGGCAGTTCAACCTGCCACTTTCCCAAGCCCAAGGCATAGTCCGTCCCTGCCTGCATCGTGCAGGGGCACCGGGGGGGCCCTCGTGGGGGGTCAACCCACGAGGGACAGAGGCAATCCAGGTGTGGCAAATGGACGTCACACATCCCCACATTTTGGCAAATGGCAGTACATGCACGTTTGCATTAATACCTTCCCACAGTTTGTTTGGGTAACAGCACAGGAGGGAGAAACGGCTCCCCGTGTGGAGCAGCATCTCCTTTCCCACGGCCAACGGCGAACCTCGGCACACGAAGTCCGATGACGCCCCAGCTTACAGCTCCAGGCAGCTGGCCACCTTCAGGGCCACCTGGGATATTAAGCACACCTTTTGGCATTCCGTACAATCCGCAGGGACGAGCGATTGTGGAACGGGCCTATCGGACACTTAAGTCCTACATTGACAAACAAACAGAAAGGGGGGGGACAACATCCCATAGTTGCACAGCAATTGCTATCCTATAAGTGCAAAAACTAACTAACTCTTTCAGAATTTTTATCTCCCAAACAAGTCTCTTCCCCATGAAGGTCCCAAAGGCCAGAATCGGGCGCCAGTCACTGTCCTGGATGCCATCAGCTGTCCGTCTTCCTTTATGACTTACATCTCCAAAGACATTTCTATGAACATTTTGCATACTCAGTGCTACTTCTAAGGACCGTGCTTTTCCCCAAAACAAGACTTTTCCAAGCTCAAGCTACACATGAAACCCCACCAAGAAGAGAAGCCTCATCCTTCGAAAAGCTGCTAAATGTCTTTTATTGCTATTATTATCTGTAGTTGCTCCTTATTTATACATGCCTTGTACAATGCTCCAGTTGGGATTTGCAAGGGACACTTGAATTTCTGTGTGTTGTTAATAACGGCCAGCTTCCACCAAAGGAAGCCAGACCGGCCCATGTTTGCACCGGCCCATTGCTTGGAAAGATTGAGCACCCGGCAGCCGATAATCCCCATCTTATTCTCACACCTCTCCATAGGTGCTAGAAAGACATTTGCACAACACTAGAAGTTGCAGAGATAGCTTGTAATCACCCCAGGTCACAGTAAGAGATCAAAGACACACCTCATTATCTTGCCTTGCTACAGAAAGCAGTCTGGATTCAGACCCACAGTTCTGAAAAACCGGGCGGCAGTCAGTATATTCAGCGTGCCAGGTTTAGCCATAGGCAACGCTCGGAGAATGAATTGGTCAATCGGCTTGCACCTTTGCAAGAGCCATTAACCACACCTCCTTGGCAATAGCACTGCTCAATCAGGAGCAGACAGAGCTTCACCATGCCATACTGGATAATCAAGCAGCCATCGATTACATCATTTGGGTTGCGAGTCTGTCCACAGCATGTGTTGCTTTAATCTCACAGACGACACCCACAAAGTACAGAGCCAGCTCACGAACCTCCACACCCTAGTTAAGAACATCAAGGAGGATGCTTCATGGGGGTGGTGGGATTCCTTGTGGTCGTGGTTCCCATGGGGATGGCTTCAGACGACACTCAAAGTGATTGTGGGGGTGGCAATACTGGGCACAACAGTGTGTTGTTTCGTGCAATGTATTCCCTCACTGCTATCGAGATGTCCCCCATGGAGGGAACCCCAAAGCGTCATTCCCACTCATCAGCTGATGCCCCTCTTACGCAGAGTCGCCGGTCAGGCTCTTAAGTAAAACGAAAAGGGGAGATGTGGATTCCCCATGCCCCAATGGCATGGAATGGCCCGCACAGAGGCCACTTCAGTGAGAACGCTCCTGGCCCGTGGGCTCTGCGGGCACAGAAATTAAGGGGGGTGGATTAATAATAAGGGTTGATTCACCCACATCTGACCTGACCAGCGATTCTGCTGAGAAAGGAGAATCACTTAACTCCGTCACATATTAGGTAATTACTCATCCGCAGTTAAGACTAATCCCTGGTGCAAATAGAAGCCATATTTACCCTAGTGTAAGCCTCAGACAATGGGTTTTCCCCTGTCAGTGTTTGCCTTAGTTAATTAACTTCCCCAAGAGAGGTTCTCAATTAACCCGGGTAAATGGGTGATGTGATTTTCTGTCAGATGACCATTCTACCATGCGCAGCCTTGAACATAATATATACTGATGATTTTCCCTCAATAAATCACTGGTCTTCGCTCCATCTTGCCTCGTGTCGTTCCTTTGACCAGTCTCCTCCGGGATCCTAAGGGCCTCCTCATGGCCCCAATCCAACAGTTAAGATTCACAACAAACAAGAAAAGCTTAACCTTTAATTAATTAATTAAAATTAACTTCAATTTTTTTTAATCTCAGAGTCACTAGCCAGAACTATATTTGAAATTTGCAGACTCTATAGACCTAGAATTTCCAAACTTGCAGTCTAAAAAAGCATTTTTTAAACTGAGGACACATGTTTCACCTCTGTAAACTACATTGTCAAAGTAAGGAGTCAAATAGTTGTACTCAGCTCTAAGGTGTAAGAGGTATAAGGTATTAGAGGCTGTGGTTCGAGAAGGAAAATCTGACAAGCTTATACCCGAATAGGAATATAGGAAATTGTGAGTGCAGAGCACTTGAATACAAATTTCTCTCTTCAGATAAATCCCCTGTGCAGATGAAGAATTAATGGTAGAGAATGCTCACAAGGAAGGGCAGATGAAGGTTGTACCTGAATGCAACCTGAACTGTGTACTCCACTGATGTTGGGAAGGAGGAACAATTTAGGCTACAAATTTTGCTGAGTCTCCAGAAACACTGGCCTCAAGGAGGCCAAAAGAAAAGCATAGTGACAACTGTTGTCTCCTGTTGATTTGCCCCAACTATCAAAGGAGTATGCCCAGGAACATGAAATGGCCAGGTTTTAGTAAGGATATATCTGTCCTAGACTTGTGAGAAACCACACTTTATGAAAGAATAAACCCTGCAGAACTGACTGGAACCTACTACTCAGTAAATACACAAATGTTCATACTGTGAGTATGCAATCCAGGAATAAGTCCAACTCAACTCTATGGGGATTGCTTATTCATCTATATGTATTCCTACATGTCTGATTGTATTTGTTTTAAAGTGTTTTTAAATGGTAAAGGTAAAGGTTTCCCTTGCTCGAAAGCCAGTCGTATCCGACTCTAGGGTGCAGTGCTCATCTCTGTTTCTAATCCGAAGAGCCAGCATTGTCTGCTTCTGCAGACATTTCCGTGGTCATGTGGCAGGCATGACTAGACACCGGAGCGCACAGAATGCTGTTACCTTCCTACCGAAGTGGTCCCTATTTATCTCCTTGCAATTTCTTGCTTTCGAACTGCTAGGGTGGCAGGAGCTGGGACGAAGATGGGAGCTCATTTCTGTCCTGCAGTACTCGGGAATCGAACTCCTGACCTTCCGCTTCCCAGTCAGCGTCTTAGCAACTTGAGCCACTGCAGTCCCATTTTTAAATGACTGTTTTAAATATTGTTACCTGTTTAATTACTTTCAAACATTCTATCCCATTGTGGTTTGAACTGTGCAGGATCATTATATCGTTTTAATTAGTTGCAAGCTAACCTGGGCCTCTTTGTTGAAAGAAAGGCAGCAGGTGAATAAGTAAATAAATAAGAAGCAAGCAAGCATGGACTTACATTGTCTTTTTTTAAACAACAGCAGCAATGCTAATGGCAACAAGGCTCTTGGTATCAGAGAATTCAATAGGTTGGTTATGTGTCATAAATGCTAAAACAGTCTCTCTTCCTTCAAAGTTAAGACATGTCAGCAAGCTATCCAATGCAAAAGGTACAGAAAATATATCATGGAGCACATCAGGCATATGGATGTATCAGAAGAGAAATAAATGTTACTTCTCTTTCTTTTTCTCTCTTCTTTTGAAACCTTACTTTGTTGGAAGATGATGCTTAATCAGATTCTTTGCTTAGACTAGCTGTAATTACAGCATATAATTGCATCGAGTTTTATCTTCACAGGGCTTTTCCATTATGCAAGTCCCTTCAGAACTGGTCTTTTGAGTTAGGCAGCACTTTTCTGTGTTTCAAGTATCTCCATCATTAATTCATTTGCCATTCATTGTTATAAAACTAATCACAATGAATTCATTTGGCATAATGTGGATATTTTATGTCCTTTCATCATCATTCCTGGGCAATTTCAATTACAGACACTGCCTGATATCAGGAGAGCTACCTTGCATTTTCTTACTTCACCTTCTCAATGCATCAATATTAGTAGCTGAATCATTTGTACCTGCTATCAGTATCAAGAAGAGTAATGATGATGAGAAAACCTTTAATCAAATTTTGGACAAAGGAGTGAGCATGCTTAGAATCTTCAGCACCAATACCATCTAAAATTAGGCCAAACATCTCATTGTGGTGAACACTCAGAAGTCAATAGGGCCATGAAAGAGATGCTAGTCTAATCCATGTGTATACTCGGGAGGGAGTCATGGGAACCCACAAGCAGAATGGCTTGTGGTTATCCAGGGCTGCAAGAAAGTCAGGAATGCAAATCTGTTTGGGGTGTGGGGTGTGGGGAGTGGGGAGGAGAATTTACTCTTGTTTGTTTGGGTTCCATTCTTCATCTGAAGGTCCCTTCAGGTCCAGAAGGAGTCAAGCAGATGTTGACCATAAAATAGATATAATTTACAGCAGCCTCCTACGAGCTGAGGGGAGCCCTGCCCTTCCTCCCTTTGCTGGGAGAGGTAAAGACCTTCCATTGCCCCAAGGACCATTGCCACAGCTGGGGGGGGCTCCTCTACCATCCCCTGCAGGGAAAGATAAAGGGTCATGGGCTGCCGAGCCAGGCTGAAGACCTGCCACCCTCCACCCCCCACCCCCACCCCCACCCCAGGACTATTGCTGCAGCTGCAGGGATGGGGTCCACCCACCCTCTCTTTCTTGTCCTTGCGCTCCCGGGCCTTGCCTCAGGATGTCATGGAAAAGATGATGTTGTAGCGGCCGGCTGGATTTGCCACCACCTTCACTCATGGTCTTGGCCTTGGTGAAGGTGAGGAGGCTGGCCAGCTAGGAACACCAGGACATGTGCATGCACACTTTCATCCCCCCCCCCCCCGAAGGACTTGGAAGGAACTGTGTTGGGGTTTATCTTTATATTGTTATATTGTTATTTTGTGATGATTTGTATTTGGACATTTTGTATTTTGTATATTATGTACTTTTTTATGCTATTAATTGATGTTTTACACATAATTTTATAATTGTGATTTTGTATATTGTTTGAATTTAGATTTTGTATGCTGCTTTTGTACTTTGGATATTGTATTTATATGCAGTAAACCGCTTTGAGTTCCCCTAGGGGAAGTAAAGAGGTATAGAAATGTAAATATAATAATAATAATAATAATAATAATAATAATAATAATAATAATAATAATAATAATAATAATAATAATAATAATAATAATAATAATAGCAAAAGTAGATTGTTGTTCAGTCGCACAATCGATTCTGACCCTTTGCGACTCCATGGACCATTGTCCTTTTGACTCTGCATGTGCTCTTAAGCAGAGCTGCTGCTGAGGAGAGCCAAACAAAGGACGTGAGCACTGGTAAGTTTTGCAGTTGGAGTAGAGCTGCTTTAGAGGCCTCTACTAATTTAAATTGATAATTTAAACTGCTGAGAGCCACCTCTGTTCAAACAGAGGAAGCAGTTTGAAGCTTCCAGAAGCAGGGGACAGAGCCACACCAGGCCCTTCCCTGAACTGTGACTCATAGGGGCGGAGCCACACTAGCCTTTAAAAGCTCTGAGCTCTTTCAGGGTAAGCCCTTTTGACTCTGCATGTGCTCTTAAGCAGAGCTGCTGCTGAGGAGAGCCAAACAAAGGAAGTGAGCACTGGTAAGTTTTGCAGTTGGAGTAGAGCTGCTTTAGAGGCCCGCGCGCTACAAACTAATAACAAAAGAAGAATATAGTCTTACTAGGTAGAAAGGTAGTAAACGTATACATTTTTGAGGCCCAGAATACTGCACTTGTTAAAATGGATTCTGAGGGAACAGCTGTAGTTACCTGCAATTCTTGTGCCATGTTTGTGTTCTTGCCAAAGCATATGGATAACTACACTTGCAGCAAGTGCAAGCTGGTTGCACTACTAGAAGAGAAGGTCCAGCAGCTAGAGGCCCGCATATCTAACCACCAACAAATTAAGGAGCTTGAGCTGTTCTTGGACAGAGCGGAGCAGACTATGCTGAACAAAAAAAGAGACAGGGCACAGTTCTGAGGGAGAAGGCCCTTCACTAACTCAGGAGGGAGATGTTTGGAGGAATGTGACTCAAAGGAGGAGAAGAGTAGGGGATCACTCTGAGAGTCTGAAATTACAGAATAAATTTGAGGCTCTTTCCCTCATCACACCTGATGAGGAACACATAGAGGAACAACTGGTTCCACCTGATGATCTCTCCTTCATAACACTTGATGAGATCCAGGAAGATGAACAACAGGAACAAACTGAGGTTCTCTCCCTTAATATGGTTGATGAGGTGCATGTAGATGAACAGATTGCAGGAGAGAAGCTCCTTGTACTAGGCGATTCAATAATTAGAAATACAGAGAAATGGATTTGTGATGCACATGATAACCGTATGGTGACTTGCCTGCCAGGTGCAAAAGTTGCAGACATCACAAGAAATCTAGATAGATTGTTAGAGAGAACTGGGAACGAGCCAGTTGTCATGGTACATGTTGGTACCAATGATGTTGGGAAGGCCAAGCGGTCTGTCCTGGAAGCCAAATTTAGGTTGTTAGGAAGAAGATTGAAGTCCCGGACTTCCAAGGTAGCATTTTCAGAAGTGCTGCCTGTCCCTCGCGCAGGACCTACCAGGCAGGCAGAGCTCAGAAGCCTCAATGCGTGGATGAGGCGGTGGTGTCGAGAGGAGGGCTTCAGATTTGTCAGGAACTGGAGAACATTTTGGGACAAGCCAAATCTGTTCAGGAGGGATGGGTTGCATTTCAACCATGATGGGACCAGATTGCTGGCACTCAACATCAAAAGGGCTGCAGAGCAGCTTTTAACCTGATAACTGGGGGAAAGCCGACAGGAGCTGGGCAGCATCCGGTTCGGGAAAGTGTGTACTTGAGTAGTGAGGAGGATGCAAAAATTACTGATCAGAGCAAGGAGCTAGTCACCAGCACTCTAGCAGAAGGATGCAAGAGGCAGTCTAACAATGCAACTGGACTCAAAAGACTGTATCAGGAAAGCATATATAAATGCTTGTATACAAATGCCAGAAGCCTCCGGAACAAAATAGGGGAGCTGGAATACTTAGCAATAGATAAAAATATTGATATTACTGGTATCACTGAAACCTGGTGGACGGATGATAACCAATGGGATACAGTTATCCCAGGCTACAAACTGTACAGGAAGGATAGGAAGGGGCAAACAGGAGGTGGTGTACCCTTGTATGTCAAAGAAGTGATAAAATCGTATGAATTGGAATATCTAGGTGATTTAGAGTCATCATTAGAAGCTCTGTGGGTAAGAGTACCAGGCCACAAGGATGGTCTAACAGTAGGCATATACTATCGGCCTCCGACCCAAACTCTTGAGGGAGACTGGCAGTTGGAGAATGTTGTAAAGGAGGCATCCAGGAAGGGAAGCATGGTTATAATGGGGGACTTCAATTACCCTCACATAGACTGGGTGAACTGTTGTTCAGCACATGATAAAGAGATAAAGTTCCTAGATATGCTAAATGATTGTTCCCTGGGACAGATGGTTGAAGACCCAACTAAAGGTACAAAAATCCTTGACTTGATCCTGAGTAATACTCAGGATCTGGTGCAAGATGTTAATGTGACTGATCCAATAGGGAACAGTGACCACAACTCAATTATGTTTAACTTGATCATAGACCGCAAGTCACTGATAAAATCTAACAAAGAGACCTTAAATTTTCAAAAAGGAAATTTCCCTAAGATGAGGAAACTAGTAAAAAAGAAACTGAAAGGGAAAATTGAGAGAGTCCAAACACTCCAAGAGGCATGGAGGTTGTTTATAAAAACAATAACAGAGGCCCAATTGGAATGCATACCCAAAAGGAAAAAGGGCACTGCCAGGTCCAAGAGGACTCCGATGTGGCTTACAGGAGCTGTTCGGGAAGTGATCAAGAGCAAGAAAAGCTTATTTAGAAGATGGAAGGCTTGTCCAAATGAGGACAGCAGGCAGAAACATAAATTCTGGCAGAACAAATGCAAGGCAACAATCAGGAAAGCAAAGCAAGACTTTGAGGAGCGTATAGCTAAAAATACTCAGAGAAATAACAAAGACTTCTTTAAGTACATTAGAAGTAAGAACCCAACTAGGAAGGCCATTGGACCATTAGATGACAATGGAAGGCAAGGGGTTATTAAAGAGGAAACAGAGATTGCAGAGAGACTCAATGAATTCTTTGCTTCAGTATTCACTGAAGAAGACAGAGACCACATGCCCAAAACAGAGCCTATCTTCGTAGGGAGGGAAACCGAAGAATTAAGCAAGATAAAAATAACCAGGGAGGAGGTCCTTGCATGTCTTGTTAAGCTAAACACTAACAAATCACCAGGACCAGATGGCATCCATCCACGAGTTCTCAGGGAATTTAAAGATGAAATTGCTGATCTCCTAGCCAAAATATATAATCTTTCCCTCAAATCAGGCTTTGTACCTGATGACTGGAAGGTAGCGAATGTAACACCAATCTTCAAAAAAGGATCCAGGGGTGATCCAGGAAATTACCGACCTGTCAGTTTGACATGTGTGCCAGGTAAAGTGATGGAAACCATCCTAAAAGATAGAATTAATAGGTACATAGAAGAGAAGGTGCTGCTAAAGGAGAGCCAACATGGCTTTTACAAGGGCAAATCATGCCTCACTAATCTGTTGGAATTTTTTGAGAGTGTCAACAAGCATGTGGATAAGGGGGATCCAGTTGACATTGTTTATCTGGACTTTCAGAAGGCTTTTGACAAGGTCCCACACCAAAGGCTCTTGAATAAACTTACCAGTCATGGAATAAAGGGACAGGTCTTGTCCTGGATCAGCAACTGGCTAAGGGACAGGAAACAGAGGGTAGCACTAAATGGACACTTCTCCAAGTGGAGGGAAGTAAAGAGTGGGGTCCCCCAAGGTTCAGTACTGGGACCCCTGCTTTTCAACCTCTTCATAAATGATCTAGAGGTAGGAGTAAAAAGCAAGGTAGCCAAATTTGCTGACGACACTAAATTATACAGGGTAGTGAAAACTGTGAGAGATTGTGAGGAGCTCCAGAGGGATCTCTTGACACTGGGAGAGTGGGCAAAACAGTGGCAAATGAGCTTCAACACTAGTAAGTGCAGAGTGATGAATGTTGCGGCAAAAAACCCCAATTACATTTATAAACTGATGGGGTCTGAACTCTCTGCGACAAACCAGGAAAGGGACCTTGGTGTCCTGGTGGACAGCTCAATGAAGATGTCAACCCAGTGTGCCTCAGCAGTGAAAAAAGCAAACTCAATGTTAGGGATCATTAGGAAGGGTGTAGAAAATAAGTCAGCAAGTGTCATTTTGCCTCTTTATAAATCTATGGTGAGGCCCCATCTGGAATATTGTGTACAGTTCTGGTCGCCATACCTCCAGAAGGATATTATGGAGTTGGAGAAAGTACAGAGGAGGGCAACCAGAATGATTAGGGGACTGGAACACCTTCCTTACCATCTGAGGCTGCAATAGTTGGGCCTTTTCACTCTTGAACGACGCCGTCTAAGAGGTGACCTGATTGAAGTTTATAAAATCATGCACGGTGTGGACAAAGTAGATAAGGAAAAACTGTTTTCCCTATCGCACAACACTAGAACTAGGGGACACTCCATGAAACTTTTGGGTACCAGTTCTCAAACAAATAAGAGAAAGTACTTTTTCACCCAGAGGATTACTGGTCTATGGAACTCCCTGCCAGAAGAAGTGGTGACAGCTGTCAGTCTTGACAGCTTTAAGAAAGGATTAGACAAGTTCATGGAGGACAAGTGTATCAATGGCTATGATTATGGCTACCTAAGGACAACCTCCGGATTGGAGAGATAGGCAGGATATCTCTCAATGCCATTTCCAGGGAATCCTAAGCAGGTGAAGGCATCTCCTTGGGAATACCCTGAAGGAAATGGTGAGCCACTGTGTGAGACAGAATGCTGGACTGGATGGGCTGTGGCCTGTTCCAGCAAGGCTGTTCTTATGTTCTTATGTTCTATGTCCTCCAGGCACCCCTGTCGTCCATCCTCCTCCTCAACCCACCCAGCTCTGTGCCCACTGTGTCTACAGTACCATCTAGCCATCTCATCTTTGGCTGCCCCCTTCTTCTTTTGCCCTCTACCTTTCCCAGCATCAAACCTTTCTCAAGTGAATTCTCTCTTCTCATTTGATGTCCAAAGTACTTCATCTTCATCTTTACTATTTGACTTTCTAAGGAGCAGTCAGAGTTGATTTCTTCTAGAATTGACCTGTTTGTTCTCTTTGCTGTTCAGGGGACTCTAAAAACTCTCCTCCAACACCATATTTCAAAGGCATCTATTCTTCTGCTGTTCAGCTTTCCTAATTGTCCAGCTCTCACATCCATACATTACCACTGGGAATACCATTGCTTTGACAATACGAATTTTTGTTTGTAATGTGATGTCTCTATTTTTCACTATGTTCCCTAGGTTTCTCATAGCTTGTCTCCCAAGAATCAGTCGCCTTTTTATTTCATACATTGCATAGCCATAAAATGAGGGTAATGTTCAACAATATTTTAGATCAGGGCAGAAAGGATCATGTGAGCTTTGTGTCACCTGTCTGAAATGCAGAAAGGTGGCATAATATAAGCAAACATTCAGTTCCTGGATTAGCAAATCCAGTAAGATCTTTATTACACCTAAGGCCTGGGTGGGCAGAAGAGGAGCCGTTGGGGGGAAAGAGTTGGCTTTTCCATCTGTGCCGCCCCCCCCACCCCTGGGACTTTCGCCCACCTAAGGCCTGGGTGGGCAGAAGAGGAACCGTTGGGGCCCTGTGTATATTATGAAATGTAAACTGCCTTGAGTCACCCCAGGGCAAGGAAGGCGGTATATAAATTAAAAAATAAAATAAAATACAATTTTAGTGTCTTGCACGGAAGACAAAGAAGGAGCCGCAGTGAGGGCTAGAACACAGGTTTATTTCATGATGGTCAGGATGAACATGTGGTAATGGCGGAGGTACAGCTCATTTTATACTGCAGTAATACATTTGAAAAGGGTTGCATGGTAGCTCATTGACTGCTACCTGCGTGACGTCATTCAGAGTCACGCCCATCTTCTTGCAGGTGATCCTTGCGCGGGAAGGTTCCCGCGGCTGCCAGTGATTGGGGGAATTTGAACCATGTGAGCTGAACGCTCGCAGCTGCCCTCTATGGGTAGCTAGCTTGCGTTCCTTTAACAGCTGGGTTACATTGTAATCATTGTCAGGTTACATTCATACATTCTTAAAGTAATACTGTTACATACACAACACTCCTCCCCCCTAGGATGGGACGAAGTCCCTCAACCATTGTGGCTTCCCGCATGTGCGCTTGGGGCGTATGACTGCTTGGCTGAGCTCAGGGGAACTAGGGACTCCGCGTTCTGCAGACTCTCGTCCTGCAATGGAAAGGGGGGACTCATTAGTTGTCTGACGGGGACTCTGCGACAACCTTGCATTGGGAGAAAGGAACGGAACATGCAGCTGAGATGTGAACCCCTGCCTGTTGCTCATGGCGCCTGGGGACCCCCCCCCAGCACGAACCTCGGGACCAACGAGGAGACCCTTGTTGTCTCGCCCCGGTCTCTTGCGCCTGCAACCGGCGTACTTGCGCTACCCCCCGCTGCCTGACTCGGAGTTCTTGGGGATGGGGAGACTGAACTTCCCCCTGCTGCCTGGTTCAGGGGTCTTGGCGATGGGGTATACTCTAAAACAAAAGGACTGGGAGGACTGGACGTACCAGGGGCTGAACTAAAACCCCTCTTCTCACTCGGACGGGTGGGGGACCACTCTGCGACACCCCCCTGGTGCGGTAACATAAAATCAAACTCATTCCACTCTTTCAAAGTATCCTCCTCCTCATCTGAGAATCCAGGGTACGCTTTTGTACCCGAGGATGTCCCCGTATCTCCCCCTTAGGTTACGCGGGTGGGGGAGGACCCTAACGCTGACTGCCTTTCACCAGTACCTCGCCTTCTGAGTTGGTCAGTGTGCCTTCTCCAGAGTAGCCCTGTGCTAGTCTCGACCTTTTAGGATACTGGCCCCGTTTGCTCAATGACCGTTCCTGGGACCCACGTTGGTCCCGAGGCCGCGTAGTTTCTGCAGTGAACTGGGTCCCCTACCGCAAAGCTTTTGGGGCTCTCTATCTCTATATTTATCCCCTCATCCTCCACCCTGGTCGGATCCAACTGATCAAAAAGCGTTACCGGCCTCCTCCTCATGAGGAGTTCGGCTGGCGAAAGTCCTGAAGCTAGGGGAGTTGCCCTATAACAGATGAGGAACTGACACAGTTGGAGGTTCAACTCACCGGGACCCATGCACCACAGTTCGTCTTTCGTAGTGCGCACTTGGCGCTCTACCTGACCGTTTGTGGCGGGGTGAAACGGGGCAGCGGTAATGTGCCGGATGGCATTTCTCTCGATGAACGCCTTGAATTCCGCAGAAGTGAAGGTACTGGCGTTATCGCTAACAAGGACGTCCGGCAGGCCGAAACAGCTGAACACCTTACACGATTGTTTTACGGTTGCGGCAGATGAGGTGTTCGACATGGGAATTACCTCCAACCATTTGGAGTATGAGTCGACTATCAGCAGGAACATGGACCCGCGGAACGGGCCGGCGAAGTCAACGTGTACTCGGGACCATGGCCCACGGGCCGTGTCCCATTCTCTATGGGGCAGCCGGGACTCCTCGGGTCGAGAGCTCTGGCAGCTCTCACATGTGCCCACCAAATGTTCTATATCTGCGTCTATCTGAGGCCACCAGAAGTAGCTTCTGGCCAGTGCTTTGGAACACACTATTCCCGGGTGGCTGGTATGCAGGAGCCTCAGCACCTTAGCTCGTAATTTCTCTGGGATGACTACTTGCTGGCCCCAGAGCAGGCAGCCCCTTTCAAGGGAAAGCTCTACTCTGAGCCTGAAAAATGATTTGAAATGCTCCTCGGGGGGAGTTGTGGGCCACCCTTTCCTTACCCAGGAACTGACTTGGGACAGGATTTTGTCGGCCGCCGTGGCTTTGGCGAGGTCTGCCGGAACTATGGGGGGCGATTTGAGAGACTCGATCAGCAGGACCTGGTGGTCCTGCTCTACCTCATATTTGGGGTCTCCTAAACTAGGGAGGGAAGATCAGGACAGTGCGTCCGCATGGGAGATATCCTTCCCTGGGTGATAGACCAGCTCGTACTGGTAGGCATTAAGGAAAATTGCCCAACGTAGCATTCTGGGGGACAGAATTTGTGAGGTGGGCTTGCCTGTAGTAAAAATTCCCAAAAGGGGCTTATGATCAGTCACGATCGTGAACTCGCAGCCATATAGGAAATCGTGGGACTTCTTTGTTCCCGCAATTATGGCCAGGGCCTCCCTATCAGTTTGCGCGTAGTTGCGCTCCGCCTTGGAAAGTGACCTGGAATAGTAGGCAACCGGGGCTTCCCACCCGCTCTCCAACACGTGGCACAGCACCGCCCCCGCCCCCACTGGTGATGCATCACAGACCAAAACTACTGGTTTCCTCGGGTCGAAATGAGTCAGAACAGCATCCGAGGATAGGAGTGCCTTGAGCTCTTTGAATGCTTTCTTCTGCCTATCTCCCCACCGCCAAACCACTTCTTTCTTAAGTAGCCCATGCAGTGGCTCTGCGATGGATGCCTTCATTGGTAAGAAGGAATGGTAAAAATTCAGGAGCCCTAGGAATGACTGCAGCTCCTGTTTCGCGGTGGGGCGAGGGCGTATTGCACAGCCGCAACCTTGGACTTGGAAGGCTTGATACCCTCCGGGGTTATCTTGAACCTGAGAAACTCAACCTCCCTCGCAAAGAACACACATTTGTCCCTTCTCAGCCTAAGTCCCGCTCTCTCGAACACAGAGAGGACCCTGTCTAGCCTCTTCGCTAGTTCTGATTCGCTCCCTGCTGTTATCAAGACGTCGTCAAAATATGGGAGCACACCTGGAAGCCCCTTTAGAAGGTGTTCCACAAGGGACTGGAAGATCCCGGGGGCCAAATTGACACCGAACTGTAGGCGCGTTACCTTGAATGCCCCCTTATGCATAACAATAGTTTGCGCAGCGGCAGCAGCTGGGGTTACTGTGAGCTGCTGGTACGCCTGTGCCAGGTCTAGCTTGGCAAAACACCTCCCCCCATGCAACGTGGCCAGTAAATGGCTGACCACTGGCACCGGATATGCATTTGGCCAAATGGCCTTGTTAATTGTACATTTGTAGTCAGCGCAAATCCTGACCTCCCTGTTGGATTTTAAGGCTGTTACAATTGGAGTTTCCCACTCTGCTGAATCGACTGGAACCAAAATCCCTTGCCCCACCAATTTGTCCAGTTCCGCCTCAATCTTGTCCTTGAGGGCGAAGGGAACTCTTCTTGGCTTGAGGCGTATGGGCCGAATTTCTGGGTCCAACTCAAAGGAAACTGGGGGCCCCTTGTAAGTCCCGAGCCCCTCCTTGAAAACGTCCGGGTGTGCATCGCACACGTCCCGAATTGGTTCAGTCTCTATGGTGTTAATGCCAGACAGTTCAATTCCCAGGGGAGCAAACCACTGGGTTCCCAAAAGGCAACATCTTCCCCCCTTGAGAACCACTAAGGGCAGTTTTTCTGTGTAATGCTTAAACTTCACCATGAGTTGGTCCTGCCAGCCAGGAAGGAGGGGCAGCATTCCATCTAGGGGGGTTCCAGGGATCCATATAGGTGTTGTGACGGGCATGGGGCAGTATGGCGGGTACCGTGGGGCAGGCCACACTCGGTGAATGCAGGTCCGATGTTTAAGTGCGGTTCCTCATTCCAGCCCTGCAGATACATCTCTGGGCCCTGAGCAGCAGATCCAGAGTGACCCCGCCCTTAGGCTGCTTCTGGCGAATGCCAGATCGGTCTGTAATAAGGCCCCCCTGATCCAAGATTCTATCCAGGAGGGGTGGGCTGACCTGGCATGCATCACCGAAACCTGGCTGACACCTGAGGATGGAGTACCTCTTTCGGACATGTGTCCAGCTGGGTTCGGTATTTGGCACCAGCCTAGAGGTGAGGGGAGGGGTGGTGGTGTCGCCATTGTTGCCAGGGAGTCTTTGGGAATTGCTAGGGCCACTGCTCCACAAGTGTCTGGTTGTGAGGCCCTGCTTCTACGGTTGGGCCCCAAGGGTCAGTTGGGGATCTTACTCCTGTACCTGCCCCCTTGCAGGGTAAGGGATGCCATGCCTGAGCTCCTCGAAGCCGCCTCGATGCTGGCGTTGGAGTTCCCGAGGCTTATGGTTCTGGGGGACTTCAATTTGCCATCATTGGGGATGGCTTCTGAGGTGGCAAGGGAGTTCATGGCTTCCATGGCAGCCATGGGCTTGACTCAGGTAGTTTGGGGTCCGACCAGGGGCAGTGGTCACATGCCAGACTTAGTTTTCTTGTCGGAGCAGTGGCAGAGTGATCTGAGATTACAGGACTTAGTCATCTCACCTGTGCCATGGTCAGATCACTATCTGGTAACTCTTGACTTTCTGGGGGCGACACTTCATCGTAGGGAGGCAGGGCCTATTAAAATGGCCCGCCCTTGGCAACTAATGGATCCAGATGGATTCCAGAGGGAACTGGGGGATGTTCCTCTGGATCGGCTACACGATTCACCCGAGGCACTTGTCGACCTGTGGAACAGGACGGCAACAGCAGCCTTGGATGAAATCGCGCCACTGCGGCCTCTCCACGCCAATGGGGTTAGGTCATCCCCGTGGTTCATGGATGAACTGCGGGAACTCAAACGGGCAAAGAGACACCTAGAGCACCGCTGGGTGAAGACCCAGGATGACTGGACACTAGCTAGAGCTGCTATTCGGGCCTACCTAGTGGCGATGGGGGTGGTGAGGTGGCAATACTTCACCACCCTTATTGCCTCCGCTGATAATCGCCCAGCCGCCCTGTTCCGGGTAACCAGGTCCCTCCTCGGTAGGGGGAGATCGGTGCCCGGTTGGCAGGGTTCGGCTGAGGACTTTGCTGACCATCTGGTGGAGAAAATTGATCGGATTCGTTCAGGGCTGAATCCCGGCGTGGATGGAGAGGGTCGGGGGGGCACCAGAGCATAGTCTTGCTGTACAATCTGGGATCGGTTTGATCCTGTTGTCACTGATGAAGTGGACAGGCTCCTTGCAGCTGTGCATGCCACTACATGTCCTTTGGACCCCTGACCCACCTGGTTGGTGAAAGCCTCCAAGGTGGTGACAGGTGGCTGGGTCGGGGTGATAATAAATGCATCATTATGGGAGAGGGTATTTCCTGCACCGCTAAAACATGCTTTGGTGCGCCCCCTCCTGAAGAAAATATCCCTTGACCCAGCTGTCCTTAACAACTACAGGCCGGTTTCCAACCTGCCCTTTCTGGGTAAGGTTTTGGAGAAGGCGGTGGCATGCCAGCTGCAGAGTGTCCTGGAGGAAGCGGATTATCTAGACCCCTTTCAATCAGGATTCAGGCCCGGGTATGGTACGGAGATGGCATTGGTCGCACTGATGGATGATCTCTGGCGGAAGCAGGACGGGGGTTATCCATCCGTCCTTGCTCTTCTTGACCTCTCAGCGGCCTTCGATACCATCGACCACGGTATCCTTCTGGAATGGCTCAAAGGACTGGGGGTCCAGGGCACCGTGTTGTCCTGGTTTTCCTCTTTTCTGGAGGGCCGTACCCAGTCGGTGTGGTTAGAGAGTGAGAGGTCCAGCCCTAGGCTTCTCAAGTATGGGGTGCCTCAGGGTTCGGTGCTCTCTCCTCTCCTATTTAACATCTACATGAAGCCACAGGGTGAGATCATTCGTTCCCACGGGGTACGGTACCATCAGTATGCGGATGACATTCAGTTATACATCTCGGCCCGTGGGGACCCCAGTGATGCTGTTGAAATCCTATCCGGATGCCTGGAGGCCATTGGGGTCTGCATGGGGGCCAATGGGCTTCGGCTGAATCTCAGCAAGACAGAGTGGCTGTGGATAAGGGTCCCCGTGTTATCCAGGGAGTTACCATCTTTGGTACTGGATGGGGCTGTTTTGCCCCAGACAGACCCAGTGCGCAACTTGGGGGTCCTTCTGGATTTGCGGCTGCTGCTAGAAGAACAGGTAGCAGCTGTGGCCAGGAGGGCTTTTGCCCAACTTCGGGTGATTCGCCAGTTGCGCACGCTCCTGGACCGGGGCTCCTTGCTTATGGTCACCCATGCTCTGGTCACTTCCCGACTAGATTATTGTAATGCGCTCTACATGGGGCTGCCCTTGACAACCATTCGGAGACTGCAGCTGGTCCAGAATGTGGCAGCCCGGGTGGTAATGGGATGTGGGTGATATGCCCATGCCTCACCGCTACTTCAGGAGCTGCACTGGTTACCAGTTTGTCTCCGGGTGCAATTCAAGGTGCTGGTTTTGACCTTTAAAGCCCTATATGGCAGTGGGCCAGGATACCTTAGAGACCGCATCGTCCCAAGAGTGTCTGCCCGTCCAACCAGTGTGGACCGGAGGGGCTCTCTAATGGTGCCATCAGTTAGTGGTGCACATCTGTCCAGCACCTGAAGGAGGGCCTTTTCCGTGTGCGCACCAACCCTCTGGAACCTCCTGCCAACAGATCTAAGACTTCAAAGAGAATTGCTGCCCTTCAGGAAAGGATTGAAGACCTGGCTGGCAGGGCAGGTGTGGGGCCCGAATGGGAACACGGTCTCCGCCTGCTCGCTTATGTAAACAATTAAGAACTCTCTCTTCTTCTTTTTATAGTGGGTGGGATGGGTGGGTGGGATATGGGTCTTTTAAAGTGGGTGGGATATGGGTCTTTTAAAGTGTTTATATGTGTTTTTAGAACTTGTTGTAATGCCGCCCTGAGTTGGGTTCTGCCTGAGTGGGCGGCATATATATGTGTGACTATTAAATTAAATTAAAATTAAAAAGTTCCCCACCCCCAACACTAGGATCCCATAGCCCTGCACGTCCCGTAAGTGTGACTTCATAGCCCGCAACTTGGGCTGCACATTTGGGGGAATGCGCATGAACTCCTTCTGGGACAGGATGGAGTAGGACGACCCCGAGTCTATTTCCATCCTCACTGGAATCCCTTGTAACAGTACCTCTACGTAGAAGTGCCGGTGCTCCAGGCCCATGCGGTTCACGCCTTCCACGCCCTCATTGGCTGAGACCTTTCCAATGCCGGCTGCCTTGCGTTGGTGTGCTTGAGGGTTTCTCGATGCGCCCTTGTCCTCGGTTCGCCCGCGCTTGCAGACTCTGGCGATGTGGCCCTTTCGGCCGCAGTTGTGGCACTCAGCCTTCCGGAATGGGCATCTCGTCCGGTCGTGAGATGCCCCACAGCCATCGCAGTGGTGGCTTCCTCGCTTGCTGGTCTGGCGCCTCTCTCCACGCTTCTTTACCCTCTGTACGTCGTTGTCCTTGCTGGAACAGGAGTCCGCCATTGTGGAAGACTCCTCGGAGGTTGCTGGGGTGCCTGCAGGTGGCCGGTGTGCCCACCAGGATGTTTTCGCTGAAATCCGCCGGGCCGCCTGCACGGGTGACTTGGCCCTCTCAGCCGTGGCCCCTCGGGACTTGAACACTCTGACCCCGCTCCTTGCCACCTCGGCTGCTTGGGCCTCCCACAGTACCTCGTTGAACATGAGGTGATGGTCGTGGGTCATCAACTTCTTCTGGACCTCCTCGTCCCTCAGGCCACACAGCATGTGGTCTCGGAGGGCTGTGTCCAGGTCCTCCCACTGGCAATTGATGGCCACCAGCCTGAGGGCCGCCGCGTAGCCGGATACGAATTCTCCCGGGCGCTGGTCCCACCTGTGGAACGCGACCCGGGCCGGAAAAATGGAAACGGGAGCCTGGAAATGCTCCCTCAGTAGCATCAGGATGCGGTCGATGGGCAGCACGTCGACCTTCCGGGGAGCCACCAGGTTCATCAGGATGCGCAGCGTGGCCGGCCCCACCTGGGCTAGGAAGTGCGAGCGCATCTTTCCCTCATCATCGATGCCTGCAGCATCCATTGCATGCCGAAACTGGCACTCGTACAGCTCCCATTGTTCTGGATCGCTGATATCAAACTGGTGGGGTTTGATCTTGTGACACGCCATGAATCCCACCTTCGTTGCCAATTTAGTGTCTTGCACGGAAGACAAAGAAGAGCCGCAGTGAGGGCTAGAACACAGGTTTATTTCATGATGGTCAGGATGAACATGTGGTAATGGCGGAGGTACAGCTCATTTTATACTGCAGTAATACATTTGAAAAGGGTTGCACGGTAGCTCATTGGCTACTACCTGCGTGATGTCATTCAGAGTCACGCCCATCTTCTTGCAGGTGATCCTTGTGCGGGAAGGTTCCCACGGCTGCCAGTGATTGGGGGAATTTGAACCATGTGAGCTGAACGCTCGCAGCTGCCCTCTATGGGTAGCTTGCTCGCGTTCCTTTAACAGCTGGGTTACATTGTAATCATTGTTAGGTTACATTCATACATTCTTAAAGTAATACTGTTACATACACAACAAAAATAAAAATAAATAATTATTCTAGGTGCACAAAACTCATTATTGCTTCAACACCCACAACACTGCATGACACAGCAGCAAAAAGCAGAGCATGAGCTAACAGCTGAACCATTGAATGTGCCTCTTGCACCATTTATTACCAATGTATATTACAAGGGTCATATATTATTCAAACATTATTGTTTTATCATTTTAATATATTATTCAAAGCTTAATCCCTTGGCACGAAAATTTCTAATTCTGGAGCTAGGACTTGGGGGAGTAGAGACATTCAAAAACAGTGTTTCCCAACCACTGGTTTTGGGACTTCAGTTCCCAGAATCCTAAGTTAATTTCTCAAAGAACTGATCAGCCAAAGTACTGACTTAGGTCTCTGGGAATTGAAGTCCCCTGTGTTGCCTGGGCCCCATGTTGGGAACCACTGTTCTAAAGTGAGGGAACAAAAATTCAGCCTATTTGTTCTTCAAGTAGAATGGCCCCATGTGAAGTTGGGTCCACCTACAAGTCATTACCAAATATGCAATGAACCTCACAACCTCCCTGTTCAACACACAACAAAATTTATCTTGCCTAAAGGGAGGAGGTAGAATTGAGCAAAGGGCAGAAGGCCATGTTTGTTATGAAATATAGCAGGAAACAAAGTGAGGAAAATGGCAGGAAATGATGCAAGGAATCTGTGAGGTCATGTGGTTTCTGTTTACTACAGTTGCGGGTGCATTTATGGCATCATTTGCACATGTGTGGGCATGTTTGTGCATGTACAGGGCACATCCGCTTCTGCTTCTGGTAATGGCATGGGCACCGCGGGCTGGATAATTTTGTGCTGAGGGCCAGGTCCAGCCCATGGACCATAGTTTGGCCACCCCTGCCCTACATGCTTACATTCCCAAGGTTCATGATGTGTTGGGGTAAGGGGGACTAGAAAAGTATATTTGAAACCTGCATTCACATAATTTATCTCATTAGAAAAAGAGCACTCTTCTCGGTGGGGAAAAAATATATCAGAATATAATACATGCAGAGATGATAACTTCCATTTGCAAGCAGAAAAGGCCTGCAGTCCAATACAGACTGGATTTGGGATGAGCTTCGTGGAGGGTAGTGACATCTACAATTCAAATGAGCTTGCCAGATTTGTTGGAGTCTAGCTCTATGAGCCAGTAGGAGTTTACAAGTGGAATATGGCACATGCCACTAAAAGACTCCTTGCAGAGTCATTGCCCACTAATTGCCACTCAATCCTGTTATCTTCTGCTTCTCCACTAAAGTAATATCCCATGCACACACCTCTAAATTAATTTTGGAGAAGAGCAAGATACTAATTAATATCTAAGTGTTATAAACATAGCTTAACTGACTAAATTATGGGGGTGGGGATTATGTAGTTATAAGGTAAAGGTAAAGGTTTCCCTTGCTTGAAAGCCAGTCGTATCCGACTCTAGGGTGCAGTGCTCATCTCTGTTTCTAAGCCGAAGAGCCAGCGCTGTCTGCTTCTGCAGACATTTCCGTGGTCATGTGGCAGGCATGACTAGACACCGGAGCGCACGGAACGCTGTTACCTTCCCACCGAAGTGGTCCCTATTTATCTACTTGCAATTTCTTGCTTTCGAACTGCTAGGTTGGCAGGAGCTGGGATGAAGACGGGAGCTCATTTCCGTCCTGCAGTACTCGGGAATCGAACTGCTGACCTTCCGCTTCCCAGTCAGCGTCTTAGCGACTTGAGCCACTGCAGTACCTAGTTATACAATTGGCTGAATAATTCTTTATGAGACCATTAGGTCAACAACTAATCACTGAATGTGTGTGTAGGGAGGGATGTGGGCAATTTACATATGCAATGGTGTGGGTATTTTCTAAAGTCAAGGTGGCCTTCATAATTTTAGGAAACCTCTGAGAGAGAAAGGAAGTGCAATGTGAAGTAACAGCTTTATTTGGGGAATTGTTGTGTATAAGGTTTTATTATGTTTAAATGAAAAACCACACCAAACCAGAAACCCAGAAACACATCATTTCCAAAGGCACCAAATTCAAAGCTGTGTCAAAGCAGGAAAAGACTGAAATCTGTATGTCCTCCGGAAGCCCGCCTAAATGTATCTTGTTTTGTAATGGCTTGAACACTGTATATATATATTGGCCACCCCTGTACATACTCCCCAGTCCGGAACCTGAGCTGAATAAAGATCACTGAGCTTAACCCATTCCTGATGGTTAGAATACTTCTTTGTCCGGACTCAACAGGAATCCATCAGTGATATTTTAATCCTGAAAATGGGGATGGGGATTCCACCCCTTACCTAAAAATATTCTTCTTTTGGAGAAGAGAAATGCAGTATACCTTATAAAAATGCTGTAATAATATCTCTTTGGTCTCTAAACTGTAGGCCTGTGTTTACAAAGGAAAATAGTGGATGTTGATTGCTTCTTCTCAGTCACCTCACACCATAGGCTAACAGGCTTTGTTCTAAGGTTTCTGTGTGTTTCTTGTCTCCAAACCTTTTCATTTCTCTTCTCTGCCCAGCTTGTGATGCTGCAGAAAGATGCTGCCAACTTGTCTGTGTGGACCATCCTTTTTTAGGTTTACAGAGTCTGGTGCTGATTTAATGTAAAGTATATGTACACATGCTGGCTAGATAGTTGTTTAGGTAACTAGTTAGTGTGCCCGATGTTGGGAGTTTAATTCCCCACTGTGCCTCTTGTGAGTAGGGCCAGCCTATGTGGCCATGAGGTAGGTGCATAGTCCCAGGGCACCACCAAAGGAAGGGAATGGGAACTCTCTATCTGAAAACCCTGGAAAGGGTAACTATAAGTCAATGTTGGTGAACCTATGGCACGTGTGCCAGAGGGGGCACTCAGAGCCCTCTCTATAGGCATGCATGTTGTTGCTGCAGCACAGAGTTCTCCTTGCCACTCTGCCCAGAAGCCCAATGAGAACACTTCCTCCCTCCCCCAGCACAGAGTTCAGGCCACCCTCTGTGGCATGGATGATTCGCCATCACTGCTATAAGTTATAATTGAGTTGATGGCTTATTGTTGTTTTGTATACAAGTATATTCACTTGTTCCTTTTATCTGGCTATCCCTGAACACACAATATGTTTATCTGTTTTATCTGCTATTCTCCATTCTTAGTCTGTGATAGAACTGTAGTGTGAAAATCTCAACAGAAATTACCATGCCCCACAAAGAATGTGGTAAAAATAGATAGTACCCTTGATAACCAATATCAGCTGTTTTCTAATAAAATTTTATACAGCTGAGGGAAAAGGTGGTATTCAAATTCTACAAGTACTTTAGAAAATAATATTTCTTTCAAATTGGATGGGATGAAGTTCCAATCGCTTTCTCATTAATCTCATTTGCACAATATGAAATCTGAACAGTTCATCATCCGCATGAGTGAGAACAAAGACCAAAAGCACAGCAAGAGAAATTTGCACCCAAACATAAGCCATTTGAAGTAAATGTACAGCATAATGATTACCATTAGCTTCAATGAACTTTTAATCTTTTCCCAATGGTGACTCCAGATGGCATAATTTTCCTGAAATGCATAAAAATACATTTCAAGGGTAAACCAGACATCACTATGGCAGCTGTAACCAAAGTGCCTGCCTGCATGTTTTGACAAGATTTGTGTGGGGAGAAGCATGGATATTAACATTGGTCAACGAGTCATGGTTACTTGTTTTTTTCCCGCTTGCAAGTGTACCAAGAGCTCTTCATATTATCCAACCATTTTGATTTCTCTTTTTTCCACTCCCTTTCTTCTTCAAGGACAGAGGAAGCAAGAGAGCTGAAATAAATTGACATAAACATTTATTGCTTTTGAACTATCCATAAACAGTACCATGTTGTGTAAATATGTTGGTATGGAGGAACGGCATTACCTGTGAGAGCAGATTGCCACCAATTAACGAATCCCCTCTTTGATTTCAGTTGTGACTTTATCTTAATGCATGTGGGTCATGTGCAAATTGAAATGGAAGAAGAGACACTTTGGTAATGTCATTTCTACTATGCTATTGTAGAACAGAATTAGGGTATGTGTGTTTTCCAGTATTTTCATCTACAATTGGAATTCCTCTGACCAATCAGAAAGCATGCAGGAGCTTCATCATTCAAATATACTTTTTTCTACTTTAAATGCTTCTAGGATGATGTTTACCACATACAGTGTTAGCCTTGTATGCAAACTAGGATGAGACTGGACTATTCTCTCAATGTTATTTTATTCTGCTAGCTAAAATAAATTCCTTTTAAAAACCAAACTCCTCAATATTTTGTTAGATTATCCATTTTTCATTTGATACCTCCTGAGAGCCAATACAAGATAAAGCACACCTTGACTATGAAATCTGCAGGTTTGTGAGGCTTAATTTTTTTAAAAGAAAAAAGATACAAACAAACCATGCATTTGTTCTAGATTTAGGAAAATAGGAAGACATGTCCAGAAATGTGGGCCTTATAAAAGATAGGTTTCCCTTGCTCGAAAGCCAGTCGTATCCAACTTTAGGGTGCAGTGCTCATCTCTGTTTCAAAGCCAAAGAGCCAGCGCTGTCTGCTTCTGCAGATGTTTCCATAGTCATGTGGCAGACATGACTAGACACCGGAGCACATGGAACACTGTTACCTTCCCTCCGAAGTGGTCCCTATTTATTTACTTGCAATTTCTTGCTTTCAAACTGCTAGTTTGGCAGGAGCTGGGACAAAGATGGGAGCTCATTCCATCCTGCAGTACTCAGGAATCAAACTGCTGACCTTCCACCTCCCAGTCAGCATTTTAGCTACATTTATGTAATCTGGAGATGAAAACAAAATTTCACAATCCAATATAAACCGAGGAGAAAAGAAGAATGCAAGCGCAGCGCCAAAATGGCCGCCGCGCTCTTTGCGGGGCCCCCCCCACAGGACGAAGGCATCCGGGTAGTTAGGGGCGTGGCCAGCTCCCTTATAAAAGGGGTGGCCACGAGGCAGCCGAGCTGCCATTTTGCGAAGCGACGGAGCGGAGAAGTTTTTCCCTCTTACTCCGTCGCTTTTACCTTGATTGGGAAGCCTTTTGGCTGCTGACCTTTCTCTTTTTGGCTTCCCTTAGGTTCGACTGAGATGCCTTCGAAGAAGAAGGCGGCCGCGAGCGCGGCTCGTGCGGTTCGGAGGCGCAATCCGGGTCGGAGGACCGCGGCTGCGCCTCCCCACCAGCCGCCTTTGCCGGCACCCACCGGGACCGGTGGGATGGGGTCTATTCCCCCCTGGCCAGAGGCTGGGGACCTGAGCAGGGGTCCAGCATGGGCTGCGGCCCGCGGCCCGCAAGCGGCGGACGCCGCTCCTGGTGCCCATTCTACTGGGCCTTCCCCTATAGGGGCGCAGCTCACTCCGGGGCCTTCCAGCCTTGGGGAGTGGTGTGGTCCCCTTCCTTGGCAGGTGCCTACATCGGCCCTACCGGGCCTGGGTGTGGGGTCATGGCCATATTCGGGCCTCGGGGTGCAAGGACCGGTACCCACGCCCGTAGCGGGCGGGCCGGCTGGCCCTTGGCCCCACGTCAGTGTGGAGGCCTTACTGGCCCGCGTGGCAGCCCTCGAGGCTTCCCTTGCTCGGGCCAGCCACGCTGGGGCTCCCTTTGGGGTTCATTTTGACGCGTCGTCTGCTGGGCAGCGGCAGGCGACGGGACGGGTCGAGCAGCTTGAGGCGTATGGCGCGACTTCGGCCACTGCCTCGCAGCTCCCCAACCAACAGGCCAGTGCGGGTCAGGCCCCGGCGACGAGCTCTACGGCGGTCGTGAGCTCCGACGCCCCCAGTGGGCCGGAACCCCCGGTGGGGGCGGCCTGCAGGGGTGCAGCATGTGAGTATGCGGTCCAAACTAGTGCACCTACACATGTGGCCACGTTGGGGGGGGCTTTCCAATGGCCTTGGCCTCGCGTGGGTGGTGCGGCGGTACAGCCGCTGACGCACCACCAGGCGACGTCAACCACCACCCAGGGCCCCGGGATGGGGAGCATTTCCTACCCTGTGGGGAATGTTTTGGGGGTGGCTGGGCTAGTCCAAGCCCCTTTCCAGATGCCCGCAGTTTCTGCGGTGCCTGTCTCGGCCTTGCCGACAGCGGGCTATTCCTTGCCACTGGGTGACCACTTGGCACAGGCCACCAAAGAGAAAATATGGCGAGCGGAGTATGTAGATATCTTCTCACTCCTAAACAGGGAGCCCACCAAGGAAGAGAGAGAGGGGCAGGATGAGAAGGATAAGGAACTTGCACGTCGTCGCAAGCCACCACGAACGTGAGCCAACTGGCTGCCGGCTTACCTCATCTACATGGCGGTGTACCTGAGGGCCCGGCCGGATTTGGCAATTCCGATGGTCCAGTATTTGGACAACATCTATCGGGCGATGGTTGACTTTCCGGGCCCGTCGTGGTTGGCTTATGACGAGGAATTCCGTATGCGAATTCCCCTGCACCCTGAGATGAGGTGGGATGAGCCATGCCAGAGGCTTTGGCTTCTGTACATGACGCCCACGCGCCCCGCGCCAGGGGAAAGATACCATTGTGGACATGCAGTCCAGCGAGTGGCTCCAGCACAGGTTCCCCGCCAGGTGGCGTGGCAGGGGGTTCCAGCCCGCCTGCTGTGCTGGACTTTCTCGTCCAATGGTTCCTGCAATAAGAAGAATTGCAAGTACAGACATGAGTGTCCCACCTGTGCGGGCCCCCATGCAGCCTCTGCCTGTCCCAGGCCTGGAGGGACGCGGGGCAGAGGGAGGGGCGGACAGTGGGCTGGCAAGACTGCCGCTGATGGAGCTGGTTCACCGAAAGGCTCCCTCCCCAATTAATGTGGACATGCTGGAGCGTTGGCTCGCATTGTACCCGAAGGGGGAGGATGCGGATTATCTACTTCGGGGCTTTAGGCAGGGGTTCCGTATTCCTTTCATGGGTGACAGGTCCCCTCAGGATGCCCCCAACCTTTTGTCCCTTAGGGGGAGGGAGGAGGTGGCTGCCGCTAGCATTGGTAAGGAGGTCAATGCGGGCAGGGTCGCCGGCCCTTTCCCTGCACCCCCGTTCCCTAACCTTAAGGTATCGCCCCTGGGCTTGGTTCCCAAGAAGTCTCCAGGCGAGTTTCGCCTTATCCATCACTTGTCCTACCCAGCCGGCCGATCGGTCAATGATACTATCCCTGATGACCTTTGCTCAGTCAGGTATACATCTTTTGACCACGCGCTGCACATGGTGCGCTCATGTGGCCCGGGTGCGCTGCTGGCTAAGTGCGACATTTAGTCGGCTTTTCGCCTCTTGCCGGTGCACCCGGGCGACTTTGAATTGCTGGGTTTTAAATTTCGGGGCGAATATTACTTTGATAAGGCCATGCCTTTTGGCTGTTCCATATCATGCTCGGCTTTCGAGCGTTTCAGTACCTTCCTAGAGTGGGCTTTCGTCCGCAGGTCAGGGTCCCGGTCTGTAGCCCATTACCTGGATGACTTTTTATTCGGGGGTGAACGGGGCTGGGACACGTGTACACGTCTCCTCAACACATTTCAGACGCTAATGGAGGAACTCGGTGTCCCTTTAGCGCCCGAAAAGACCGAGGGCCCATCTACACAGCTAGTCTTCCTGGGGGTGGAGATTGACACGATAGTGCAGGCGTCTAGGTTACCGCGGGACAAGGTGTCAAGGATAGTGGCCCTTATCTCGGACTTGTTGGCCAAGCGCAAGGCATCACTGAGGGAACTGCAGGTGCTGCATGGTCACCTTAATTTCGCCTGCAGAGTGGTCGCACCGGGCAGGGCTTTTGCCCGGCGCTTGTGCGACGCCATGGCAGGATTATCCAGGCCTCACCATAGGGTTAGGCTTACCCGGGGTATCAGGGCAGACATGGTTGTCTGGTTACAGTTCCTGAGGGAGTTCAATGGGGTCTCATTTTGGAGGCATGACCTCCTGGCTTCCCCTCAATTTCAGATTCAGTCTGATGCCTCGGGATCCCTCGGTTATGGGATGTACTTCAATGGGAAGTGGGCCTATGGTGGGTGGCCACCGGCCTGGGCAGGCACGGGTCGCCTGCGTGATCTCACATATCTGGAGTTTTTCCCTATCCTGGGTGCTTTGATGCTATGGGGCCAGGAGTGGTCCAACTCGGTCGTGCATTTCTGGTGTGACAATGCGGCTGTGGTCCACATTGTCAATGCACAGACTTCTAAATCGCCCAGGGTTATGGACCTAGTGCACCAATTTGTGTTGCGCAGCCTGCACCTCAACGTACTGTTCAGGGCCAGGCATGTCCCAGGGGTTAATAATGATATTGCTGACGCTTTGTCCCGCCTACAGATCTCCCAGTTCCGTGCCTTGGCCCCGGATGCGGAGGAATTTCCCTCGCCACTCCCGGAGGAGATATGGACCATTGGCAAGGAGAGGTGAACCGGGCGATTGGCCTGTCGCTAGCGCCACGCACCCGTAAGGCGTATCACCACGCAATTAATTCTTTCAGGGCATTCTGTACCCAATTTCAACTGCCAGGAACCTGGCCGATCCCGGTAACCCATGTTCTGTGGTTCATGGTTTACCTGCATTCTCAGGGCCTTGCACCTCGCACCATAGCATCTAAGCTTTCAGCGTTGGCTTTTATGGCCAAGGTGGGGGGTCATGTGGACAGCACCTCTGACTTCCGTGTGAGACATGTTTTGGAGGGGTGGGTGCGCGAGCGCGGGCGTTGCCCGGATGACCGCCACCCGATTTCCCCAGGGGTCCTTACCCAGTTGGCCCGGGGCTGGCCTTGCCTCTGTTTTGATGCATATGAGGCAGCCCTGTTCCATGCAGCCACAACGGTGGCATTTTTTGGAGCACTCCGCATCAGCGAGCTTGTGATGCTGTCTAAGGCGGATGCAAGTCGTAGGGCACTGGAACTCGAGGATGTCTGTGTTGCCAAAGACTGGGCTCAGTTGAGGATACGCTCCTCTAAGACCGATCAGCATGGCGTAGGCAGTGGTGTGCGACTGCTACGGTGTTCTTTGGCAGACATCTGTCCGGTTGGTGCCCTACAGGAATTCCTGGCACTGCGTGGCACGCACCATGGCCCGTTTTTCTGTCACCAAGATGGGTCTCCCCTTACTAAATTTCAATTTTGGAAGGTGACGGGCAAAGCGCTGGCCAGTGTGGGCCTCCCAGGCGCCCGCTATGGCACTCATTCATTCCGTATAGGGGCGGCCTCAACCGCAGCTGCTTTTGGGTACTCCGGGGCTGACATACGTAGAATGGGACGGTGGGGTTCGCAATGTTTTCAGTTTTATGTGCGCCCAACCCCGCCGTGAGTACCAACCCAGTCACCTTACCTACTTTTCCTCATTTTTCTTTACAGACCCGGGGTGTCGTATTACACCGGTGACAGTATGGCTGGTGGGCCATAGCTACGTGCACAGGGCAGCGCGTTACGCTGCGGCGACAGAGTGGGGACCCCGACTGGGACTGGGTGCATACGCAAGTCTCACATGGCATGGTAAGCCTGGGATGTTATGGCGGGAGCTGCTGCCTTTCCTTTTTTCAGGCCAGAATGCTGACCCGCCTGACATTCTGATCATACACCTGGGGGGCAATGATTTGGGCCAGGTCACCGGCTTGTCGCTGAAGCATGCGATTTGCGAGGACCTCGCCTACCTGCATTATGTCTGGCCCGCCACAACCCTTGTTTGGTCAGACATGGTTCCGCTCCATTCCTACAGAGGGGGCGTTGACCTCCTGGCCCTTGACCGTGCTAGACGCATGGTGAATAGGGCAGTGGCGCGTTTCCTTGTCGACAGGGCTTGGGGGAGGGTCAGTCGTCACCCCGCTATTAGCCTCCAAAGTTATGACTTGTATGCAGGGGATGGGGTCCATCTGTCGCGAGGAGGCATGGACCTCCTGTTGGGTGATTGGCGAGCAGGCCTGTTGACCGAGCTGACGGTCTGGGGGGGGCATCGAGCCTTCTTTGAAGCCCCTCCGTGTGGCGGGTAGCACTGGTAAGGTAAACATTATGACCCACAGGTATCCGGCAAGTTCGCAATTGACTGGACAACACTAGACAGACATAAGTTGGTTAAACGTTGTCCGGTCAACGACGAACTAGGCGACGGGGTGATGGCTATAGCTAGACAGCATGCATCACCCCGTGATTTTACGGATACGCGTCAGAGGGTGGGGTCATTAGTTAGATATTGACTACGGTCATCAATTTGTTTGTGGTCAACAAACAAATTGATACAAATGGATACATTGTAGCAATTGCCGTTGGCAATTTTGGGTGGTACCTTACCAGTGTTACTTCGGCCTGCTTGCCTTAAGAATTATGATTGGTCAATTACCAATAGAAATTTATAATTCGGACTAGGGCATGAATCAATAAATGTGGCCCAATGCCGTTATCCACTTTTATCAGTGTCTGAGTCCTTTATTGGGGGGTGCGCCTGCAATACAGATGGGGTTTGCAGAAACATAATAAAATAAAGAATGAGATATTTTCAAGTCCCTAACCACCTCTTCTTGGGTTTTAGTTGAACAACAGAGTTAAGTCTGCTTTGGCAACAGAGAGGCCAAGATCCAATTCTCAGTAATATATGATAATTAATTATGCCATATCAAACATCTTCATATGTTTAGGATTTGAGAGAAGCAGCATGTGAATCCTCCAATGATTTGTCAAGTTCCAGGACAATCAGTGTCTGGCCTTGTACTGGGCCAGTATTCCAGCTCCACCATCTGGGCAGTTTCCTGCTTCCCATTTCTCAAAGGCAATGGTTTTTTTCCTGCTAGGACTTCACTAGGTTTGGGGTGTTAATACACTCACCTACAGCTCAACACTCCAGGAAGTCATAAAGTACATAGCAAGCCACAGATCGGAACACTTCACAGGTTTTCAGGTTTAAGAAGTGTCTTCATTATCTTGCTGGCGAAGGACTTGACCTTTCTCCCATAAATAAAGGGCTCATGAAAATACTTGCTTATCATTGTTAAGTGGCTATTGCACACAGTAGAAAATGCCTCAAGCATCCACATAAAATGGATACTACGATTTCTATTGCCATTTGTGTTTTGGAAACATGGGTACAGCTTCCAAATGCTTAAATGGTATCTGGCCCCACTCATGTTGCAGAGCAAACTCTTGACCTGGTTTTCTGTACTGGGCAGGATGGGGAAAGATCTGGGTGTCGAGGAACTCTCGTGAGTTCCATAGTGTTTACCAAGATAATTCCCTGGAAGGGTTTTACACTTATTGGGTCTGGGCTTCTGCAGGACTGGTGGTTGGAAAATTTAAATGGTGCACCATAAGAGACTGATGGATCCAAATGGTTTTCTGCTGACTCTTGGGGAGTTTCCTGCTGAACTGGCAGGTGATACTCTTTAGGATTTGTCTGATTTCTGGAATGGGGAAATGGCCAGGGCTATTGACATAATTGCTCCTAAATATCACATCTCACAAAGTGCAGCCAAGCTAGCTCCTTGGCTTACTAAGGAGCTGGGAATGATGAAACAAGTGGGGCATAGACTAGAGGGATGAGGACAGAAAACCCAGAGCAAATCTGATCAAACACAGGCTAGAGCAGTGGTGGCAAACCTATGGCACACGTGCCAGAGGTGGCATTCGGAGACCTCTCTGTGGGCACCCATACAGTCACCCCAGCACAGAGTTTGCTCTGCCCCTGTGCCCAGCAGACCAATGAGAGTGCTTCCTCCCTCCCCCAGCACAGAGTTCACCCCACCCCTCTACCCAACAACCCAATGGGAGCACTTCATCCCTCCCCATAGCACAGAGTTTGCACTACCATTCTACCCAGCAGCCCAAAGGGAGCGTTTCCTTCCTCCCCTGTTGCTGAGTTGGCACTTTGCTATAAATAATTGGGTTTTGAGTTGCAGTTTGGGCCCTCAGTCTCTAAAAGTTTTGCCATCACTGGGCTAAAGCTCAATGGAAAGCCTGCTCTCCAGCAGTGGTGCAGCAAAGAAACTTTTATTCTTTGAGCCATTCAGCAGAGCTATTTCAAGTGTTCAAGCCCTGTTGGCCAAATGTTTTAAAATTGTTTTTAATCAAGGTTGTTGTCCTGTTATACAGTATGTTTAAGTGCTTTAAGTGTGGTATTTGTATAGTGTTTTTAAAACTGTTGATTGGTTTTATAATCTAAGTTGTTGTGAGTTGCCTAGGGTCCCCTGTAAATAGAAAGATGGCGTATAAATAATATAAATAAATAAGATGCTTCAGAAATTTGTAAACTAACTACCACAATCTTACCTCACTAAAAAGCATTATATCCCTTGAAAATACATTACTATGACCCCTCCCTAGAAACCTGCGTTGCTTTGAAATCAATTGTATGGATGGTTGCTAGGTCACAGGCAGACTGAGATTGCTTGAGATTCATGTCAGACAGAAGGCTTCTGATGCCACCAGTTATGTCTTATGACATCATGTGGCAACCAGGTTCTGATAACTTAGCAGGGCAAAGCAATGTGGCCCAATGGTAAAAGGGAAATAACTGGATATGTAAGATCTCACACATATAGGAAAACTCAACATGAAAGTAAGTTACCTTTTTGAGGTAGAGTAATTCTAGTTTTTCCAGCACATTATCCTACCAATCCTTGGGCCATGGTAATAGACATAGGGCAGGGGTTCTCAACCTGCAATATGTTGGCCAGATGCAGCCCAGAACTCCATTATATGTGGCCCACCACCATCTTCACCACACCAAGAAGTGCCATGTGGTGGAGGAAAGGCAAAATGGACATTCAGCCCTCGAAACTGTCTGAGGGAGTGTGACCTGGCCCCCGGCTTAAAAAGGTTGAGACCTCTAGATATAGGGTCTAATTATATGCCGTGAACTTGTCTTCCCATCTGGTTGCTGGCCTTCCTAGTGTTTGCTTTATGTCAAGTCCACCTGTTAACTTTGAAGTGGCTTACATGGCCAGCCCACCAATGCCTTGCAAACTCAATTAACCTTGATGCTTGTTTTGCACCAGATCTTATATGCAGTTCTTTGTTTGATATTTGATCAACCCATCATATGTGTTGCATCCATTGCTCCATTGTATTGTATTGTTTATTTATACCCCGCTCTTCTAGTGTGTACACTACTCAGAGTGGCTTCCAACAATAAATATTAAACAATACTAAACAATATACAGTATAACCAGAATAAAGTACAGTTCAATACATAAGCAATATAGAATATACAATGCAAAACATAGTAAAAAATACAATACAAAATACCAGGAATATACAGTTCTAGCAGCATAAATACAAAATTATACAATGAAATAAAACACACTCAATCATCCAGCTACAATGCCAAAGATTGTGGCTCAAAAATGACCACAGCGCATCTGAGGAGGGAGGGCGGGGCCCAGCAGGCTGGCGGTGGAGTGGTCAGAGGGCCTCTTCACTCCCACCAGGGCCAAAGAATGTGGTGGCAGTGTCTCACCTAGCACCCCCATCTTTAAGTCTGAGGGGGGAGGGTGGGGCCCAGCAGGCCGGTGGTGGAGTGGCCGGAGGGCCTCTTCACCCCCACCAGGGCCAAAGAACGCAGCGGCCACAGCAGCGGTGCACCCCCCGCCTTCAAGTCCGAGGGGGGAGGGAGGAGCCCAGCAGGCCAGCGGTGGAGTGGCTGGAGGGCCTCTTCGTCCCCACCATTGCTCTTTGTGTTGCATCAATTTTTTGTATGCCAGCTTTTGTAGGTGCCCATGTTTCATTGCTGTATAATAAAGCAGGCAGAATGGTGGTGTTAATAAGTTCAGCCCATAACTTTCTCATTTTAGCTTCACTAAGCACATCCTTTATGCTATTAAAAGCTGCCCATGCTGCTTGCCTTCTTCTCAAAATGTCTTTTTTTAGATTGTGCCTTAGGCTAACTTCTTGCCCAAGGTATACACATGAGTCAACGTCTTCTACTATTCTGCTTCATGATGTATCACACTAACAATATCAGCCAATCAGGGTTTATTCAGGGAACATGACAATTTCATTACAGGAAATATGCCTTGGATTTGGCTGCATGACTCGAATAAATGAAGGATGGGCTGGTCTAAATCACAACGGCAGAAAATAGAGGAAAAATCTATTTATAGATATCTGGGTGATTTGGCAATAGATTGCCAAGGTTATCTGACCCTCAAGGGTTGGGCAAAATGATTTTTCCAAGAATTATACTATTACAAGGAAGAAATCCACTTCTGGTACCCAGGATTTCATAGTTCTTCAATTCTAACGCTATGTCTTTTGCTTAAATTAGTGGGTGCTGCGGTTCTAGGGCTCCTCTCCCACACACCAATTAAAGCAGATTGTACAAATCTCAATTCCCTTCATAGTGACCAACACCATTACCTCTTTTGTGTGAAAATAGGTAAGGCCTTAAGGATAAGAAGTTAGCAACAACCTTCTCTTTGATTACATGGATGGCGAGGAGTTCTGTTGTGCTCTTGACAGAATTCCTGCATTGGGAAGAGTAATGCTATAGGCAGAAAATGTCCATATTTTCAAAATTTCCCCAAAAGGATAATGAATGCTGCAATGAATGGGTTTTCTGACTTTTTCTTAACAACTGATAATTTGTTTGTTTTCTGCTAGTTGTTTGTGTATGATTTGTTCTAAATGGGAAAGACACTAGAGATATCATATATAAATTACAGAGACCTTGAGGGGTAAATTAGAATTCTTTGTTTAATTCTCAGTTTGAGATGAACAATCTCGCAGTTTAGAAATTACTTGTCAAGGTGTCTCACTGTGTTGAGACAGCCTAAATTAATAAAAATGAAGAATTTAGCAACCTTTCTTTCCATCTCTAATGAAGTGGTGAGCATTTTCAGCGACAATGCTGAAATATTGTTGAAAGAGAAGTCCCTTTCAACACCAGTGAAAACATTTTACCCAGACAATGGTTAGCTTCAGCTCAATTCTGATTTTAACATACTAACACACACATGTCTACTGTTCTGAAAAAATATTTTTCCAGCGCTAATGGTAAAAGAGCAGTGCCTTAAGCTTACGGTGATCACATGACATCAATGCTCAGCCAATTGCTCTCTTTTGTATATATCATTTCCTTGCTAATCCATGGGAAATTGGATGAGGGACTGACAAAGGCCATGAGTTTCTATGTCTACCACAATCAGATTTTTATATTCAAGAGCTTTCAAATTTAAGGAAAAAATGTGCAAATGCTTGTAAACTTATCAACTTATCAAAAACTAATTTTAAAAACCCTCTTTATTAGCCAGATTCCACATGGCGCAGCAAATTTCAGCTTGTGTTTCATAAATTATAGTAAAGCTCTTAACTATATGGTTCACAAAAGCTGGCTTTTTCTAAAAGAAACAGGGTGCCATCATATCTGATAACACTAATGTGTAACCAGTACTCTGAGACAAGAAGCTAATGTTAGAACAGAAAATGAAGAAACAGAATAATTTCCTATTAGCAAAAGTTGCAAATGGGGTACATTTTATCTCCCTATATGTTCAATCAATATACAGACTGTTTCATGCAGAAATAGCTGAATTAGATTCAAATGAAAGAGAGTGAAAATTGGAGGAAGAAACATTAGTAATTTAAGAGATGTAGATGAAGCCATGTTAGAGGCAGAAAAATGCAATTACTTAAAAAGGCTGCTAATGAAGGTAAAAAAAAAACAATTGCAAAAACCACTTGGACACTAAGAATTGCATATCTTTAACATTAACAACTTTAATGCAGCCAGGAAGTCAAAAGAAGACTGAGACTTGGAAGGGCAGCTGTAAAGAAACTAGAAAAGACCATCAAGTGTAAGGGTGTGTCACTCAAGACCAAGACCAAGGCCATCCCTGTTATGGCATTCTCATATGTGAAAGCTTCACAGTAAAGTAATCTGAAAAGAAAAGAAAAACCTGATTTGTTCAAACTAGGAGAGCTTCACAGATACCATTAACCACTAGAAAGAAAAACTAGTGGGTTCTAAATCAAATAATGTCTGAAATGACTCTCATATAAAAATTACTAAACAGAGAGGCTGACTATATGTATATTAAGCCTGCTGTTTGGTGCACTGCAGGAATTGGCTGGTTTGCTCCTAAATACAGGGGTCAGATGACATTTGTGCTGGTGCAAATTAACCTGTTCCTAGAGTGTTTCTACCTGAACCTTTCTGGTCCCTTTCAAGGGTGTCTACATTTTTTGTTGCAGGTAGGATTGGTTCATTTTGGTCCATTTTCAACATGTGTGATAATTGGAAATGAACCAACGTGAGTCCTCCTCTTTTAATTTGCCAGTATAATGAGACTCTTCAAGATACTGGCAAATCAAACACTTCCTCTACTCCATGGAGTGACTGAGGAAGTTAAAAAAATTGTGCATGTATTAGAGAAGTGCATATTCACTGCTGTAATACACAGGAAAAAATGTCCACTTCTTGTATGCTCAGTGGAGCCAAGGAACTGTTTAATTTGCCACTATCCTGAAGTGGGTCTCTTCTCAAGCCACTTCAGGATATTGGCAAATTGATAGGATAGTAACTTAAGGTTTGCATAGAATTTGCATGTGAGGATCACATCAAATGTCATACCAAATCTTCTAGAGCAGTGGTTCCCAACTTGGGGCCTATGACCCACAGGGGAACTTCAATTCCCAGAAGCCTTAGTCAGTATATTGGCTGATCGGTGCTTTGAAAAATTGACTTATGCTTCTGGAAATTTAAGTCCAAAAAACAAAGGTTGAGAAACACTATTCTAGAGCTTAATCTGCTCCAAACAAGTACATGGACAATCCCTGAAGGTATTGGACTTTTCACATATCATGAGAAGATAAGTCTCACTGGACAAGGCAAAAAAAAAACAATGGCTGTGAGAAAAGAGGAAGACCAGACACTCGATGGATTAGCTCAGTAAAGTATACTTTATTTAGCAGGCCTGAGCAGGATATAACTGTTAGATTCCCAGACTAGAGCAAGACTCTTAATGATACAGCCTTCCAAAGGTCATTAATTCAAAGTGTTTCCATAAGTTGGAAGTGAACTGGTGCTAAACAACAGCAACACTTATCTGTTAGGAGAGGATCATATTGTATCTGCCTGCTTGGCTGTTCACAATGCAGGTGCTGAAAGCAAGAAATCCATCATGATAGGCAATGAGAGCAGCTCTAATTTAGAACCACAAACATGGCAGAATAAACAGAGATTCAAAACCAAACATATAAAATATATGCCCTTGGCATTCTCTTCAGTGGTTTTAAATCTAACAGATTTACCATCTCCCATATTCAGAAGTTTTTAACCAATTATTATTATTATCAATTTATTTTTTTAAAAATCACTTTATCCTATATTTGGGGCATCCTTTTTAAAAGAGTACCTTCCTTCCTTCTTTCCTTCCATTTTTTTGGTCCAGTTCTGAATAGGTTATCCAATTTGGTTTCCATGCCAGAAGGTTTCAGGGACATGAAAAAACTGTAGAGCCAAAACCCCATTTTTTAACCATATGTATCATGGTTCTTTGTGCATAGTGGATACTCTTTCTCCACCATTTCAAGAAGGTAATATTCACTGCCTCTTTGCACAAGCAGAATTCAACTGCTATGAATGCAATAGCTCTGGCTTGCGCAGCTACAACCTGCTGTTCTCACACATCACTATACTACACACCACAGATACTGTGCTAGGTAACCTTAAACAAATCTCTCTTCTTCTTTTTTTCCTCTGTGGCTAAACTACCCTGCAAGGCTATTGTGAGGATAAAGTGAAGTGGAGACAGCCATGTTGTACCTTGACTTCACCGAGCAAAGGTATAAATGGAAAGAAGAAGAAGAAAGGGGAGAAGGAGCAGAATGACTCTGCACAATTCTGCCCTAGGGATGAGTAAGAAATTTCTCTCAGTTCCATATTGATCAAAAGTGGCCAAAGGCTGCAAAATAAAAAAATACAAAACTGATAAAAACATATTCACCCATCATTCAGGGCAGCCAAGGATTTTGTTTAGCTTTGTTTTTGATCAGAATTGACCAAAATTTGACAAGCAGGTAGAAAGAAAGGAAAACTAAGAGATTTGTCAAACTTGAATCACACCAGACAAAAGATGCCACTTCCAGCAGGGTGGCAATGTTTCTTTCTACCATCTCCCTCCTTCTCTTTGGGGGAAAGAGAGTTTGCTCTTTATTTTTCATTTTTTCCTACCAAAGCCTCTTATTTTCCTCAGAACACTTTTGGAAGCTGAGATTCACAGTGTCATAAAGATAATAAATTGTCAGTGTTTTCTACCCACAGGCAATTGTCCATATATTGACAATTCTGTGCTGTTTGAATAGGGAGGAGTGCTTGCCTCCTCTTTTTGTCTATCTGTCTATCTTTGTTTCTCTGCCAATATGCTTCCCTGTGAGTTTCCCTCCCAGCCGTATTGTGCTTCTTTCATAAATCTCTCACAACACAATGAACCATCTAGGTATTTATACAGTACTGATGATGCAGAAACACATCATGGCATGGTTCTTAAAACATCTTCTGTTTTTAATAAATGATTTGAAATGCATGGGAAGAATATATCAATATTGTTCAGGTTAATGATGGCCTGATTCATAATAAGAAAGAGAAATGGTGTTTGCAGGCAATTGTTCCTTAATAATTGTTGTTAATAATGTGGGTACATTTGTTTTAGAGGGGAAAAAACACCTTTCAGGTGTCTTGTTCATGAATCATGCTGAAAGACACTGAAAAGTGACACATTACATAATTACTTCCTCCATTGAAATTGTTTTGGGGATGGTTTCTAAGAGTGCTGCTAACATCTTAAAATTTGCTCTCTCCAAGTTTCAAATGTAGTACACAAGTTGTAGTTAAACACACCTGACTAGAAGGTCGGCAGATCAGCAGTTCAAGACCTAAGTGCTGCCTGATGGAGTGTCCATCTCTGTCCCAGCTCCTGCCATCCTAGCAGTTGGAAAGCAAGAAGTTTCAATTAGATAAATAGCTACTGCTTTGGCGGGAAAGGTAATAGTATTCTGTATGCTCTAGCATACATGACCACGGAAATGTCTGTAGATGCAGACAGAACTGTCTCCTTGGCTGTAAACTGAGATGAGCACCACCTCCTAGAGTCAGATACAACTGGCATTCAAGTAATGGAGACTTTTACCTTTACCTTACTGATAAGATGGCTCATTTGGTAGCTTGCTCTGACATCACTTGTTTGACTTTCTATAACAAGTAAAATCAAAATACATTCTTACTCTTACTCTTTTACTCTTACTCTTATATATTGATTGGTTAGTTGTATTTATAATCCACCTTTCTCCCAATGGGGGTTTCAGATTTGCTCACAATATTAAAAAGATCAAATTTAAAAAAAAAAAAACAATAAATTACAGATAAGATACAATTAAACTACAGAACAATTAAATACATTAAATAGTTAAAACAGGATTAAAACATTAAAAACTTTTCTAAAAATAACAGCTAAAAACCAGCATCCAGGTACTGTACTTATGGTGACCTTTTCATAGTTGTCTAGGGACAGATAAGTCCCTTCTTCTGGGGCTATCTGAAGCTATGCTGGTGACTACACATATTGGCTCTCCTCCTCAAGTGGCTAATAGGCTGACTGGGAAGCGGAAGGTCAGCAGTTCAATTCCCAAGTACTGCAGGACGGAAATGAGCTCCCGTCTTCGTCCCAGCTCCTGCCAACCTAGCAGTTTGAAAGCAAGAAATTGCAAGTAGATAAATAGGGGCCACTTCGGTGGGAAGGTAACAGCGTTCCATGTGCTCTGGTGTCTAGTCATGCCTGCCACATAACCACGGAAACGTCTGCAGAAGAAGACAGCACTGGCTCTTTGGCTTAGAAATAGAGATGAGCACTGCACCCTAGAGTCAGATACGACTGGCTTTCGAGCAAGGGAAACCTTTACCTTACCCTACAAAGTGCAGTGTGGAACCGGCCACCCAAATACTCAATGAACTATCTCATCAGCTAGTAGGCCATCAATAAAAAAATCACCTATACATACATATATTTGTATTACACTCACACACACAAATGCACACACACATTTATAAACAGTACCAGGAAGAGTGGATTTTCAGGATAAATGGGAGCATTTTTTTCTACCTTCCTCTTCATAGTGACACAAGAACAATCATGACCATACATACCAACTTGTTCCACTGAGGTTTTAAAAAAATGAAAGAAGATGAAATTGTTTGGAACTGAACCATATTTCCCCCTTTTCAACATCTGTTTCTCTAATATATGCACACTGTGATTGAGGTTGAGAACAGCATCCATCTGCAACCTCAGATGTTCATATTAGGAGCAATCAGATCACGAGACTGACAAAGATGCCAGTGTTGAACTTTATACCATGTTGAACTGTGAAAGGATGTGAAATAACAGCAGAAGGCTCTTGCCATCTCATGTCACTTGTCTACAGAGCTTTTCCTGCCATACTTCTGGACAGTATTGCTTCACAATATGTAGCCCATAGAAAGGGCTACATACTGCAGTGGCTCAAGTCGCTAAGACGCTGACTGAGAAGCGGAAGGTCAGCAGTTCGATTCCCGAGTACTGCAGGACGGAAATGAGCTCCCGTCTTCATCCCAGCTCCTGCCAACCTAGCAGTTCGAAAGCAAGAAATTGCAAGTAGATAAATAGGGACCACTTCGGTGGGAAGGTAACAGCGTTCCGTGCGCTCCGGTGTCTAGTCATGCCTGCCACATGACCACGGAAACGTCTGCAGAAGCAGACAGCGCTGGCTCTTCGGCTTAGAAACAGAGATGAGCACTGCACCCTAGAGTCGGATACGACTGGCTTTCGAGCAAGGGAAACCTTTACCTTTACTAGAAAGGGCTCTTACACCTCTTAACGGGACATCATAAATTCTTAAGCAAGTCTGCTCTGAAAAATTGTGGGCCTGCATATCCCATTCACACAGAAGCTTGTAGACGAGCCTCAGTGTGGTCAGGAGCCACCTGACTGCAGCAGCAGGAGCTAATTAGCTGCAAGCATCTGTAGTGAACCCCTTTCCTGTACTGCTATTCATTAGTATTCACTGATACTAGTAGAATTTGGCTTCTCCATATTTGTAGACTAGAAATGACAATGTTTACATCTCACTTTGTGGTCTGATGCAGTCAGCAAAGAGGTGAGTGAGCAGGAGTGAGTATTTGACACTGAAGCAAATGTTATATTTTTATGTATTCCTCTAAAACATCCAGCAGTCTTTAAAACCAGAGCTGAGAAATATATAACCCTCTAGATATTAATGCACGGCAACACATGTCACCTCTCACCAATGTGGCCAGTCATGTGCAAGAACTGGAATGGTAATCCAAGAACATTCAGGGACACATTTCCCCATCCAGAATAACTGTGAAAATACTCAATTGTATTTTTCTTGCTTTCTATACTAAAATCATTACTACTTTGCAAATAAAACCAAGACCAATTATAAGTAAGGTTGTCTAGGAAATTCAACATTTGGGAATTCCAATAGGAACCAGCTTCATTTCCACCTCATGATCAACTCACAGATCAGCACTTAGTTGTTGAAGTCTATGATTGTATCCTAGAGATGAAGGACCTAGAGGTCAATGTGTACAGAATGTCATGGATCACAGACTGATCCACAGCCACTTCTCCTGCTATTAAGTGTGATGTGGAAGGTAAGCTGACAGGCAGGTCTGATAGGGATAGAATACTTGGGCCATAATGTGATGGTGAGAGCCTTTAACCTTGACTTGATGCATGCAGCCCCACCACCTCTTTTTCATTGTAGCTATCACTTACCCCTCTCTATTTTTCAGCATGGGCTTTCCTGGTTCCTTTGAAGTCAGGTGGAAATGTTTGGTTTCACATCAGCTAAACAGATCAGTTTTTTCACCTACTGTATACTGAAATGGATAGGTGTTCAGGGGTTGGGACTCTAGGATAGGTTGTTTTTGGTTAAACCAATCAACTCAATTTAGTTAAGTTGGTAGTATTTGGATAGCAGATGTAAATAGTCAGGGAAGTTTCAGGATCAGGGATTCTCGGGTAAGCTTAGTGGGCTTGATTTTTTACATCAGTTTGGTCTCATTTAATTAACAGATAGATTAAGGCACATCAGGGGCATTATATGATTAATGGATGCCTCAAGGCACCTTTATAATGAACAGCAATTCCCAAGGCTTATAATTCCCAGGATCAGTGGATCCTGTTGGTTTGACTGGGGTTATCCTTGTTACCAATCAGCTCCACCCACTCAGAGTTCTGATTTTCTGATATGGAAAGGAATCCTTTGACATGGATGCTGTAGACTGCATTTATGGGATGAGAGTTTACCCATCCACAATTTATGGTAAGACAGTTGCCTGCCTTATAGGGCATCCATTCTGACATCCCATATACAGAACTGTATTTATATTAATAAATATGCCCCTACCCAGTTCATTCTAATTACTGGCATCTTAATTCTTTGTTTCATTCTTTGCTTGAAAACCTAAGAAGTCTTGCAGCAATATTGTATTTGAATAATGCCCGTTCATGAACATAAGCATATAAACCCCCAAACATCTTGGGGGTTCATACGCTTAGTCTCCTATGAAGTTGAAACCTGTTCTGAGTACATTTAAAAGTAGATTACTTGCCTTTGTTTTTGCATGTTAAACCATCCAGGATTAACACGAGAACTCACCTGGTATTTCAAAATAGGTGAGTACCTTTAGGGGTAGACAATGCTGAAAAAGTGGACATCTGCTCCAACAGTAGAGCTTATCCTTTCTCTCCTCCCCCTCCCCCCAACACCTGTAGACCCTTTCTGATATTTCCATTGGGAGTTTTCCCATTTTCCTGGAGCAGAATGAGAAGTACTAATGGGAATCCATTATACTGCTGGCACATTGCAGTGAACAGTTCCCATCTGTCTTTGCTTGTCAACATCATGCAAGCGCGGTGTCAAAATGGCTGCCGCGCTCTTTGAGGGCCCCCCCAGACTCAGACATCCGGGTGAGTTAGGGGGCGTGGCCACCCTCTTTAAAAGGGGTGGCCATGCGGCAGCTTGGCTGCCATTTTGTCGAAGTGACGGAGAGGAGAAGTTTTTCTCCGTCGCTTTTCTCCCTGGCTTTTGCCTGCTCTCTTTTAGAAAGGGATTTTCCTTTTCTCCCTTTACTCTTCGGGTTGGGAGACATGGCTCCCAAGCGAAAAGCAGCGGCTCCAAAGCCGTGGACGAGGGGGAGGGCTCTGCCCACCCCACCACATCTAGGGGGCCGCCCCCGGGCCGGAGGGCTTGGGCGGCGCCCTTGCTCCCTGGTGGTAGGACCGGTTTACCCACTACCACCAATGTGGGGACGCTTGGACGCTGGGGTCCAAGCAGGGGCGGCACAGGCTGGCCCCTCAGGGATCACCACCCCTATGGGGTCTTTGCCCGGCTCTGGGCAGGGCGGCCCAATTGGGCCTGGTGCGGGTTTATGCCCCACCATTCCCCCGGCCCCACATGGGCCGGATCATTGGTCATGGCCCTATTCGGGCCCAGGATCCACACTTGGGTTTGTAACTCCGCAATTGCCCAGTGGGCCATCCGGCCCGCCCGGCCCACCTTATACCGGTGGGTCTGAGGCCGTTGATGCCCTCCTAGCACGCATTTCGGTGCTGGAGGCATCAATGGGCATTGCCCCGCCACCTTCGGAAGGTGGGTTTGCACCTCCTGCATTTCTGGCCCGCACGTCGCCCACCGCTGTCCAGCGGGCTGCTGACAGGGTCGAGCTGCTTGAGGCCATCAGGCCAGCCCAAGCTGGTGCCTCGCAGCTCCCTGCTAGATCATCGCAGCAGGGCTTGCCGCAGGGGCCTGGTCCTGCGTGGCAAGGGTGTAGCAGCATGCAGAGATCGATTCCCATCGCAAGCTCCGACACCCGCCATGGGCCGGAACTCCCGTGGGGGCGGCCCACGGGGATGCACCGGGTGAGTATCCTGGTCAATTAAGTACACCAGTGACACTGCCCAGCCACACTGGGGAAGGGTGTGCAGTGGCCATGGCCACAACAGGTTACCACGGGCGGACAGTTGTATCCACACTGTCCCGTTAGCTCCTGGTTACCCACTTACCCCCGGTTATGACAGGGGTGACAGCCCCTAGGGTTATGCCCAATGTTTCAGGGGTTATTCAGGGACCACGGGGTTCACCCTTGATTCAATCTGTCCCAACTGTGGTCCTACCGATGGCCGGTTATTCCTTGCCCCTGGGTGACCATCTTTCCCAGGCCACTAGGGAGAAGATTTGGAGGGGGGAATATGTGGATATTTTCCCTCCTAAACCGTGAGCCCACCAAGGAAGAGAGGGAAGGGCAGGACGATAGGGACAAGGAGTTGTCCCATCGTCGTAAGCCGCCGCGCACCTGGGCCAATTGGTTACCGGCCTACCTCATTCATATGGTGGTATACCTGAGGGCTCGCCCTGACCTGGCCATTCCAATGGTGCAATACCTGGATAACATTTATCGGGCGGTGGTCGATTTCCCTGGACCGTCATGGTTGGCCTATGACAAGGAGTTTAGGATGAGAGTGGCCCTCCATCCTGAGATGAGTGGGATGAGCCCTGCTAGCAATTGTGGCTCTTGTACATAACCCCCACACGGCCGGCGCCTGGTGATCGCTACCATTGTGGCCATGCCGTGCAGTGGGCGGCTGCTACACAGGTACCCCACCAACCGGCGGGGCAGGGGGTTCCAGCCCGCCTGCTGTGTTGGAGCTTCTCCGCCAACGGAGTGTGTAACAAGCGTCAGTGTCGGTTCCAGCATGAGTGCCCCTCTTGCTCTGGCCCTCACACCGTCTCCACGTGCCCATGGGCTGGTGGGTCACGAGGCAGAGGTAGGGGTGGGCGGGGGGCGGTCAGAGCTCCCTCTGACGGTGCGACCAATCAGAAAGGCCCCTTCCCCAATTGATGTACAGGTGCTGGCTTACCGCTTATCCTAGACGGGATGATGCGAAGCACCTACTTGAGGGTTTTCAATTCAGCTTCCGCATACCATTTCAGGGGGTATGTGGGCCTCAAGACGCCCCGAACTTAATTTCCCTAAGGGGTAATGAGGATATCGCCGCCCAAGCTATAGCTACGGAGGTCACCGTGCTGAGGGTTGCTGGGCCATTTGCTGACCATTCCCGAACTTGAAGGTGTCACCTTTGGGTTTAGTCCCTAAGAAGTCCCCGGGTGAATTTCGGTTAATCCACCACCTTTCTTACCCTGCGGGTTCTTCGGTCAATGACGCAATACCTGATGACCTTTGCTCGGTCAGGTATACTTCCTTTGACCAGGCCTTGCAGATGGTACATTCATGTGGCCCAGGGGTGCTACTGGCAAAGTGGCGGGGCATTCCGATTGTTGCCAGTGCACCCGGACGACTTTGAGCTGTTAGGTTTCCGTTTTCGGGGCAGTTTTTATGTAGATAAGGCCATGCCGTTTGGCTGTTCTATCTCATGTTCTGCTTTCAAATGGTTTAGCACCTTCCTTCACTGGGCTTTTGTTCGTAGATCAGGGTCCCGGTCTGTAGCCCACTACCTCAATGACTTTTTGTTCGGAGGGGAACAGGGCACGGACATGTGCGCTCGGCTACTCGCCACTTTTCAGGTGCTTATGCGGGAACTAGGTGTGCCCCTGGTGCCTGAAAAGACTGAGGGACCTGCCACCACTCTCACCTTTTTAGGTATTGAGATTGACACTGTTTCCCAGACATCCAGGTTGCCCATGGAAAAGGTGACACGGATCTCTGATACCATTCAGGCAATGCTTGCCAGGCGTAAGGTGTCTCTCCGAGAGTTACAGGTGCTTCATGGCCACCTCAACGTTGCCTGTAGGGTAGTAACACCTGGCAGAGCATTTGCCAGGCGTCTGTGCGACGCCATGGCTGGCCTCTTAAAATGCCACCACAGGGTTCGGCTGACAAAAGGTTTACAGGCGGATCTGACGGTCTGGCTAACATTCCTTCAGGATTTTGATGGCATCTCCTTCTGGAGATCGGAGCTTATGCTCAGCCCGCATTTCCAAGTACAGTCGGATGCCTCCGGCACCCTGGGTTATGGGATTTACTTTGAAGGGAGGTGGTCCTATGGCCAATGGCCTCAGACATGGCAAGGCACAGATCATTTACGCGACCTTACTTTTCTGGAGTTTTTTTTCCTATTTTGGGTGCTCTGATGCTCTGGGGGGATAGGTGGGATAATTCAGTATTTCACTTTTGGTGTGATAATGCTGCAGTGGTGCACATTGTCAACGCCCAGACATCTAAATCCCCCAGAGTTATGGCATTAGTTTGCCAATTTGTTTTCAGGTCTTTATGCCTTAATGTGCTTTTCAGGGCCAGACATGTACCAGGCATTGATAATGATATTGCTGATGCTTTATCCCGCCTGCACATCCCCCAGCACCAGAAGCAGAGGAACTGCCCTCTCCACTCCCGGCCGAGATCTGGACATTTGGTGAGGAGAGGTGAACCGGGCGATCGGCATGTCTTTGGCACCTCGCACGTGTAAGGCGTACCTACATGCAGTCCTACAGTTTAGGAATTTTTTGCGGGCAAAGGCAGTTGCCCGAAGTGTGGTCGATCCCGGTCGACCAGATTCTGCAGTTCATGGTTTACCTCCATGATCTAGGGTTAGCCCCTCGCACCATTGCCACTAGGCTTTCAGCTTTGGCATTTATGGCTAAGGTGAGGGGTTTCGTTGACTGCGTGAATGACTTCCGCATACAGCATGTATTGGAAGGGTGGACATGTGAACGAGGCCGCCGCCCGGACACACGTCACCCTGTTTCACCAGAGGTTCTGACGCACCTTGCACAAGGTTGGCATAGCTTGTGTTACGATAGGTATGAGGAGGCTCTCTTTCATGCAGCTACCACCATAGCCTTTTTTGGAGCGCTCCGTATTAGTGAGCTTGTCCCATTGTCAAAGGGGGACATGTCTCATAGGGCACTGGAACTCGACGACGTCTTTCTTACCCAGGAGTGGGCCCAGTTGAGGATTCGTTCCTCAAAGGCTGATCAGCACTGAGCAGGCAGTGGTGTCAGACCGCTACGTTGTACAATTGCTGACATCTGTCCAGTTGGTGCCCTACAGGAGTTTTTGGCAGTGCGTGGCACGCACCCTGGCCCATTTTTCTGCCACCAGGATGGGTCTCCCCTGACCAAATTCCAGTTTTGGAAGGTGATCGGTCTGGCACTTCACAGTGTCGGCCTCCCTGGGGCTCGTAACGGCACCCACTCATTTAGGATAGGCGCCGCTTCAACTGCATTTGGGTACTCTGATGCTGATATACATCGCATGGGCAGATGGGGGTCCGCATGTTTTTCTTTATATGTATGCCCCCTTACTGCATGAGTGCCAGTTATGTCATTAATTCCCCTTCTTTCCTTATTTTACAGACCCTGTGTGTTTACGCACGCCGGTGGCAGTATGGCTGGTGGGCCACAGTTTTGTGCACTGGGCAGCGCAGTATGCTGCGTCGACAGACTGGTGACCCCATCTCGGGCTACGTGCAGCCGCACGTATGCGTTAGTATGGTAAGCGCGGCATGGGATGGCGGGAACTGTTGCCATTCCTGATCTCCATCAGGGATGCTGGACCGCCTGATGTCCTGATTCTGCACCTCGGCGGCAATGATCTCGGACAGATCACTGGCCACTCTTTAAAAATGATGGTGTGCAGTGACCTGGCCTTTTTACATCACTTATGGCTGTACACGCGGCTGCTATGGTCTGACATTGTGCCGAGACACCGTTACAAGGGAGGCATTGACCTCTGTGGTTTGGATCGTGCTCGATGGTCACTGAACAGGGCTGTCGCCCAGTTCCTATTTGACAATGGCTATGGAACAGCCATTCAACATCCTAGGATAGGCTTGCAGGATTATGGTCTATATGCAAGAGATGGGGTCCATCTGTCGGCCAGAGGTTTGGACCTCTTTCTGGAGGATGTGCAAGCAGGCCTGGTGACCGAGCTGATGGTCTGGGGGGGGGGCGATGAGTCGTCACGGACGCCTCCCCGTGTGGCGGGTAGCACTGGTAAGGTAACAGATTTATGACACATAGGTATCCGGCAGGTTCGCAATTGACTGGCCAATACGTAGATAGGTACATGGGAATAAGATTGGCCGGTCAAGGGCGAACCATGCAATGGCTGATGGCAGGAGCTGCACAGCCTGCATCACCCTGATATTGAACGGATACACGTCATAGGGAGGGATCAGTAGATAGTATATTGACTCCGGTCAACAATTTGTTTCTGTCAACAAACAAATTGATACAAATAAGAACATAAGAACATAAGAACAGCCTTGCTGGAACAGACCACAGCCCATCCAGTCCAGCATTCTGTCTCACACAGTGGCTCACCATTTCCTTCAGGGTATTCCCAAGCAGATGCCTTTACCTGCTTAGGATTCCCTGGAAATGGCATTGAGAGATATCCTGCCAATCTCTCCAACCCGGAGGTTGTCCTTAAGTATCCATAATTATAGCCATTGATACCCTTGTCCACTCACCTAATCATTCTGGTAGCCCTCCTCTGCACTTTTTCCAGCTCCATAAAATCCTTTTGGAGGTATGGCGACCAGAACTATACACAGTATTCCAGATGGGGCCTCACCATAGATTTATAAAGAGGCAAAATGACACTTGCTGACTTATTTTCTATACCCTTCCTAATGATCCTGAGCATTGAGTTTGCTTTTTTCTCTGCTGAGGCACACTGGATTGACACCTTCATTGAGTTGTCCACCAGGACACCAAGGTCCCTTTCCTGGTTTTTCGCCAAGAGTTCAGACCCCATCAGTATATAAATGTAATTGGGGTTCTTTGCTCCAACATGCATCACTCTGCACTTACTAATGTTGAAACTCATTTGCCACTGTTTTGCCCACTCCCCCAGTGTCATGAGATCCCTCTGGAGCTCCTCACAATCTCTCACAGTTTTCACTACCCTGTATAGTGTCGTCAGCAAATTTGGCTACCTTGCTTTTTACTCCTACCTCTAGATCATTTATGAAGAGGTTGAAAAGCAGGGGTCCCAGTACTGACCCTTGGGGGACCCCACTCTTTACTTCCCTCCACTTGGAGAAGTGTCCATTTAGTGCTACCCTCTGTTTCCTGTCCCTTAGCCAGTTGCTGATCCAGGACAAGACCTGTCCCTTTATTCCATGACTGGTAAGTTTATTCAAGAGCCTTTGGTGCGGGACCTTGTCAAAAGCCTTCTGAAAGTCCAGATGAACAATGTCAACTGGATCCCCCTTATCCACATACTTGTTGACACTCTCAAAAAATTCCAACAGATTAGTGAGGCATGATTTGCCCTTGTAAAAGCCATGTTGGCTCTCCTTTAGCAGCGCCTTCTCTTCTATGTGCCTATTAATTCTATCTTTCAGGATGGTTTCCATCACTTTACCTGGGACACATGTCAAACTGACAGATCGGTAATTTCCTGGATCACCCCTGGATCCTTTTTTGAAAATTGGTGTTACATTCGCTACCTTCCAGTCATCAGGCACAAAGCCTGATTTGAGGGAAAGATTATATATTTTGGCTAGGAGATCAACAATTTCATCTTTAACTTCCCTGAGAACTCGTGGATGGATGCCATCTGGTCCTGGTGATTTGTTAGTGTTTAGTTTAACAAGACATGCAAGGACCTCCTCCCGGGTTATTTCTATCTGGCTTAATTCTTTGGTTTCCCTCCCTACGAAGATAGGCTCTGTTTTGGGCATGTGGTCTCTGTCTTCTTCAGTGAATACTGAAGCAAAGAATTCATTGAGTCTCTCTGCAATCTCTGTTTCCTCTTTAATAACCCTTTGCCTTCCATTGTCATCTAATGGTCCAATGGCCCTCCTAGTTGGGTTCTTACCTCTAATGTACTTAAAGAAGTCTTTGTTATTTCTCTGAGTATTTTTAGCTTTACGCTCCTCAAAGTCTTGCTTTCCTTTCCTGATTGTTGCCTTGCATTTGTTCTGCCAGAATTTATGTTTCTGCCTGCTGTTCTCATTCGGACAAGCCTTCCATCTTCTAAATGAGATTTTCTTGCTCTTGATCACTTCCCGAACAGCTCCTGTAAGCCACATTGGAGTCCTCTTGGACCTGGCAGTGCCCTTTTCCCTTTTGGGTATGCATTCCAATTGGGCCTCTGTTATTGTTTTTGTAAACAGCCTCCATGCCTCTTGGAGTGTTTGGACTCTCTCAATTTTCCCTTTCAGCTTCTTTTTTACTAGTTTCCTCATCTTTGGGAAATTTCCTTTTTGAAAATTTAAGGTCTCTGTGTTAGATTTTTTCAGTGACTTGCGGTCTATGATCAAGTTAAACATAATTGAGTTGTGGTCACTGTTCCCTATTGGATCAGTCACATTAACATCTTACACCAGATCCTGAGTATTACTCAGGATCAAGTCAAGGATTCTTGTACCTCTAATTGGGTCTTCAACCATCTGTCCCAGGGAACAATCATTTAGCATATCTAGGAACTTTATCTCTTTATCATGTGCTGAATAACAGTTCACCCAGTCTATGTGAGGGTAATTGAAGTCCCCCATTATAACCAGGCTTCCCTTCTTGGATGCCTCCTTTACAACATTCTCCAACTGCCAGTCTCGCTCAAGAGTTTGGGTCGGAGGCCGATAGTATATGCCTACTGTTAGACCATCCTTGTGGCCTGGTACTCTTACCACAGAGCTTCTAATGGTGACTCCAAATCACCTAGATATTCCAATTCATACGATTTTATCACTTATTTGACATACAAGGCTACACCACCTCCCGTTTGCCCCTTCCTATCCTTCCTGTACAGTTTGTAGCCTGGGATAACTGTATCCCATTGGTTATCATCCATCCACCAGGTTTCAGTGATACCAATAATATCAATATTCTTATCTATTGCTAAGTATTCCAGCTCCCCTATTTTGTTCCAGAAGCTTCCGGCATTTGTATACAAGCATTTATATATGCTTTCCTGATACAGTCTTTTGAGTCCAGTTGCATTGTTAGACTGCCTCTTGCATCCTTCTGCTAGAGTCCTGGTGACTAGCTTCTTGCTCTGCTCAGTAATTTTTGCATCCTCCTCACTACTCAAGTACACACTTTCCCGAACCGGATGCTGCCCAGCTCCTGTCGTCTTTCCCCCAGTTATCAGTTTAAAAGCTGCTCTGCAGCCTTTTTGATGTTGAGTGCCAGCAATCTGGTCTCATCATGGTTGAAATGCAACCCATCCCTCCTGAACAGATTTGGCTTGTCCCAAAATGTTCTCCAGTTCCTGACAAATTTGAAACCCTCCTCTCGACACCACCGCCTCATCCACGCATTGAGGCTTCTGAGCTCTGCCTTCCTGTTAGGTCCTGCGCGAGGGACAGGCAGCACTTCTGTAAATGCTACCTTGGAAGTCCGGGACTTCAATCTTCTTCCTAACAACCTGAATTTGGCTTCCAGGACTGACCGCTTGGCCTTCCCAACATCATTGGTACCAACGTGTACCATGACAACTGGCTCGTTCCCAGTTCTATCTAACAAACTATCTAGATTTCTTGTGATGTCTGCAACTTTTGCACCTGGCAGGCAAGTCACCATACGGTTATCATGTGCATCACAAATCCATTTCTCTGTATTTCTAATTATTGAATCGCCTAGTACAAGGAGCTTCTCTCCTGCAATCTGTTCATCTACATGCACCTCATCAACCATATTAAGGGAGAGAAACTCAGTTTGTTCCTGTTGTTTATCTTCCTGGATCTCATCAAGTGTGATGAAGGAGAGATCATCAGGTGGAACCAGATGTTCCTCTGTGTGTTCCTCATCAGGTGTGATGAGGGAAAGAGCCTCAAATTTATTCTGTAATTTCAGACTCTCAGAGTGATCCCCTACTCTTCTCCTCCTTTGAGTCACATTCCTCCAGACATCTCCCTCCTGAGTTAGTGAAGGGCCTTCTCCCTCAGAACTGTGCCCTGTCTCTTCTTTGTCCAGCATAGTCTGCTCCGCTCTGTCCAAGAACAGCTCAAGCTCCTTAATTTGTTGATGGTTAGATACGCGGGCCTCTAGCTGCTGGACCTTCTCTTCCAGTACTGCAACCAGCTTGCACTTGCTGCAAGTGTAGTTCTCCATATGCTTTGGCAAGAACACAAACATGGCAGGCTGTGATAGATACATGTAGCCAATTTCCATTGGCATTTTGGGAGGAACCTTACCAGTGTTACTGCGGCCTGCTTGCCTTAAAGAATTACAATTGGATGATACACCAATTGAAAGTGATAATTCGGACTAGGGCATTATTCAATAAAAGTGGCCCGATGCCTTTAATCCAATACTGGTGTCTGAGTCTTTCTTTGGGGGGTGCGCCTGCAATGCAAGCGCGGTGCTAAAATGGCCGCCTTGCTCTTTGCGCCCCACCCCCACCCGGACTCAGACATCCGGATGAGTTAGGGGGCGTGGCCACCTTCTTTAAAAGGGATGGCCATGAGGCAGCTTGGCTGCCATTTTGTCGAAGCGACGGAGAGGAGAAGTGTTTCCCCTCCACCCCCTCCCTAGTGGACAGTGTGGTTTTTCTGGTTGCTTCGGGGCCGGGTGGGAATTTTTGGCTTGAACCTACAATTGGCTCTCTGGTTTTTGCTTTTTTGCCCATCCCACACTGTCGCTAATGTTTGAGATACGGGGTAAGTTGACTTTGGTCACTTTTGGTGGGTAGCACTGGTAAGGTAAAGATTTATGACACATAGGTATCCGGCAGGTTCGCAATTGACTGGCCAACACGTAGATAGGTACAGGGGAATAAGATTGGCCAGTCAAGGGTGAACCATGCAAGGGCTGATGGCAGGAGCTGCACAGCCTGCATCACCCTAATATTGAATGGATACACGTCATAGCGTCTGGTCAGTAGATAGTATATTGACTCCGGTCAACAATTTGTTTGTGTCAACAAACAAATTGATACAAATAGATACATGTAGCCAATTTCCATTGGCATTTTGGGAGGAACCTTACCAGTGTTACTGCGGCCTGCTTGCCTTAAAGAATTACAATTGGATGATACACCAATTGAAAGTGATAATTCGGACTAGGGCATTATTCAATAAAAGTGGCCCGATGCCTTTAATCCAATACCAGTGTCTGAGTCTTTTTTTGGGGGGCGGGGGGTGCGCCTGCAATGAAGAGTGTTATATAGCAGTGGGTGGAGATCCAGCCTGTTTCTAGCTTTCCATGAGCCAGGGGCAGGGAGACCTCCCTCAAGGCTAAAATGTTTGCAATGTGTTTCATTGCTGCCTGCTTTGCTCGTTCGATGTAGGTGTGTGAGTATATGGTGAACATTTTTGTTTCAGTAATGTGCTTTCCACCTTTACTCCAGAAATCTCTACCCAAGAGACAGTGAAAGGCCACAGGTGTGCAGAGCATGTTGAGTCAATTTAGAAGGCACTGATGGTGGTTGCTTTTTTTTAGCAATTGCTCGTGTCAATTTTCTACCTGAATAATTTGAACAGAAAGGTGCGTCCTCATTAAGAGCAAAAGAAGATTCACAGCCAGCAGAGTAAACTTGACTAACGAGCTTGTGGCCACTTATTAATTGGTGGCTGCTGTTCCCGTTGACATTGCTATAGCTGTTCATAGAAAGTTGCTCTCTATTATTAGCAGTAGTTCACAGCATTTTGCAAAAGATGGGGAGGAGGCTTGTGTTAATTTACCCAGAATTGTGTTCTGCCCATCCTGAAAGACGCAAGGGTATCTCAACAGCCAGAAAGTAGACAGCAAATTATCATGAAGTAGGAAATACTGAAGCTGTACTCCATACCAAGGGGACCACAGTTACTTAGTAGTTAAGATGCAGAGCTTGATGGCCAGAAGGTCAACAGGTCAGCATTTCAAAGACCTAAGTGCTGCACAGCAGAATGAGCTCCTGTTGTCTCTCCCAGCTCCTGCCAACCTAGCAAGAAAGCAAGAAATTGCAAGTAGATAAATGGGTACCACTTTGTCAAGAAAGGTAACAGTATTCCATGTGCTTCGTCATCTAGTCATACCTGCCACATGACCATGGAAATGTTTGCAGACACAGACACTACTGGCTCTTTGGATGTAAATGCAGATGAGCCCCTAAAATTGGATACACATGGCTTTCAAGCAAGGGAGACCTTTTACCTCAAGCCAAACTCACCATTGAAAAATCAGACAAGATAATAATAATTATATAATAATAGCTAGCATAGTTTGCCCGGCCTTGCTGGGCAGTTTTTATTTGTCTTTTTTTGGTTAAGGGAGGTTTGGGTGAGGGTGTTTTGCATTTGTGGTTTGTGACTTTATTTGATTTATTATTTTTATATTTGTCATTTTAATTTTGATTATTTTCATTTTTTGACTGTTTTTACTTTTCCGGCCTCTAGGTGGGGCTGTTATTAAGTTTTTTGCGACTTTCCTTTCTCTTTGTTCAGTTTAGTTCTGGGCACCATGGAGGGAGGATGTGTCTGGTAAGTTCTCTTGATTGTTATTTCTTTTTTGATTTTGTGGTATTGGGTGATTTTGCTTGTTTGTTGGTTTTTCTTTAGGATTTTAGATGTGTTTGTTTGTTTTTGGTATTTATGGTTTTTATTTTTTTAAAAAAAAATCTCTGTTTATCTCTTTAATTTGTGAGATTATTGTTTGCTGAGTTAGGTATTTTCGTGTTGTAGATAGGTGTTTTTAGTGTGTTTTTATGGTTTTGTTGTTTATTGTTTAATGGGTTAATTTTAATTTGTTTATTTATTTGTGTTTTATTAATTTTGGTGCTTTGCAGTTTGGTTTACTGTTGGGTTTTGTTGTTGTTGTGTTTTGTTGTGTGAAGAATGGCCTGTCTGTCATTTCTTCTTTTTTTCGCATTGCTGCTTCGAAATTAGGGGAAAAGGAAGAGCCAGCAGTCAGCTCGCTCTTCGACGGTAATGTTCATTAGGTAGGTTGGGTGAAAAGGAGGCAGAGAAGAGCTATCTGCTTGATGATAGTTCTCTTGTCTGGGCCTCCTTTTTTCCATGGCTTACCTAACGGGGAGATCGGTAGGCAACAATCCGTAAGAGGTAGTGCTCTTCCTTGCGGATTGCTGGCTGCTGCTTTTCTATTACCTCCACCCCTATTTCATGCTAGTTCTCGAAATAGCGGTGTGGGTAGTAGAAAGGCAGAATCCAGTCATCCACCAGGGAGGGTGCTTCCCCTGATGAATAGCTGCTAGCTGTTTTTTCCCCACCCTGCTTCAACTTACCTTGAGGCTGGCGGTGGTCTCACCATGTCTTTGGCGGGGTAGCGGGGAGGAGATGGAGTCCTTCTTCTCCCCATTGTTCTGGGAAAGAAGGGCGGCATTTGTCTCGCCATTGTTTTTTGCGGGTTTTTTGTTTTTGAGACCCTGAGGCACTGCGTCCGCCTGTGGCGGCCTTGCACTCCCGTTGCGTGAGGCATTATTTTATTTTATTTTTTACGCACCGGCTTTTTTAGCATTCTGCGTACTCGTGCCTTTCATCCTGATCATCTGAAGTGATCACAGCGCGGAGGACGCTGGGGCTTGGAGTTTAGTTTATTTTCTTTGCGTTCATGTGACAGCTTTTTTTCTGCAGCTCGGTTTCTATTGGGCATGCCGCGTTTCCAAATATTCTCTTTGCTCTCGCCTGTCAGCCTGATTGGCTGAGGGGTGGGGCAGCATGTAGGATGTTGGGAATTGAAGTTGTTTTGTGTTTGTGGGACTGTTGCCCCACTGCCGACTGTGGGACTATTGCGGCGCTCTGCGAGCCGGGTTAAGGTGAGTGCAGACAGCTTGGTATGGGATACTATGGACGGGTCCAACGGTTAACGTCCCTCCTTATAGGTAAAGATAATCCTTTCTGAAGTAGCTTTGACAACTTGCTTTGGGGATGCAAATGGTTTTATTCAAAATCTTAATTTAGAGACAGACAGACAGAGTTCTAACCAAAGCCTAATGAGGTGGAGAAATGTGCTTTGCAAAATAGCAGGAACTCATCATAACTGCAGTACATTTTAGCAGTATATATTTTTGAAAGATAAGAACATATGAACAGCCTTGCTGGAACAGGCCACAGCCCATCCAGTCCAGCATTCTGTCTCACACAGTGGCTCACCATTTCCTTCAGGGTATTCCCAAGGAGATGCCTTCACCTGCTTAGGATTCACTGGAAATGGCATTGAGATATATCCTGCCTATCTCTCCAACCCGGAGGTTGTCCTTAAGTATCCATAATTATAGCCATTGATACCCTTGTCCTCCATGAACTTGTCTAATCCTTTCTTAAAGCTGTCAAGACTGACAGCTGTCACCACTTCTTCTGGCAGGGAGTTCCATAGACCAGTAATCCTCTGGGTGAAAAAGTACTTTCTCTTATTTGTTTGAGAACTAATACCCAAAAGTTTCATGGAGTGTCCCCTAGTTCTAGTGTTATGCGATAGGGAAAACAGTTTTTCCTTATCTACTTTGTCCACACCGTGCATGCTTTTATAAACTTCAATCAGGTCACCTCTTAGACGCCGTCATTCAAGAGTGAAAAGGTCCAACCGTTGCAGCCTCAGATGGTAAGGAAGGAGTTCCAGTCCCCTAATTATTTTGGTTGCCCTCCTCTGCACTTTTTCCAACTCCATAATATCCTTCTGGAGGTATGGCGACCAGAACTGTACACAGTATTCCAGATGGGGCCTCACCATAGATTTATAAAGAGGCAAAATGACACTTGCTGACTTATTTTCTATACCCTTCCTAATGATCCCTAGCATTGAGTTTGCTTTCTTCTCTGCTGAGGCACACTGGATTGACACCTTCATTGAGCTGTCCACCAGGACACCAAGATCCCTTTCCTGGTTTGTCGCAGAGAGTTCAGAACCCATCAGTTTATAAATATAATTGGGTTTTTTTGCCCCAACATGCATCACTCTGCACTTACTAATGTTGAAGCTCATTTGCCACTGTTTTGCCCACTCCCCCAGTGTCATGAGATCCCTCTGGAGCTCCTCACAATCTCTCACAGTTTTCAATACCCTATATAATTTAGTGTCGTCAGCAAATTTGGCTACCTTGCTTTTTACTCCTACCTCTAGATCATTTATGAAGAGGTTGAAAAGCAGGGGTCCCAGTACTGAACCTTGGGGGACCCCACTCTTTACTTCCCTCCACTTGGAGAAGTGTCCATTTAGTGCTACCCTCTGTTTCCTGTCCCTTAGCCAGTTGCTGATCCAGGACAAGACCTGTCCCTTTATTCCATGACTGGTAAGTTTATTCAAGAGCCTTTGGTGTGGGACCTTGTCAAAAGCCTTCTGAAAGTCCAGATAAACAATGTCAACTGGATCCCCCTTATCCACATGCTTGTTGACACTCTCAAAAAATTCCAACAGATTAGTGAGGCATGATTTGCCCTTGTAAAAGCCATGTTGGCCCTCCTGTAGCAGCACCTTCTCTTCTATGTGCCTATTAATGCTATCTTTTAGGATGGTTTCCATCACTTTACCTGGGACTCATGTCAAACTGACAGGTCGGTAATTTCCTGGATCACCCCTGGATCCTTTTTTGAAAATTGGTGTTACATTCGCTACCTTCCAGTCATCAGGCACAAAGCCTGATTAGAGGGAAAGATTATATATTTTGGCTAGGAGATCAGTAATTTCATCTTTAACTTCCCTGAGAACTCGTGGATGGATGCCATCTGGTCCTGGTGATTTGTTAGTGTTTAGTTTAACAAGACATGCAAGGACCTCCTCCCGGGTTATTTCTATCTGGCTTAATTCTTTGGTTTCCCTCCCTACAAAGATAGGCTCTGTTTTGGGCATGTGGCCTCTGTCTTCTTCAGTGAATACTGAAGCAAAGAATTCATGGAGTCTCTCTGCAATCTCTGTTTCCTCTTTAATAACCCCTTGCCTTCCATTGTCATCTAATGGTCCAATGGCCTTCCTAGTTGGGTTCTTACTTCTAATGTACTTAAAGAAGTCTTTGTTATTTCTCTGAGTATTTTTAGCTATACGCCTCTCAAAGTCTTGCTTTTCTTTCCTGATTGTTGCCTTGCATTTTTTCTGCCAGAATTTATGTTTCTGCCTGCTGTCCTCATTCAGGCAAGCCTTCCATCTTCTAAATGAGCTTTTCTTGCTTTTGATCACTTCCCGAACAGCTCCTGTAAGCCACATCGGAGTCCTCTTGGACCTGGCAGTGCCCTTTTTCCTTTTGGGTATGCATTCCAATTGGGCCTCTGTTATTGTTTTTGTAAACAGCCTCCATGCCTCTTGGAGTGTTTGGACTCTCTCAATTTTCCCTTTCAGCTTCTTTTTTACTAGTTTCCTCATCTTTGGGAAATTTCCTTTTTGAAAATTTAAGGTCTCTGTGTTAGATTTTTTCAGTGACTTGCGGTTTATGATCAAGTTAAACATAATTGAGTTGTGGTCACTGTTCCCTATTGGATCAGTCACATTAACATCTTGCACCAGATCCTGAGTATTACTCAGAATCAAGTCAAGGATTCTTGTACCTCTAGTTGGGTCTTCAACCATCTGTCCCAGGGAACAATCATTGAGCATATCTAGGAACTTTATCTCTTTATAATGTGCTGAACAATAGTTTACCCAGTCTATGTGAGGGTAATTGAAGTCCCCCATTATAACCAGGCTTCTCTTCTTGGATGCCTCCTTTACAACATTCTCCAACTGCAAGTCTCCCTCAAGAGTTTGGGTCGGAGGCCGATAGTATATGCCTACTATTAGACCATCCTTGTGGCCTGGTACTCTTACCCACAGAGCTTCTAATGGTGACTCCAAATCACCTAGATATTCCAATTCATACGATTTTATCACTTCTTTGACATACAAGCCTACACCACCTCCTGTTTGCCGCCAACAGGGTTGAGCTGCTGGAGGCCATCAGGCCAGCACAGGCTGGTACCTCGCAGCTCCCCATCAGGCCATTACAGCAAGGCATTCCACCAGGGATTGGTCCTGCTTGGCAGGGACCCACCGGGACACAGAGCTCGATAGCCATCATGAGGTCCGACGCCCACCGCAGGCTGGAACCCCCAGAGGGGGCGGCCCATGGGGGTGCACCGAGTGAGTATCCTGGTCAAGTCAGTACACCGGTGACACTAGCTCATAACACTGGAGGGGTCCAGTTGCCATGGCCACAACAAGTTACTGCGGGAGGGCATTTCAATCCACACTACCCTGTTACTTCCTGGGCTCCCAATTACCCCCCTGATTATTACAGGGGTGACCGCCCCTATGCTTCCGCCTAACTTCTCGGGGGTCTGACAGGGCCCATTACGGGTTCCCCCACTTCAATCCGTGCCAACGGCAGCCCTGCCGATGTCCGGTTACTCCCTACCCCTGGGCGACCATTTATCCCAGGCTACTAGTGAGAAGATATGGCGTGGGGAATACGTTGACATTTTCACCCTCCTGAACCGTGAACCCACTAAGGAGGAGAGGGAGGGGCAGGATGACAGGGACTAGGAGTTGTCCTGTCATCGTAAGCCACCTCGCACTTGGGCCAATTGGTTACCGGCCTATCTGATATACATGGCAGTATACCTACGGGCCCGTCCTGATTTGGCCATCCCAATGGTCCAGTACCTGGACAATATTTACCGGGCCATGGTTGATTTCCCTGGCCCATCATGGTTGGCCTATGACGAAGAATTTAGGATGAGGGCGGCCCTTCACCCTGAGATGAGGTGGGACGAGCCCTGCCAGCAGTTGTGGCTGCTGTATTTGACCCCCACGCGGCCAGCGCCTGGTGACTGGTAACACTGTGGCCATGCCATACAGTGGGCTGCTACTACACAGACTCCCCACCAACCGGCGGGGCAGGGGGTTCCAGCCCACCTGCTGTGTTTGAGTTTCTCTGCCAACGGAGTGTGCACCAAGTGCCAGTGTAGATTCAGGCATGAGTGCCCTTCTTGTTCCGGCCCTCATGCTGCCTCCGCGTGCCCGCGGGCCAGTGGGTCACGAGGCAGAGGAAGGGGTTTTCAGGGGGCAGCCAGAGCTCCCTCTGACGGTGCTACCCATTCAAAAGGCCCCCTCCCCAATTAATTTCCTGCTGTTTGAACGATGGCTGCGTGCTTATCCTAGACAGGATGATGCGATCTACCTGCTTGAGGGCTTCCAGTTTGGCTTCCGCATACCCTTTAAAGGTGTTCGCGGGCCTCAGGACGCCCCAAACCTACTGTCTCTCAGGGGTAATGAGGACATCACTGTGGAGAAGATAGCCAAGGAGGTTAAGGAACAGAGGGTGGCGGGGCAATTTAATGACCTCCCATATCCTAACTTGAAGGTATCCCCTCTAGTTTTAGTCCCTAAGAAGTCCCCGGGTGAATTCCATCTAATTCACCACCTTTCTTACCCTGCGGGTTCCTCGGTCAATGATGCTATACCAGATGACCTTTGCTCTGTCAGGTATATGTCCTTTGACCAGGCCTTACAGATGGTACGCTTGTGTGGTCCCGGGGCGCTATTGGCAAAGTGTGATATCAAATCGGCATTCGGATTGTTGCCAGTGCACCCGGATGACTTTGAGCTGTTAGGTTTTTGTTTTCGGGGCATGTTTTATGTGGACAAGGCCATGCCTTTTGGCTGTTCAATTTCCTGTTCGGCCTTCGAATGATTTAGCACCTTCCTCTACTGGGCTTTTGTTTGTAGGTTGGGGTCTCAGTCTTTAGCCCACTACCTCGACGATTTTTTGTTCGGGGGTGGACATGACACGGGCACGTGTGCACGCCTGCTCACCACGTTTTAGGTGCTTATGGGGGAACTGGTTGTCCCCCTAGCACCTGAAAAGACAGAGGGCCCAGCCACCACCCTTACCTTTATAGGTATTGAAATCGACACCGTCGTTCAGACATCCAGGTTGCCTATGGAAAAGGTAACTCGGATCTCTGCTGCGATTTTGGCAATGCTTGCCAAACGTAAGGTGTCTCTCCGGGAGTTGCAGGTGCTTCACATCCACCTCAACTTCGCCTGCCGGGTAGTGACACCAGGCAGAGCCTTCACCAGGCGTCTGTGTGACGCTATGGTGGGCCTTTCTAAACGACACCACAGGGTACAGCTGACTAGGGGTTTACGAGCAGACCTTTCAGTTTGCCTCACATTCCTTATGGACTTTAATGGCGTATCCTTCTGGAGATCTGAGCTTATGGTCAGCTCCCAGTTTCAAGTATAGGTAGATTCCTCCGGCTCCCTGGGCTATGGGATTTATTTTGAAGGACAGTGGGCCTCAGACATGGCAGGGCACGGATCGCTTATGCGATCTTACGTTCCTGGAGTTTTTTCCCAATTTTGGGGGCCCTTATGCTCTGGGGGACAGGTGGGCTAATTTAGTGTTTCACTTTTGGTGTGACAATGCTGCAGTGGTGCACATTGTCAATGCCCAAATGTCTAAATCCCCCAGAGTCATGGCCTTAGTTCGCCAATTTGTTCTTAGGTCCTTGCGCCTTAATGTGCTCTTCAGGGCCAGACATGTGCCAGGCATTAATAACGATATTGCTGACACTTTATTTTATTTATTTATTTATTTATTTATTTAGTCGTATTTATATATGCCGCTCACTGAGGCAGAACCCGACTCAGGGCGGCATTACAACAAATTCTAAAAAACACATAAAAACACTTTAAAAACCCCTTATCCCACCATCCATCCCACCCACTATAAAAAAGGAAGAGAGAGTTCTTAATTCTTTATGTAAGCCAGCAGGCGGGGACCGTGATCCCATTCGGGCCCCACACCTGCCTTGCCAGCCAAGTCTTCAATCCTTTCCTGAAGGGCAGCAATTCTCTTTGAAGTCTTAGATCTGTTGGCAGGAGGTTCCAGAGAGTTGGTGCGGCCACAGAGAAGGCCCTCCTTCGGGTGCTAGACAGATGTGCACCCCTAACTGATGGCACCATTAGAGAGCCCCTCCGGTCCACTCTAGTTGGACGGGCAGACACTCTTGGGACGATGCGGTCTCTAAGGTATCCTGGCCCACTGCCATATAGGGCTTTAAAGGTCAAAACCAGCACCTTGAATTGCACCCGGAGACAAACTGGTAACCAGTGCAGCTCCCAAAGTAGCGGTGAGGCATGGGCATATCACCCACATCCCATCACCACCCGGGCTGCCACATTCTGGACCAGCTGCAGCCTCTGAATGGTCGTCAAGGGCAGCCCCATGTAGAGCGCATTACAATAATCTAGTCAGGAAGTAACCAGAGCATGGGTGACCATAAGCAAGGAGCCCCGGTCCAGGAGCGTGCACAATTGGCGAATCACCCGAAGTTGGGCAAAAGCCCTCCTGGCCACAGCCACCACTTGTTCTTCCAGCAGCAGCCGTGAATCCAGAAGGACCCCCAAGTTGCGCACTGGGTCTGTCTGGGGCAAAACCGCCCCATCCAGTACCAAAGGTGGTAACTCCCTGGATAACACGGGCCCCCTTATCCACAGCCACTCTGTCTTGCTGGGATTCAGCCGAAGCCCATTGGCCCCCATCCAGACCCCAATGGCCTCCAGGCATCCGGATAGGATTTCAACAGCATCACTGGGGTCCCCACGGGCCGAGATATACAACTGGGTGTCATCCGCGTACTGATGGTACCGCACCCCATGGGAACGAATGATCTCACCCAGTGGCTTCATGTAGATGTTAAATAAGAGGGGAGAAAGCACCGAGCCCTGAGGAACCCCATACTTGAGGGACCTAGGGCTGGACCTCTCACTCTCTAACCACACCGACTGGGTACGGCCCTCCAGAAAAGAGGAAAACCAGGACAACACAGTGCCCTGGATCCCCAATCCTTTGAGCCGTTCCAGAAGGATACCGTGGTCGACGGTATCGAAGGCCGCTGAGAGGTCAAGAAGAGCAAGGACGGATGGATAACCCCCGTCCCGCTCCCGCCAGAGATCATCCATTAGTGCGACCAATGCTGTCTCCATACCATACCCGGGCCTGAATCCTGATTGAAAGGGGTCTAGATAATCCGCTTCCTCCAGGACACTCTGCAGCTGGCGCGCCAACGCCTTCTCCAAAACCTTATCCAAAAAGGGCAGGTTGGAAACCGGCCTGTAATTGTTAAGGACAGCTGGGTCAAGGGATATTTTCTTCAGGAGGGGGCGCACCAAAGCATGTTTTAATGGAGCAGGAAATACCCCCTCCCGTAAGGATGCATTTATTATCGCCCCAACCCAGCCACCTGTCCCCACCTTGGAGGCTTTCACCAACCAGGTGGGACAGGGGTCCAAAGGACATGTAGTGGCACGTACAGCTGCAAGGAGCCTGTCCACTTCATCAGGGACAACAGGATCAAACTGATCCCAGATCGTACAGCAAGACTGTGCTCCGGCACCCCCCCCCGACCCTCCCCATCCACGCCGGGACTCAGTCCTGAACGAATCCGATCGATTTTCTCCACCAGATGGTCAGCAAAGTCCTCAGCCGAACCCTGCCAAACGGGCACCGATCTCCCCCTACCGAGGAGGGACCTGGTTACCCGGAACAGGGCGGCTGGGCGATTATCAGCGGAGGCAATAAGGGTGGTGAAGTATTGCCACCTCACCACCCCCATCGCCACTAGGTAGGCCCTAATAGCAGCTCCAGCCAGTGTCCAATCGGAGTCATCCCGGGTCTTCACCCAGCGGCGCTCTAGGCGTCTCTTTGCCCGTTTGATATCCTGCAGTTCATCTGTGAACCACGGGGATGACCTAACCCTACGGGTGCGGAGAGGCCGCAGTGGCGCGATTCCATCCAAGGCTGCTGTTGCCGTCCTGTTCCACAGGTCGACAAGTGCCTCGGGTGAATCGTGGAGCCGATCCAGAGGAACATCCCCTAGTTCCCTCTGGAATCCATCTGGATCCATTAGTCGCCGAGGGCGGGCCACTTTAATAGGCCCTGCCTCCCTACGATGAAGCGTCGCCCCCAGGAAGTCAAGAGTCACCAGATAGTGATCTGACCATGGCACAGGTGAGATGGCTAAATCGTGTAATCTCAGGTCACTCTGCCACTGCTCCGACAAGAAAACTAAGTCTGGCATGTGACCACTGCCCCTGGTCGGACCCCGCACTACCTGAGTCAGGCCCATGGCTGCCATGGAAGCCGTGAACTCCCTTGCCACCTCAGAAGCCATCCCCAATGATGGCAAATTGAAGTCCCCCAGAACCATAAGCCTCGGGAACTCCAACACCAGCATCGAGGCGGCTTCGAGGAGCTCAGGCAGGGCATCCCTTACCCTGCAAGGGGGCAGGTACAGGAGTAAGATCCCCAACTGACCCTTGGGGACCAACCGTAGAAGCAGGGCCTCACAACCAGACACTTGTGGAGCAGTGGCCCTAGCAATTCCCAAGGACTCCCTGGCAACAATGGCGACACCACCCCCCCCTCCCCTCACCTCTAGGCTGGTGCCAGATACCGAACCCAGCTGGACACATATCTGAAAGAGGTACTCCATCTTCAGGTGTCAGCCAGGTTTCGGTGATGCATGCCAGGTCGGCCAGCCCCTCCTGGATAGCATCTTGAATCAGGGGGGCCTTATTACATACCGATCTGGCATTCACCAGCAGCAGCCTAAGGGTGGAGTCACTGTGGATCTGCTGCTCAGGGCCCAGAGATGTACCTGCAGGGCTGGAATGAGGGACCGCACTTAAACATCAGGCCCGCATTCCCCGAGTGCGGCCCGCCCCACGGTACCCGCCATACCGCCCCATGCCCGTCACAACACCTATATGAATCCCTGGAACCTCCCTAGATGAAATGCTGCCCCTCCTTCCTGGCTGGCAGGACCAACTCTCTCTCTTCCCACCCCATCCACAATCCCCCCCTGGTTCCAGCAACATGCATGGGCTCCCGGAACGAACAGTGAGCGCTGTCAAGTCCCGGCGTCGACATCTCCTTCTTCTTCCCCCCAGGTGGGAAGGGCGGAGGCAGGGGGCGGGGGGGACGTCCATGCACGGCGGCAGCATCTTCGGCTCCCCAGAGCCACGGGGAGCCCCTTTAAACTCCCTGCCCAATGGCAGGGGGCGGGGAGGGACGTCCGTGCGTGGCGGCGGCGTCTTCGGCTCTTCAGAGCCACGGGAAGCCCTCTTAAACTCCCCGCCCGATGGCAGGGGGCGGGGAGGGACGTCTGTGCGCGGCGGCGGCGTCTTCGGCTCTTCAGAGCCACGGGGAGCCCTTTTAAACTCCCCGCCCGATGGCAGGGGGCGGGGAGGGACGTCCGTGCGCGGCGGCGGTGTCTTCGGCTCTTCAGAGCCACGGGGAGCCCCTTTAAACTCCCCGCCTGATGGCAGGGGGTGGGGAGGGACGTCCGTGCGCAGTGGCGGCAGCGTCTTCGGCTCTTCAGAGCCACAGGGAGCCCCTTTAAATTCCCCGCTCGATGGCAGGGGGCGGGGAGGGATGTCCGTGCGCGGCGGCGGCGTCTTCGGCTCTTCAGAGCCACGGGAAGCCCCTTTAAACTCCCCACCCGATGGCAGGGGGCGGGGAGGAACGTCCGTGCGCGGCGGTGGCTTCAGCTCTTCAGAGCCACGGGGAGCCCCTTTAAACTCCCCGGCCGATGGCAGGGGGCGGGGAGGAACGTCCTACAGATCTCCCGGTTCCGTGCCTTGGCTCCAGATGCAAAGGAACTACTCTCTCCACTCCCGGCCGAGATATGGACATTTGGTGAGGAGAGGTGAACCGGGCGATCGGCATGTCTTTGGCACCTCGCACGCGTAAGGCGTATCAGCATACACGCCTTCAATTTAGGACCTTTTGTAGGCAAAGGCAGTTGCCTGAAACGTGGCCGATACCGGTTGACCAGATTTTACAGTATATGGTGCACCTTCATGATCAGGGGTTGGCCCCACGCACCATCACCACCAGGCTTTCTGCCTTGGCATTTATGGCCAATGCACGAGGCTTTACTGACTGTGTGAATGACTTCCGCATACGCCACATATTGGAAGGGTGGACACGTGAACGTGGCCGCCGCCCGGACACACGTCACCCTGTTTCACCAGGTGTTCTGACCCACCTTGCACGAGGTTGGCATAGACTGTGTTATGATAGGTATGAGGAGTCTCTTTTTCATGCAGCTACCAACGTAGCTTTCTTTGGAGCTCTGCGAATCAGCGAGCTGGTCCCATTGTCAAAGGGGGACGTGTCTCATAGGGCACTGGAACTCGAAGATGTGTCTATCAACCAGGAGTGGGCTCAGTTGAGGATTCGTTCCTCGAAGGCCGATCAGCATGGAGTAGGCAGTGGTGTTAGACTGCTACGATGTACATTTGCTGACATCTGTCCGGTTGGTGCCCTACATGCATTTTTGGCAGTGCGTGGTACGCGCCCTGGCCCATTGTTCTGCCACCAGTATGGGTCTCCCCTTACCAAATTTCAGTTCTGGAGGGTGACTGGTACGGCACTTCACAGTGTGGGCCTCCCTGGGGCTCGTTATGGCACCCATTCATTCAGGATAGGTGCTGCATCAACTGCGGCTGCGTTTGGGTACTCTGAGGCTTATATATGTCGAATGGGCAGGTGGGGGTCCGCGCGTTTTTCCTTATATGTACGTCCCCTCACTGTATGAGTACCAGTTATGTCCTTAATTCCTTCTCCTTTTAATTCCTTCTCCTTCTTTTACAGACCCTGTGTGTCTACACATACCGGTGGCAGTGTGGCTAGTGGGCCACAGTTATGTGCACTGGGCGGCACAGTATGCTGCATCGTCGGAGTGGGGACCCCATCTCGGGCTGCATGCATCCGCACATATGCGGTGGTATGGTGTGCGCAGCATGAGATGGTGGGAACTGTAGCCATTCCTGATGTCCATCAGGGATGCTGGACCACCTGATGTTCTGATTCTGCACCTCGGCGGCAATGATCTAGCACAGATCACTGGCCTTTCCTTAAAAATGTCAGTGTGCAGTGACCTGGCGTTTCTACATCATTTATGGCCATACACACGGTTGCTATGGTCTGACATCATGCCGAGACATTGTTATAGAGGAGGCATGGATCTCCGTGGTTTGGGCCATGGCCGGCGGTCAGTGAACAGGGCTGTTGCCCGGTTTCTTGTTGAGATTGGCATGGGGACAGCCATTCGACACCCGGGAATAGGGTTGCAGGATTTTAGCCTGTATGCAGGAGATGGGGTTCCCCTGTCGGCCAGAGGTATGAACCTCTTTCTGGAGGACGTGCAAGCGGGCCTGGCAACCGAGCTGACGGTCTTGGGGGGGGGGCAGCGAGTCATCATGGATGCCTCCCCGTGTGGTGGGTAGCACTGGTAAGGTAAAGATTTATGACCCATAGGTATCCGGCAGGTTCGCAATTGACTGGCCAACACATATATAGGTACAGGGGAAACAGGATTGGCCGGTCAAGGGCGAACCATGAAAGGGGTGATGTTAGGAGCTTCACAGCCTGCATCACCTTGATATTTGGACGGATACACGTCATAGGGTGGGGTCAGTAGATAGTATATTGACTTCGGTCAAAAATTTGTTTGTGTCAACAAACAAATTGATACAAATTGATACATGTAGCCAATAACCATTGGCATTTTGGGTGGAACCTTACCAGTGTTACTGCGGCCTGCTTGCCTTAAAGAATTACAATTGGATGATACACCAATTGAAAGTGATAATTCGGACTAGGGCATTATTCAATAAAAGTGGCCCAATGCCTTTAATCCAATACCGGTGTCTGAGTCTTTATTTGGGTGGGTGCGCCTGCAAAGACAGAACAAACATCTTCTCAGGAACATGAGACCATGTTAACAGAACATAGAAAAATTGACAGTACATCAAGAGCAAATGAAAGCACTAAGAAACATGATATGAGATTAGAACAGAATAAAAAGACAAGAACAATACAAAAAGAGAAAAATAAAGCTAAAAAATTAATATTATAGATGGCTGCCTTCTCCTATGATCCAGAAACTAATTATTCAGAATATGTCAATTTAGAGATTGGAAATCTAGACACAATTTGCCAATTCTGCCAAGCCAGAAAATTCGAAACAGAAACACAATCACTATGTTGTAAAGAAGGTAAAATTAGAATTCAACAGCAAATGCCACCACAAGAAATAATAGAATATGCAAGTGGACTAACAACTGATTCTAAACATTTCTTAAAGAATATGCAAAAATACAACTCATGTTTTCAAATGCTTCATTTGGAGCCACAGCCATTATACAACACAAAGGATTCAATCCAACCTTGACAATTCAAGGACAGATTTACCACAACATCAGATCACTACTACCACTACCAGAAGAACAGGCAAAGTTCCTACAAATTTATTTCATGGGAGATGAGGAAAAAGAAACAGTACAAAGATGTACATGCATTGAAGGAACAAAACATCATATTGTACTAAGATTACAAAGAATGATACTTCAACACAATAATCTCATCCGCACTTTCCAAAATGCAATGTAAAACCTGCCAACCAATGAATACCAAATTGTAATACCTGCAGACAAAACTCCAACAGGAGAACATGTACGACGACGATACAATGCGTCAGAAACAAAGGGACGTGCGGCGGCAAGGAATATGGCTGCTGCGCACTTTGCCAGCCCCGCCCCTTAGAGCCGGGCACTTGAGCAGGGCAAGGGGGCGGAGCCAGCTACCCTTTAAAAGGGGAGACTCTGAGCACCCTCACCGGCATTGCATACGCTCGGCTGGGCCAAGGGCGCATTTCTCCCTTTCCCAGACAATCCATCAAACCTCCGGCAGCACAGCAACAGCCTTGCCGGCCATAGCACCACCGGATTATTGGCTTTTTTTTTTTTTTGCGGGGCTCGGCCGCGATTTACGGGGCATCGCCCTTCCGCGAGGCCACCAGAGCCGAAATTCGGAGGGGAACCACGCGGCGAAGGCCGGGCCCTGTCTAGGGCCTTAGCAACTGGCCTTGTGCAGGCCGTGAATTGTGAATTGGCCGTAACACCTGGTGCGATGGCACCTAAGAAGAAGGCCTCTTCGGGCAGGCCTTCCGTATCGTGCCACGCCAGGCCTACTAGGCTGGTATGGGCGTCTAGGCCTCCACAGTCATGGCTGGGCCCAGCCCGTCACCATCGGAAGCTGGGCCACCCCCGAGTCACAGGGCTCGGGCGAGGCCTGAGATATTAGCGCCCACTCGGGCTGCTGTGCGTGGCAGGGCCCGCTTTGGGCATGGCCAGGCGACAACCTCTCACCTTAGTGGCCAGGACCAGGCTCGGCCCATCGATGCCCTGGGGGTATTCCCCAGCCCCTTGGGGGGTGGGGCAGCATGCCTGGCAGCAGGCCCTTCCTGCTGACTCAAGGGCCCTCGTGGCCCGTATCACGGCCTTGGAGTGGGCTGCAGGCCTTGAGCCTGTCTCGACCTAGCACCAGTTGGCTAGACGGTCTATGTCTCGGGGGCTTGACCAAGATGACATTGATTGGCCCCAGTTGTCCGCGCTTCTCACTAGGAGGGTGGAACAACTGGAGGCGGGCCAGCCCCTGGCAACGTCTCAACCGGCTGGGGCCATTCCGGCCAGCCAGGTGGCTTCAAACCAAGCAGGCGGCCATGGCCTCACTGGACCTTCGTCGTCCTGCCCAGTGGGCTTGAATTTGGCCCCGAGCCCCGATGCCCTGCAGCAGCCGGAACCCCCGGTGGGGGCGGCTGGTGGGGGTGCAACTGGTGAGTATAATAGTCAAGTTAATTCACACAGCATGGTTCAATGGCCCTGGCAGCAGCAGACAGCCCCTGTGTTTCTGACCCAGGCCCATGTATTGGCAGCCCCACAGGTGGGCACTTGGAGGGCTCCTTATCCGCTCATACTGCCCAGTGTTCTGCCTGCGGGACCCAACATGCTGTACCTGATTTGGCCATATGCCCCCCCAGGGAACACGGCCTATCACGCCATCCTGGCTTTGGCCATCCCCACTTCTGGTATTTCATTGCCACTTGGGGATCATCTTTTACCGGCCACCAGGGATAAGATCTGGCGCCGGGAGTATGTGGACTTGTTTAGCTTTCTGAACAGAGAGCCAACCAGGGAGGAGAAGGAGAAGGAGGACGACCGGAATAAGGAATTATCCTGTCGTCGCAAACATCCACGGACGTGGGCCAACTGGCTCCCAGCGTATTTGATTTATGCTGCAGTGTCCATCAGGGCCCACCCGGATTTGGGGATCCCTTTAATTCAATACTTAGACATCATATAAAGGGCATATGTAGATTTCCCGGGGCAATCATGGCTCGCTTACGACGAGGAATTTCATATGTGGGCCACCCTTCACCCCGAGATGCGTTGGGATGAGCCCAACTAGTTGCTTTGGCTACTGTACATGACACCATCATGCCCCGTGTCTGGTGATTGTTATCATTGTGGCCATGTTGTACAATGACCCAGCACTGCACAGTGTCCCCACCAGCCGGCAGGGCAGGGGGTTCCAGCCCGCCTGCTGTGTTCAAATTTCTCATCTCCAGGTGGCTGTACCTGCAAGCAGTGCAGATTTAGACATGAGTGTTCCATCTGTGGTGGACCTCATTCGGCCACTACTTGCTTCCGATCAAGCGGGTCGCAAGGTAGGGGTTTGGGACAACAGGGAGCGGGCCGTGCTTCCTCAGATGCAGCAACAACTGCAAAAGGGCCCCTCCCCGATTCGAGTTGAGGTGCTGGAATACTGGCTGCACACCTACCCCAGGCGAGCTGATGCAGCTTACCTGTTAGCAGGTTTTTTTCTGGCTTTCACATTCCTTTCGCAGGTGCACGCGCACCACAGGATGTGCCCAATCTACAATCATTAAGGGGTAAGGAGGATCTGGCCCAGGAAAAGATTTTTAAGGAGGTACAGGAGGGACGGGTCACTGGCCCTTTCAACGAGCCCCTGTATCCTAATTTAAAAGTATCCCCACTTGGCTTGGTACCCAAAAAATCATCAGGTGAATTTCATCTGATACATCACCTGTCCTATCCAGTTGGCTCCTCTGTCAACAATGCCATACCGCACGAACTCTGTTCCATTTGGTATACATCCTTTGATCAGGCTCTGCAGATGGTCCGTCCTTGTGGTAATGGGGCACTGATAGCCAAGTGCGACATTAAATCCGCATTCCAGCTTCTTCCTGTGCACCCAGATGACTTTGAATTGTTAGGCTTTCGCTTTGAAGGAAAGTATTTTGTTGATAAGGCCATGCCTTTTGGCTGTTCTGTATCTTGCTCAGCCTTTGAACATTTTAGCTCTTTCCTTCATTGAGCATTCGTTCACCGGTCACGGCATGGCTCATTATTTAGATGATTTTTTTGTTTGGTGGAAGGCAGGATACCGGAATGTGCGAACAACTGTTGCTTACTTTTCAAGGGCTTATGACCGAACTGGGGGTACCGTTAGCCCTTGAAAAGACTGAAGGCCTGGCCACTACGTTGATATTTTTGGGGATTGAAATTGACACCGCAGCACAGACGTCTTGGTTACCCAGGGATAAGGTTGTCCGAATCTCAGACACGATCTTGGCCATGCTGGCCAAGTGCAAGGTTTCACTCCATGACTCGCAGGTGCTTCATGGATATATCAACTTTGCTTGCAGGGTTATCATGCCCGGCTGGGCCTTCACCAGGTGCCTGTGCGATGCTAGGGTTGGTTTATCTCGGAAGCACCATAGAGTGCGGCTTATGAGGGGTATTAGAGCCGACCTTCGGGTCTGGCTCGCGTTCCTCGCCAACTTTAATGGGATCTCCTTTTGGCAGGCTAAACTTTCCAGCATCCCTAAATTTCAGGTTCAGTCTGATGCATCGGGGTCATTAGGGTACAGCATTTTTTTCAATGCCCGGTGGTGCTACTGACAATGGCCTGATGCATGGCAGGGCACGGAGTTGCTTAGGGACTTAACGTTTTTAGATTTTTTTTCCTATCCTGGGTGCATTGATGTTATGGGGAAATATTTGGGAGAATTCTGTGGTCCACTTTTGGTGCGATAACGCTGCCGTGGTACACATTGTCAATGCCCAAACATCCCATTCCCCCAGGGTCATGGCTCTTGTACGCCAATTTGTATTGCACTCCTTGCACCTTAATGTTCTTTTTAAGGCTAGGCATGTTCCAGGCATTGATAACGATATTGCTGATACTTTACCCCACCTGCAGATTGCCCGGTTTCGGGCTCTAGTGCCAGAAGCCGACGTGCTTCCCTCTCCACTCCCGAACGAGATATGGACATTTGGCAAGGAGAAGTGAGCAGGGCCATCGGCTTGTCACTAGCCAGCCACACCTGTAAGGCATACCACCAGACCTACCTGGCCTTTATGGCATTCTGTAGAATGTGTCCCTGCCCGACCTGTGGCCTGTCCTGGTTGACCATGTGCTTCAATACATGGTACACTTGCATGACTCGGGACTGACTGCCAGTACCATAGGCAGTCACTTGTCCACTTCAGCTTTTGCCGCAAGGATCCGGGGATATCAGGACACTACAGGAGATTTCCGTATCCGCAAGGTTCTGGAGGGTTGCATGCAGGAACGCAGCCCTCACCCCAATATGTGGCAACCGGTATCCCTGACCCTTCTGTCGAACTTGCCCATGGCCTGGCCAGTGCTTTGCTATGACCAGTTTGAGGCAGCCCTTTTCCATGCTGCTACCACGGTAGCCTTTTTCGGGGCTTTCAGAGTGAGCGAACTGGTTGCCCTCTCACGTAATGATAGGCCACGCAGGGCCTTAGAGCTGGAGGATGTCTAACTCTCTCCCGGGTCAGTCCAATTGACCATCCGTTACTCTAAAGTGGATCAGCAGGGCAGGGGCAGTACTGTCACTTTGCTCAGCTGCAGCACACGTGCAATTTGCCCAGTCCTGGCCTTGACATCCTTTTTGGCTGTCTGCGGCAACACACAAGGGCCTCTCATTTGCCATCAGGATGCGTCCCCGCGGACTAAGTACCAGTTTTGGAGGGTCACTGGGGCTGAACTTTCTAATCTGGGACTCCCAGGAGCACGTTATGGGACACATTCATTTCATATAGGTGCTGCATCGACAGCCGTGGCTTTTGGGTATTCGGATGATGACATCCGTAAGATGGGTCGGTGGGGATCTGCCCATTTTCGTTCGTACGTGTGCCCCATGTTACATTGAGCACCTCGCTAGTACTTATTCTTTTTGTTCTCTTTCAGATTCGGAGCACATGGATGCATCAGTTCGAGTGTGGCTTGTTGGCCATAGTTATAGTTTTTTGGGCCACTCGGCATACTTTCCTCTTTTTACATTATAACAACCCCCCACCCCCCAAAAGCAACAACCAACAACACAATTTAAAATAGCCCGGCAACGCCGGGCAAAACTATGCTAATTAAACATAATAACAGTGGGGCCCCACTTTATGGTTGGTTGGCCTACCAGAAAACTCACTTCAAGGAAATAAATCCATAGGTAATGATGGTCCACTTCACAGATATTTTTTGGAACAGTTTTTGGATTGTTTTCAATACATTCCTATGGGAAACCATGGTTTGTTTTATGGACTCTTTGTTTTCAATGCATTCCTATGGGAAACTTCACAATACATTCCTATGAGTTGTTCACTTTAAGGACAAACCCATGGAATGGATTCATTCCATAAAGCAGGGGCTTACTATATTAAGATATACATGGCATCAGTAGATCATGGCCAGTGTAATACAGCATAAAAACCCTCCTGAAGCAGCTTAACTCCCTCATACTCTGCTCCATATTCTTTTTCTCCAGAGTAGGTAGAAAGGAACAACTATATTCCTGTATGATAGATGGCTTCAGAATTCCTATTATTAGTTACAAGAAATACAGATTTACAGGATTGCCATGAAATATTTTGGAACACCAGGTTTCACCTAACTGCTTTGGGCAGTATTACATAGCCCTAACTGTGTGATTAGTCTTTGCTCAATTCAAAGAGCACAAATATGTTGAATATGTAAATAAAATGAATATGGGGAAACAATTTGCCACAAATGCTCCAGTTGTATAAGCACTCACTAGAAAAGAAGCCCCATTTGGCACCATAAGGCACATTTTGGAGTGAACATGCATATGAATCTTATGGTCATTATTTGTCCCTTGCTTGCAATAAAATATGTGGCACTGATTTCTTCTGCCTCCACATCATTTTTCATTTTATATAAGCTATGTTGCCATAGGTTAGCTCATTTTAAAATGCACAAGGGCATGGGGAGCTGGAGAGGTCTACCTTTCTTGTGATGACATCCTAAGACACTGTTTATTTTTCACATTTAATTGCAAAAATAAGGCCAGATTTAAATGACACTATTTCCAGGCAAGATGCTCCCTCTTCAAGTCAGCATCTTGCAATTAATTGTAATCTTACAAAAATGTATTTGAGTTTTCTCTTTCCTGTCAAATAGTAGCCCTGTCAAGATATAGCCATGAGTCACTTATTGATCTTACTGTGCGCCTTATAATCCCATCACTGCAGGTGTGCAGATCAAGAAGAACAACATGTTGGTATCTAAGGAACAGGAGGTCTTTGGAAAAGAAGGTGGTGGAAGAACTGCTGAAAGGCCAATGAATGAAGATGATGCAAAGAAACACAAAGAAGCTGACTTATACCACTTGAGATCATGGGATCCATCTACTGTGGCCAAGTATTGAAAAACTTGACAAGAGCAGTTCTCCACGGTTTCAGCCAAGATTCTCTCCCAACATTACAGTACTTGGAGAAACCAAGCATTGAACCTTGGGCCTAAATTTAAAACAAGTACCCTCAGACATCCGGGTGAGTTAGGGGGGCGTGGCCACCCTCTTTAAAAGGGGTGGCCACAAGGCAGCTGCACTGCCATTTTGGAAGCAACGGAGCGGAGAAGTTTGCTCTGCCGCTTTCTCCCCGGCTTTTGCCCTGATCTGGGTTGCTGAAGGCAATTTTCATCTTTTCTGATTATACTTGCTTGGGAGACATGGCTCCCAAGCACAAGGCACCGGCTTCGAAGCCGCGGCCATGGGGGAAGGCTCTGCCCCCCCAACATCTCGGGGGCCACCACTGGGCCGGAGGGCTCGGGCGGCACCCCCTCAAGCAGGTGGTGGGGTTAGCGTTACCACTGCCACCAATGTGGGTCAGGCATCTGCCTGCCCCTCTGGGGTTACTACCCCTGCTGTGCCTTTGCCCGGCTCGGGGCAGGGTGGCCCACTTTGGCCTGGTGCGGGTTTCCGCCCCACCATTCTTCCGGCCCCTCATGGGCCAGACAACTTCGCCTGTAGGGTAGTAACACCGGGAAGAGCCTTTGCCAGGCGTCTGTGTTATGTCATTGCGGGCCTTTTAAAACGTCACCACAGGGTAAGGCTGACCAGAGGTTTATGGGCAGACCTTACGGTTTGGGCTCACATTCCTCAGGACTTTAATGGCATCTCCTTCTGGAGATCGGAGCTTATGCTCAGCCCGCATTTCCAAGTGCAGTCAGATGCCTCCGGCTCCCTGGGTTATGGGATTTACTTTGAGGGAAGGTGGTCCTATGGCCAATGGCCTCAGACATGGCAAGGCACGGATTGTTTACGCGATCTTACTTTCCTGGAGTTTTTTCCCATCTTGGGGGCCCTAACTCTGGGAGGATAGGTGGGCTAATTCAGTAGTTCACTTTTGGTGTGACAATGCTGCAGTGGTGCACATTGTCAATGCCCAGACATTCAAATCCCCCAGAGTTATGGCCTTAGTTCGCCAATTTGTCTTGAGGTCCTTGCGCCTTAATGTGCTTTTCAGGGCCAGACATGTGCCAGGCATTGATAATGATATTGCTGATGCTTTATCCCGCCTGCAGATCTCCCGGTTCCGTGTCTTGGCTCCAGACGCAGAGGAACTTCCCTCTCCACTCCTGGCCGAGATCTGGACATTTGGCGAGGAGAGGTGAACCGGGCGATCTGCATGTCTTTGGCACCTCGCACGCGTAAGGCGTATCAGCATACACGCCTTCAATTTAGGACCTTTTGTAGGCAAAGGCAGTTGCCTGAAACGTGGCCGATACCGGTCGACCAGATTTTACAGTATATGGTTTACCTTCACGATCTAGGGTTAGCCCCTCGCACCATCACCACAAGGCTTTCAGTATTGGCATTTATGGCCAAGGCACGGGGCTTCACTGACTGTGTGAATGATTTCCGCATACGCCATGTATTAGAAGGATGGACACGTGAACGTGTCCGCCACCCGGACACACGTCACCCCATTTCACCAGAGGTTCTGACCCACCTTGCACGAGGTTGGCATAGCTTGTGTTACGATAGGTATGAGAGGCTCTCTTTCATGCAATTACCACCGTAGCTTACTTTGGAGCACTCCGTATCAGTGAGCTGGTCCCATTGTCAAAAGGGGACGTGTCTCGTAGGGCACTGGAACGATGTCTTTATCAACCAGGAGTGGGCCCAGTTGAGGATTCGCTCCTCAAAGGCCGATCAGCACGGAGTAGGCAGTGGTGTCAGACTGCTACGATGTACAATTGCTGACATCTGTCTGCTTGGTGCCCTATATGCATTTTTGGCAGTGCGTGGCATGCACCCTGGCCCGTTTCTCTGCCACCAGGATGGGTCTCCCCTTACCAAATTCCAGTTTTGGAAGGTGACCGGTATGGCACTTCACAGTGACGGCCTCCCAGGGGCTCGTTACGGCACCCATTCATTCAGGATAGGTGCCGCATCAACTGCGGCTGCGTTTGGGTACTCCGATGCTGATATACATCGCATGGGCAGGTGGGAGTCCATGCGTTTTTCTTTATATGTACGTCCCCTCACTGCATGAGTGCCAGTTATGTCCTTAATTCCTTTTCCTTCTTTTACAGACCCTGTGTGTCCATGCACACCGGTGGCAGTATGGCTAGTGGGCCACAGTTTTGTGCACTGGGCAGCGCAGTATGCAGCGGCGACAGAGTGGGGACCCCATCTCAGGCTACTTGCAGCCGCACGTATGTGATGGTATGGTATGCACGGCATGAGATGGCGGGAACTGTTGCCATTCCTGATGTCCATCAGGGATGCTGGACCGCCTGATGTCCTGATTCTGCACCTCGGGGGCAATGATCTCGCACAGATCACTGGCCTTTCTTTAAAAATGTCGGTGTGGGGGGCGTGTCATGATGGAGGGCTGAGAGGGACGAGCTTTTCTCCGCTCGGAAAGGAGAGAAAAGAAAGTGACTTTTTTAAAGTGAAAATAGACCCTGAAACCGGCTGAAAAATGGACTAGGAAAAAGAGAAGGAAAATTAGCAGTGGAAAATATATTGGATGCTCCAAAGCAGCGCCGAGAAAAAGAGGTAGGACAGAGTTTCGATCTTGAGAGCGGGGGGATGGGCGACCTGTAATGGCGACGAGTCCCCAGAGCTCTGGATCAAAGAACGGAAATTCTGGAAACGGGAGGAAAGCGGCGTTCTAGTAAAAGAGCTTAAAAGTATGGGCAAAGCATAAGTGGACGTCGGAATTAAAAGTAAATCTGTTGGGGGGCCGAAAGAGATTTTGTAGCGGGCTCGTTTGGTCTCGTCGCCCCCCCCCCCCATCGGAGACGTACGGAGCTTCAAGGCGCTGGAAAGGAGCAAAGGGGAAAGCGAAGAAGTTTGACGGTGAGCAAAGTTGTAAAGACTTATAAAGAGAAAGGGGGAAATAGAAAGCAGAAGTAAAGAGACTGATTTTTTCTTTTTTCTTTTTTTTTTTCTTCCCTTTTGAAATGTTTTATGCCGGTGGGAGTGGATAAATTAACGGCTAAGTAAAAGGGGCAAGATAGTATTCCCTGCTTTCCTTCTTTTGTTAATTTTTTTTCTTCCCCTTTCCTTGCCTCCCCCTCCCGCTATTGTGCTGTGGTCTAAGAGAACTGGTTTTTAAAGAAGAAGAGAGACGATAAGCTTGTCCCTGTATACATTTTTTTGGAGATACAAAGAGAAGCAAGAAGCTGTTGTGGCGTAGTTTTCTGAGAAATAAATTGCTTGTAGATCGGAACTTTGGAGAACAGGAAAGTGAACTCATCAGTGTTATCTTTGTCTCTGCTGACTCTCCCTTTTTCCCTCCTTAAAAGAGATTTGGAAATCGTTTGCAATTTACAATAGAGAGTTGGCTCCCCCTACAGTTAAATTGTGGAGATAAAAAAATTTTTTTTAATTGCTGTTATTTTTGTTTGGTTTTTTTTTTTCTTCTCTTGGCTGGTTTGAAGCTTTTTAATTTTTAAATATTTTTTCAAATAAGATTTTTCTAATCGTTTCTTTTTTTAAAAAAAAAAATCTTCTTCCCCTTTTTTTTTCTTGTTCTTTTTTGTTTTTATTTTTATTTTATTTTGAATTTGGTGGGGAGGGGAAACATTAAAGTAGATAAAAATATAAGAGGGAAATTAATTAAATTTAAATTGGGACAACGGAAGTTTGAACGACTCTCTGGGTATACATGTGTGTGTATATGTGTCTGTAAATACACGCGCATATATAGGACAGAGAGAGGGAGGGGGGAGGTGATAAGGGTTAAGTACTGTATTTGGAAAGTTTAATAAAATTGGTTAGAGATAAAATATATGGTGAATTTTGAATGATTAAACTTTATATGTAAATCGATAATAAGCAGTTAGAAATATATTTGAATGAAACGGCAGGGGAGAGGGAAAGAGAAAGAGAAGAAATTGGCTTGGACAAGAGAGCAAAGACCAACGTCCTCCGATAGAAGTTTCAGGAGGCTTACAAGATTGGATGAGGAGAAAGAAGAAATGAAAAAAGCAATGCAACAAGAGATAAAGGATTTGGAGGAACAAGAGACAGTGAAAAAGATGGCACAACAACTACAGCAGCAGCAGCAACAGAAGACAATAATATCACCAACGGCGCCTACTACATCTGTGGTAAAATCAATCGTGATAACAACAGCAAAAGTAACAACGACAACAACAGCTATGTCAACAGTGTCAACGACAGCGGCGATAGCAGGAACAACACCAACAACGATCGTAACCACGTCCACGGCCACAACACCAACGACATCGGCGACAGGGGGAGGAGAAGGAATTAAATCTGAATTTGAAATTCTTAACGAGAGATTTGATACCCTGGGGAATAATATTGGAAATATGTTTGCTCGATCTAGAACAGAATGGAAGAAGGATTTGCAAGATGTATTAGTAAACATTATGAAGGGAATTGAAGACATGAAAGAGGAAACAAGGACCATTAAAAAAGAGCAAGAAGAGATAAAAAAAGATCAAGCAATGATAAAAGTAGAGGTCATGGACTTAAAAAAGAAAGAAAAGGAAAGAGAAAATAAAGTTGGGGACCATGAAAAGAGATTGGAAAATGTAGAAGAACAATTAAGAAAAGCAAATGTTATAATTCGAAAATTCCCAGAGAATTCACCAGACAAATTAAAAGAAAGAATAGTGAAATGGCTTGACGAAATTATGGAAGATGGCTTCACGCCGCATGAAGTGGTAAATGTATTCAGGCTTGGTTCAAGAAGGGGCAAAACTGGGTCAAGGAATGTCATGTTAAAATTTGCTAATGTATCAGATAAACTGAGGTTAATGGCGCTTATACGTGAAAAAGGACCAGAGGTTTTAAAAGTAGAAGGCCATGACATTGAAGTGTACAACGACATTCCAATGGAGGATCGTTTCTGGAGACAGTCGATGAAGCCAATCACAAAAAGATTCCAGGAAAGGGGAATAAGATACAATTGGAAATTCCCAAGACAATTAAGTTTTTTTTATCTGGGAAGAAGATATTTAATCAATGAAGATATTAATGTCTTGGACGTAATGATAGATGCCAAATTATTGGAAGCAGGAACTAAAGAGTGGTTTGATTTGAAGGAAGAATTGATTATATCTGGTGGTTATAGAAGAAGGGATAGCAATGGAAACGAGAATATGCCAAAAGGGGCAGAAGGAGGAATAGCTCCGGACGGGGAGTAGGTTCAGGCCCAATCCAGACTCCTATGTATGACTGCACCCCCCCCTCCCCCCTCTGAATTTTGGAGGCCATTTGTAAAAAAGAAATGGGGAGGGAGAGTAGTAGATTGTTTAGTGTATTTTTTCTTTTAGATGTTTTTTCCTTTTTTATTATTATTATTACTTTTTTGTATAAGGTGAAGGAAATGTTATATGTTGATCACATGTCCGTAGGAGGAAGTGGGAACTGCAAAAAAGGGAGGGAGATACATAATAGATGAAGGATATAAAAGTATTAACATGGAACGTGAAAGGTACTGGTTGTCAAGTGAAGAGAAGGAGGTTGGAAGCGGCACTTAGAAAAGATAGACCGGATATAATTTTTCTTCAGGAGACCCATCAGAACTCGGAAAAAACCAATAAATTATTCTTAGGATGGACCCAAGTTTACGAAAAATCATATGGCTCCTCAAAGGCTAGGGGGGTCGCAACTTTGATATCAAATAGAGCGGGATTCGAGATAATAAAAAGTATATCAGACCCAGAAGGTAGATACTTGATAATAAAGGGGAAGATAGAAGAAGAGGAAATAACGTTGGTGAATTTGTATGTGCCAAATGAACATCAAAACAGGTTTTTAAATAAGATATATCGAATACTAGAGAAAGAAAAAACAACAAAAATGATTGTAGGGGGATATTTCAATCTAGTAGGATCAAATATAGATAGCACGAATATGAAGAGAAGTGTAGGTGGAAATAAGACGTTTGTGTTAAATAACTGGTTGAAATCCTTGGGGTTGAAAGATACATGGAGAGTACTTAAAGGACAGGAAAGGGCCTATACGTATTTTTCACAAGTGTACAATACATATTCCAGAATAGACTACATATTTGTTACGGATAATTTGATAAGTAATTTAGATGGTATAGAAATTGGAATATTCAAAGAATCGGATCATGCAAAAGTATTGGTGGAATTGAAAATAGATGCTATAAAGAGCCCGAAAAATTGGAGATATAACGCCAGATTGTTTAGAGATAAAAAAAGTAAAGATCAAATGGTAGAAAAATGGGAAGAAAATTGGAAGTGGAATGATACAGGGGAAGTACGAATTGGTACCGTATGGGATACTATGAAAGCAATATTTAGGGGTGAAAGTATTAGGTTGGCAAGTATTAGAAATAAACAGTTAAAAAGTAAGCAAGAAGAAACAGAAAAAGAGATTAAAAGGTTACAGGAGATACATGCAATAACCAAGGATAGAAAAGTATATGAAAAGATGCAGGGACTAAGGAAGGAATTAATTGGAAATGACATAGAAAAGGTGAAAAGAGACCTAACATATTTAAAAAGAGAATATTTTGAATACAGTAATAAAAATTCAAAAATGTTGGCAAGAGCGGCTAAAGAAAAGAGAGGCAGAAGAGAAATAGGGATATTAGTGGATAAGGAGGGTATAAGGCATAATAAGATTAAAGATAAATGCAAGGTGGTCAGAGAATTTTACCAATCCCTATACTCTAAAAAGAGAATAAACCTAGATAAATTAAAAGATAGATTGGAAATGCAAATTAAAAATAAAATAAGCCAAGAGCATAAACAAAGAATGGAAGAATTAATAACTGAAAAAGAGATAAAAAAAGTAATAAACAAACTGAAAGTAGATAAAGCACCTGGCGAGGATGGATTACCTGCTGAGTTTTATAAAGAATTTAAGGAGATAGTAATTCCGAAATTGTTAAAACTTTATAATGGTATTCTTAAAGGGGAACAGGTACCTGCATCGTGGTATAGAACAATAATTGTCCTATTACCAAAACCGGGAAAAGATTTAGAAAAAGTAGAATCATACAGACCTATATCCCTGATTAATCAAGATGCTAAGATTTTTACAGCTATACTGGCAAACAGATTGAATAGTTTTATGGATAAATATATAAATAAAGACCAGGCCGGCTTTGTGAAAGGGAGATATATGACAGATTTAGTAAGGCGAGTTCTAAATTTAATAGACGTGGCAAGACAAAATAAAGAGAAAGTAGGTATATTATCATTAGATATTTTTAAAGCATTTGATTCTGTACAATGGGTAACAATTATCGAGATAATTAAGAGTTATGGATTCGGTAACAGGTTTATAAAGACAATAGAACAACTGTACCAACAAGGATACGCTAAAATCAGGGTTAACGACGGTTTAACAGAAGAATTAAGATTAGAGGCAGGAACAAGGCAAGGATGTCCCCTATCTCCAATTCTATTTATTATGGCGATGGAAATACTAGCTAATATAATAAGAGAAGACAAAAATATAGAAGGAATACTGGAAAATAAAATTAGTTTATATGCAGACGATACTTTGTTAATTATGAAACACCCCAGAAGAACCATGGAAAGGATTCAAAAGCATTTAAAGGATTTTGAACAAATTACAGGTTTGAAGGTAAACTGGGAAAAATCAGAATTAATTTTAAATAATATTGAAAAAGAAGAGCAAAGGAAAATCAGGGATGAATTTAAATTACAGATTAAAGGGAGCTTGAAATACCTGGGGATAAATATATCCAATAATTTAGAGGACCTGAAAAGACTAAATTATGATAAACAAAAGAAGGAACTTAAGATTAAAATTTCACAATATCAAAAACTGAAGTTGTCTTGGTTCGGCAGAATAGCACTGATTAAAATGATGTTACTACCAAAACTAAATTTTTTATTTGATGCCTTACCAATTCAGCTGACAGATAAGGATATTGAGGAATTTCAAAAACTATTTGATAGTTATTGTAATGGGGGGCGCAGACCTAGAATTTTAAAGAAAATGTGGTACTTACCTCAAAAAGAAGGCGGTTTAGGAATGCCTAATTTAAAGAGTTATTATAAAGCCTTCCAGATAAAGAATGTAGTTAAGATACTGATGAAGGAGTCGGTTATCTGGGAGGGAATCGAGATGAACGAAGTAAAGGAAGTTGGTAAGAGTTTTTTTTTAGACAAGGAAATAGGAAAAATATCGATTAAAAACAGAATGATGAGATCTATGTTGGGAGTATGGAAGAAAGTTAAAATGAAATTGGCCCCGAATATCTCACCGATAATTGAAATAGAAGACTTGAATAACTTCCCAATAAGATTGGATAACGAGATTAAGGAAATTTTGTCGACAAATAGGGTTCTCCTATTGAAAGATTGGATACGAGTCTGCAAAGATGATGCGAGGAAAAGAGAGCTATATACCCAGATGAAGCTGAATTGGTTTCAGATAATTATGGTGAATAAGTGGAATAATAAATACTGGAGAGAACGAAGCCTAGAAAGAGACAGGACGGAATTTGAGGAATTAGTTTGGAAAATTAGGAGGGAGGAAACTGGTATTAAAGGGCTGGTTAGTAAAATTTATAAAATAATAAACACAGAAGGTAACCCACAAGAAACATTAAGAAATACATGGGAACAGGACTTGAACTTGAAAATAACGGAAAAGGAATGGCAAAATAAATGGAAAAAAAGAATTATGAGATCCCTATCGGTCAGAATAAAGGAACACAATTTTAAAATGTTATGGAGGTGGTATCTGACACCCGTGAGACTGCACCAGATGGATAAGAAGAACAATAAAATGTGTTGGAGATGTAAAAACAGTCTGGGCACATATGTTCATATGTGGTATGAATGTAAAGAGGTAGAAAACTTTTGGACAAAAATAGAGATCGAGATAGGGAAAATTATGGGAGTACGTCTCAGATTGGGACCAGATACCATCTTACTGACAGATGTTGAGAATATTAAAATAGATAATGATAAGAAAGAGTTGTTGTCTATGATGTTAGTAATGGCAAGAATGTGTATTGCAAAAAATTGGAAAAGTGATACAATGTTAAAAGTGCAGGATTGGTACGGGCAGATGTGGGATCTCGCATTGAATGAAAAACTAACATGGGAATTAAATCTTAAGAAAGGTATAATAAAAGAAAGTAGATTTTGGAAAATATGGCGAAAATTTGTGGAATACTCAATGACAAGAGATGAAATAAAAAAATTGACACCAGACCAAACGAAATTTTGGGAACAATAGAAATGAATGGGAGATCCCACAACCTCCTAGGACAATGTATATAGCACTAGGGTGATGAAGTCTGTAAGTGTATGTAATATACAGTCTGTCTTATCTTTTATATTATGATTTTATTTTTATTAATTTTTTGTTATTTTTTTCTGTCATGTATAAAATGTTTGTTTCATGTCTTATGCTTTAAAAAATCAATAAAAATTTAAAAAAAAAATGTCGGTGTGCAGTGAACTGGCCTTTTTACATCACTTATGGCCGTACACGCGGCTGCTATGGTGTGACATCGTGCCGAGACAATGTTACAGGGGAGGCATTGACCTCTGTGGTTTGGACCGTGCTCGACCGTCAGTGAACAGGGCCATTGCCCTGTTCCTTCTGGATAATGGCTTTGGCACAGCCATTCGACATCCTAGGATAGGCTTGCAGGATTTTGATCTATATGCAGGAGATGGGGTCCACCTGTCGGCCAGAGGTATGAACCTCTTTCTTGAGGATGTGCAAGCAGGCCTGGTGACCGAGCTGATGGTCTGGGGGGGCGGTGAGTCATCATGGACGCCTCCCCGTGTGGCGGGTAGCACTGGTAAGGTAAAGATTTATGACCCATAGGTATCCGGCAGGTTCGCAATTGACTGGCCAACACGTAGATAGGTACAGGGGAAATAGGATTGGCCGGTCAAGTGCGAACCATGCAAGGGCTGATGTCAGGAGCTTCACAGTCTGCATCACCTTGATATTGAACGGATACAGCTCATAGGGTGGGGTCAGTAGATAGTATATTGACTCTGGTCAACAATTTGTTTGTGTCAACAAACAAATTGATACAAATAGATACATGTAGCCAATTTCCATTGGCATTTTGGGAGGAACCTTACCAGTGTTACTGTGGCCTGCTTGCCTTAAAGAATTACAATTGGATGATACACCAATTGAAAGTGATAATTCGGACTAGGGCATTATTCAATAAAAGTGGCCCAATGCCTTTAATCCAATACTGATGTCTGAGTCTTTGGGGGGTGCGCCTGCAATGGATTTCTCTTCATAGGGACAAGCTGGCTGAGTTTAGTGAGCATTTTATTTTCTCTGTGTGTAATTTAATTTGCTTAAGGTTTAGGATTACTCAAAGCTATAAAGCTTTTTTTACTTTTGAGAAATGCCTTTCACTTTATACATCTGTATTTTTCAGAACTTAAATATTAAGAGGTACTCTTAGTATTTTAATGGTGCATTTCTGGGCCAAAAGACCCTATATTTTCAGAATATAAGTTAAACGTCTTTGAACAATCATCTTATTTTTGTTTCATATATTTTTAAGTACCTGAGATTATGGTCCTGGCTTTTATAGAAAGCCAGTATCTTTTCATTAGAAAGAATTTATGCTTTAGGAATTCTTTTTAGGTATTTTTGTCTTTTCATACTCCTGCATTTCAGAATGAATTTTGACTTACCCACTTTCCTGCAACTTAAGTTTCATTTTTATCTTTTGAAGTATTTGTGCCCACAATGTTTCATGGATGTGTCACTTTTGCATATTTACTTTGAGATAGTCTGTGGTCATAGATGCAATGTGTATGAATAATGATTGCAGAAATAGACAAGCTGATATTACCTGAACTAATTGCAACTTTGAAAGAACGTATACCTTGGTACCCAGATGAATGTTGATGGAATTGCAAATGATTGTCCAGCTTCACTCTAGATTTAACCCTTTGTGGAGGAAATGCCAGCTGTGATGGACACAGTCTTCTGATTTTTCTTTCTTTAGAGGTCTGATCTAACATCTGTTTGAAGGACTGACACTATATTAGTTATTGAAAACACCTAGGGTGAAGAAAGGAATCTTCTTCTTCTTCTTCTTCTTCGTACTGCAGAGTTGGAACCCTGTGGATCATTAAGTCACGTCTCTGTCAAGGAGGTACAGTGTTGAATTCCCAGTCCTTTGCTCTTCAGGCAGATACCTAAACCACTGAGTCATCCAGTGATTATCTTTATTTCCCTATTAAAATTTGATGCAAAACAAAGCTGGAGAAATTATGACCCTTCAGATATTTTTGAACTGCAATTCTCAACTGCACTGTGAAAATGACCAACAGTAGGAGATCATGTAATGTGTAGCCTAACAACTTTTGAAGGATCTCATGTTCCCCATTTCATCATATAAAATGTGTTTGAAAAGTAGGCAGTATTCATGCCTGCCTAGCAATCTTGAGATCTGCTTCTCCACCACATCTTTTACTCAAAGCTCCTGAAAAGAACAGTGTATTTCTTGTCAAAAACAGATATGTCATTGATAGGCCTGGCTGTTGCCATTTGTTTCATAAGGAGTGGTGATGTACACACACTTCTTTGTTGCTGCAAAAAGTGCAAATAAACTGTCCATTGATCTATTGATCATGGGTTGGTGATGGGGAGGAACAATAGTGAAACATCTGGATTGCCAGAGGCTCCCCATCCATTTTAAAAGTTGTGACAGCAATCAGATATTTGTTTAACCTACAAAGATATGAAATATCACCCTGCCAACAAAAGTCCATGTAGTTAAAGCAATGCCCTTCCCAGTAGTAATGTGTGGCTGTGAGAGCTGGACCATAAGAAGAATACACAGAAGAGCACAGAAGAATAGACACTTTCAAACTGTGGTGCTGGAGAATAATTTTGAGTGTCCCCTGGACAGCAAGGAGATCAAATCAGTCAAACCTGAAGGAAATCAACCCTGAGTGCTCCTTAGAAGGACAAATACTGAAGTTGAATCTCAACTACTTTGGCCACCAATTGAGAAGAGAGGACTCACTGAAGAAGTCCCTGATTCTAGGAAAGATCAAAGAAAAAAGGAGAAGGCGGAAGCAGAGGTTGAGATGGTTAGACAGCATGGTTGACACAATGGGTGTAGATCTGGGCAGACTACAAAGTAAGATGGATGACAGAGGACCCTGGCATGCTGTGGTCCATTGGCTCACAAAAGATTGGATTCAATTGTGCAGCAGCTGCAGTGGTAGTGGTGGTGGCGGCAGCAACAATGACAAAGATATGAAGTGTTTCATATGAGTTTCAAAGACATCTTTCCAGTGACTAACTATAATGAATGTGTCTATTCTCTTCTTTCTTCCTATATGTGTTGCTCCATCTTGCCTCTCTTCAATTTCTGTTAACAGAAGAAAAGAAAAAAATATCAATATCTAAATCTACTCTGAATTATGCTTTGCCTAATAATTAATTCTGAACTAATGATTGCATGGTGACATTTTGGGGCTAATGATCCAATAGGTTATAAGACAAGAGATATTTGGTGTCAGATTGTTTGTATTAATAGTTGCATGGAACACTACAAGCCGCCATTGATTTTATAGTTTTTCAGTCATTGAAAGCTGTGATTTTTCTTATGTTGCATAAATGATCAATCAATGCCCATGCCCTGCAGTTAATTGGCACTTAGAATAACATTCTGAGGACATGACAAAATGTTAAAGGAAAAACAATTTTCCAATAGACAACTGTCATGGCTATTCTGATAAGAAATTAGGAAGATGGAGTACAAGAAGATTTTCATGCAAAGACACAAAGTATAAGGAAAAGTCAGAAGAAGCAAAATCCCTTGAATGGCAAGGTTGTTCCAAGATCAGTATCATAAATGATCAGTGAACAGATTCAGTCTACAGCAGGGGAGCCAAAAATACAGCCCGTGGACCAAATGCTGCCTATGACACCAAATCATCCAGCCCACACCGCTCCTGGAAGTGGAAGTAAAATGTCTCCATGCATGCACAAAACGCTACTGTAAATGACCCGCGGCTGTCAGAAATGTGTTTACAACAGCTGCAGGTGCATTTACGGCAGTGTTTTGTGCATGCACTGGTCTACAGTGTCAATTGAAACCATACCAATTGAGTACATTGAACCAACCATAGTTAAAAGGGAAATGAACACAAAAGAAACAAAATAATAACTAACATATAAAGCAAAGCAATTACACGTATATACCGCCCCATAGCATTTAGTGCACTCTCTGGGCCAGGGTGGCCAACCTTGGTGCTCCATCTGTTCTTGAACTTTAATTCCCAGAAGCCCTGATCAGCGGGTGTGCTGACTTGGGTTTATGGTAATTGCAATCCAAGAACAGCTGGAGCGCCAAGGTTGGCCACCCCTGCTCTGGGTGGTTCAAAGAGTAATTAGCATATTATTATATATTAGTTTTAAAACAAAAATCCATATCTCCATTTTCTGCCTGAGATAACTACTTCATTCTGCCCATAAGGCTGGCTTTGGGGAGGCTTCTGCATCCTAGAGAAAATCCTCTAGGATTATCTACTTTCAGTGCCCATTACCAACACCTTGGTTCTCCTAATATACTGCTACTGTTGTCTGATAATATTTATTTTTATGGCACTTAAAGATTTAGATATGTGGTTGATAGGTCCCAATGAAGGAAAAAATGTACAGAGGAACAAAGGTACAGATTTTTAATGGAATACAGGGGGATATTTCCTGGTCCTCTTTCTCAACATTTTATTAAAATACAGCCAATTAGCTTAAGGATCCTTTCTTTAGTGTGAGATTTCAACTGTCTTAATTTGGGATAGATTGCAACGATAGCAAGTACAGGTTTTACAATAAAAATAAATATTTTTTCATAAAAATAAATATTATCAGAGAACAGTAAAAGTATATTAGGAGAACGAAGTTGTGGTAAAAAGGCACAGAAAGTAGAAATATTAGGGAGAAAGGTCTCTAGGATGCAGAAATATGGAGGAGCTCAAAAGGACATTTTTCCTCTTCCAAAGCAGAAAGCAAGAGAGAAATCCAGAGCAAGCTAAGGCCTTAACACATGCAAATTGGGTCAGGTGATCTCTGAGGCAGGAAACAGCCTTTTGAATTGTTATTATGGACAAACAATTCAAAACAACTTCCTTCAGGTCAGGCTAGTCTTTCCTATCTCTCTGGTTACTATATGTAGGATTGCATTAGAATACTCAAAAAGTGTGAGCAATGGAGCCACCATTTCCTATTTCAGCAAAATATCCTGGAACCAGCTTTGGGCTTCCTCTTTGCAGTACAGAGATAGAGAAGTTTGGCTATCAATTTAACTCACCGTGTCTCTCCCAGGCCCATGCCATTGGCCCGGGATGGGAGACTTGCATCAGCTGGGGCTGTTGGCAGTCCTCCCCCTCCTGGCCCCACCCACCAGGAGGGCTTCAAAGGAACACCGGAGCAGCCACAGCTGAGTCAGAGCCAGGCCTTCCCTGGCTCCACCATGGATGTTGAGCCATGGGGCTCTGTCACAGATATCTGGGCCATGAGCTCTGTTGCAGACTTTGGTGGCTGAGGACACTACAATAGTTGTCTTGTTACTTCGGTATTTGCAGAGTGTATTATAGGATAATTTGTATTTATTATAATGGCATTGTATTGCGTATTATATTGTATAGTGTATATTTAAAATTTAACCCCTCTGGTCACCTTCGGGTTATTTATATGTTGCAAGCCACCCTGAGTCGGCCTGTGCTGAATAGGGCGGGGTATAAATCAAATAAACATAAACTAACAGCATCTGGCTTTCCTGTCTGGTTGTCTCGTACCATGCCCTTCGTACCATGCCCTTCAGTGACCACATTTTTTCTTCTCGTGCATTAGAGGTAACATGATTAAAGTGTATTCAAAAGCAGTGTGCAAAAATATTGAGCTGCTGTTTGTTATAACTCTACTGTATAAGATAGCTTCTCTTCAAAAAGGTTGACTCTACCACTATCCTCCCACCTACCCATCTGTCCAGAAAATGTCAACAAACACGTAGACTCTTTTGTGGTTTGTACTGCTTTCTGTCCTGCTGTTTGGCATAAGGTATCTACAGACTCATCCCCAGTCCCCACATCAGCCCTGGAAAATTACTTCCTGCAGTTGACGTATATGTGCATAAAGCTGCAGCACTGCAGAGGAAATTACAGCTCTGTAATAGCATGGTTGCAATATACCTCTTGACTACTATTGCTTCTGTTGTTTATTGTGTCCCCAACTGCAGCCCACCAGATGCACATGCAGAATGACAAAGAACATTGTGCTGGTTTCCATTGCAATATACTCCAAATAAAGATCCTTGAAATCTCACACTAAAGAAAGTATCCTTAAGCCCATGGTCTGCCTTTTAATAAACTGTTCAGAAAGATGACCAAGTAATGTTCCTCTGCAATCCATAAAAAGTCATGCTGCACAGTTTTCATAAGCATTTTAAAAGTAAAACTGCTACTTAATGACTCAAAGCTCATTTTGAATTGTCAGAATCTCAGTTCATACAGAGAGCCACTTATAGTGGGAGAGGGAAGGAGGAAAAGACACAGTACCGACCTATGAAAAGGTAAAGGTCACCCTTGTTCAAAAGCCAGTCATATCTGGCTCTAGGGTTTGGTGCCCATCTCCATTTACGGCCAAAGAGCCAGAGCTGTCTGCATCTGCAAACGTTTCCATGGTCATGTGTCAGGCATGACTAGACACCAGAATGCATGAAACACTCTTATCATCCCACCAAAGTGACACCTATTTATCTACTTACAATTTCTTGCTTTCAAACTGCTAGGTTGGCAGGAACTGGGACAAAAATGGGAACTCACTCCATTGTGCAGCATTCTGGTCTCAAACTGCTGACTTGCTGACCTTCCAGTCATCAAGTTCAGTGTCTTAACCACTAAGCCACTGCAGTCCATTTAGTGCTGACCTACATCCACATTAAAATGGCATCAGCTGTGCTAGCAAACAATGAAACTAAAATTCACATGTAAAACATCACTGTCAGTTATCTTAAGTGGATCCAGTGTTAATATTCTGAAATAATGCAGCTGGTTGTGGAGTTTGTCCAAAAAGCAAGACACCTTCCGGGCTCCTACTCACAGTGGATCCTGAACAAGGCATCAGAAGGATGCCACACTGATGTTCAGCCTACATGCCTTCCCCACTCAGGTCTAATCAAAGGATGCAAAGCTTAGTGATTCTCAAAAAAACCTAAGAAAATTGACTAGGGGGAAATTGTACACATGTTGGTCATAATAATAACAATGACTTCACTCTCTCGTTGTTGCCATGCTCGCCTGTGGGCGTGATATACTGTCTCTTACTGACTCTGCTTGCCATGGATTATCCATTTCTTATTTTCTCATATGTTAATAATAAAGTTGGACATCCATCAGTCAGTACCTTGTTCAGTACTTGTGAATGAGTGGGATTCCAACTAGAGAAGAAGTTATGGTAGATTCATGGGGTGCCAGTTGCTTGTGATGAGGCACACAACTGGCACCTTTTAAGATTGCTATTTCAACTTCTGCAGCCAGAACCCCATGTACATAAATATTGAAGAGGATACTAGCCATTGTTTCTTACATTCCCCTGTTCCTCTGCCTACTACTGAAGAGTTTTAGACATAAAAATAGCTTTCTTCAAAAAGAGTTGTTTTTCTCCTATCATGGCGGGACTTGGGTTGTTTAATAGGGTGATTGGAGGGATGTGAGATACAAGAAGTTAAGAACCATGATATGACCAGCAGACCTGCAAGAAAAGCTTAATATCACTGAACCAGGCTAAGTCATGGCATGTGTTACTTTGGGACAGAGCTTGGAAAAGTTACTTTTTTGTATGACAGTTTCTGAAACATCACGGTTAATGCCATGCTGCTCAGAAGAATATGGCACTTGTAGTCCAGAAAAAGGTCTCTTTCCAAAGTTTGGTATAAAACCATCCAGTTTAAGCCTACTCTGCTCATTTAAGTCAAAAGGATTCTGCTGGTTTATTACTGTTGCCTTCACCTTTGACTAACTATTTTGGTTTGTTTTACCTTGTAAACTCTCTCTCCCTGCAATATACATTGCATACTGTTCAGTATTCTACCAAAACAGAGGGAAGAGAGATGGCAATGCTGCCCAGCCATGGCAACTACTATTGACCCCAAACACTTCAAAATAGGAAAAATTGTATTAAAAGAAATGGTTGTGTTTAAGAAACACTAGAGTGGCCCCTTAATAGTAATACACATCACCACTGGTAACATAGCCAGTTTTGCATGCCCCCTATATTTTTCCAGAGATGCCATCTCACCAGCAGAGACTTTGAGTGGGGCTGCAAATGTGGAAGATGTTTCTGACCAAACTATATAAAAAAAACTAAAGGGGCAGGAGGCAAATACTCAAATGATCTAGTCCATTGTTTCCCAACCTTTGGTTTCTGGACTTCAGTTCCCAAATACCTAAGTCAATTTCCCAAAGCACCGATCAGCCAATGTACTGACTTAGGCTTCTGGGAATTGAAGTGGTCCTACATTGGGTAAAACTGGTCTAGTCACTAGGTTAGCACCATTGGGCAAGGGAATTAGATAACTAACAGAGGGGCAGAATGGACTGCTCAGCAAAGAGGTCATGGCTGGCCAACTGAGACCCTACACAGGTACAGTCTACATCTTGTGGCAGATGCCACTTCTTGTAAAAGCCTCTGTACTAGATCTCTTATACTATGTTCTGATCTGGAGATTGGTTGAGATCATTCAGTGAAAATCTGAACCCAATCAGTCATATAAATAACTATATCAACATTAGCCTGTTCATTGGAAAGGCATGAAAATAAAGCTAAGAACTTGCATCTCATTCTTGTCAAACTATATGGGCATATCCTAGTATATTTTCAAAGAATTGAGAAAGACATTTTTTAAAAAATCTTTCACGTGGCAGCTTCAGTAGTAAATAACTATCTTACTAAAGCTATTCCAATTGTTACAACTGACTGGCTAGTGATTTATTGCAAGGAGAAGTTAAAAGATTAATCAGCTCCACTGTCTCTTTCCATATCATTCCTTTTATCCCACTCCTTAAAAGGAACATCAGCATTGCCAAGCAACGACAATTCAAATCACTGTTACTTTAGAGGTTTTCCTTCGCAGATCAGCCATTTGGGAGAAATGTATGCACAGGTGTAGTATATGGGGCAGGGATATGCAGAATGGTAAATGTCTCATGAGGGCCACTAAAGGTGGGCAGGTTGCCAATTTATTTTGCATTGCCATCTTATATAAGATAAAAGCAGCTTATTTGGGTATTTGGAACTGCAGGTGGTTGATCTCTAAGCCAATGGAACTGAACATAGCAATGAGCCCTTTACAATTATATCCATGTAGAGTCCTAAAATTCAAGATAGCCCATAATCAGTCCTTTAAACAAATGAGCAAATAAGCTTTTCTTAAAGTTAGTAAAACACCAGTGTGATATCCTTTTTCTGGCAGAGGAATCATATATGAACAGGTGCCAAATCCAGGTAGAAATGGGATGACTTTCATTTTAATTTGGCTTATATATTTGAAAATGTATAAATTTATTCAGATTCAGAATGGAAAGGATTTAAGAAAAAAATATGAAATTAAAAAAAATATATAATGTTGGAAAAACTAAAACTGACAGATTGAAGCCCAAGGCTTTGAGTGCCTACCTGTTAAAAGAATGGGTTTGAATCTTTGTACATTCCACCACGTTACTGCTGCATTAGGATTTTCTTCTGAGAATATCTGGGAAATGGTCTGAAACACAACCAACACACACACACACAAAAATGAAAGTCTGCAGAAACAACTGCAAACGTCTCCACTTAAATTGAACTAAATAACAATACAAAAGGAGCTAGGCTTTTAGCTAAACATAAGCCAGCAGCGTGATTTGCCATCTGAAAAGGACTTTGTGCTTCATTAATGGAGCACTGCTTGTTCAGTCACAAAAAGCAATCTTTCTATTATATTTCAGACTATAACTGAAATACTCTGCCATCTTGTGATCACTGCACTTTAAGAAGACTTTAACAGACTTAAAGATGGTCAATTCTATAAGAAAATATTGAAAGAAATAGGCACATTGAACCTACAGAACAGAAGGTTAAATTATTAGCTCTCTCCAAGTGCCAGAAGGACTGACACATCAAAGATGGCAAATGCTTATTTTTACTGTTCCAAGTGAAATGGGAAAATTTCAGGTCAGGAGAAAAATCTTAATACCAAGAGCAGATCAACAGTTGTTGATGGAAGTGTAATGGGGTTCTCTCTGATTGGAGGTCTTCAGAGAGAGGTGAGGCAGTAATTTATTGGAGATGGCACAGTTCTGGGTTTCCTAAATTAGAAGGGGTCTGGACAGGATAGGTCATATGGCATCCTCCCATCTCTATAGTGTGATGAATCCCTACCTCTAACATTCATCCCACACTAAATCATCATTGTCAGATGCAACTCTTATCTGAGAATGCATTTTTTCCTGAAGCAGGAAAAATGCCATTGGTGTGCATTTGTTTAAGGTGGATCCTAGCTTGCCATGAAGTGACCCCACACACTATGACCATGGAGCCATCTCCTGTGGCACATATGAAATGAGACATGCAGGATTTGACAACGGGACTGCAATGGACTGCTTCAGCATAGTCAGTCCATTTGGCATGGCCTCTTCCACCTCCATGACCGTTGGGAATCAGAAAGTGCTTCATCCTCCACTCATTTTGCCGTTGGGCCCAGTGTGATGGTTTCCAGTGGCATTTCCTCCACTGAGGGGGGACATCACCTGAAGGGTTTCATCTGCCCATAGTCATAGGCCTCTTTAGGGAGTCAGGTTAGGGAGTCACTAAATAAAAAATGCAATACTGTTGATTCCTCAAGGGCATTATTATCTCACAATACACTGAGACTGCTGCCATATCCATGGGAAGAACTGCATTATTTTTGTTTAGACAGCACAAGTTCTCTTGGGATTCCATCCCAGCTGAGAGTCCTAATTACACCCATTGATCTCATTAGCACAGAGAGACATGAGAAGATGGTTGAGAAGCTTGTGGAATGTTGCCTTCTCAGTCAACACTAACTACTGTGCAAACTGTATCATGACTCACTGAGTACGGTGAAAGAATGCCCAAGAGGCAGTGCAAAAAGCAACCCCTAATGTATCTTTCCATCAAGTGCCAGAGAGAAGAATAATGGAAGTAAGCTAGCTAAGAGGTCTAAGAACAGTGATTTGAGGATTTATGGGTCAGTACTCTTTTTCCAGTGGAGTCAAAGACCTCAAAATCCCAAGTTGGAAGTTACATGTAACTGGTTGGCTGCCTGTGGCCTATCACAAATATTATCTCTTTTCCTGTGACTGGTTGGCACAGGATTTTGAACCCTGTGGCATTCTTCTTCAAGTCTTGGAGTAAAACTTTAAAACCCAGTGAAACAGATAGCCCATTGATTGAATCATACAGATATTTGCACACATGGAGACTGGAGGCAAATATTTTCATCTTTATTAGTTTGCATTTTTCTCCTTTTCACTGTGACAAATTGGAAATGGACCTGCCTTCAAATCTTATATAGGCAGCTTACTCAGTTGCTGAAAAATCACTGCTGTTACTTCCTTTTCCATATGTAGTCTGTGAATGGCCTTCAGTAATGAGAAAATACATTTTCTGTCAGTTGAATATTTTCTGTGGTTTTGCTCAATTTGTAATTGTGTATTTTGTCTTTTTTTTAAATGACATCAAACTGAATCAGATTATCCAGCACCTTTCTATATTGCTTCCATATAAATTTGTTTCTCCTCTGTAATAACACTTTCAGTACAGTCAGAGATATGAGTCTTAGAATACCAATGAAACTAGCAGTGTGTGGCACCCACACACCATACACCATCTCTGAAATACTTTTTCTAGTCAATGAAATTCTTAGATGTCTGGTTTGGGATGTGAACTATAATCATTAACATTTCTCTTTTTTGTTTATCTCAACAAAAGACACTACAAGAAGGAATTTTAAGCCCTGTGAGGTATATTCATGTCTGGCTGGGTTATCCTGCTATGGTAATAGAGTAGACCATACTGCCAGAGACTTAACATTAAGCATCAGGTGGTAGTTAACTAACCTGACAACCTTGAGGACTAGCGGCCTTGGCAAAGTGCACAGGGAAGGGTGATGGTCCCCAAATGGATTAAAACCCACTTGAATCCATCTTCATGGAGGGTAGAAGCTTCATTAATACTGGCCTGGGGCTATGGAGGATTTACATGGCAAAAGGACTCCAGACCAGAAAGGGAATCATGGATCTGGATCAATGGTATGGATGTCATGCTACGATGCAGAAGGCAGATGAAAGGTCATGACATTATATTCACAAATCAGTCTTCATGGCTGATTGCCATTGCTCCCATACTCGCAAAGAAGAGACTTACACCAAAGCTGGATTTAAAACAATGGGCCACTTTATTGAATTAACAGTAAAGCTTGCACTGGAGGCAGCAGTGTGGGGGCGAAGCAAGGGAAGAGGCTAACAAATTTACCACAGGAGAAATGAACTACGGGCCGTATAACTGGTACTAATCAGAGCAAAGCAACTGTACACCCCAGTAGCGGCTTAAGTATAAACCAAAACGGTTGGCAGGTAATCCTGGAGCTGTTGAGGCACACCCCTAGGTAATGCTGTCCCAGCCCCAAAGGCAATAAAGTAATTGAGATGGAAAACCACCTGCACTACCTGCCACATGGGGGCAGCAAGCTGACCCCCGACCCCACCCAGCCTGACCTATCGGACTGGGGACTCCAGTGCAAAAGAAGAAACACACACACCCTAGGGTGAAGGGCTGCAAAGGGAGAAGACAAAGAGACAGAGAGGTAACAACGGGAGCCGATGGACATAACCTGTAAGAAGACAACAAACAGGCAAGGGGAGAAAAATTCACAGTCAATGTTGGAGGATGGTGGGGACATGTGGGAATCTGATAGGGATGAACCATAAGCCAAGTTCATGTGAGTGCAAACACTCCTGTTTGCCTTATGAGTTCCTCCCGAGAGATTCCTGCATCCCTTTACTATGTTTCAATATTCCCCTGAAAGAATGTCAGTAATCAAGTTCTAAGCTTCTGCTATAGAGAGACTGATCACGCAAGTTTCACGAGGCTAGCATGCTATCTTAGTTGTTCTAACCAATCAGGCACGTACTGTAGCTTGCATGATTCTCACATGGTACCCTAATGTTAGAAACAATGTATGCCGAATGTAACCTGCGGCTAAATACTCTCTACTGTTCACTATGCAACCCATTTTGCTCCCTTTCTATTGAATACATTATTGTTCCTGTATTCTTATCGGCTGCTCAATTTTGGCAATAAAAGATACTGATTGGGGTGGTTCGTCAGAGCTCTCCTCAAGCAGCCGGCTGGACCGTATCTCTGCTTGAGCATATTCATGGTATCAGGATTTTTTCCTCCCGCAACAAGTGGTGCCCCGTGTGAGGTGACCAATGGCAACGATCGCTCACCCTCGTCTGGAAATAGACCTCGAGACGTGTCCCTCAGCTTCGGCTCCCATGGTGAGTAACAATGGGTCAGAAACTAACTTCTGAACAGCAACAGCATGCTAAAGACCTAGAATTTCTAGTAAGCAAATGTAACCATTAGAATGAAAAAACTAATATTGAAAATCTGCTTTTGAAAATTGCTAAAGAATGTCCATGGTATCCCGCGATTGGCTCTTTGTCCCTTAAGGACTGGTGCAGACTAGGGGATTTCTTTCGAGAGGAGCCCCACGAGTCTGTTGCTATTCTCCACACTTGGCAAATCTGTTACGAAGCTATAGAAAGATTGAACAAAGGTACCCCCAGAAATGCATTGTTTCAATATGAGCTAGACACAACATTTTTTCCCAACTTCTCCCACCGGTGGACCTGGCTCTGCCCACGCTGAAATCACCCCCAACTGGTGAAAACAAGGGTACCCCTAGGAATGCATTGTTTCAAAATGAGCTAGAGACAGCATCTTTTTTCCAATTGCTCCTGCAATTGGCTCTGCCCACACTGAACACCCCCCCCATACGCTTCCCCGCCAGATCCAGATCACGGTGTTTACCAACCGTACCAAGGGCTGAGAGAAATGGCTCAGGAAGCTGTGAGGAGGGGGAACTCAGAGGATGTCAGTGATGCAATTCCTTTGTTTGCTGCTTGTCCAATTGTCGTGGGAGCAGGGGAAGTTCGACAGTACAACAATCTGTCATGGGGCATTTACAAAGAGCTCAGGAGAAGCGTAAAAGAGAATGGCATGCTCAGTTACTTCACCATTTTGATGGTGGAAGGACTTGCTAACAACACTGACATGCTTCCTCTGGATTGGAGAATGCTGATCAAAGCCATGATCACCCCGTCTCAGTACGTGGTTTTCATGCAAGAATGGACTGATCGAGCCATGGCAAAAGCCACGGAAAACATCCACAATGGGGTGGCAATTAATTTTGACATGCTCATGGGACAGGGAAGCTTTGCCACCTTAGCACAGCAGCTTCCCATGCCGATCCAAGCTCTTAGACAGGCGGGGGAAATCATAAAGAGTGCATGGATGAAAATCCCGGACATCAGGAAACCACTGGGTGCTTTTGGGGAAGTGAGACAAAAGGCTGATGAATCCTACATGGATTTCATAAACAGACTACAGGTTGCCATCCAAAGACAGGTTGACAACGAAGTCGCTGCTGAGATTTTTCTCCGACAATTTGCATATGAGAACGCTAACAAAGATTGCCAAACTGCCTTAAAATCAGTGGATTCAGAAAAACGGCCAAATGGTATAACTGGGTACAGACACAAAAGACTGTTGGTACTGGCGCAATGAAAATAATGATGTACTTGACTTCAGTGAAATAAAAATTGTATTAAGTTCATACACGTGTTTTAACAAGCTTCCTGTAATTTTTTTCAACAGTTTTGCAATATAAGTCCAATGTCAACCAAAAACAGATAAATTCTTTTCAACTTAACTATCCTCTTGTGTATTTCAAATGGGATGAAACCTCTTCAGCTAGTAAACCTTTCTTGTATGTCTTTAAATTATTGAACACTCCCGATGTCTAGCCGGTTAATTTTAGACATTTCAACTTTTCATCAGGGGAGTATTAATCACATCAGTTTTTTTCTATCGCGTCCTTCTAATTTCAACAGTTTCTTTGTGGGACGTCCCATGCTTGCCAATTAGAAGGGCAAATAACAAAGATGAAGCTAAAGTATTTTGGACATCAAATGAGAAGAGAAGATTCACTTGAGAAGGCCTTGATGGTGTGGAAGGTGGAGGGCAAAAGAAGAAGGGGATGGCCAAAGATGAGATGGCTAGATGGTATTGTAGACACATGGCATGGGGCTGTGCAGACCGAGGATGATGGTGGAGAACAGGAGTGCCTGGGGAGCAATGGCCCATGGGGTTGCAAAGAGTTGGAGTCAACTGTGACTGAACAACAACAAGAATAGAACAGAATAGAATGCTGCATGTATATGTCACTCTCTCTGTCTGACTACCTACCTAGCATGACCATTGCTTGATAATATGGAGAAATGATGTTTGAATGTGAAAATAGACCTAGATTCCCAACCACAGGAGAGAGGTCAGTGGTCGCTATAGTGAATATGGTATATACCGGTTCTGGCAAACTGGTGCAAACCTGTTGAAGCCCACCACTGTCCATAATGTCTCCTCTGATAACAAGAAACAGGGTTTGTCCTGGGTTTATTTGTGATGAAGAAGGACTCTGTTCCTTTGGAGGAACAGAAGATAACATCCAAGGATAACATCCTCAGGCAAAGATGAAGTAGAGAGCTGCGGAATGTGAAGTCTTGATGAAGACCACATTTTATTGTCTCAACAACAGGAGGCAGCTCTGAAGGGTGCATCTCCCCTTGGTTTCTTATCTTTCTTAAGTTTTTTCCCTATTATTCTCAAATTTTCCCCTGCCAAATGAAGGCAGGATGATATTCACATGCCTAGTAGAGGAGACACTATGGAAGCCCAGCACAAAGAAATAATCTTAGAACTGGACTACATACAGTTTTTGAAGGGGGTGGGGAGAGAACCCACAGGGCATATGGCCCAACTGATCCTGTTGTCACATGAGCAATCACTTGAGAGAAGAACAAACTAACCATGCTGTCTCCTTCTATCTCTATCCTTCTCCTTTCCAGTACAACCTGATAATGATTCCTAGTACAATCTGATAATGTGAAGTTCTTCTCATGCACTCTTTTTAATATAATACTTATTCTGTCTAATAGCTGACTTTACTGGAAAATTGGTTGCATTCAAAATATGTTAGGCAACATATCATTTTTGCTAGTTACCTAGAGGTTCTAATAGTATAAGATCTGTGTCCTACCCACTTTCCAGCTTGTCTCATGTTACTAATGATGCAGGACTTAATGCATTTATCATGTTTGGAGACAATGCCATGGCTTATGTAGTGTAGTGATCATCTAGTGTACATCAGCAATGAAGTACATAGTCCTGGAAGCACTAATGGAGGCTGTATGATAGTTGAGATAATGGGCTACCCCATATGTCATACTTTTGAAAACTTTCTTTCTAAAGTGCATTAAAACCCTTCATTTGTACACAGCAGTTGGCAGTTTAAAATTACCTACAATGTTTGAGAAGTCAGGAAATCCTGGTTTTAATCATCTAGATCAGAAGATAAATCATGATCTTTCAGGCAGAAAAAGGAAAGGCAAGAATCATGTGTATATATTGTACTTGGTTGTTGGCATTTCCATTTCATGATTTCTATTTTTTCATGATGAGTGTGTGAAATTTATCTTATTTCAAGAGCATTTCTTCATATGGTTTATTATTTATAAACTGAAGTGCTGTTCCTTAAAGTAGGGTCATTTTATAATAGGCCCATTGAATCAGTAGAGATTTGGTACATCAAATTCTCCATTTTGAAATTACACTTATATACCACCCCATAGTGCTTAGTGCACTTTCTGAATGGTTCACAAGGTAATTAATATTTTTTGGCCACAGTACTTTAGCTTTATCTTTACTATTTGACCTTCTAAGGAACAGTCAGGGTTGATTTCTTCTAAGATTGACCTATTTGTTCTCCTGGCTGTCCAGGGGTCTCTCAAAACTCTCATCCAACACCACATTTCAAAAGCATGCTGGGTACCCATTTTACCAACCTCAGGAGAATGGAAGGCTGAGTCAACCTTGATCACTTTCAGGATCAAACTCAGTATCTTTCAGATACCCTGGACACAAGTAATATAAGACTGTAAAGACCATAACTGGCATTTTGTATTGTGCACAGACATGTTATCTAAAGATGGTGATCTGCAAGAGGTGTTATAATTGCACTCCCTATATATTCAATGCAATTGTCCATTTTTAGCACCTCACCAAAAAGTGTAAGGGAGGGAAAAATAGAAACACCAAACTAGAAATAAAACTGGGAAAGCATCTATGTATAAATTTCAATAAAAGATAGCTAAATATCCAAATACAAAGTTGATATGCATACATCTTAAATTCAAATGTTACTTAGGTTACAAGGTTTTCAATGCACTATTACGTGACCACCAATTAACTAAAACTCTCCCTCATCATTTTTCTTCCAATTCTCCTTGCACTATCAAGAAATGCCCAATCCCTCTCATGGCCCCAATCTATAGGAGAATTAGAGGACCCTCGTCTGCAGGCAGTGATGGGATGCTGCTCCCTCTAGGGTCTCCTCCACACAGTTGCAGAAGGGTAAATCTATACCAGATGAGAAATTTATCATAATGGAGTTATCAAAGCAAGCAAAGCAATTACACGTATATCCTGCCTCATAATACTTAGTGCACTCTCTGTGTGGTTTTACAGGTAATTAGCATTTTGTCCTCGACATGCTGGATTCTCATTTTACCGACCATGGAAAGATGGAAGGCTGAGTCAACCTTGAATCCCATCAGGATCGAACCTACAATGTTTCAGCTGTAATACAGTAGTTTAACCACTGTGGCACCAGGGATCATGAAGTTCTCATCACCAAAGATTGGGAAGGTAGTGAAAAATAGCCACATGTTAAGTTAATCTTTACTACTCCTAAGTATCTAATTAAATTATCTTTACATTGAAAGGGGCATTCTCTTCACATTATCATTAACTTTTAATTGGTATTTACATTTATGAAATTATACTAAAAACCTTCCTAGTAAAGTTAAAAGGTGAAGCATCTCACATGTGGTTTTACTGTCCATTTCTAAGTTGCCCATTTTAAGCTTTGCAGAAAAGTGAACAGCTGCATGAAGTTTTGAAAGCATCAGTCTCCCTCACTTCAACCAAATCTAACAAAAACAAACAAACAAACAAAAAACATACAACAGGTTAATGAATGTCCACTTCTGAAAATCATCCCTTTCATAATATAAAAAACCTTCTATTGTTGTTTTTCATTTCTCCCAACTTGCTTTCTTATGTAATCACTAGAAGAGGTTGTCCGGCGTTGCCGGGCTGTTTTAAATTGTGTTGTAAGGGGGGGGGGGGTTGGTAATGTAGGTAAAAAAGAGGTTAGTCTGTAATTGTTTTTTTAATTGTTTTTATGTACAATTTTTATGTTGTCATTTGTTAAATAGATTGTATTGTTTTGATACCATAAAGTAATAATAACTTGTAGTGTTTTTTTCCTAATGTATTTTTGAATATTTGTTTTAACATATATGTTATTTTTAATTACACATTTTTTTAAAAAAAAAAGAATAAATATATTAACATTTACTTTTAGGTTTTTTTGTGGATTAAAAAAAACCAAAGGATGATATAATTTTTTCAAATTGTTTTATTTAACCAAATATTTTTTTATTTTGTGGTTTTTTTAATAGTTGTACCATAGGTAATAATTTTAAAAATGTGAAAGTACATGTTTTTTACAGTCAATTTTTTTAAACTGTGTTTAGATGTTTTAGGTTTTTATTTGAGTTAAAACTCAGCACAGGATTTTAGAAATATTTTTATTTAATTTTTTGACATATGTTTGTGATTTGTGTAAAATTGTGATTTATTGTTATGTTTTTGACTTGTTTTTACTCTCGTGGCCTCTAGGTGGGGCTGCTGAGTCTTTTTGAGTTGTTTTTACTATTCTGCCCTGCAGGTGGGGCTGCTAGGGGTTTTGCTTTTGTTTCACGTGTTTTTTCTCTCCTGGCCTATGGGTGGGTCTTCTTCCGGTAAGTAGTCTCTTTGTTTCTTCATTTCTGTTCCAGTCGTCGTGGAGGGAGGACATGCTGGTGAGTTGTCTTGTTTTATTTCTTCTGGGGTTTTTCTTTGTTTTGCTTTTGTGGTGGTGGGCTGGGAGGTGTTTCTGTTCTTTTTTTGGTTTGGTTTAGTTTTAGGTAGGTTTAATTGGTTTGGTTACTTCTGGTTTTGTTTAATTTTTCTTATTTCGTTGCTTATTTTTGTAATTAGTTGTTGTGTGCTTGTGTACTTTGTGGGTTTTGTGTGTTGTAGTTAGGTGTTTTCTTTGTGGTTTTGTGCCATTGTGGATGTTTTTGTTTGTGTATTTTGTGGTGTGTGTTTTTTTTTTTGTTAGGTAGGTCGGGGGAGAAGGAGGAGGCAGATGGTTCTCTCTTCTCTGTCTCCATTTTCTCCTGGCTTACCTAACTGGAGATCGGCCGGCAGCGATCCATAAGGGATAGTTTTCTTCCTTGCAGATTGCTGGCTGGGAGGAGGTCCTTGCATGTCTTGTTAAACTAAACACTAACAAATAACCAGGACCAGATGGCATCCATCCACGAGTTCTCAGGGAACTTAAAGATGAAATTGCTGATCTCCTAGCCAAAATATACAATCTTTCCCTCAAATCAGGCTTTGCGCCTGATGACTGGAAGGTAGCGAATGTAACACCAATTTTCAAAAAAGGATGCAGGGGTGATCCAGGAAATTACCGACCTGTCAGTTTGACATGTGTCCCAGGTAAAGTGATGGAAACCATCCTAAAAGATAGAATTAATAGGCACATAGAAGAGAAGACGCTGCTAAAGGAGAGCCAACATGGCTTTTACAAGGGCAAATCATGCCTCACTAATCTGTTGGAATTTTTTTAGAGTGTCAACAAGCATGTGGATAAGGAGGATCCAGTTGACATTGTTTATCTGGACTTTCAGAAGGCTTTTGACAAGGTCCCACACCAAAGGCTCTTGAATAAACTTACCAGTCATGGAATAAAGGGACAGGTCTTGTCCTGGATCAGCAACTGGCTAAGGGACAGGAAACAGAGGGTAGCACTAAATGGACACTTCTCCAAGTGGAGGGAAGTAAAGAGTGGGGTCCCCCAAGGTCCAGTACTGGGACCCCTGCTTTTCAACCTCTTCATAAATGATCTAGAGGTAGGAGTAAAAAGCAAGGTAGCCAAATTTGCTGACGACACTAAATTATACACGGTAGTGAAAATTGTGAGAGATTGTGAGGAGCTCCAGAGGGATCTCTTGACACTGGGGGAGTGGGCAAAACAGTGGCAAATGAGCTTCAACATTAGTAAGTGCAGAGTGATGCATGTTGGGGCAAAGAACCCCAATTACATTTATAAACTGATGGTGTCTGAACTCTCTGCGACAAACCAGGAAAGGGATCTTGGTGCCCTGGTGGACAGCTCAATGAAGGTGTCAACCCAGTGTTCCTCAGCAGTGAATAAAGCAAACTCAGTGCTAGGAATCATTAGGAAGGGTATAGAAAATAAGTCAGCAAGTGTCATTTTGCCTCTTTATAAATCTATGGTGAGGCCCCATCTGGAATATTGTGTACAGTTCTGGTCGCCATACCTCCAGAAGGATATTATGGAGCTGGAAAAAGTGCAGAGGAGGGCAACCAGAATGATTAGGGGACTGGAACACCTTCCTTACCATCTGAGGCTGCAACGGTTGGGCCTCTTCACTCTTGAACAACAGCGTCTAAGAGGTGACCTGACTGAAGTTTATAAAATCATGCACGGTGTGGACAAAGTAGATAAGGAAAAACTGTTTTCCCTATCGCATAACACTAGAACTAGGGGACACTCCATGAAACTTTTGGGTACTAGTTCTCAAACAAATAAGAGAAAGTACTTTTTCACCCAGAGGATTACTGGTTTATGGAACTCCCTGCCAGAAGAAGTGGTTACAGCTGTCAGTCTTGACAGCTTTAAGAAAGGATTAGACAAGTTCATGGAGGACAAGGGTATCAATGGCTATAATTATGGATACTTAAGGACAACCTCCAGGTTGGAGAGATAGGCAGGATATCTCTCAATGTCATTTCCAGGGAATCCTAAGCAGGTGAAGGCATCTGCTTGGAAATACCCTGAAGGAAATGGTAAGCCACTGTGTGAGACAGAATGCTGGACTGGATGGGCTGTGGCCTGTTCCAGCAAGGCTGTTCTTATGTTCTTATGTTTTTGTATTTGGAAATACAAAGGCATCAGCCAGTCATCCGCCAGGGAGGGTGCTTCCCCTGACGAACTGCTGCCTGTTTTTGGGTTTTTTTCCACCCCGGCTCAGATTTACTTGAGGCTGGTGGTGGTCTCGCCGTGTCTTCGGCGGGGTAGCATGGAGGAGAGGGAGTCCCTCTTCTCTCCATTGCTCCAGGAAAGAAGGATGGCGGGTGTCTCACGGTGGCGTTTTGTGGCTTTTGGTTTTGCGTGGCTGTGAAGCGCTGAGTCTGCCTGCTGGGGACTTGTGCTCCCATTGCTTTTTTAAAGTTTATTTTTCGCACGCCGGCTTTTTCAGCGTTCTGCACACTCAGGGCTTGCAGGACGCTGGGACTTGTAGTTTTGCGTTTGTGGTTTGCATTAGTATGGTGGTTTATTTCCTGCGGCTCAATTTCAATTGGCTATGATGCGTTTCCCAATGTTATTTTTCCTCGCGCCACTCAGCCTGATTGGCTGTGGCGCGTCGCGTCACAAAGAATGTTGGGAATTGAAGTCCTTTTTCTTTGTTTGCGTTTGTGGGGCTCCTGCCCCACTGGTGCATTTCTCAACCTTGCAGTAACCTCCAGACCAGGTTCAGGCGAGTGCAGGAGGCTCGGTACGGGCTAGTATGGCTGGGTGCAGGAGCCTTTGTCACAATCCAATGGTTAATGCTCAGATTTATAGGTATAGATCTCCGTAGTCCTAGTTTGTTTTGTCTCACATAGACACCCTTATTTGCAATTTTTGTAGTGCATCTTCATTTGTATGTGTCAAGGGAAACACAAGGTTCTTGTTCTGGCACTTCTAGCGGCCTCCACCGGTGATTTTTGGTATTCTTGAAAAGTATCTTTCATGTTATATCTCCACTTTCCTCTGGGTCTGCCTCATGGTCTTTGTCCATCTCCTCTTTTCACAAAAGCCTTGTAAGATATGGGATTCCAAGACATCCTCTCCAAATTGGCAAACCACTTTATTTGTTGTCTCTGTATGTAGTGCAACATTGGTTCTGTTCCAATTCTTTCCCTTATAACCTCATTCCTGATTTTATCCCTTCTAGTCACTTCAGCAGCTTTCCTCAGACAACTTATTTCTACAGTGACCAACTTTAGTTTATGTTTTGTTGTACGTGTCCATGTTTGGCACTGGTAACATAAGGTGGGAATGATTATGCTTTGTATCAAAAAGCTAAATAGAGTCACTAATGGATGGTAGTGAACTGATGGTGGCGGCAACAGCAATGATGGATATGGTGATATAAACCAGTGAATATATATATATGATGATGACTTTTCTTTCTCACATACAGTAATGTGATTTGCTTTTGGAGTAGATTGCTTCTTTGTTCCCTTACTTCTGTTTTGGTTTGTTTTTTGAGTAGTTTTTAAGGGTTCTTTTGGGCTTTTTGGAATGCAAAAAAAACATGAAAAGAAAACTGATTCTTTCTTGTTTCTGTAAAATGAATAGTGAGGCATATAAAAATACAAAAATGAAACAGCTACTCTCTCTCAGGGCACCCCACATTTTTGCCATGGACATCCCTCATGTGATGTCAACAGTTTATTATTTCTTCTTTTCATTCATCACTTACTCAGCAGAATCTGGGGGATAGGGAGGTGTTTATTCATATAGCTAGTTGCCTTTTTTTATGTTGTTCGATTTAGTTGCTGCTGTTTTGGCAAGAGGCTTTCTTCCTTTCCCTTCCCTTCCCTCCCTTGCCTAATATTAAAGTATTGCTGAAGAAAAGTCATGAAACCCCTTCAACCTAAGTCAAATACTTGCATTATTGGAATAAATGGACCCCAGCTTTCATCAGTTGGAAAAGAGCCTCAAACAACAAGATTCCAGTGTAACCTAGGATGTGGAATTCAACACATATGGAGAATTCTGGAAACCAGCACAGGTAAGGAAATAGGAGGCTCCAAGCCACCATGATTAGATGTAATCTTTGTTGTTGTTCAGTCTCACAGTTGATTCTGACACTTTGCAACCCCATGGACCTTTGCACACCAAGCACCATCCTCCTCAACCCACCCAGCACTGTGTCCATTGTGTCTACAATACCACCATCTAGCCATTCTCTGCTGCCCCCTTCTACTTTTGCCCTCCACCTTTACCAGCATCAAGGCTTTCTCAAGCGAATCCTCTCTTCTCATTTGATGTCCAAAGTACTTTAGCTTCATATTTACTATTTGACCTTCTAAGGAGCAGTCAGGGTTGATTTCTTCTAAGATCGACCTATTTGTTCTCCTCGCTGTCCAGGGGATTCTCAAAACTCTCCTCCAACACCACATTTCAAAGACATCTATTCTTCTGCGCTCAGCTTTGCAGGCACACCCCCCAATAACGGACTCAGACACTGATGAAAGTGGATAACGGCATTGGGCCACATTTATTGATTCATGCCCTAGTCCGAATTATAAATTTCTATTGGTATTCAACCAATTATAATTCTTAAGGCAAGCAGGCCGAAGTAACACTGGTAAGGTACCACCCAAAATTGCAAACGGCAATTGGTTACAATGTATCCATTTGTATCAATTTGTTTGTTGACAACAAACAAATTGTTGACCGTAGTCAATACCTAACTATTGAACCCACCCTCTGACGCGTATCCGTAAAATAACGGGGTGATGCATGCTGCATAGCTCTTGCCATCACCCCATCGCCTGGTTCGTCGTTGACCGGACAACGTGTAATCAACTTGTGCCTGTCTAGTGTTGTCCAGTCAATTGCGAACCTGCTGGATACCTGTGGGTCATAACTGTTTACCTTACCAGTGCTACCTGCCACATGGAGAGCTCAGTAAAGGCTCGACACCCCCTCCCAGACCGTCAGCTCGGTCAACAGGCCTGCTCGCCAATCTCCTAACAGGAGGTCCATACCTCCCTGCGACAGATGGACCCCATCCCCTGAATAAAGCTCATAATTTTGTAGGCTGATTGCAGGGTGCCTAATGACCCGCCCCCAACCCTTGTCGATAAGGAATTGGGCAATAGCCCTGTTCAATGAGCGACGAGCTCGATCAAGGGCCTGGAGGTCGAACCCACCCCTGTAAGCATGCCGCGGTACCATGTCTGACCAAATGAGGGTTGTGGCAGGCCACACATAATGTAAGTAAGCCAGGTCACCGCAAATCGCATGCTTCAGCGATAGTCCAGTGACCTGTCCCAAATCATTGCCCCCAAGGTGTATGATCAGAATATCTGGCGGGTCAGCATTCCTGCTGGATAACAGGAATGGCAACAGTTCCCGCCATAACATGCCGCACTTACCATACCATCTGAGACTTGCGGACGCACCCAGTCCCAGTCGGGGTCCCCACTCTGTCGCCACAGCGTACGACGCTGCCCTATGCACGTAGTTGTGGCCCACCAGCCATACTGCCACCGGTGTAATACGACACCCAGGGTCTGTCAAGGAAAAAGAGGGGGGGAGAACAATACAATGACTAAACTGGTACTCACGGTTGAAGGGGGCGAACATAAAACTGAAAACAACGTGATCCCCACCTCCCCATGCGGCGTATTTCCGCCCCGGAGTAGCCAAAAGCCACTGCGGTAGAAGCCGCCCCTATCCTAAATGAATGGGTGCCGTAACGAGCCCCAGGGAGGCCAACACTGGCCAGTGCCTTGCCGGTCACCTTCCAAAATTGAAATTTAGTAAGGGGAGACCCATCTTGGTGGCAGAAAAATGGGCCGTGGTGCATGCCACGCAGTGCAAGAAACTCCTGCAGGGCACCAACCGGACAGATGTCTGCCAATGAACATCGTAGCAGTCGCACACCACTGCCTACGCCGTGCTGATCAACTTTAGAGGAGCGTATCCTCAACTGAGCCCAATCATTACAAACATAGACATCGTCGAGTTCCAGTGCCCTGCGACTTGCATCCGCCTTAGACAGCATCACCAGCTCGCTGATGCGGAGCGCTCCAAAAAAGGCCACCGTAGTAGCCGCATGAAACAGGGCCGCCTCATACCTGTCAAAACAGAGGTCATGCCAGCCCCGCGCTAGGTGGGTAAGTACCCCTGGGGAAATTGGGTGGCGGTCATCCGGGCTACGCCCACGCTCCCGCACCCACCCCTCCAAAACATGCCGTATGCGGAAATCGGTGGTACTGTCCGCATAACCCCCAACTTTGGCCATGAATGCCAACGCTGACAGCCTGGATGCTATGGTGCGGGGAGCTAGGCCTGGGCATGTAGGTGAACCATGAATTGTAGAATGTGGGCGACTGGGATAGGCCAAGCCTCAGGTAGTCGACACTGGGCACAAAAGGCCTGGAAAGTAATGAACGCATGGTGATACGCCTTACGCGTGCGGGGCGCCAGCGACATGCCGATCTCCCGGTTCACCTCTCCTTGCCAAGTGTCCATATCTCGTCCGGGAGCGGCGAGGGAAATTCCTCCGCGTCCGGGGCCAAGGCACGGAACCGGGAGATCTGCAGGCGGGACAAAGCGTCAGCAATATCGTTATTAACACCAGGGACATGCCTAGCCCTGAATAGCACATTGAGGCGCAGGCTACGCAACACAAACTGTCGCACCAGCTCCATGACCCTGGGAGATTTAGACGTCTGTGAGTTGACAATGTGGACAACTGCCGCATTGTCACACCAGAAGTGTACTACCGAATTGGCCCACTCCCCACCCCATAGCATCAAGGCTCCTAGAATGGGAAAAAATTCCAGATACGTGTGGTCGCGCAAGCGATCCGTGCCAGACCAGGCTGGCGGCCATCTGCCGTAGGCCCACCTCCCATTGAAGTACATCCCATAACCCAGGGACCCCGATGCATCGGACTGGACCTGGAAAAGAGGGTAAGCCAGAAGGTCAGACCTCCAGAAGGACACCCCATTGAACTCCCTCAGGAACTGAAGCCAGATGAGCATATCCGCCTTAAGGCCCCTGCTGAGACGCACCCTATGGTGAGGCTTGGTTAATCCTACCATGGTGTCGCACAAGCGTCGAGCAAAGGCTCTGCCAGGTGCGATCACCCTGCAAGCAAAATTGAGGTGACCATGCAGCACCTGTAGCTCACGAAGAGACGCCTTGCGTTTTGCCAGCAAGTCAACTATGAGTGCAACGATCCGTGAAACCTTATCAGCCGGTAACCTGGATGCTTGCACTACCGTGTCAATCTCCACCCCCCAGGAATGTGAGCTTGGTGGATGGGCCCTCGGTCTTTTCGGGCGCTAAAGGGACACCGAGTTCCATCATTAGCGTCTGAAATGTATTGAGGAGACGCGCACACATGTCCCAGCCCCGTTCACCCCCGAATAAGAAATCATCCAGGTAATGGGCTACAGACCGAGATCCCGACCTGCGGACGAACGCCCACTGCAGGAAGGTGCTAAAACTCTCGAAAGCCGAGCAGGAGATGGAACAACCAAAAGGCATGGCCTTATCGAAGTAATATTCGCCCCTGAACTTGAAACCCAGCAACTCAAAATCGCCCGGGTGCACCGGCAGGAGACGGAAGGCCGACTTGATGTCGCACTTAGCCAACAGTGCACCCGGGCCACATGAGCGCACCATGCGCAGAGCCTGGTAAAAAGATGTGTACCGGACCGAACAAAGGTCATCCGGGATAGCATCATTGACCGACCGGCCGGCTGGGTAGGACAAGTGATGTATTAAGCAGAATTCACCCGGGGACTTTTTGGGCACTAGCCCCAACGGGGAAACTTTCAAATTAGGAAACGGGGGGGGGCAGGGAAAGGGCCGGCGACCCTGCCAGCATCCACCTCCTTAATAATGCTCAAGGTGGCCACCTCCTCCCTTCCCTTAAGTGACAACAGGTTGGGTGCATCTTGAGGAGCCCTGACCCCCATGAAAGGAATGTGAAACCCCTGCTGGAAACCCTCAAGCAGGTAAGCTGCGTCTGCCCTCCTTGGGTACATCGTGAGCCAACGCTCCAACATGTCCACATCAATTGGTGAGGGGGCCTTTTGCCTGACCAGCTCCCTCTGCGGCAGTCTTGCCCGCCCCCTGTCCACCTCTACCCCTGCCCCGCGCTCCTCCCGGCCTGGGACAGGCGGAGGCAGCGTGGGGGCCAGCACAAGAGGGACACTCATGCCTATATCGGCAATTTCTTCTGCTACAGGTACCATTGGCCGAGAAGGTCCAGCACAGCAGGCGGGCTGGAACCCCCTGCCGGAGCAGCTCGCTGGACCGCGTGTCCACAATGGTACCTCTCCCCAGGCGCCGGGCGCGTGGGGGTCATATACAGAAGCCACAGCTTCTGGCAGGGCTCATCCCACCTCATCTCCGGGTGTAGGGGCACTCTCATATGAAATTCTTCGTCGTAAGCCAACCACGACGGGCCCGGGAAGTCAACCATCGCCTGGTATATGTTGTCCAAGTACTGGACCATTGGAATTGCCAGATCCGGCCGGGCCCTGAGGTACACAGCCATGTATATGAGGTACGCTGGCAGCCAGTTGGCCCACGTGCGTGGCGGCTTACGACGACGTGCTTGTTCCTTATCTTTCTCATCCTGCCCCTCCCTCTCCTCCTTGGTGGGTTCTCTATTCAGAAGGGAGAAAATGTCCACATACTCCCCCCGCCAAATTTTTTCTTTGGTGGCCTGGGCAAGATGATCCCCGAGGGGCAGAGAATACCCCGCCGTAGGCAACGCCGACGACGGCACAGAGGCCACAGTGGGCATGGTGAAAGGAGCCTGCACCAAGCCCGCCACCCCAAGGAAGTTCCCAACGGGGCAGGGGGCGCTGCCCCCGGTGGTGCCCTGGATTGATGGTGCCGCACCCGTATGGCTCGGCGGCGGCTGAACCACCGCACCAGCCATATGGGGCCACGGCCACTGGACGGCCCCCGCCAATGTAGGTAGTGGTGTGGGTGCACTAGTTTGAACCACATACTCACCCGCTGCACCCCCACGGGCCGCCCCTACCAGGGGTTCCGGCCCACTGTGGGCGTCGGAGCTCGCGACCGCAACCGAGCTCGTGGACGAGGCCTGGTCCGTACCGGACGGCAGCAACTGTTGCACGGGGAGCTGCGAGGCCGCGGCTGACGCCGACCCACGGGCCTCAAGCAGCTCTACCCTTCTGGTCGCCTGCCGATGACCGGCAGCCGATGGGTCAACCTGTGGTCCCAAAAGCGCCCCGGGTGGGTTAACCACCCCCAAAGAAGCCTCAAGGGCCGCTACGTGGGCCAGAAGGGCGTCAACATTCACGTAGCCCCCAACATTGATGGGGGACATAGAGCCGGCTGGCCCACTGACAAGAGGCGCCGGGTCAGGTCTCTGGACCCCGGGTCCCGAATATGGCCATGGACCCATCACTGGCCCTTGGGGGGCCGGAGGCATGCCCTGCCAGGGGAGGGAACCCAACCACCCCCCGTGGTTAAAGCCCACCGCAGGTAGCTGCAGGGCAAAGGCCGAAGGCCCCGAAGCATAAGCCGGGCCAGAGCCGGGAGCCACCGCTTGAGAGACGGAGGCCCCGGCCCCCGCCAGGCTGGTCTGAGGGTGCCCGTTCCCGGGCCACGGGGCAACCGACCCCATCCCACCAGTCCCGGTGGGCGCCGGCAAAGAGGACTGTTGGGAGGGCGCAGTCGCGGTCCTCCGACCCGGCTGGCGCCTCCTCGAGGTGCGAACCGCGTTCGCCAACGCCTTCTTTTTGGAAGGCATTCTTGCAAGTGCTGGGAAGCCGAAGAAAAGGAACAAGAAGGACCGCTGCCCAAAGTAGCTTCCCGGCTAAGGTAAGAGCGACGGAGCAATGGGAGGGAAAAACTTCTCCTCTCCGTCGCTTCGCAAAATGGCAGCTCGGCTGCCTCGTGGCTGCCCCTTTTATAAGGGTGCTGGCCATGCTCCCTAACTACCCGGATACTCTTCGTCCGGTGGGGGGGCCCGCAAAGAGCGCGGCGGCCATTTTGGCGCCGCGCTTGCATTCCTTATGGTCCAGCTCTCACAAGCATACATTACCAACGGGAATACCATTACCCTGACTATGTGAATTTTTGTTTGCAAGGTGATGTCTCTACTTTTAATCTGCATATTCCCAAAATCATGGCATCTGGTATCATATCTTGAAGATGTTTCTCTAAAAGGATGGTTATTCTTACATTTGGCCTATTTCAAAGCCCTTGCTTCCTGCTAGGTTTTTTTTGGAATATGAATAAAGTTCTACTTATCCTGATCACTCTTACACAGTAAAAAAATGTGAACAAATTAGAGTTAGCCTTCAATATAAAGCTACTCACTTTTGACTTTCCAATATTCACCATTGCTTTTCCAACATTATTTTTGTATAACTTGTATTCTCATGGTATGACTCCATTGTCACCTGGAGTATTTATATTGATACTAGATGCTGCATAAAAGCTATTTGTATGTTTTATTATCCCCATTATTTTGTTATTTATTATACACTTGATGGCTTTTCATTTCCATTCTAGGAATGAAAGAATTCTTGCAAGAATTTGCTTGTTTTACAAACTACGCTGACCTTGCCAATTGTGTCTGTTCATTTCAAAAATGCACTACAGTACTGCGAAATGTCTGTTCATTTGAAATAGGGACTATGTCTCTGTACATTGGATTCTGTTTAATGGCATAGCTGGAGAGGAGCAAACATAATAGGAGCACAAATGTAGAAGACACTGTGCTTTACTTGCTTACTTGCTTACACACGTTCTACATTCAAGCAGGAAAACAGTTATGAAAGATCTCTGCTAGAAAGATGTCATATTACTGTGTCAAATAAGAGTAATCTAACTTTCTTTACTACTTGTTTGTACTATTTCTTTGTGTCACGGCCTTCCATTTCCTATATGTGTCCTTTTTATTTTCAGGTTTCCCCTGAGCTTTTTGTGAATTTACATAGGCCTGTTTTTTGTTTTACTGTTTCTCACCTTTTTTTCTTGTTGGGATTGTGTGATTGTGCCTTTAGAGCACGGATTCTCAACTTGCGGCCCAAGGTCCGGATGTGGACCTCAGCACTATCTCATGTGGACCACCACCGCCACCACTATGCCAGGGAGTGCCATGTTGTGGAGGAAGGACAAAATGGCCATCCTGCCCCCGAAGCTGTCTGAGGGAGTGTGACCTGGCCCCCAACTTAAAAAGGTTAAGAACTCCTGTTTTAGAGGGTATTTCTCTCCAGAAATCCTCACCCATTTTGGACTCCTTTGCCTTTTAGAAAATCCTGCCATTGGACCATACTTATCATTGTTCTGAATTTATTAAAATTGCCTTTCCTAAAGTCCTGTATATATGTACATCTACCCTCTGCTTTTGTTTTGTTTGAAATCAACAACTTAAGTAGAACATATTCATTTCCCCACAGAGTTCCTCCTGATGTCACTTCTTCCATCCAGTTATCTCTTCCAATTAGAATGAAGACAAGGATAGCTACTCCTTTAGTTTCTTTCTCTCCTTTTTTTTGAGAAAAGTATTAATGACATAGCCAGGAATTTCTTGGAAGGGCCATATTTGGCAGAATTCATCTCTCAGCAGATATCAAGATAACTGGAATCTCCATAAAACAATATTTTGTTTCCAAATGACTTGATTCATTCTAATGCGTACAACTTAGATTCACAAAGCTCTCAAAGGAGCTTTTAGAGTCCTGCCATATTGGAGCATGTACTTTAATTCTGAAGCTGCCAAATTCAGTCACTGGCGTCTCCAGGGAAAGGTGTAACCTACCACCAGTCAACAAAGAGAATACTGAGCTACATGAACTAGCATTCACTTGGTGTAAACCACTTTTCTATTTCCCAGTCACAGTTTTTAGTGTTCAGTGCCCCATCCAGAAAAAGAAACCAAAATTATGCAAAGAAATGAGCATTTTTTTATTTTTCTTCAAGAAGCACAGGATAGTTTTTGCTGTTTCCTCTCCACTTTACATTCTCACAACAACCCTGTGAAGTGAGTAGCTTGGCTGTATCTTCTATGTGTGAGAGAAAAAGAGAGAGATTGTGAGAGGAAGGAAGAGAAAATAAGAGAGCACAAAGAGAAGTCGATGAGCTTGATAGCTGGGTGTTTCTAGCTCAATGTTCTAACTACTACATGCCCAGTGATGAGCTGCAATTTTTTTACTACCCCCACCCTGGGTGTGGCTAACTCTGTGGGCATGGCTAACTGTGGGCCATGCCCACTTGGCCGGCCACACCATGGTCTGGGCTATGGAGGTGGGCATGGCCAACCAAGTGGGTATGGCCTGGGGGAATTTCCGCTACCGGTTCCCGGGATCAGGTGGGAACCTGGAGCAGCACATCACTGTTAACACACCATTCCTAAATCCACTTTATAGAGGTGTGGTTGTAACTGAAGAAGGAGCTTCCAGGATAAAAGTGTACATTATTAGTGATGTACAGTTTTCCTATTGCCTATTTTGTCTGCATCTGGAATGGAACAATTGGGTTGGTATGGGTAATCCAGAGCAAACATGATCCATAATTACAGCAGCAGTGGTTGTAATCATGACCAGCCAACATGCATATGGGGCTGGGTGGAGGAAAGTTAATCTCAAAATGTTAGGGTGAATCCTACCCTCTCCCCACTCCAACCATAATCTACTCTATCTCACATGCTTGCCATTAGCTAAAGCAAGCAAGCAACATAGAGAGATATCAGGTTGCTTTACTGATAAAATGCTATTTTTTAAATTACCTTTTAAAATTAGGGAAAGCAATACTCCAGTAATATTTTCTGTTGGTCCTGCATCATGTCCATTTTAGACATGTGGAATCAGTAACTAATTCTTTCCCTGCTAAATGGCACTTTGATTCACAACTGCTAAGGCAGAGTACACAAATACCCAACATGAAAAACTATGCACAGAATTGGACAGTGATCTGGTCTTGGCTAACTTGTGGCAAAGACTTGGCCATGTGAGCATTTCCAGCCATATTGCAGAGTTGTTCCACCTTCTGATCAGATTAATTTTCTCAGTATGTGATGGAAGGACAGTGTTCCTCAAATGTTAGAAGAACTATTGTTGTGGCCACAAGATGGAGCAGTTAGATATCTACTCAAGCCAGACAGCTTTGAATCTGAATAATGTAGGACCCTATATGCATGCATTTTTATCCTTCTTAAAGAAATACACATTTAAAAAGTGGAAATGTCAAAGTGAGGATGAGACAAATATTTATTTATCTGATGAGTCATTACTGCTGAATAATATTTAGAAACTGTGACCAAGATACCACGACCGACAATCTCAGAAGAACATGAAAACATACTCAATGTTTCTTCATCTTTGGAGGGGGAGGGATTGTGCTTTTGTTTTTTAACATCCTTCATTATTATTATTTTAAAAAAACATGCTTTATTAAAATAATTATCTGTCATTATCACATATTATACATTTTAGATGTGTGGAATTTTCTTAGACTAAATGGCTCAGTTCTATCTACACAACAGGAATGACGGCAGCAAAATAAATACAGCTCTGTTGCTGTATCAAAACACTTTGAGATGGAAGTTAAAAGGGATGAGAAGGAGCACTTTAATACAAAAGTCATATAGACATTGGAATTTGACCCAAGCTGTGACAATAACAATCAAAAATGCAGGATAAAGGCAAGTGTAGATTGGCTCTATGTCACAACTACAATACACTCATTTGAATTCATGGATCTTATAAAGGAGTTGTTTTACTGAATCCCCACCGATCCAAGAGGCCTACTCTAATTTCAATTTATTACACTATGTAATAGGGTTTCAGTCATTGTTTCTATTCAATCATCCCAGACTTTCGTTTTGTGCATTGATCTGCAGTTCTACTGCCAGGGTGTTTGAACATCTCAGCACAGTGTATTTTACCAAGCATAGCTTTTAAAACCCTGGAAAAGGACAGGACTGGAAAGTTTATTTTTATTCCTTTCACATCAAGGAGCACTGCTTTGAAGCTCTGCATCACTTGTTGCCATTCCATTTCATCTAATACTTGCTGATGATCAGCGTCAAAAGATCCTTTTGAAACTACATAAGTTGCTCTTGACAGAATCTCCAACAGCCTTATCAAGCCTAAACTAAGCTTTACCAGTAAACACTTTCCTCTTGACTGAGTGTCACATGGGGCAAAGCATCAAGGCTTGGTTTTTTTGTTCTTCTCTTCCAAAAGGAACTTGGGATGTGTGACTATTGCTTACAAGAGTTCACTAAACTAATAGGAAGAAGAAGAAGAGAGAAAAACCCTACATTGTCAATTTGGCCAGCAGAAAGGAATACCAAGTCAAAATGCACAAAGATTAACAAAAGGTTTTACAATCTGAACTGCAAGGAGAAAAAGTATCATCCTTCCCAGACATCATCTCATTAAGCCAGCCTTGTGAAATGAGGAAGCCTGGCCCAGAGTGAAAAGTTATAGACAGCAGGCAGATATGGATTTTAATAATGGCATGCTGTCAAGCTAATTCAGACTTGCAGTGACCCTTTCCAAAGTTTTCTAAGTGTACTCAGAAGTGATTTACCTGTGCCTTTTTCTGGAGGGGGGGGGGCTTGGTACTATGAACTTGCCCTAAGCTATACTTTGTTGTTCAATCACACAGTCAAATCCAACTCTTTGCAGCCCAGTGGACCACATTACTCCAGGCTCCTCTGTCATCCACACCCAACGTGTCAACAATACTGTCTCATCCTCTGCTGCCTCCTTCATCTTTTGTCTTCAAACTTTCTGAGCATCAGGGCCTTCTCCAATGAGTCCTTTCTTCTCATTTGATGGCCAAAGTATTTAAGCTTCAAGTTCAGCATCTGTCAGGGGTGTGCAGGGCACCATGGGAAGGTGCTGGACAGGGAGTGGTGGGGGCGCCTATTTGGGGAGGGTTGGGGGGAATCCCATACATTGCTATTGGCACCCCAGGGCACCAGAGGTGAGGGTGGGGTGGGACAAAGCCCGATTGCCCCATATACCAGCATGTGCCTGGTATCTGTCCTTCCAAGGAACAATAAAGTTTGATTTCCTTTAGGACTGACATAACTGGACTGGGATCTGTAAGATCTATATTCAATTCTCCCCTAAGTCACTGGGTCACCTGAGGCAATTGTATAGGGAACAGGATGGTTACAAATGCTACCTTGAGCTCATTAGAGGAAAGGCAACAAACAAAACTGTGGCTCAAGTGGTTAAGACATTGACTGGAAGGTGGGAGGTCAGAGTTCGATACCCAAATACTTCCGGAACAGTATGAGCTCCCGTCTTTGTCCCAGCTCCTGCCAACCTAGGTGTTCAAAAGCAAGAAACTGCAAGTAGATAAATAGGAACCACTTTGGTGGGAAGATAAACAGCATATAGTCATGCCTGCCACACAACCACAGAAATGTCTGCAGAAGCAGACAGTGCTGGCTCTTCAGATATGAAACAGAGATGAGCACTGAACCCTAGAATTGGATCTAACTGGCTTTCAAGCAAGGATGACCTTTACCTTTACTAACAAACAAAACAGTTTGTTTAACAGGTTGACTGAAGTGGAAGGAAGACAGGCCAGGACAAAGGGTATCAAAAGCACTTCAGAGTAGGCTGCTGTAAAATCAAGGATGGGTACATGTGCAGGCAGAGAAAACAGGAACATTTCATTCCTGGGCAGAAAACAGAAGGTTAAGTGGCAACCCTAACCCTGTACAGTACTCACTGATTGTTAATTGAAAGTTCCCCCTAGGTAAACATAGATAAGGATGTGGCTGGGCATTCTCCCTTGCCAGGGACTTGCTCCTGTGGTTTAATTGGTCTGTAAGTGTATTGCCCACCACTTGAAATTGTGTTTTGATGAACATTTTACATATAAACACATGATTTAATAGGCTGAGCTTTGAGCCTTAAAATCTGAAGAGGAACAAGGGAAGCACGGCGGCAAGACTATGGCTACTGCACTCTTTGCTGGCCCCGCCCCCATAGAGCCTGGCACTGGAGCTGGGAGAGGGGCGGAGCCGAGCTCCCCTTTAAAAGGGGCCAGCTCCAAACAGCCTCACTGGTATTTTGCGAGATCGGCTGGGCGAAGCGCACGTTTGCCCTCCACCCCCTCCCTAAGTGACAGTGTGGCATGTTCGTGGTCACTTCGGGGCCAGATGGGAATTTTTGCTTGAACTTGCAATGGCCCTTGGTTCTTGTCGTTTTCGCCCATCCCACACTGTTGCTGATGGTTGAGCTACAGGGTGATATGTTCTATTCTTATTACAGGTCACTTTGGCGGGTGGCACTGGTAAGGAGAAAGGGGATTACCCCTAGGAATCCAGCAGGGACACAGTTGATTGGCCACCGGATAGGACAAGGTACAGTGAAACTTGGGCTGGCCAATCAAAGGTGGACCACAAACAAGGTGATGCTATGATCTATGCAGCCTGCAACACCTTGAAATTTACCGGATATACGTCAGATGCTGGAGTCAACAAGTAGCATCTGATCGAGGTAAACAATTTGTTTCATCAGTAAACAAATGGATACAATGTGGCCAAATATGATTGTCATAATAATTGGATACAATGTTGCCAAATATGATTGGCATAACAATTGGATACAATGTTGCCAAATGTGATTGGCAATTAGGTTTACTCTTTAGCAGCGCCATTGCGGCCTGTTTGCCTCAACATCGTTTATGAATTAATAAAATGGCCCAATTTAAATCCATCACAAGTGTCCGTCTCGTTATTGGGGAGTGGGTCCAGCAAAGTGCTCAAACTGACAAGTGCTGAAACTCATATAAAATGCAGAATGTTTAGTCTTCTGCATTTTGAAAGATCAAGCATTCTTTCCACATGGGCTTGGAGAAATGGACAGTTTTTAGCTACTTGCACAGAAAACGTGTGTGAAAATTCCACTGAACAGTTTTTTTTTTGTCTGTCTCTTTCTTCTGGTGTTTTATTTTTTTTAAAAAAAAACAGTCAAAATATTCTTACCTATGCTTAGTAGCTGATGATTTTCATGGCTTTTCCTAACATGAGGCAAAGTGAAGGGCCATCCCAGGTAGAAGACATACAAGGAAGAGCAGCAAATTATTAACTGAATGTATTATTGTATTTTAATTGCCATGGATGGGGATGCACTTGTGGGATGTGATTCCTCATGTGCCCAAATAACAATGGGCTTTAGGAACAATGTACCTTTATTTAAGGTGAGATTGGATTCACTGTTCTTTCTCAAGGGATTCCAATTTTTTGCATACCTCTTGTGTGCACTGGCTTAATGTTTAGCACAATGTGAACAGTGTTCAAACCACAAAGTTTTTAGATCATTCCCCTACAGAACCGTGGAACCATACTGTATAATGTATACCCACTGAATACTTCCCAAAAGTTTCACTGCTAGTTCACACAGTGAACTCAATAACATTTAGCAATAGCAATTACACTTATATACTGCCCAATAGCACTTAGTGGTCTCTCTGGATGGTACACAAATAAAAATATGATATTTGGTATGCGGTAGAGGCCTAACTATTGCTAGGAAGATCTGAATAGTGAAATGTTACATATCTCCAGTGTTGCTATATGGAATAGAAGCTTGGACACTGACTAAAGCATCTGTAAAGAAAATCAGACAGCTGCTAAGGATATCATGGGCTGACTGTGTGACTAATATAGAAGTGTTATACTGGATGGATAAAGAACAAGAACTGTTTAAGATCATTAAACAAAGAAAGTTCCAATACCTTGGGCATACTATGAGGAACAAGATAAAGTATAGAATACTCCAACTAACTATGCAAAGGAAGATCCTTGGGGAGAGATGACATGGATGTAGACAGACATCGTGGCTGAAGAACCTGAGAGAATAGTGTGGAATGTCCTCAGAATAAATTTTATGAAGAGTTAAGAACAGGAAGACTTTTGCCATGATGACAGCCAATATATGGAATGGATATGGCACTTGAAGAAGAAGTCCTAAGAATTTCCAGAATGTTAATATTATTAATGCCCTGAATGTTCACTACCTATTAATAATGCATTGTCAATGTGGAAGCTTTTTAATAAGTTTTGATATGTAACTGCCATTCTACTTGGTATTATCCCCAGTTCCTCACCCTTTGTCCTACTACAATTCTCATCCATATATACACTGTATATGAACCTGATGGTCTGGCCTATTGTGTTAGCAATACACAGAAGCCAAACATTGTGAAGAAAATCCAAACCAAAGCACAAGGGAGACATTGCAGGCGCACCCCCCCAATAACGGACACAGACAACATTGAAAGTGGATAACAGCATAGGGCCACATTTATTGATTCAATGCCCTAGTCCGAATTATAAATTTGCATTGGTAAAACGACCAATCGTAATTCCTAAGGCAAGCAGGCCGAAGTAACACTGGTAAGGTACCACCCCAAAATTGCCAACGGCAATTGGTTACAATGTATCAATTTGTATCAATTTGTTTGTTGACAACAAACAAATTGTTGACCGTAGTCAATAACTAACTTATGACCCCACCCTCTGACGCGTATCCGTGAAATCACAGGGGTGATGCATGCTGGTTAGCAATCGTCATCACCCCATCGCCTGGTTCGTCGTTGACCGGACAACGTTTAACTAATTTATTCCTGTCTAGTGTTGTCCAGTCAATTGCGAACCTGCCGGATACTTGTGGGTCATACTGTTTACCTTACCAGTGCTACCCGCCACACGGAGGGGCTTCAAAGAAGACCTGACGCCCCCCCCCAGACCGTCAGCTCGGTCAACAGGCCTGCTCGCCAATCACCCAACAGGAGGTCCATACCTCCTCGCGACAGATGGACCCCATCCCCTGCGTACAAGTCATAATTTTGTAGACTAATATCGGGGTGATGACTAACCCGTCCCCAAGCCCCGTTGGCAAGAAACCGCGCCATTGCCTTATTGACCGCGCGCCTAGCGCGGTCAAGGGCCAGGAGGTTAACGCCCCCTCTGTAAGAATGGCGCGGGACAATGTCCGACCAAACCAGGTTGTGGCAGGCCAGACATAATGCAAGTGGGCGAGGTCCTCGCAAATCGCATGCTTAAGCGATAAGCCGGTGACCTGGCCCAAATCATTGCCCCCCAGGTGGATGATTAGAATGTCAGGCGGGTCAGCACCCAGGCCAGAAAAAAGGAAAGGCCGCAGCTCCCGCCATAACATCCCAGGCTTACCATGCCATGCGAGACTGGCGTGGTCACCCAGTCCCAGTCGGGGTCCCCATTCTGTCGCCGCAGCGTAACGCGCTGCCCTGTGCACATAGCTGTGGCCCACCAGCCATACTGTCACCGGTGTAAAACGACACCCAGGGTCTGTAAGAAAATTGAGAAAAAAGGCGGTAAGGTGACTGGATTGGTACTCATGGCGGGAGTGGGCGCACATAAAACTGAAAACATTGCGAGCCCCACCTCCCCATGCTGCGTATGTCAGCCCCAGAGTACCCAAAAGCAGCTGCTGTAGAGGCTGCACCAATCCGGAACGAATGTGTGCCATAACGGGCACCTGGTAGGCCCACCCTGGTGAGGGCTCTGGCTGTCACCTTCCAAAACTGAAATTTAGTAAGGGGAGACCCATCTTGGTGACAGAAAAACGGGCCGTGGTGCACGCCACGCAGTGCCAGGAATTCCTGTAGGGCACCAACCGGACAGATGTCTGCCAAAGAACAACGTAGCAGCCTTACACCACTGCCTACGCCATGCTGATCTGTTTTAGAGGAGCGTATCCTCAACTGGGCCCAGTCTTTGGCTACGTAGACATCTTCGAGTTCCAGTGCCCTACCACTTGCATCCGCCTTAGACAGCATCTCGAGTTCGCTGACGCGGAGCGCTCCAAAAAATGCCACCGTTGTGGCTGCGTGAAAAAGGGCTGCCTCATAATGATCAAAACAGAGGCCTGGCCAGCCCCGGGCCAACTGGGTAAGAACCCCTGGGGAAATAGGGTGCCGGTCATCCGGGCAACGCCCGCGCTCGCGCACCCACCCCTCCAAAACATGTCGCACACGGAAGTCAGAGGTGGTATCCACATGACCTCCCACTTTGGCCACAAAAGCCAACGCCGAGAGCTTGGATGCTATGGTGCGAGGTGCAAGGCCCTGTGCATGCAGGTGAACCATGAACCGCAGAACATGGTCCGCCGGGATAGGCCAGGTCTCTGGCAAAAGAAATTGAGTAGCAAATGCCCTGTAAGAATTGAATGCTTGTTGATACGCCTTACGCGTGCGTGGCGCTAGTGACAGGCCAATCGCCCGGTTCACCTCTCCTTGCCAATAGTCCACATCTCGTCCGGGAGAGGCGAGGGAAATTCCTCCGCATCCGGGGCCAAGGCGCGGAACCGGGAGATCTGCAGGCGGGACAAAGCGTCAGCAATATCATTATTAATCCCTGGGACATGCCTGGCCCTGAACAAAACGTTGAGGCGCAGGCAGCGCAGCACAAAATGGCGCACTAGGTCCATGACCCTGGGCGATTTGGAAGTCTGTGCACTGACAATGTGGGCAACAGCAGCATTGTCACACCAGAAATGCACCACCGAATTAGCCCACAGTTCGCCCCATAGCATCAAAGCCCCCAGAATGGGGAAAAATTCCAGGTATGTGAGATCCCGCAGGCGACCTATGCCTGCCCATGCCGGTGGCCACCCACCACAGGCCCCACTTCACATCGAAGTACATCCCATAACCCAGGGATCCTGAGGCATCAGACTGGATCTGGAAATTGGGGGACGCCAGGAGGTCAGACCTCCAAAATGAGACCCCATTAAACTCCCTCAGGAATTGCAACCAGACGAACATGTCTGCCCTGATACCCCGGGTGAGCCTGACTCTGTGGTGGGGCCTGGACAACCCTGCCATGGCGTCGCATAAGCGCCGGGCAAAAGCCCTGCCCGGTGCGACCACCCTGCAAGCAAAATTAAGGTGCCCATATAGCACCCGAAGTTCTCTCAGTGATGCCTTACGCTTGGCCAGCAATTCCGAGATAAGGGCCACGATCCTGGACACCTTATCACCTGGCAACCTAGGAGCCTGCACTACTGTGTCAATCTCAACCCCCAGGAATACTAGCTTGGTCGATGGGCCCACGGTCTATTTCGGGCGCTAAAGGGACACCAAGTTCCTCCATTAGCGTCTGAAATGTGTTGAGGAGACGTGCGCACGTGTCCCAGCCCCGTTTACGCCCGAATAAAAAGTCATCCAGGTAATGGGCTACAGACCGGGACCCTGACCTGCGGGCGAAAGCCCACTCTAGGAAGGTACTAAAACGCTCGAAAGCCGAGCATGATATGGAGCAGCCAAAAGGCATGGCCTTATCCAAATAATATTCCCCCTTAAATTTAAAATGATGAATAAGGCGAAACTCACCTAGGGACTTTTTGGGAACCAAACCCAGTGGCGAGACCTTAAGATTGGGAAACGGGGGTACGGGGAAAGGTCCAGCGACCCTGCCCGCGACTAACTCCTTTTGAATGCTGGCCGCAGCCACCTCCTCCCTTCCTCTAAGGGATAAAAGGTTGGGAGCATCCTGAGGGGACCTATCACCCACAAAAGGGATACGAAATCCCTGCTTAAAACCTTGAAGAATATACTCCCTGTCCTCCCCCTTCGGGTACGATGCGAGCCTGCGCTCCAGCATGTCCACCTTAATTGGGGAGGGGGCATTTTGGAGAACTAGCTCCATCCGTGCAGCCTTGCCAGCCCACAGTCCACCCTTCCCTCTGCCTCGCGCCCCCCCAGGCTTGGGGCAAACAGAGGCTGCGTGGGGGCCAGAGCATGTGGGACACTCATGCTTATACCTGCAGTTCTTTCGATTGCAGGAACCAATTGACGAGAAAGTCCAGCACAGCAGGCGGGCTGGAACCCCCTGCCCCGCCGCCTGGCGGGTAACCTGCGCTGGAGCCGCTCGCTGGACCGCATGTCCGCAATGGTATTTATCCCCCGGGGCAGGGCGTGTGGGTGTCATATACACAAGCCAAAGCCTCTGGCACGGCTCATCCCATCTCATCTCGGGGTGAAGGGGAATCCTCATACGGAATTCCTCGTCATATGCTAGCCATGAGGGGCCCGGGAAATCGACCATCGCCCTATATATGTTGTCCAAATATTGGACCATGGGAATAGCTAAATCCGGCCGCGCCCTCAAATATACCGCCATGTATATTAAATAAGCGGGGAGCCAGTTGGCCCAGTTACGCGGCGGCTTACGGCGGCGTGCCTGCTCCTTGTCCTTCTCATCCTGACCCTCCCGTTCCTCCTTGGTGGGCTCTCTGTTCAGGAGTGAGAAGATATCTACATACTCCCCTCGCCATATCTTATCCCTAGTAGCCTGTGCCAGGTGATCACCCAATGGCAAGGAATACCCTGCCGTCGGCAAGGCCGAAAAAGGGACAGCCGGCCTGGTAAAAGGGGCCTGAACTAATCCAGCCACCCCCAGAACATTCCCTGTATTGTAAGGACCCATGCCCACCCGAGTGCCCAAGGTGGCAGTCGTCGTCGCCGGGTGGGTCGCCGACAGCGTGGCCCCCGCACCACCCGCGCGAGGCCAAGGCCATTGAAAGGCCCCCCCTAGATTGGGAATGTGTGTGGATGTACTCACTTGCACCGTATACTCACACGCTGCACCCCCGTGGGCCGCCCCCACCGGGGGTTCCGGCCCACTGGGGGCGTCGGAGCTCACGACCGACGTAGAGCTCATCACCGGGGCTTGACCCGCACCTGGTTGCTGGCTGGGGAGCTGCGAGGCAGTGGCCGAAACCGCGCCACACGCCTGCAGCAGCTCGACCCTCCCCGCCGGCTGTTGTCCTCCAGCCGACAGCGTCTCAAAAGGAACCCCGAAAGGGGTGCCCGCCTGACTGGCCCGCGCCAACAACGCCTCCAGGGCCGCAATGCGGGCCAGCAAGGTGTCCACGTTGACCATGGGCAAAAGGGCCGGCCGGCCCGCCTGGCCCAGGCATGGGTCCAGGTCCCTGTACCCCGGGACCCACATATGGCCATTGGCCAGCACCGAATCCCGGCAGGGTTGGTGAAGAAACCTGCCAAGGCAGGGGGCCGCACCACCCCCCAAGGCTAGAGGGCCCCGGGAGAGGCTGCAGCCCAAGAGGAGTAGGCCCGACAGCGTGGGCAGGAGCAGGAGCGGTGTCCACCGCTCGTGGGCTGCGGGCCGGAACCCCTTCCGCGCCCGCGCTCAGATCACGCCAAGGGGCAATAGACCCCATTCCGCCGGCCCCGGCCGGGGCTGGCAAAGGTGGCTGCTGAGGAGGCGGCACCGCGGTCCTCCGACCTGGGTTGCGCCTCCTAGCAACGCGAGCTGAGCTCGAAACTGCCTTCTTCTTCGAAGGCATCTCCACCAGAGCAAAAAGGGGAAGCCGGAAAGGCAGAACCGCTACCAAAAGGCTTCCCGGTAAGCTAACGAGCGACGGAGACACAGAAAAAACTTCTCCGCTCCGTCGCTGAGGTAAAATGGCAGCTTGGCTGCCTCGTGGCCACCCCTTTTATAAGGGAGCTGGCCACGCCCCTAACTACCCGGATTCTTTGTCCTGTGGGGGGGGCCGCAAAGGGCGCGGCGGCCATTTTGGCGCCGCGCTTGCATTATCACAGTTCAGGGGTTATGCAAAGACTGGTCAGAGTACAGAGGCAGTGTTGGTCCTTAAATCACTCAGGTATCTAGGCAATGATTCAAACAGAAACAAGATCATTAAGCAGCACAGGCCAGGATGATTGGAAATCAATCAAAGTAGGATGGAAGGAGTGCTGGAAGCTAAGAATAGGAACAAGCAGCAGGAAAATAAGGACATTGGTTGGTTTTAGCAAATTTGGTCAGAGGTACTGATGCTGCATTAATTTGCCATGGGGTGGGAATATTTATTTTTCAGCTGTCATCAGTGGTGGGCTCCAAAAACAATTACTACCACACTGTGGATGTGGTATGGTGGGTGTGGCCAGGGGAAACCCCTGCGTTGCACCCAAATTAGGACTACTTTATTTCAAAACTTGAATGTGCAGGGCCAGCCAGAATTTCTGCTACTGGTTCTTACGAACTGGTGCGAACCTGCTGATGCCCACCATAGGCTGTCATTACTCCATTATTTGTTTCAATAAGGTTACAATAAGGTTCAGTCGACTGTGCGACTGAATAACAATAAAGGTTATATGCTTCATCTTGTTTATTACAATTTGATACCATGGGTTTTCTTGTGAAGTATTTTGAGCCATTGTCATTCTCTCAGACTTGAAAGTCATTCCTCTTGAGAGCCTCACTCATTCCTGGGAAGTGATTGGTCTTTGCTGGAAGAGCCAGGCTTTGCTTCAGTCTTCTGTGACAGTGGAAGAGGACTGCTAGGTCGGCTCTTGCCTCCTTCTTCTGTCTAGGTTCCCTCCTGGTCATTCTCCTACAAGGATGACTGTAACAGATAGGGCATTCTACTTGAGACTGGATATTGTGCTTCTGATATATGAAGGTGGACTGTAATCTATAAAAATTCAAATTGAAATGAATGTATTAGCCTTAATGATGCTAATATTTGTTGTTTTGGGTTTGTTATTTAAAGGTAAAATGTATAACCAAACTATTCTAGTTTGTGAATTGCAGAATACTGTTGACTCCCAAAGTCTTCTTAATTTCCCTTTTAGCTGAACTATGGAGTTTACTTTTTATTGGAGTCTGAAAAGACTATATCCAAGTAAGTGAAAGAATCTAAGAAGGGAACAAAATGAAATGTTTCACAATTTTTGGTGTCTTTTCCAGGAGACATAGAAGGAGTCGCAATAAGGACTAACACAGGTTTATTGGTTGATGATCAGAACGAACATGTGGTAATGGCGGAGATACCTCACATCATATACAGTAGTACAATACATTTGAATATGGCTGCATGGTAGCTCATTGGCTGCTACCGGCGTGACATCATCCGGGTCACGCCCATCTTCAGTGGTGGATCGGTAGTAGTTTGCTGTTGCAGGGAGTTCCCGCGTCTGCAGGTGATTTGAGGAATGATAACCATGTGAGTTGAACACTCGCAGCTGCCCTCTATAGGCAGCTTGCTCGCGTTCCTTTAACAGCTGTGTTACATTGTGATTGTGGCCAGGTTTACATTCATACATTTCTTAAAGCGACAATGTACATACATATCAAGCAACATTGTACATACACAACACAATTATCTTTACAATGCAACAAACTTTGATTTTTTTTATGAATTTAACACAAATTTGTCAGTGGACTGCCAAGGGCAAGATTGATTCTCTTGCCTGTGGGAATTACAGCATAATTAGCCCCATCAGTACATTTGCACAATCCTTTTTGACGTTTCTGGTGCCAATGGCAAATTAGCACAATTTTGATGACTTCCATGCATACACAAGCCACCAATGAACAAAAGATTACACAAGCCACCAATGAACAAAAGATATCCTTTTATTTCTTTTCCATCAAAAGCCTTGTTTAAGGAGTGCTGTGGAATGGGTGTCATTATTACTGTAATGATGGGAGAAAGATATTAACTGAAATAGATAAAATAATAAGTGCAGCCCATGTCTCTTTATGATATATTGAAGTTTTCCTCCCTTCTGAAAGCGCTGAATGTGTTCTAACAAGGGCTCTTTTAAAATACTCTGGAACACTATTGAATAACCTTTAAAATGCAGAATACATTGCTTTACTCTACTTTTAGAAGAAGAGAAAGAGGCAGCAGATTTCTCTGTGTGGATGGTTTTTTAAAAGAAATCATAGGAGGACAGTGCATACTAAAACTTTGGTGTGCTAAATATGAATTAGTACAAATGACCTTTTGCGGTTTGTCTGATATTTTAATTGTTGTGCAGTTTGTTGCAATTCAGTTCTATGCATTATGAACTGATCTTGTGCCCAGGTAAAATCAGAATAAGAAAATCATTTCCAATCATACCAAAACTCATCTGGGTATCAAAGTACATAAGTCTTGTCAGTGTTTCAATAATTAGAGGCAACATTGGTTTGTCTATTTCTACATGCTTTATTTACCTATATTACTTCTATGTTCAGTATACATAAAGTTGTTTCACAATAAATACCTGAAAGTCTTTTACTGCCATGAAAACTATAGGCATGAATACTTAAAAATATATGAAAGCCAAACTTAAGTCAAAGGCAAATACAGTTAAACTCTGTTTTACGGGGAAAGTCCATTCCGTAGCTTTTTCCTTCTCATTTTTTCCCCTGTAAAATGAGGCACTCCCATAAAAACACATTGAAATGGGGGGAGGGGGACCATTCCTGACTCCCACAAAATAATAAAAATAAAAACACTCTAATTTATCTCCTGCCACCCTCAGAGCCCAGAATGTCTGTGGGTGGTCTTTTATAGCCCACCAGACACAATGTACTCTGGGAAATCGTGTTCTGTAAAATGGGGTTTTTCTGTAAATGAGGATTCTTTAAAATGAGTATTTACTGTACTTAAGTAAAAATTCAATCCATAATATGGGGGGGGGGAGAGAGAGAAATCTAAAAATATAAACCCATTCTTGCAACTTGTGAACTCTACTGGCCTGCAATAAAATGTCAGGACCCAAAACTTAAGTACTGTACACATGTTTAAGTTACAAAACTCAAAAGCTCATAGCTTGAAGAGAATTGAAAAAGCAGATTATACATCTCTTAAATACAAAACTCCTTAAGAGTAACAGTAGATTAAATAAAATATATTTCTTTAAAATGTTAGCATGCTGAAAACCAAAAATGTATAAAGAAAAAAGCTACATGGGGCTGCCCTTGACGACCATTCGGAGGCTGCAGCTGGTCCAGAATGCAGCAGCCCAGGTGGTGATGGGGTATGGATGTTATGCCCATGCTTTGCCACTGCTCCGAGAGCTGCACTGGTTGCCAGTTTGTCTCTGGGTGCAATTCAAGGTGCTGGTTTTGACCTTTAAAGCCCTATATGGTAGTGGGCCGGGTTATCTAAGAGACCGCATCGCCCTGAGTTCATCTGTCCGTCCAACCAGAGTGGACCGGAGGGGCTCTCTAATTGTTCCATCAGCCAGGGGGGCTCACCTCTCTGGCACAAGGAGGAGAGCCTTCTCCGTGTCTGCGCCTGCCCTCTGGAACCTCCTTCCAACTCCGGATGGAATTGCTGCCTTTCAGAAAAGAACTTAAAACCTGGCTGGCGGGTCAAGTATGGGGTGCAGGTGGAAGGGTAACCTCCATTGGGTGGTTGGTGTAGAAGAACTCCTCCCCATGGATCCTGCACCCCTTGTTTTAGGGGGTGTGTAGTTTTAACTGTTTTTAACATTATTATTTTTAAAAAAAATCGTTGTGAACCGCCCTGAGTCGGCTTTGGCCAAGTGAGCAGTATATAAATGTGACAATTAAATTAAATTAAATTTCTTAGCCTTTAAGCATATTTAATTACATACACAAAATAATTTTAAATGCTCAGGCAGCCATGCTATGGGGGAAAATCCATGATGATCTTCTGTTGCTGGCTTTTGCCTCACTACTACACATCTCAAGTGTTGTCGATATCTGGTGTGTGTGGTGTGATATATTTTTCCCGTTCATCTCATCCATAGGGACTGTGGTGGCTCAGTGGCTAAGAAGCTCGCCTTGTTGGTTGGAAGTTCAGCTTCTGATCTGTCTCTGGTTTTACAACACAAAGATTTAATCAGGCAGCTAAACTTCTATACAGTTCTGATCTGTCCCTGCTTTTACAACACAAAGATTTTGTCAAACAGTTAACCCTCACACATCAGCAAACACTTTCCTTTGAACATTAACTTTCAATGATTGAAGAGAACAAGTAACACAAACTGAAATACTTCAGAAGGTAATTTGGTTAGAAAATATAATAACTTTTGTTAAATATCCTTTTAAAGAAGTAAACGTCCTTTCAGGCAAGAACCTTTGAGAGGGATTATTCCTAAGTATCTTGAATAGAAATTCCCTTTCTGAGGGGAAGCCTCCTTTGAAAACAAATGCTTTTTTTTTTTTTACTTAGTTCTGACTTGTGGTAAATTATGTGAACATTGGTTTAAGTGTCTTGCTACTTTTAGTGACGACTTTGAATGAGTTTGAGTTTCAGGTAAAAAAAGATTGGTTCTTTCCACAGCCCAGTGCTTTCCACAAAGGAGGATAAAGTCTGTTTTGAACCTTCTTCTTCAGACTCCAGGTTCTGACTAACGCAGTTGACAGTTGACTAAGCTGTGCCCCACAACTCTCAAGCCCTAAGCATCTTAAGACATTTTTCTTAAAGGAACATGCACATTTAAATACTACTGCTTTGCAGGCGCACCCCCCAATAAAGGACTCAGACACCAATGAAAGTGGATAACGGCATTGGGCCACATTTATTGATTCATGCCCTAGTCCGAATTATAAATTTCTATTGGTAATAACCAATCATAATTCTTAAGGCAAGCAGGCCGAAGTAACACTGGTAAGGTACCACCCAAAATTGCCAACGGCAATTGCTACAATGTATCCATTTGTATCAATTTGTTTGTTGACAACAAACAAATTGTTGACCGTAGTCAATATCTAACTAATGACCCCACTCTCTGACGCGTATCCGTAAAATCACGGGGTGATGCATGCTGTCTAGCTATAGCCATCACCCCGTCGCCTAGTTCGTCGTTGACCGGACAACGTTTAACCAACTTATGCCTGTCTAGTGTTGTCCAGTCAATTGCGAACTTGCCGGATACCTGTGGGTCATAATGTTTACCTTACCAGTGCTACCCGCCACACGGAGGGGCTTCAAAGAAGGCTCGACGCCCCCCCAGACCGTCAGCTCGGTCAACAGGCCTGCTCGCCAATCACCCAACAGGAGGTCCATACCTCCTCGCGACAGATGGACCCCATCCCCTGCATACAAGTCATAACTTTGGAGGCTAATAGCGGGGTGATGACTGACCCTCCCCCAAGCCCTGTCGACAAGGAAATGCGCCACTGCCCTATTCACCATGCGTCTAGCGCGGTCAAGGGCCAGGAGGTCAACGCCCCCTCTGTAGGAATGGCGCGGGACCATGTCCGACCAAACAAGGGTTGTGGCGGGCCAGACGTAATGCAGGTAGGCGAGGTCCTCGCAAATCGCATGCTTCAGCGACAAGCCGGTGACCTGGCCCAAATCATTGCCCCCCAGGTGTATGATCAGAATGTCAGGCGGGTCAGCATTCAGGCCTGAAAAAAGTAAAGGCAGCAGCTCCCGCCATAACATCCCCGGCTTACCATGCCATGTGAGACTTGCGTATGCACCCAGTCCCAGTTGGGGTCCCCACTCTGTCGCCGCAGCATAACGCGCTGCCCTGTGCACGTAGCTATGGCCCACCAGCCATACTGTCACCGGTGTAATACGACACCCCGGGTCTGTAAAGGAAAAAAATGAGGGAAATAGGTAAGGTGACCGGGTCGGTACTCACGGGGGGAGTGGGCGCACATAAAATTGAAAACATTGCCATCCCCACCGTCCCATGCTACGTATGTCAGCCCCTGAGTACCCAAAAGCCGCAGCGGTCGAGGCCGCCCCTATACGGAATGAATGAGTGCCATAGCGGGCGCCTGGGAGGCCCACACTGGCCAGTGCTTTGCCCGTCACCCTCCAAAATTGAAATTTAGTAAGGGGAGACCCATCTTGGTGACAGAAAAACGGGCCATGGTGCGTGCCACGCAGTGCCAGGAATTCCTGTAGGGCACCAACCGGACAGATGTCTGCCAAAGAACACCGTAGCAGTCGCACACCACTGCCGACGCCATGCTGATCGGTCTTAGAGGAACGTATCCTCAACTGAGCCCAGTCTTTGGCTACACAGACATCCTCGAGTTCCAGTGCCCTACGACTTGCATCTGCCTTAGACAGCATCACAAGCTCGCTGATGCGGAGCGCTCCAAAAAATGCCACCGTTGTGGCTGCATGGAACAGGGCTGCCTCATATGCATCAAAACAGAGGCAAGGCCAGCCCCGAGCCAACTGGGTAAGGACCCCTGGGGAAATCGGGTGGCGGTCGTCCGGGCAACGCCCGCGCTCGCGCACCCACCCCTCCAAAACATGTCTCACACGGAAGTCAGAGGTGCTGTCCACATGACCCCCCACCTTGGCCATAAAAGCCAACGCTGAAAGCTTGGATGCTATGGTGCGAGGTGCCAGGCCCTGAGAATGCAGGTAAACCATGAACCGCAGAACATGGGTTACCGGGATTGGCCAGGTTACTGGCAATTGAAATTGAGTACAAAATGCCCTGAAAGAATTAATCGCGTGGTGATACACCTTACGGGTGCGTGGGGCTAGTGACAGGCCAATCGCCCGGTTCACCTCTCCTTGCCAATGGTCCATATCTCCTCCGGGAGTAGCGAGGGAAATTCCTCCGCATCCGGGGCCAAGGCATGGAACCGGGAGATCTGTAGGCGGGACAAAGCGTCAGCAATATCATTATTAACCCCTGGGACGTGCCTGGCCCTGAACAGTACGTTGAGGCGCAGGCTGCGCAACACAAATTGGCGCACTAGATCCATAACCCTGGGCGATTTAGAAGTCTGTGCATTTACAATGTGGACCACGGCCGCATTGTCACACCAGAAATGCACGACCGAGTTGGACCACTCCTGGCCCCATAGCATCAAAGCACCCAGGATAGGGAAAAATACCAGATATGTGAGATCACGCAGGCGACCCGTGCCTGCCCAGGCCGGTGGCCACCCACCATAGGCCCACTTCCCATTGAAGTACATCCCATAACCCAGGGATCCTGAGGCATCAGACTGAATCTGAAATCGAGGGGAAGCCAGGAGGTCATGCCTCCAAAATGAGACCCCATTGAAGTCCCTCAGGAACTGTAACCAGACAAGCATGTCTGCCCTGATACCCCGGGTAAGCCGAACCCTATGGTGAGGCCTGGATAATCCTGCCATAGCGTCGCACAAGCGCCGGGCAAAAGCCCTGCCCGGTGCGACCACTCTGCAGGCGAAATTAAGGTGACCATGCAGCACCTGCAGTTCCCTCAGTGATGCCTTGCGCTTGGCCAACAAGTCCGAGATAAGGGCCACTATCCTCGACACCTTATCCCGCGGTAACCTAGATGCCTGCGCTATCGTGTCAATCTCCACCCCCAGAAAGACTAGCTGTGTAGATGGGCCCTCGGTCTTTTCGGGCGCTAAAGGGACACCGAGTTCCTCCATTAGCGTCTGAAATGTGTTGAGGAGACGTGTACACGTGTCCCAGCCCCGTTCACCCCCGAATAAAAAGTCATCCAGGTAATGGGCTACAGACCGGGACCCTGACCTGCGGACGAAAGCCCACTCTAGGAAGGTACTGAAACGCTCGAAAGCCGAGCATGATATGGAACAGCCAAAAGGCATGGCCTTATCAAAATAATATTCGCCCCGAAATTTGAAACCCAGCAATTCAAAGTCGCCCGGGTGCACTGGCAAGAGGCGAAAAGCCGACTTAATGTCGCACTTGGCCAGCAGCGCACCCGGGCCACAGGAGCGCACCATGCGCAGCGCGTGGTCAAAAGATGTATACCTGACTGAGCAAAGGTCATCAGGGATAGCACCCATGAAAGGAATACTGAACCCCAGTCTAAAGCCCTGAAGTAGATAATCTGCATCCTCCCCCTTCGGGTACAATGCGAGCCAACGCTCCAGCATGTCCACATTAATTGGGGAGGGAGCCTTTCAGTGAACCAGCTCCATCAGCGGCAGTCTTGCCAGCCCACTGTCCGCCCCTCCCTCTGCCCCGCGTCCCTCCAGGCCTGGGACAGGCAGAGGCTGCATGGGGGCCCGCACAGGTGGGACACTCATGTCTGTACTTGCAATTCTTCTTACTGCATGAACCATTAGATGAGAAAGCCCAGCACAGCAGTCGGGCTGGAACCCCCTGCCACGCCACTTGGCGGGGAACCTGTGCTGGAGCCACTCGCTGGACCGCATGTCCACAATGGTATCTTTCCCATGGTGCGGGGCGCGTGGGCGTCATGTACAGCAGCCAAAGTCTCTGACATGGCTCATCCCACCTCATCTCAGGGTGCAGGGGAATTCTCATACGGAATTCCTCGTCATAAGCCAACCACGACGGGCCCGGAAAATCAACCATCGCCCGGTAGATATTGTCCAAATACTGGACCATCGGAATTGCCAGATCCGGCCGGGTCCTCAGGTACACCGCCATGTAGATGAGGTAAGCCGGCAGCCAGTTGGCCCACGTCCGTGGCGGCTTGCGACGACGTGCCTGTTCCTTATCCTTCTCATCCTGCCCCTCCCTCTCTTCCTTGGTGGGCTCCCTGTTTAGGAGTGAGAAGATATCAACATACTCCCCCGCCATATTTTCTCTCTGGTGGCCTGTGCCAAATGGTCACCCAGTGGCAAGGAATAGCCCGCTGTTGGCAAGGCTGAGACAGGCATAGCAGAAACTGCGGGCACCTGGAAAGGGGCTTGAACTAACCCAGCCACCCCCAAAACATTCCCCACAGGGTAGGAAATGCTACCTGCCCCGGGGCCCTGGGTGGTGGTTGACGTCGCCTGTTGGTGCGTCGGCGGCTGTACCACCGGACCACCCATGCGAGGCCAAGGCCATTGGAAAGCCCCCCCCAACGTAGCCACATGTGTAGGTGCACTAGTTTGTACCGCATACTCACATGCTGCACCCCCGCAGGCCGCCCCCACCGGGGGTTCCGGCCCACTGGGGGCGTCGGAGCTCACAACCGCCGTAGAGCTCGCCGCCGGAGCTTAACCCGCGCCGGCCTGTTGGTCGGGGAGCTGCGAGGCAGTGGCCGAAGTCGCGCCACGCGCCTCAAGCTGCTCGACCCTTCCCGTCGCCTGCCGCTGCCCAGCAGACGACGTGTCCAAGCGCACCCCAAAAGGAGCGCCAGCGTGGCTGGCCCGAGCAAGGGAAGCCTCAAGTGCCGCCACGCGGGCCAGCAAGGCCTCAACACTGGCCTGGGGCCATGGGCCAGCCGGCCCGCCCGTTACAGACGTGGGTACAGGCCCTTGCACCCCGGGGCCCGAATAAGGCCATGACCCCACACCCATGCCCGGCAGGGCCGGCGTGGGCATCTGCCAAGGGAGGGGACCACACCACCCCCCAAGGCTAGAAGGTCCCGGAGTGAGCTGGGCCCCGATGGAGGAAGGCCCAGAATGAGCACCAGGAGCGGCGTCCGCCGCTTGCGGGCCGCGGGCCGCAGCCCATACTGGACCCCTGCTCAGGTCCCCGGCCTCCGGCCAGGGGGTAATAGACCCCATCCCACCGGTCCCGGTGGGAGCCAGCAAAGGCGGCGGGAGGGAAGGCGCAGCCGCGGTCCTCCGACCCAGATTGCGCCGCCGCACCGCCCGAGCCGCGCTCGCGGCCGCCTTCTTCTTCGAAGGCATCTCAGTCCAACCTATGGGAAGCCGAAGGAAGAAAATCAGCAGCCAAAAGGCTTCCCAGTTAAGGCAAAAGCAACGGAGGTAAGAGGGAAAAACCTCTCCGCTCCGTCGCTTCGCAAAATGGCAGCTCGGCTGCCTCGTGGCCACCCCTTTTATAAGGGAGCTGGCCACGCCCCTAACTACCCGGATGCCTTCGTCCTGTGGGGGGGGCTCCCGCAAAGAGCGCGGCGGCCATTTTGGCGCCGCGCTTGCATTCTCTAAATAGAAGGCAGAACTTCGGCAAATGGGCAATTCAAGACTCAAGTACTGCATGATGGAATGAGTGCCTGTCTCTGTCCCAGCTCCTGCCAACCTAGCAGTTTGAAAGCAAGAAATTGCAAGTAAAGTGGGACCTTGTATAATGGGGGGGGGGGAAATCCACCCCATGAGGTTGTTCGCTATGTCATTTTTTCGTTATAGAGAAATTCCTATGGAAAAACTCATATAATAAAAATTTCTATGGGAAACCTTGTATAATAAAAAATTATGTGAGGCACCATGTTTTTGATTTTGTTTCGTTATGTGACCTTTTTACTATATGAGGCATTAGTTACCGTATTTTTCGCCATATAAGACGCTCCGGCATATAAGACGCACCCAATTTTAAAGGAGGAAAATCTAGAAAAAAAAGATTCTGAACCAAATACTGTACTGTACCTGTCTCTCCCCAATGGGGCCAGTGGCATGGGCTGCCGGGGTGGGACAGGGAGCTGCTCGAGGCGGCTGGCATCATCGTCCCTTTTCTGCTTCCCATTCCCGGGCCAAGCAGCGAGGGCCCCGGGAGAGGCAATGCGGCGGCGATGGCGGGGCTCCGGCGGCGTCTCCTTTTAAGCCCTCCCGGCAGGCAGGGCTTAAAAGATGGATCACCTGGAAAGATGGATCACTCCGCTTTCCTCCCACGGAAAGAGGGGGAAGGAAGAGCCGCGGAGCGCGGGGGGGGAAATATAATAAGCCGCGGATGCCTGTGCATGGGGAAGAGCGCGCAATTGGCAACTCTGTACATTTGTTGTTGTTCAGTGGCACAGTCGATTCCGACCCTTTGCGACCCCATGGACCATTGTCCTCCAGGCACCTCTATCCTCCACCATTCTCCTCAGCCCACCAAGCTCTGTGCCCATTGTGTTTACAATACCATCTATCAACCTCATCTTTAGACGCCCCCTTCTTCTTTTGCCCTCCCACCTTTCCCAGCATCACGGCTTTCTCAAGTGAATCCTCTCTTCTCATTTGATGTTCAAAGTACTTTAGCTTCATCTTCACTATTTGTCCCTCCAATGGACAGTCAGGCTTGATTTCTTCTAATATCGACCTATTTCTTCTCTTTGCCATCGAGGGGACTCTCAGGACTCTCTTCTAATACCACATCTCAAAGGCATCTATTCTCCTGCGCTCAGCTTTCCTAATGGTCCAGCTACGCCACCTCCCTCGGCGCCCGCCTCTCCCCGCGACCCTCGCCCCCCTCCCCACTTTCTCCTTGACTCAGTCAGGAGCATTTAATCGCCCGTGGCTTTTGCCTGCCTCGGCTCGCTCTTTTTGGGCGGGGGAGGAGGTTGCGAGCCGAAGAAGCCTGCTCGGCTCGCTCCTCCAGCCGCCGCCCCCTCCTTCCCTCCTGCCTGGCTCCCTCAGTAACCCGACCTCTTCTTTTTCTCCACACAAGTAGGCGCTGGTCGGGAGTCCGAGCAGGGGGCAAAAAGACCCCTCCAGGCAGCTGGTGGAGGAGGGCGAACCCGCCTGGGCTTGAGGGAGAATACGTGTGTGTGGGGGCGTACAACGGCAGAAAGGGGTGTGTGTGTGAGAGAGAGAGGAGGTCCGGTATCTTCCTAAACCTCCTTCGGAGGAATGTTGAGAGCCCTCAAGGAGCCACGAAGACGGAGAAGCCTTTCTCTCTCTCCTCCCCCACCATTTTCTGACTAAAACAACCACTCCTCTGACAGTCTATGGGGCGGGTATGCTCGCGCCAACAGGGGGGGAATGCTGTGTGCGGACGGGGTAAGGTGGCAAATGAATGCCCGCCGGCGAGCAGAGTCAGCTGGAGTGGAGGCCGCCCCGCGCGTTTGTTCCGTTTGCTGCCTCACTCAGCCAAGCAGCGAGGGCCCCGGGAAGAGGCAACGCGGCGGCGGCGATGGCGGGGCTCCGGCGGCGTCTCCTTTTAAGCCCTCCCGGCAGGCAGGGCTCGGAGGGCGGGGAGACGCGCCTGCCTCCCATTCCTGGGCCCTCGCTGCTTGGCCCGGGAATGGGAGGCAGGCGCGTCTCCCCACCCACGGAGCCCTGCCTGCCGGGAGGGCTTAAAAGGAGACGCCGCCGGAGCCCCGCCATCGCCTGCCTCCCATTCCCGGGCCGAATGGCGAGGGCCTCGGGAAGAGGCAACGCGGCTGCGGCGATGGCGGGTCTCCGGCGGCGTCTCCTTTTAAGCCCTCCCGGCAGGCAGGGCTCGGAGGGCGGGGAGACGCGCCTGCCTCCCATTCCCGGGCCGAATGGCGAGGGCACCAGGAAGAGGCAACGCGGCGGCGGCGATGGCGGGGCTCCGGCGGCGTCTCCTTTTAAGCCCTCCCGGCAGGCAGGGCTCGGAGGGCGGGGAGACGCGCCTGCCTCCCATTCCTGGGCCCTCGCTGCTTGGCCCGGGAATGGGAGGCAGGCGCGTCTCCCCACCCACGGAGCCCTGCTTGCCGGGAGGGCTTAAAAGGAGACGCCGCCGGAGCCCCGCCATCGCCTGCCTCCCATTCCCGGGCCGAATGGCGAGGGCCTCGGGAAGAGGCAACGCGGCTGCGGCGATGGCGGGTCTCCGGCGGCGTCTCCTTTTGAGCCCTCCCGGCAGGCAGGGCTCGGAGGGCGGGGAGACGCGCCTGCCTCCCATTCCCGGGCCAAGCAGCGAGGGCCCAGGAATGGGAGGCAGGCGCGTCTCCCCGCCTTCCGAGCCCTGCCTGCCGGGAGGGCTTAAAAGGAGACGCAGCCGGAGCCCCGCCATCGCCGCCGCTGCGTTGCCTCTTCCCGGTGCCCTCGCCATTCGGCCCGGGAATGGGAGGCAGGCGCGTCTCCCCGCCCTCCGAGCCCTGCCTGCCGGGAGGGCTTAAAAGGAGACGCCGCCGGAGCCCCGCCATCGCCGCCGCCGCGTTGCCTCTTCCCGGTACCCTCGCTGCTTGGCCCGGGAATGGGAGGCAGGCGCGTCTCCCCGCCCTCCGAGCCCTGCCTGCCGGGAGGGCTTAAAAGGAGACGCAGCCGGAGCCCCGCCATCGCCTGCCTCCCATTCCCGGGCCGAATGGCGAGGACCCCCGGGAAGAGGTATTTGCCATATAAGACGCACCAACTTTCCCCCCCCAGTTTTGGGGAAGAAAAAGTGCGTCTTATAAGGCAAAAAATACGGTATACAAAGTTCCACTGTAGATAAATAGGGACCACTTCAGTGGGAAAAGATCTTGGGGACATGAAAATAGCTTAATTCAGGCCTCCCCTGAGCGGCATTCTTCCAGCAAAAATCCTTTCAACCCAGAAAGCACCTTTGTGTGCTTCTGACATGTTTTTTTTTCTTTTTTAAAAAAATCCTTATCCAGTTGCGTGCCTGGCTATCTTCTCTAGCAATTATTATACTCTTTAATTAACTTCTCTAAATATCAATATTTCTCTTAGCAGACCCTGATAAACTAAAGGACTGGAATTCCAGGATTTGTTACCATAATAGAAATTTCCATTTGATCTGCGACCTCTGGCACCCAGGGGTTAGAGTGGCAGAATTTAGAAAGCTTCCACTAAAACAGTAACATAATTTATTTTGTCTATTTTTCTTCAGTGGTTGGGAGTCAATAAGTGCAGATTACAGTGTTTCCAAACTCAAGTGGTTGTACCAGCAGAAACCTGTGGAATTTTGCAATTTCCATAACAGTGTGCTATAGAATTATTAATGTGTTCTTTATTTTTATACATACATGCTTACATATTGCAAGATAAAAACATATCTGCCTGCCAGAAAAATGACCTTGTTTTCATGACTGGCTAGATAGCAACTTTGGAATGGCCTTATGTAAACTATCATCCAGGCTTCAGTTTAAAAGTATTTATATTTCCAGGACAGGTTTTTTCTACATCCCCTTTAATTATTTCAGCATTGTGTACATGCTTCATATCACTCCTTGACAGTAGGGACCCTTCCATGTTGGTGAGATGTCTCATTCTGCTGGCCCTGTTGGAACCCAATGACATGGTGAAATGTGGCAGATAAACCGTAGACCTAGGTCTAAATAGCAGAAGCAGGAAACAAGGGGCCCTTCAGATGCTGTTGGGCTGCAATTCCCATATTTTAGGGAGCATAGCCAAAAGTGAGAAATGAGGCAAGTCACAGTCCAACAACATGGAGGATCAAGCATCTTTTTGATTTACAGCGCTAAACACCCTAAGTGGTATATCACCACAGACATCAGCATTATGTCTTATTTGATTGGGTTTTATCCCTTTTAAATATATGTGCTTTCATCCTTTTATTTCTGCCTTTTCATTTAACAAAGGTTAGCATACTTATTAATATTCCTGAGCAGTCAGACTGGTGTGGTGGAGCATTAATCTAACATTTTTTAAAATAGAGTTCCTGTTCTACTTCAGTTACTCAGTAAATATTTGGTAATCTATCTTGATATGTTCCTGTCTGTCAAGGGCTGTTGCCTGCTTGGTGCTTCTGCTTGAAAAGCAGACAATGGCACCAAGAAAGATGCCTTCCTCCAATTTTAAATCTCTTCTTTGTTCATTATTCATGGGGCTGCAGATCCCCATGTTTTGCAGTCCCTCAGCTACAGCAGTAATTATAAGCTATGTGTGGCATTTACTTTGGTGCCCTCATGTATGAATACTGAAGGTTGGAGGAAAAGGTGGCAGTGCTACATGACCTAAGCACATTTCACTGGTGTTTGAATTCAAGAGACTAAAAGAGAAATCTTGCTCTAATTAATTACTCAGGTTTTTTTATCCTCTTGGATGATCCTGTGCCATCATTACACAAGCAGGAGAGGATCTTCCTAAAACCATCCCTGCCCATAATCTGGATGCCTGAATCCAGAAGGACCAACCAACTAAACTTTAAAAGCACAGGGTGAACAGAGGAGAGGATAAGGTGAGGGAAGATCAGAAGAAATACTTGGAAGCAATTACATCTGCAACAACACTGGCCAAATTTGGGTCCTCTGAATGTTGTAGAATTGGAATTCCCATCTGCCATCATAACTGGCTTTGCTAATAGGCCACAAGTTCTAAAGGTCCCTTTTATTAAGGTTGGCTCAGTGTATGACAGCTAGTACTAGCCATGTCATACTGTTTGCCAGGTCTCCCTACTCCAACATTTAATATACACATCTGCAGAGGGAAACATATATACATGGATTTCCACTTGTTCTGGAAATTTACATTCCAGGGCATATGGAAACCTACACATGTATGCTTTCTTGCAACAAATGTGCATGCTCAGTTTGAGGTTGGGGTATGATCTAAAATGTAGGCTATTCTTTTTCTGCCATATCCAAATCCGAATATAGGCAATCATCATGGTGAACAACTATGAAGACTGTCCTGAAAATATAATGCAGTGGCCTTTCATTTGCCTTCCACATTACAGCATGACCCCCATACCACTAATCCAGTTCTGTGAGTCACTTTCTGGTCCTGTGCCATTTGGGCGCACAAAGTCCTCATCAGCCCAGGCCAGTATTGATGAAGATGCTGCCCTCCATCAAGATGGATTCAAGTGGGATTTAATCCATTTGGGGGACATCACCATTCACTGTGGTCTTCAGCACCCAAGCCATTAGTCCTCAGTGTTGTCAGGTTAGTTAACTGCCACCTGACATTTGGCATTGAGTTGCTGGCACTGTGGTCTACTCCAAGGGTTCCCAATGTTTTCTCGCCAGGGGCTAGTTCCTGCCACTGCACTCAGCTGTGGGTTCCAGATGCATTGCTGTGCCCACTACTGATGTTTTTGTCATCATTGCCATCATTGGTGGAAGTGGTGGTGGTGGTGGTGGTGGTGGTGGGAATCATGTCATTTTAGCAGGTTCTTGAACAGGTTCCACCACTTCCCAGGGTGACAGGAGGCTTTTCATAGCATGTTCGCTCCAGTTTGGGAATTTTCTAATGTTTCTCCGCTGCACTTCAGCAGCTAGAGCATGGCCATGGGTGACTTCCTGAGATCCCAGGCACTGACATAAGCTCCACCTGGCCCCGGAAGTCACCCACAGTCATGCTCTAGCTGCCAAAGTACAGCGGAGAAATGTGGAAAAATCCCAAACCTGAATGAACATGTGTGGTGGAGCCACACATGTCCCCCATTCCATATATGTGTATCCAGGAGACCATATGATATAATTTATAATATGAGGTGACTGAGGGGCATGTACCATGGCTTGTATTCCGCAGTTCAGCCATCTCTGTGACAGTGAACAACTTTCCCAACCTCCAAGACTGCAATTGAAGCTGAGAATGCAAGCGCGGCGCCAAAATGGCCGCCGCGCTCTTTGCGGGAGCCCCCCCACAGGACGAAGGCATCCGGGTAGTTAGGGGCGTGGCCAGCTCCCTTATAAAAGGGGTGGCCACGAGGCAGCTGAGCTGCCATTTTGCGAAGCGACGGAGCGGAGAAGTTTTTCCTCTTACTCCGTCGCTTTTACCTCGAGCGGGAAGCCTTTTGGCTGCTTATTTTCCTCTTTTTCGGCTTCCCTTAGGTCCGTCTGAGATGCCTTCGAAGAAGAAGGCGGCCGCGAGCGCGGCCCGGGCGGTGCGGCGGCGCAATCCGGGTCGGAGGACCGCGGCTGCGCCTTCCCACCAGCCGCCTTTGCTGGCTCCCACCGGGACTGGTGGGATGGGGTCTATTACCCCCTGGCCGGAGGCCGGGGACCCGAGTAGGGGTCCGGTATGGGCTGCGGCCCACAGCCCGCAAGCGGCGGACGCCGCTCCTGCTGCTCATTCTGGGCCTTCCTCCATCGGGGCCCAGCTCACTTCGGGGCCTTCCAGCCTTGGGGGGTGGTGTGGTCCCCTCCCTTGGCAGATGCCCACGCCGGCCCTGCCGGGCCTGGGTGTGGGGTCATGGCCTTATTCGGGCCCCGGGGTGCAAGGGCCTGTACCCACGCCCGTAATGGGCAGGCTGGCTGGCCCGTGGCCCCAGGCCAGTGTCGAGGCCTTGCTGGCCCGCGTGGCGGCACTTGAGGCTTCCCTCGCTCGGGCCAGCCACGCAGGCGCTCCTTTTGGGGTGCGCTTGGACGCGTCGTCTGCTGGGCAGCGGCAGGCGACGGGACGGGTCGAGCAGCTTGAGGCGCGTGGCGCGACTTCGGCCACTGCCTCGCAGCTCCCCGACCAACAGGCCGGCGCGGGTCAAGCTCCGGCGGCGAGCTCTACGGCGGTCGTGAGCTCCGACGCCCCCAGTGGGCCGGAACCCCCGGTGGGGGCGGCCCGCGGGGGTGCAGCATGTGAGTATGCGGTACAAACTAGTGCACCTACACATGTGGCTATGTTGAGGGGGGCTTTCAAATGGCCTTGGCCTCGCATGGGTGGTCCGGCGGTACAGCCGCCAACGCACCAACAGGCGATGCCAACCACCACCCAGGGCCCCGGGGTGGGTAGCGTTTCCTACCCTGTGGGGAATGTTTTGGGGGTGGCTGGGTTAGTTCAAGCCCCTTTCCAGATGCCCCCAGTTTCTGCTGTGCCTGTCTCGGCCTTGCCAACAGCGGGCTATTCCTTGCCACTGGGTGACCATTTGGCACAGGCCACCAGAGAGAAAATATGGCGAGGGGAGTATGTGGATATCTTCTCACTCCTAAACAGGGAGCCCACCAAGGAAGAGAGGGAGGGGCAGGATGAGAAGGATAAGGAACAGGCACGTTGTCGCAAGCCGCCACGGACGTGGGCCAACTGGCTGCCGGCTTACCTCATCTACATGGCGGTGTACCTGAGGGCCCGGCCAGATCTGGCAATTCCTATGGTCCAGTATTTGGACAATATCTACCGGGCGATTGTTGATTTTCCGGGCCCGTCGTGGTTGGCTTATGACGAGGAATTCCGTATGAGAATTCCACTGCACCCTGAGATGAGGTGGGACGAGCCATGTCAGAGACTTTGGCTGCTATACATGACGCCCACGCGCCCCGCACCAGGGGAAAGGTACCATTGTGGACATGCGGTCCAGCGAGTGGCTCCAGCACAGGCTCCCCGCCAAGTGGCGGGGCAGGGGGTTCCAGCCCGACTGCTGTGCTGGGCTTTCTCGTCGAATGGTTCATGCAGTAAGAAGAATTGCAAGTACAGACATGAGTGTCCCACCTGTGCGGGCCCCCATGCGGCCTCTGCCTGTCCCAGGCCTGGAGGGACGCGGGGCAGAGGGAGGGGCGGACAGTGGGCTGGCAAGACTGCCACAGATGGAGCTGGTTTGCCGAAAGGCTCCCTCCCCAATTAATGTGGACATGCTGGAGCGTTGGCTCGCATTGTACCCGAAGGGGGAGGATGCAGATTATCTACTTCAGGGCTTTAGACAGGGGTTCCGTATTCCTTTCATGGGTGATAGGTCCCCTCAGGATGCCCCCAATCTTTTGTCCCTTAGGGGAAGGGAGGAAGTGGCTGCCGCCAGCATTAATAAGGAGGTCAATGCGGGCAGGGTCGCTGGCCCTTTCCCTGCACTCCCGTTCACTAACCTCAAGGTATCGCCCCTGGGCTTGGTTCCCAAGAAGTCACCAGGCGAGTTTCGCCTAATCCATCACTTGTCCTACCCAGCCGGCCGATCGGTCAATGATGCTATCCCTGATGACCTTTGCTCAGTCAGGTATACATCCTTTGACCATGCGCTGCGCATGGTGCGCTCATGTGGCCCGGGTGCGCTGCTGGCTAAGTGCGACATTAAGTCGGCTTTTCGCCTCTTGCCAGTGCACCCGGGCGACTTTGAATTGCTGGGTTTCAAATTTCGGGGTGAATATTATTTTGATAAGGCCATGCCTTTTGGCTGTTCCATATCATGCTCGGCTTTCGAGCGTTTCAGTACCTTCCTAGAGTGGGCTTTCGTCCGCAGGTCAGGGTCCCGGTCTGTAGCCCATTACCTGGATGACTTTTTATTCGGGGGTGAACGGGGCTGGGACACGTGTACACGTCTCCTCAACACATTTCAGACGCTAATGGAGGAACTCGGTGTCCCTTTAGCGCCCGAAAAGACCGAGGGCCCATCTACACAGCTAGTCTTCCTGGGGGTGGAGATTGACACGATAGCGCAGGCATCTAGGTTGCCGTGGGATAAGGTGTCGAGGATAGTGGCCCTTATCTCGGACTTGTTGGCCAAGCGCAAGGCATCACTGAGGGAACTGCAGGTGCTGCATGGTCACCTTAATTTTGCCTGCAGAGTGGTCCCACCGGACAGGGCTTTTGCCCGGCGCTTGTGCGACGCTATGGCAGGATTATCCAGGCCTCACCATAGGGTTCGGCTTACCCGGGGTATCAGGGCAGACATGCTTGTCTGGTTACAGTTCCTGAGGGACTTCAATGGGGTCTCATTTTGGAGGCATGACCTCCTGGCTTCCCCTCAATTTCAGATTCAGTCTGATGCCTCGGGATCCCTCGGTTATGGGATGTACTTCAATGGGAAGTGGGCCTATGGTGGGTGGCCACCGGCCTGGGCAGGCACGGGTCGCCTGCGTGATCTCACGTATCTGGAATTTTTTCCCTATCCTGGGTGCTTTGATGCTATGGGGCCAGGAGTGGTCCAACTCGGTCGTGCATTTCTGGTGTGACAATGCGGCCGTGGTCCACATTGTAAATGCACAGACTTCTAAATCGCCCAGGGTTATGGATCTAGTGCGCCAATTTGTGTTGCGCAGCCTGCGCCTCAACGTACTGTTCAGGGCCAGGCACGTCCCAGGGGTTAATAATGATATTGCTGACGCTTTGTCCCGCCTACAGATCTCCCGGTTCCGTGCCTTGGCCCCGGATGCGGAGGAATTTCCCTCGCCACTCCCGGAGGAGATATGGACCATTGGCAAGGAGAGGTGAACCGGGCGATTGGCCTGTCACTAGCCCCACTCACCCGTAAGGCGTATCACCACGCAATTAATTCTTTCAGGGCATTTTGTACTCAATTTCAATTGCCAGTAACCTGGCCAATCCCGGTAACCCATGTTCTGCGGTTCATGGTTTACCTGCATTCTCAGGGCCTTGCACCTCGCACCATAGCATCCAAGCTTTCAGCGTTGGCTTTTATGGCCAAGGTGGGGGGTCATGTGGACAGCACCTCTGACTTCCGTGTGAGACATGTTTTGGAGGGGTGGGTGCGCGAGCGCGGGCGTTGCCCGGACGACCGCCACCCGATTTCCCCAGGGGTCCTTACCCAGTTGGCTCGGGGCTGGCCTTGCCTCTGTTTTGATGCATATTACGTTCCTCTAAGACCGATCAGCATGGCGTCGGCAGTGGTGTGCGACTGCTACGGTGTTCTTTGGCAGACATCTGTCCGGTTGGTGCCCTACAGGAATTCCTGGCACTGCGTGGCACGCACCATGGCCCGTTTTTCTGTCACCAAGATGGGTCTCCCCTTACTAAATTTCAATTTTGGAGGGTGACGGGCAAAGTACTGGTCGGTGTGGGCCTCCCAGGCGCCTGCTATGTCACTCATTCATTCCGTATAGGGGCGGCCTCGACCGCTGCAGCTTTTGGGTACTCAGGGGCTGACATACGTAGCATGGGACGGTGGGGATCGCAATGTTTTCAATTTTATGTGCGCCCACTCCCCCCGTGAGTACCGACCCGGTCACCTTACCTATTTCCCTCATTTTTTCCTTTACAGACCCGGGGTGTCGTATTACACCGGTGACAGTATGGCTGGTGGGCCATAGCTACGTGCACAGGGCATCGCGTTATGCTGCGGCGACAGAGTGGGGACCCCAACTGAGACTGGGTGCATACGCAAGTCTCACATGGCATGGTAAGCCTGGGATGTTATGGCGGGAGCTGCTGCCTTTCCTTTTTTCAGGCCTGAATGCTGACCCGCCTGACATTCTGATCATACACCTGGGGGGCAATGATTTGGGCCAGGTCACCGGCTTGTCACTGAAGCACGCGATTTGCAAGGACCTCGCCTACCTGCATTACGTCTGGCCCGCCACAACCCTTGTTTGGTCGGACATGGTCCCGCGTCATGCCTACAGGGGGGGCGTTGACCTCCTGGCCCTTGACCGCGCTAGACGCATGGTGAATAGGGCAGTGGCGCGTTTCCTTGTCGACAGGGCTCGGGGGAGGGTCAGTCGTCACCCCGCTATTAGCCTCCAAAGTTATGACCTGTATGCAGGGGATGGGGTCCATCTGTCGCGAGGAGGTATGGACCTCCTGTTGGGTGATTGGCGAGCAGGCCTGTTGACCGAGCTGACGGTCTGGGGGGGGCGTCGAGCCTTCTTTGAAGCCCCTCCGTGTGGCGGGTAGCACTGGTAAGGTAAACATTATGACCCACAGGTATCCGGCAAGTTCGCAATTGACTGGACAACACTAGACAGGCATAAGTTGGTTAAACGTTGTCCGGTCAACGACGAATTAGGCGACGGGGTGATGGCTATAGCTAGACAGCATGCATCACCCCGTGATTTTACGGATACGCGTCAGAGGGTGGCGTCATTAGTGAGATATTGACTACGGTCAACAATTTGTTTGTTGTCAACAAACAAATTGATACAAATGGATACATTGTAGCAATTGCCTTTGGCAATTTTGGGTGGTACCTTACCAGTGTTACTTCGGCCTGCTTGCCTTAAGAATTATGATTGGTTATTACCAATAGAAATTTATAATTCGGACTAGGGCATGAATCAATAAATGTGGCCCAATGCCGTTATCCACTTTCACTGGTGTCTGAGTCCTTTATTGGGGGGTGCGCCTGCAAAGAAGACTTAGAAGATAGCTTCTCCCACAAGGGGTTTTTAAGAGAGCGTACCTAAACAGGGAAGCTGCAGAGAAATAAAGAAATGTGCAGTAGAGAGAAGAAGTGGATACAATGCCTTTGGCTACTCCACAACATTCTGGTAAGCTAAAAAATGGAATGGAAATATATTCTAAAGTGTCTTGACAGGGAGGAAGCAAAATATAACATATTTCACCAAGAAACAATATTTCTAGGAAATCAAAGAATAAATTATGGTTTCACCTTTTCCCTGGGGGTAGACACTACATTGCTGTTCATTTTACCTTGTGAGAAGTATGTTATACACATCTTTAGTAGGAAGAAAAGGTACCAGTAATGGCCCTTCAAAAACATAATATTTGGGAAGCCCTCAGGAGTGTTGAACCATGAAGAATGACAGTAAGTGCTATCTCAAGATACATTTTTTTCTGAGAAACATTATAAAATTTTCCACTTTTTTTCTTGCTTTTGTTGTTAAGTGTCTTCAAGTTGGATTTTAGCAGGACTTTCAAGGTAAGCAAGATGTTTAAGGACTGATTCTCCCAGTTCCATACCCTCAGTGAACTGTCTTGCCTGAGAAAGGATTAAAACCCAGGTCTGCTGAGTCCTAGACTCTCACTCTATCCACTAGACCAAGGGTCAGCAAACCTGGCTTTCCAGATGTTCTTGGACTTCAATTCCCAGAACCCCTGGTCAGCAGGAGTGCTGATTTGGGCTTCTGGTAATTGAAGTCAAAGAACACTTGGAGAAACAAGTTTGCTGACCCCTGCACTAGACCACACTTGATATCCCACCTTTTTCTTACTCTTCTAGAAAGCTAAAGATGGCTGACAGATTAACTTCTGAAATTTATTTACCATCGTTTAATTTCTGCTTCTCCTACCACCATCTACTAGAATGCCCTAGAATGACCTCAAGTAGAGGATACTAGAGAGGAAACAAATGGAAGCCACCAGTCCAATTGCTGCTGTTGTGACTTGCAATTGCAGTACAAACCGTTAAATGCAGCCATGGAAAAAGAACAAAACTGTGCTGCAGCCATGCTATGATGAGCCCTAGCTCTTAGAAACTGTTAGATAATTTCTGTGTCCCCAGGAAAAACGTAGTGATGTCATGCAGTCAGTTTCTTTGTCCACAAAGAGTGTGGTGAATTTCAAAAGACCATTTGTGAAACAAATAAAATAGGACAGACCTGTCATCTTTAACCAGTGCTTGTGAGTTTCTAGAAGCATCTGGTTGAACACCACTGGAAAACAGACTGCAGGATGAGGTAGACCTTATCTGAACTTTCTTGTTGTAGTACCTGTGGCAGCTTCAGCCTGAATATCTGAAGCACCTGCTCCTATCCTGCACATATACCTAGGCATATTTCTAGGTAAATCATAGCAGACGTGTGCTCTTCTTACTAAAGTTCTCTGCAGTATTCAAAAATATAGGAAATAGTATATTATTCCTAAAGTTCCAGGGATGGAAGTGGGCATAATGAATTATAATGATCTAAGCTGCCCTATTGCAGGGATATTACAGCAAATTTCTCATATGCTGTAAAGCTTTCAGATTAATAAGACCAAATAGCAAACACTTTGCAATACATTTTGTTGCTTAACTGTGTGATTGGTTATATTTTTCAGAAACACAGCTACTCACAACAATGTTCTTACCTCATCACTAAAGTGCAAACTTACCTCTAGGAAGAAGTTGTTCCATCAGTTGGTGGATCTTCTCATTGATGTAAGTCTAAAACTGCAGTCAGACAATTACAAGATGCAAATCTGTCATATCTATTATGGACAGACATCCATAAATCACAGAAAATGCAAATACAGTAGTTGACTACTGAATCTATTTAAATATCCCTCACATTAGATTGATTAAACACTGCTGCATTGTAGTTAACTGTACATTTGAGAGCATACCACCCACTCTTGGTGCCTTTCATCTATTTACAAAATGGAAACTTAATCAAAAGCAGTGTAATTCACAAGACATCAGCTACAGACCATATGATATAGCAATAGGCAAAGGATTGGCAGCTGTGACCCTCATTTTTGCCTGTAACATGCATCAGCTCTAATGACTAATATTGAGGGACAATGGGAGCTGTAGTCCTAAAATATTTGGAGAACCACTGTGCTTTACCCTTTCCATTTCTAGATGATGTGCAGTCTCTTTTCAGACTACGTGTTGCACACCCCAATACTACAGACCTAGTATGGGTTCCAGTGCCTACAAACTTCATCCATTTCTTTAGAAGGAAGGATGAAAGGAAGGAAGGAAGGGTGTCCTCTTTGTTTTCTATCTGCCTTGCTTCTGCGTATTTTTATTATATGCAAATTCTAGACTAGATGCAATTCAGGACCAAAAATATTTAGATGGGAACTTCAGATATGTGTTGCTTATTGAGGTGACTAAACCACTCATCTTTAATATGTACTGATTACAAAATATTGTTGCAAGATCTCTGGTTCAAGGAAGCCAAGGTTTTTCTCAGATGCCTTCACCAGTATCTTCTTGTGGAGATCCACCAGCATAGTAGGAGGAACATCTCCAACAGAAGCTGGTGCCACAAATCAGATTTTTACTATCATGATGTACAAGACTTGCACACTTCCAAATAAATGGCAATTTGCCTCTGAATGTGATGTCACTCTGACCACATCTATGCAGCTTCACAAGACATTACTGATCCTTATGTCACAAGTTATATACCATATTCAACAATGAGGATACAAAATTACTGGTTGCACCCCCAAAACTGTCTCCCAACTCAAGTAGTCTGGATAGCCTAGATGCTAAACCATTGACCTGGCATTTAGCTGCTGTTGCTAAATGCCATGCCAATGAAAGGTAATGCATCTAAAATCCAGGACATGATCCATGAGCATGACTTGCATTAGAGAGACTTGACCTGATGAATCTGTGGGAATTAGTCTTTCTCAGTTTTGTCCACTTTACACAACAGGAGGCCAGACCTGGGAGACTGAGAGTCAATTGCAATAGTCCATCAAAATTCAATCACCTTTACCATGTGCCCTGTCCCATAGATTGAGTGCATATATCTGAGAGTGGCTGCCCAGGACAGAATTGGGTTTCTGTTAGTTTACCACCCTCCGCATTGCACATCAGTCTCCTTGCCTGAGCTGGTCTCAGAAGTGGTGTTGCAGTTGCCTTGATTTGTTGCCCTGGGGGACTTCAATATACATGCAGAGACTAGTTTATTGGAAGCAGCTCAGCACTTCATGTCAGCCACAATGACCATGAGGCTGTCTCAAATGGTATCTTGCCCCACTCATGCTGCAGAGCACACTCTTAGCCTGGTTTTCTGTACTGGACAGAATGAGGATGATCAGGATGTGGATGAACTCTCGGTAGTTCCATTGTGTTTACCAAGATCACTCCATGGTAGGGTTACACTCATTGGAAGTCTGGGCTTCTGCAGGACTGATTGGGGGCAAATAAAATGGTCCACCATAGGAGACTGATGGACTCAAATGGTTTCCTGATCACTAAATTGGCAAGTGATCCTGTTGCAGGATCATCTCTGGGCTATTGACACAATCATTCCTAAGCGTCCCATTTCACAAAGTGCAGCCAAGCTAGCTCCTTGGCTTACTAAAACATTGGGGATGATGAAATGAGTGGGGCAGAGACTAGAGCAATGGTTCGCAACATGTGGCCCACACCGCACAGGGGGACTTCAATTCCCAGAAACCTGTCAGTACATTGGCTGATCAGTGCCTTGGGGAACTGACTTAGGCTTCTGGGAATTGAAGTCCCAAAACCAAAGGTTTGGAAACACTGGACTAGAGGGATGGTGGCAGACAACTCTAAGCAAATCTGATCAAACAGAGGCTAGAGCTCACTGGAAAGTCTGCTCCTCAGCAGTGGTCACAGCAAAGAGACTATTTTTTTAAAAGCCATTGCATTTATACAGAGCCATCCAGCAGTGCTCTTCCAAGTGGTCAAGCCCTGTTGCCCAGATAGCCATGAGAAGGATGCTCAATGACCTGCTGTAAAGATTTTGCACAGTCCTTTGTAGATAAAATCCCTCGGATACACTCTGACTTGGATGCTGCAGTTGAAACAGGTCCTGTTGATGCAACTTTGACCCCTGCTTGTCCCCCTATAAAGGATACCTTTCAGCTGGTGCAGCCTGATGTTGTGGACAGGATTGTTTGCCAAAGAAGTGAAACAGGGCCTTTACAGAGGTAGCTCCCAGGCTTTGGAATAAGCTGCCCTGAGAAGTCAGATTGCCCCCTCCCGCTCATCCTCCTGCCCTCAGCAAAAGGCCTTCCTCTTCAGGCAGGCTTTTCAGCAAGAAATGTTTCAGAAATGTTTTGTTTATTAACTTTTAAATTTTTAATGCTCTTTAAAATGTTTTAAGATTGTTTTTTATCAAAGTTGTAGTCCTGATATACAGTATGTTTAAGTGCCTTTTAATGTGGTATTTATATAGTGCTTTTAAAACTGTAGATTGGTTTTATAATTTCAATTGTTGTGAGCTGCCATGGGTCCCCCATGGGGAAAAACATGGCATATGCATAATATGAATAAATAAGGTGCTCCAAAAAAAATTAAACCAACTACCACAATCTTAACTCAGTAAAAAACATTATTTCCTTTGAAAACACTTTACTATGACTCCTCCCTAGAAACTGCCATGAGTCGGGTTTTACCTGAGTGGGCGGCATAAAAATTGAAATAAATAAATAAACCTACATTGTTTTGAAATCATTGCCTGGATGGTTGCTAGGCCACAGGCAGACTCAGATTGCCTGAGATTCATGTCAGACAGAAGGTTTATGATGTCACCAGTTATGTCTTGTGACATCATGTGGCAACCAGGTTCTGATAAATTTGCAGGGCAGAGCAATGTAGCCCAGTGGTAAAAGGAGAAGAGCTGGACATGGGAGGCCACATGCATAGAGGAAAACTCAAAATGAAAGTAAGTTTCATTTTTGAGGTAAAGTGATCCCAGTTTTCCAGAACATTATCCTACCAATGGTGAAAGACATAGGGTCTAGTAATCTGAAACTTCTAAGCCTAAGAAAATGATTGTTACATATCCGCAATTTCTGAACAGTAAAAGGGAGTGCTACAGACATACCTGTCAAGTTTTGGGAAATTTCTGTCAAACCCCCATATTTTACACTCTTTCCCTCCATCATCCCACATTAGTTAGACTGGAATTAGACTGGAGTTAGACTGGAGGCCAGCACAGGATAATCATAGCTGTCCAGTTTCCTGTTTTGGCTGGGAAATTTCACTTATTTGACAGAAATTTCCTGAAACTTGACAGATATGGCTACAGAGTTTAGTTTTACTTTGGATAATAGCATTGGAGAGATGACTTTGTAAAAAGATTGTTGTAAGTCTTCACAAAGGTGCTGCAGTGGCTCAAGTGGCTAAAACGCTGACTGGGAAGCAGAAGGTCAGCAGTTCGATTCCTGAGTACTGCAGGATGGAAATGAGCTCCCGTCTCCATCCCAGCTCCTGCCAACCTAGCAGTTCGAAACCAAGAAATTGCAAGTAGATAAATAGGGACCACTTTGGTGGGAAGGTAAACAGCGTTCCGTGCGCTCCAGTGTCTAGTCCTGCCTGCCACATGACCACAGAAACGTCTGCGGAGGCAGACAGCACTGGCTCTTTGGATTAGAAACAGAGATGAGCACTGCACCCTAGAGTCGGATATGACTGGCTTTCGAGCAAGGGAAACCTTTACCTTTACTTAAGTCTTCACAAAATTCTTTCTTTCTTTCCTTCCTTCCTTCCTTCCTTCCTACAGTTATGTTCTGGAAACTGCCAAATACTGTAGAGAATGGGGAAAATCTGGTGCAGAAATCTCACTCAAAGTTGAAGAGAGTATGTTTTTTCTTCTGTTTTCCTTTTTTAAAACAAGAGACTGTGGGATTTATATCTCAAGCTTGCAATATGTGCTCTATTAATAAAGCAGAGTGGGGAAAAATAGTTTTGGGGTTGTTGCCGCAGACTCTCCCAGGTTTTCTAGCCTACTACTAACCCATCTACCGCCATTAAATGCCATCTGGTCTATTGCCATTCCTCTAAGGCTGGCAGTGTACTTTTTCAACAGGTAGCGACTAACTTACATATCAAAATGCCGATTTTTCCAAATCTGGAAGTAGACCTCTATTTATTTATTTTCAGTTTCATCTTTCCAAACTTTGACATTTTGAGTGGTCTATATTGCTTCCCAAGGATTACAGTACAGAATCTAGGCCCCCGGATCTACTGAAGTTGCCTTTGTATGATATCTAGAAGAGACAAATACAATTTGAAAGCACATGTTGGAACTCCATCCCCATCAATTTTCACTTAGCCCAGGTAAATCTCCACTCCTAATCAGTTCCCTGCCTAGGACTCAGTATTCAAAAAGTGCTTGCTTCTTCAACATATCACTACTCAACCTGGAGTCTCAGATATCACTATTATAGGTAAATTCTCCATAATTTGAGACATTGATAGTCTTTTGTCATGACAGTGATATATGTCATTCATAAGAATCAAAACGGCCAAACTTATAAAATTATGTGTGCAGCAATTAGTGCATTTAAGATGAAGTTCCTGTTACTATGTAGGAACCACTGAAGATAATGAAATCCATACTGACAAGCAAGTCGTCATTGTGAATTATGCCAAAATATAAAGATAATTGGATATATTGGATATATATTAAATATATTGGATTATTAGATATATATTGGACTAGCTGATTACCTGGCCTTGCTCGGTGTTTTTTTCTTCAAAGGAAGTATAGTTCTGTCGACATGTCCTGTTGGTCCATCGTCCCATAGCCACCCGATTTGCCCTCATAGGGGAAAGGGAGAAGGCGGTGAGGGCAAATATCGGCCAGATTGCATGTGGGGTGAAGGTTTCCTTCCCAGATTTTCCCCTTTTTTGTGCATCTCCCTCCCCAAATCACCCAAACATGCAGGGCTCCTCCCATCATGCATGAGGGGCTCCTTCCTCTCTCCCCCTCCTGGAGGGGGGCGTTGTTCAGCCTCCCTTCCCTCCTCACATCATTGAGCTGGTCCTCAGTGCCTGGTAGTGGATGCACCACAGAGTGGATCAATTTCATTTTGCATTCTCCACCCCCACCCTCTTCTTAGTGAGAGGTGGGCTAGACACACAAGAAGGAAATGGATGGGGTGGGGGAGGCAGGAAGAAGGATGGCTGAAGGGGGGAGACTGGCTTGGCTCCTTCAGGAGGTCGCTCGGGGGTTCTCGGCCACCCAAGGGAGCCTTCACCCCACACGGCAGGAAAAGACAGGGCAAGATGTGGTGCTCAAAGTGGCAGGAAAAGGGTTCGGTCAGCACCAGACTCTCACATGTGCCATCATCTTAACTTCCAGTGACACCTCTGTCTCTCCCTCTTCCCCTCCCTTCCTCTTTGCGCAGACGGTGCCCGCTGGACAGCTAATGGCAGCTGGCCTCTCATTTGCAGGCAACTAACATCAATAAGACATGATTAGCTGTTTCATTGCTTTTTCTCCTGTTGGTGGGGGTGTCACCTTTGCATCCCAATTTGGGGGGCATAAACCCCTAAATGGGTTTTGTGACCCCCACAGTGCTGAACTCGCAAGCCCAAGGTATGTATGTGCCAAATGTCAGCGAGATTCGTCCAGGGTGTGCGAGTTCCTTTAGAGCACATACAAACCCAAACCTCTGTTTGACATAGTGGAGATAGAGTGGATAGAGTAATGGACTATGGCTCAGGGGAGTGGGGTTCAAATCTTTCTTTGGCTACAAAACCTCAGGTGGAGGAACACTGGCAAAACTGCACCTTTAAAATCACACACATCTTGAAAACCCTATTAGGGTCACTATATCTCCCAAAGTGACTTTAGGACATTTAACAACAACAAACCTGCTGTACACAAGCAAACATGTAATAAGTGATAGTTAATATACTGAAGGATAGCAGAGGGGAAAGCACCAATAAAGATGTGAAAATCCCCCCCCCCCTTAACCCTGCTTCTATATTTTAGATTAATGAAAATTATTCCCTGAAAACTTCCTTCATAGACTACTGGTATGGATGGTGGGAACTGAACTTTTTTTTTTCAATCTGATCTTCTGATCACAACTAAAAACAAACAAGCAAAAGCTCATTTTGTTTCAGACAAAAACATGCAGTCTCATTTGAATTTATGACAAAGCAAGCATGAAGACTGTTTGATTGATAACACGCTCAGAGAATTCTTTCTTCTGTATAACTTGTAAGATTTCTAAACTAAAATAAAAAGGTTAAGGAAGAATGGGAAGACTTTCTTGTGGAATTTATAAATATTATCTGTGTATTTTTCAAAAATAAATATGTTGTCCTTCTGCATCCACAGTAAGAATTCTGACAGTAGAACACCTCTGGGCTATGTCTTGACTTATTTTCTTTTGTTGAGTCTTGTCTGAAATAGTCATTGTGCATAATTAAGGGCATTATGCATTTTCTCTCTTACCTTGTGTTTGTGTTAAGTTCTCCATACCTTCCAAATGTCTCTGTCCAATGATTTTGAAAATGGAGGATGCCTGGCATTTATGCACACACAAAGCCTGAGAAAAATAAAGATGTCAAGGGGTTGGGAAGGAAAGACCATTCCAGGAGTGTAGCTGTGGAATCCCTGTGATGACATCTCTGTTGTCATTTCCAAAAAGGACAATAAATCAGCTTGCATCTTCTCTACTTGAGACTTCTTTTCAGGCATTATAAGAGAGGGACAATAAATGGCTCAGATTTTACAATTCCACTTTGGAACACAGCAAACTCTTTTCAGGATTAAAGCTGACATTTGATCACAAGTTCTGATCAGAGAATCCTGGACAATTCTGGCAATGCCCTGTAGAAGTGTGTTGAGATGGTGTGACTTGTAGCAGAGAAATGGAGAGGAAATGGAGTTAATTCTTACCATGTCTTCCTCTTTGCCCTTTTAAAGATGCAAGCAAAGCCCTATCTTAAAGTCAAACAATTAAGTAAGAGAAGGTGCGCAAGAAAAGTGATTGGAGAAGATGGGTTCAGCATCCCTCCTACGCATCATTTTTGTGCAATAAACCGCACAGCCTACTCCTACTACTCTCTAGTTGTTCAGTATCAACTAAGATTTGCTGCCAAATGCATTGTTATGGCCCTCAGGTACAGAAAATGAATAACCAGATGCATCTGCAAATAATTGCACTGTAGGTGGATGTGAAGGGTTGCTTTCTCTTTGCATCATGTAGACAAATTGTCTGTTACAAATGTCATTTTTATTGTACGAAAATGATAGAGTGGCAATATAAAAATGCATGCTACAACCACTTTCAGACAGCTCAGCTCAACCACCATAATCCCTCAAAGGTTTTGTTGCCTTCCTTCCTTTAGACCAGGGGTGTCCAAAAATTTTGTGCCACAGGCCTGACCACAACCCTGGAACAGCTGAGCGGGCCAGTCAACACACCCGGAAGCAGGAGCGGGCACATTTACAGATTACATAAATGCACCTACTTCAGTATTTACATCAGTCATGGGCACATTTGTGCATGTTAAAGCTGATGTAAACATGTCCGCTTCTACTTCCAGGCCAGTAGGAATGGCATCACAGGTCGGGGCTGACCTGTGAACAATAGGTTGGGAACCCTTGCTTTAGACATATAGTTGTGCTTGAGCACTAAAAAGCTGTACATAGTGTTTAAGAGATCTATAAGAACATGGCTATGGATATGGATATGAGGTTAGTGGTCAAAAACATAACAATGCAATGTGGAGGTGCTGATTTCAGAGCAGGCCTGGAAAACGAGATTTAGCAAGCCCCTAAATACCAACCATGCTAGTGTAATCTGTTTGGCTCAATGCAACAAGAGTTGCATGGCATAAGCCCTAGATGATATAAGTGTAATAGACTTGCCCACCATAGCGAGGAGCACCTGTACAGTGGAAGTATTACCCAAAATCTTTCTTAAAAGATGCAACATGAAGCCTATATACTTGGGAAGGTTGAAGTAAATCCTACTAAAGTTATGGATCTTACTGCAGATTAAGTTTGGTTAAGTCTTATTGATTTAAGAGGCAATCAACCAAAACTCAGATGTAGCATTTAAATCAGGACTTACTTCTGACTAATGCATTTGGAATAGAATGCCTGACTTAGTTCATCCTCACAGAGTATTAGTTAGGAAATAAATAAGGAAATACAGGATTAGATAGGAAATAAACAAGAGGAGAGTGTAAGAAAATATATGTTCATCAACCATAATCATAATCATAATCATCACCATCTCCTCTCAGCAAGATGGATACATATAGACTGTAATGTTACACATTTTCCAGACCAGATTTGTGTTTTTCTTTACGATGCACAATATGGAGAAAAATTAGAAACTGTTTCGTTATCTTTGTGAAAGATAACAAAGGTAGCACTGGATGGTGTCTTTATGTCTTTCTAATTAACTTCACAAAGGGAGAAGGCACTTGTTTTGTTTTCAGGCATTTTGCACAAAATATGGAAAATACAACAGGAAAAACACTGCTGGTTCTCATTCTGGAGTTGTGATCTAACGGGCTGAATAATCCTTGATAGAAAAGAGAAATGTGGAACTAGCTGTTTACAGGAAACCCTAAGACTTCAAGATAAAGACTCCCTTCTATGATATAGTTCAAAGAGGCTCACACTACTAGGTTGGCTGTAGAATTTGACCTTAAACTTAATTTGAAGAAACCTGAGCAAGGGTAAATAATATATAAAATGACATCCATCAATTGTCTTTAATAGTCTTCTCCTACACCCCTTTTGGATAATTAATGTTCTTGTCTTCCTAATACATTCATATCATCTAACACACAAGAATATTTAATCAGTTTGGATTTGATTCAAAAAGCAAATGGCTCCCAGTTGTGATTTTTAAAGGTATGGGATTGAAATGATCCCAAATGTATTTATACTGGTGCAGTTGATTCATTTGTTTTAATGCCAATGCCAGGCTACAGTAGAACCTTGACATTTGTATTTGAGTGTGGCTCTGTGAATGTGTTTTTGCTTTCTAAAATGTGTATTATAAAATGACAAGAAGTAACATATATAATGGGCTGAAGAAGTTGGATGGATGCAGTACATAACAAAAGACATTTCTATAATATTTATGCAAAGGGATATGTATGAACATATGTTTACATCAGGGACTGCCATAGCTTAGTGGTTAAGAAGCTAAACTTGATGACTGGAAGATTAGCAGGACAGCAGTTCAAGACCTGAGTGCTGCATGACAGAGTGAGAGCCGATCTCTGTTCCAGCTCCTGCCAACCTAGCAGTTCAAAAGCAGGAAATTACAAGTAGAAAATAGATACTGCTTCGGAGGTAACTGTAATAGTGTTCCACACACTCTGGTGTCTAGTCATGCCTGCCACATGACCACAGGAACATCTGCCAATACAGACATACAGACAGTGCTAGCTCTTTGGTATAAAGGGAGATTAGCAACATGCAATAGAGTCAGATATGACTGACCTTTGAGCAAGGGAGACCTTTACCTATATGTATTGTTGTCGACTGCAACTTGTATCCGAGAATGGATTTTTTTCCTGAAGCAGGAATAATGTAATTGGCATGAATTTGTTTAAGGTGGATCCAAGCTTGCCAGGAAGTGACCCACACACTATGATCACGGAGCCATCTCCTGTGGCACACATGAAATGAGACATGCAGGATTTAACACCGGGACTCCAATGGGCTGCTGCAGCCTTGAGGATATGGACAAGGTGCACCTTCACAGCCACTCCATCTTGCATAGCCTCCTCTGCCTCCATGACCATTGGGAATCAGAGTTCTTCCTCCACTCATTTTGCCATAGGGCCCAATGTATACATACAGGCATAAGTATTTGGTTGCAGAGCCAGAAGGTGGAATTTGATTCCCCAGTGTGCATCCTGAGAGAAGAGCCAGCCTATATAGTTTGAGGGTACTCCCAGAAGAAGGGAATGGTAAACCACTTCTGTGTATTATCTCCCTAGAAAACACTAGAAAAAATATCTTGTCAGAATTGACTTAAATGTCAGTAAGAATTAAGGAACATAATTTTAAAATGCTGTGGCAATGATACTTGACACCACTGAGGCTCCATCAGATGGATAATAAAAGGGACAATTTATGTTGGAGATGCAAAGAGATGGTTGGAACATATGAACATATGTGGTGGAGTTGTAAAAAAATAAATGATTTTTGGAAAGGAATAGAAGGGGAGATTGGTGAAATAATGGGTAAAAGAATTAAGTTGGCGTCAGGTACCATTCTTCTAACAAATGTGGAAGGTATGGGTTTGAACAAGGAGGAAAAAGAATTATTGGAAATTGTATTAACTACAGGTAGACAATGTATAGCTAGAAATTGGAAAAACGATGTAGCTATACAGATTGGAGAGTGGTATAAGGAAATGTGGAGTTTAGCATTGAACGATAAATTGACATGGGAGATCAAAGTAAAACGGGATAAATTAAAAGAGAATAGGTTCTGGAGTATTTGGAGGCCGTTTGTGGATCATTCTCTTATGGCAAGTGACAGTTCTGGACCTGTACCATCTCAAAGAGGTTTTTGGAGATGATATAGATACTAAACTCTCCGGGCATTGTATATACTCACAGGGTGATGTGTAATCAGTAAAGAAACAAAAAATAGTGGTAGCACTGAAAGTTTTTATGATTGTATGGTTATAGTAACAACTCACAATGTGGTATTTAATATTGGAGGATATATGGTAAATAATTAGTTCAATTATATCATGTGCTAGTTCTCATGAATTTGAGGTAATATTGTATTGATGTTGTTTCTGATGTATTACTGTATTGTATTGTTATTGTTTTTCTTTTTTGTATGTTTGTTAAAAATTTAATAAAAAATTTATAATTTAAAAAATAAAAAAAGAATTGACTTAAAAACACTTGGTGATTGTTGTTGTAAACACTAATATACAAACTAGGTTATAATCATGTAAGAGAAGTTTGGAGGATATGCCTTCTCCATTTCTAGTGGCAGCCCCTTCTCTAGTGAGAAGGGCCTGTCCAGAGATAGCCACTCTTAGAAGAACTCTAGAAACCTGGATGTTTACAGCCATTCTTGTCAAAATCTGTGAGAACAATTTGAAAGGGAGAGACCTTGTATCTGCTGACTGGATGCTGGTGAACAAAAGTGTTGGATGTTAGTCCACTTGTCTGAGCAGTTGCTCATCACTACTAACAGTAAGCACTGGTGGTGTGTATGGCATTTCATATAAGTCAAGTTATTTGTGGAAACAGGAAATCCTATATGCTAGCTTTGGTGTTCTGAAACCAAGACAATGGAAGCAGCCGTAGTCTGGCTTAACACATCTTTATTGCATGGAGTACAGTACAAACATGTGGTAATGGCGGAGGTACAGCTCTTTTTATACAGTCACTATGCATTTGAATGTGGTTACACAGTAGCCCATTGGCTATTGTCAGAGGTACGTCATCCTGAGACACACCCCTCTTGTCCAGGTGTATCTGTGGCAGGAAGGTTTTCCCGTGGCCGTGGTAATTGGGGAATATGAACCATGTGAGCTGGATGCTCACTGCTACCACCACTCGTAGCAGTTTGCATTATTATGCAGCTGGATACAATGTCTCAATACAAGCTATGATAAGTAGGCATTTCCTGTGGAACTGGTTACATTCATCTTTAAAGGCACAAGTATACAGTTACAATCCATACACAACACCCCTCCCCCCTAGGATGGGACGAAGTCCCTCAACCAATGTTGTTTTCCGCATGTGCGCTTGGGACGTGTGGCTGCTGTGCTTGGTTCATGCCCTGCAATGGGAGGGATTGACTCGTTAGCGGTTTGCTGTGGCCGAGCGGCCTCTGACTGCAAATATGGGGAACTGGGGTTTCTCATTTGCGCTGGCCCCGACTGGGGGACCCAGGGCTGTAGATGTGGGGTAGGGGTGAACTCTAATGCCAAGAAACCAGGGGCTCTTGGGACTAACGACAAACCCCTCTCTTCACTTGGACAGGTGGGGGACCACTCCGAACCCCCACCCCCCAGTTTCGCAAATCAAAATCACAATCAAACTCTCTCTCTTGGTCAAACTCTCTCCTCTCTTCCAAGGTCTCCATTGTGTCCCTAGGATATGGTTTTGTATCAACCCCTTCCCCCCTAGGAGAGGACTGACCTTCTGCATTCGAACCTGAGGGGTACCCTGTGTCTCCCCCTTGGAATAAACGGGTGGGGGAGAACCCTAACGCTGAAATCTGGGGCTGGTTTTCAGTGTCCTGCCTCTCGGCAACCCTTTGCCTCAGTTGGTCGACGTGCTTTCTCCAGAGTAGACCTGTGCTGGTCTCTGCACAGTAAGAGACTGGCCCGTTTGCTCAATGATTACCCCCGGGACTCAGGCTGGCCCTGCGGCCACGTAATTTCTACAATAAACAGACTCTCCTATTCCAAAACTTTTGATGCTTCCCAATTCTATGTTCCTCCCTTTATCCTCCACCCTGGTTGGATCCAACCTAGTCAGAAGCATTGCGGGTTTCCTGCGCATGAGGAGCTCTGCAGGTAAGAGCCCAGACGCCAGTGGTGTCACCCTGTAGCACAGCAGGAACTGGCACAGTTGCCGGTTCAAATCTCCGGGGCCCATACTCTGCAATGCTTCCTTTGTAGTTCGCACCAGGTGTTCTGCCTGACCATTCGTGGTGGGGTGAAAAGGGGCGGAGGTGATGTGCCGAATGGCGTTTCTCTCCATGAATGCCTGGAATTCCGCAGACGTGAAAGTACTGGTGTTATCGCTCACAAGGACGTCCGGTATCCCGAAGCAACTAAACACCTTGCACAATTGCTTTACTGTTGTGGCTGAGGAGGTGTTGGACATGGGGATAACCTCCAACCACTTGGAGTATGCATCCACTATTAACAGAAAAAGGGAGACTCTGAAAGGACCTGCGAAATCGATGTGTACCCGAGACCATGGCCCCCGGGCAGTGTCCCATTCTCTGTGGGGAAGTTGGGACTCCTCGGGATGAGAACTTTGGCACCCTTCGCAAGTACCAACCATGTGCTCTATGTCAGTGTCCAGTTGGGGCCACCAGAAGTAGCTTCGGGCCAGCGCTTTAGAGCGAACGATCCCAGGTTGGCTGATGTGTAATAGCTTGAGGATTTTCGAGCGCAAGGACTCGGGAATAACCACCCACTGGCCCCATAGGATGCAGCCCCTCTCTATGGAAAGCTCATCCCTTTTCCTAACATAAGCCATGAATTCCTCCCCGGGGGAAACCGTTGGCCACCCTTTCTGAACCCAGGAGCTCACTCGGGAAAGGGGATTATCCTTGGCCGTGGCTTGGGCAAGGTCTGCGGGGACTATCGGGGGTGAGTTGAGGGCGTTGATAAGAAGCACTTGGTGGTCTCCTTCTACCTCGCACTTAGGGTCTCCTAACTGTGGCAGGGGTGACCTGGAAAGAGCATCTGCATGGCTAATGTCTTTTCCTGGGCGGTGGACCAGCGTGTGCTGGTATGCATTGAGAAAGACAGCCTGTCGCAGCATTCTGGGGGACAGAATCTGCGGCGTGGGCTTGCCTGTGGTGAAGATGCCTAGTAAGGGCTTGTGGTCGGTCACAACAGTGAACGGGCAACCATACAGGAAGTCATGAAATTTCTTTGTTCACGCAAGTATGGCCAGAGCCTCCCTGTCCGTTTATGCATAATTGTGCTCTGCCCATGATAGCCATCTAGAGTAGAACGCTACTGGGGCCTCCCGCCCATTTTCTAACACGTGGCACAGTACTGCCCCAACCCCTACTGGTGAGGCATCGCATACTAGAAATACGGGCTTTCTGGGGTCAAAGTGAGTCAGGACCGCTTCTGAGGATAGAAGCCTCTTCAATTCTTTAAACGCATTTTCCTGACTGTCTCCCCACTGCCAAACCGCATCCTTCTTAAGTAACCTATGCAGTGGCTCCGCAACCGATGCTTTCCTGGGCAGGAAGGAATGGTAGAAATTCAGGAGCCCGAGGAATGACTGCAGTTCTGGTTTTGCTGTGGGGCGAGGGGCATTTTGGATGGCCACGACCTTTGATTCAGAGGGCTTTATTCTGTCACGGGTTATTTTAAACCCAAGGAACTCGACTTCCTGCGCTAGGAACACACACTTGCTTTTCTTTAACCTCAACCCTGTTTTTTCGAAAATAGACAGAACTTTGTCCAACCTCTTAGCCAGTTCCGTCACGCTCCCCCCTGTTATCAACATGTCATCAAAATATGGGAGGACCCCAGGGAGCCCCTTAAGCAGACATTCCACGAGGGACTGAAAAATCCCAGGGGCCAAATTCATGCCGAACTGTAGGCGTGTGACCTTAAAAGTCCCCTTATGAGTTACAATTGTCTGCGCAGCGGCGGCAGCTGGAGTTACGGTCAGCTGTTGGTATGCCTTCACCAAATCCAATTTTGCAAAATACTTTCCCCCGTGCAATGTGGCTAATAGGTGGCTAACAACCGGCACCGGGTATGCATTAGGGCGGATTGCCTTATTTATCATACATTTATAATCTGCGCAGATCCTAACCTCCCCATTATGTTTCAAAGCAGTCACAATAGGAGTTTCCCACTCTGCAGAGTCCACTGGAACCAAAAAAACCTGGCCCACCAATGTGTCCAGTTCAGCTTCTATTTTGTCTTTGAGGGTGAATGGGACCATCCTAGGCTTGAGCCGAATGGGCCAGATTTCCGGGTCCAAATCAAATGAAACTGGGGGGCCCTTGAATTTCCCAAGCCCCTTTTCGAATACCGTCAGGTGTGCACTGCAAACGTCCTGGATGGGGTCAGACCCGACGGCATGGATCCCCTCTATTGAAATTCCCAGGGGCCTGAACCACTGTGTTCCCAGGAGACAGCAACCCCCCTCCTTCAGGACTACTATGGGCAGCTTCTCCCTGTGGCGTTTGAATCCGAGAATTCCCCACCCCCAACAATGGGATTCCGACCTCTTGAATGTCCCACAGCTGAGTCTTTAGGGCCTTGAGTTTGGGTCGCCTATTTGGGGGAATGCGCAGGAATTCCCTCTGGGAAATAATGGAGTAAGACGACCCCGAGTCTATTTCCATTCTAACTGGGACCCCCTGTAACAGTACCTCAACAAAAAAACAGGGGTGCCCAAAGGACACACTGCGGACGGCCACGTCATTGTTCTCGAGTGCCATTCGGTATACGCGTTGCGCTTCTGGGTCGCCATCATAGAAGACTCTGCCTATGCCACCCTGCCTTCCACGGGGTGCATTCCACTGGATCCCTGCTCTCGCCACGCAGGCGTCTGCTCACCTTGGCGATGTGGCCCCGCCGGCCACAGTTATGGCACTCGGCTTTCCTGAATGGGTACTTGCTTCTGTTGTGGGATGCTCCACAGCCATCGCATCGGCGGTCCCCATGCCTGCGGTTCTTCCCCTCTGCCCACTTCTTTTGTACCTTTTGGACGTCGTCGTCCTCGCTGGAGCAAGATGTCTTGGGGCATGAGGGGGGCTCCTTGGCACCCGTGGAGTGTGCCACGTGGCTTGTACCACGACGGCCAGCCCCTCTAGAGCTGGGGGCCGAACTCTGAATGTCTTTACCCCGCTCCTCGCAGCCTCAGCAGCCAGGGCTTCGCTCAGCACATCTTTTAGGGTCAGGTCGCGGCCCCGCTGCATTAACCTCCTCTGGGTCTCCTCATCCCGTAGACCCGTCAGCAGCCGGTCCCTGAGCATCACATCTAAGTTCTCCCACTTGCACGAGCCGGCCGCTACTCGCAAGGCCACCATGTAGTCTCCCATGGACTCACCCAGGTGCTGGTCTCGCCTCAGGAAGGCTACTCAGGCCGGGAAGAAGGTCCCCTTCTGCTTGAAGTGTCCCCGCAAGACTGCTAGGATCTCCTTGAGGGATACCGTATCTGCTTTTCTTGGCGCCAGGAGGCCAACCAGCAACTCCAGAGTGGGGAAACCGATGCTCATGAGGAGGTGGGACCATTTCTTTCCCTCATCGGTAACGTCGGCAGCATCCATCGCATTTCAGAAATGAAGCTCGTATGGATCCCATTGTTCGGGATGTCTCACGTCGAATTCAGAAATCTTCGACTTCTGGGATGCCATATCCCACCTTCGTCGCCAATTTGGTGTTCTGAAACCAAGACAATGGAAGCAGCCGTAGTCTGGCTTAACACATCTTTATTGCATGAAGTACAGTACGAACATGTGGTAATGGCGGAGGTACAGCTCTTTTTGTACGGTCACTATACATTTGAATGTGGTTACACGGTAGCCCATTGGCTACTGTCAGAGGTACGTCATCCTGAGACACACCCCTCTTGTCCGGTGTATCTGTGGCGGGAAGGTTTTCCCGCAGCCGTGGTGATTGGGGAATATGAACCATGTGAGCTGGATGCTCACTGCTACCACCACTCGTAGCAGTTCACATTATTATGCAGCTGGATACAATGTCTCAATACAAGCTATGATAAGTATGCATTTCCTGTGGAACCGGTTACATTCATCTTTAAAGGCACAAGTATACAGTTACAATCCATACACAACACTAGCACAATATTCTGTCACATATGGAGCAATAGGAAGAAAAGGAAAAACAAGTATAGTATGAATGAGGGAGAGGTGCTGTGGTGCTATATCATGATTTGCAAAGCAACTGTAGATCAATACGGATGCCCATCTCACTATTATTATTTTACTATGGATTTTCTGGATTTTCTGCCTCAATTGAAGTAATCCCCATCGCCCCTATTGTCATGGATTCTAATATATGGCAAGGGCTTGGGACTTTATCTAGTAGTATGGCTCCTTCGTATTAAGTGCTTGATAAAACAATTATCTCTATTACTGATCTGTGACAAGTGACATCCAATAGAAATTGTATTTCTCAAGCTATAAAGTAGCAAAACTCAATTTCACTTTTCAAGTCAGAAATTGCCTTCTCTGTTTTTCCTTCTCAGATTCTAACATTTCAGGCTGCAGATTTCTACTCCAAGTGTTGTTTCTGCACTTTGAAATTATTAACTACCCGCAGTTTTGTAAGATTTTAAAAAGGTATTAACCAGATTATGTATGTTTTCCTAGGGACACCTTTCCATAAGTAAATAAAACATTCTCAATTTATTATAGACAAATAAACCTGTCTGTTTATTACAGAAATAAACTCAGCAGACAATGAACAAAACTGTTTTGGAGGGGGAAGATTCTTGTTCCGGCTCATGTGAATGCGAGTTGATAAATTTAACCCCATGATGGTAGAAAAACTGAAGAGTGAGACTATTATGGTTATTATTTAGACAGTTATAGTCTTACCTCTGTAATTATGGTTCTGTGTGTTTCGTGTGATGAAGAGGCTGCAGGGTATATGTGAGAATAATAAACCTTTATTACAAAGAAGAAAATTACACAGAATTAGATGGTTTCATAGGTTTAAAAGCCACACAATATACTTTTTAAACATCAGATATCATTTTTCAGAGGAGGAAAAAAAATAGCTCCAAATAAAATAGAAGGGGAAATGTTTTATTGCTCTTTCAACGATCAGTATGGCTGTGCTTTTAAGGCTCAGAGAGAAAATTAATTTTTTAAATAGAAAAATGAGGAAGCAGTGATAAAAACACTGTGGCAATGTATGAAGGGAAAGGTTTTGTGCTTGGGTTGCCAGTGCCAGGGTGCTGGCTGAAGATTCAGGGATCGTCTGTGCCAGGGGTTCCCAACCTAAGGCCCACTGACTGAATCTGGCCCACAGCACCATTTCATGTGGCCCTCCCACCCCTCCAAGGGCATTTAAGAAACAAAATGGCCATCCCTATCATGCAGGCAGGGCAAAATGGTTGTCTGGCCCTTGAAACTGACTTAGTGTGACCCGGCCCCTGGCTTGAAAAGGTTGGGAACCCCTGGTCTATGCATTACTCACAGGGAGACCTGACTGTATCAGACCACGCAGAGGTCTATGCTCCATAGCTGACAATTGTTTGTAATTGCAGGGTTTTCCAAAGAAATATTGTGTCCTTTAAACAATTTGAGGAAGTTCCTTTTTAACTTTAAATACTTTACATCCTTCATTTTGATAAACAATGTCCAGAAAAGATTTCTCTTTCTTGATATTTATTTAATAAGCAAAGCATAGCTTTTTATTAGGTTATATGAGACAACTGTACATGTGGCTTATATTTTTTATAAACCCTTTAAAACGTTTTCCCCATATCTCTCATTCCAGCTATTTCTTTCTTCTCAAGGTTTGACACCTCTGCCTCAAGTTCTACAATATTTGTTCATTTGAAGTAAAGAACTACAGAAGAGCAGTTTTGTTCCCCCATATTTTCTAGCAGCTGTCAGTTCTAACACACAACTGATGTCAGTTCCTGTTATATTTAAAATCTCCTTCTTGGAATTAATTCATAATTGTTGCAATTTATAATGCTAGACACACACACACCAATCTATTGGTTACAGAATGACTACAAAGCCTTTTACTACCTTCAAAATTGTATTTCCAGCCTTTCAAATCCCACAAATTAATTACTTCTGTGTTATATCTGCTTTCCTATAATTAGTTTCATTTGAGTTTTAGTCGCTTTATCAAAATGAATAAATAAACTGCTCACTCAGAGATACAATCCATTAGAACAAGCAAGGCAGCTGTATGGAGCCTTCTGCCAATAATAAAAAATGCATATATTACAAAACAGAATTAGCAGACTAGAACATAAAAAAAAATGTTTGCAACCAATGAAAACTATACTCAAAGCTATATATAGGCCTGTATGGTAACGGCCCAGGATACTTGAGAGACCACATCACCCCAAGGATATCTACCCATCCCACTAGAGCAGACCATAGGGGCTCTCTGATAGTTCCATCAGCTAGAGAGGCTCGCCTCTCAAGCTCAAGAAAGAGGGCCTTATCTGTGTCCACTCCGGCCCTGTGGAACCTCCTTCCTACTGAACGTCGTCTCCAGGCAGATCTTTTTCCCTTTTGTAGGGGCATGAAGACCTGGCTGGCACAGCAGGTGTGGGCGGCAGCCGGGTAAATAGCCACTGTGGGCTGACTTGTCTGAGTAGCTATCCCTTGAAGTTCAGGATGTAGTTTTGGTGGTGTTTTTAAAAAAAGTATTTTTAAAACAATTTTTTTAAATTTTAAAAAAGATTTTAATTTGTTTTCAATGTTGATGTGTTTTACTGTAAGCTGCCGAGAATCGCCTCGGTGAGTGGAGCGGCATTAGAAATATGATTAATAAATAAATAAAATAAATATAGCAGCTAGGATAAAGGTTGGGGCCTTTGGGCGGGGGGTTCAGATCCAAATTTGGTTTCAGACAAATTCAGATGGGGGGGTGGTAGAGGCATTTTAGTGGTAGGTGAAGCTAAAGTGAAAACAGAGGTGTTATGTATGACTAACTGTTGAAATTTGTATTTTAAACGGCCACTCTGCCTCAGCAGAAGCTTTGTAAATTTCATGTCAAACAACCGCTCTGTTTGACAGCCGCAGATCTTGGCAACTTGCGTAATATCATGAGACTTCAAGTTTGCACAATTCAAACACCGAGAAGCGCACAGTAGAGCTGTCAAATGTATATATTCTTGTAACATACGTTCAAATCATCCAATGGTCTTTGTTCCTGCTGTTTTGTATCAATGTAAATGTGTATATAAGTCCCTGTTGTTCCCCTCCAAGTTGTGTTCAGACCCCAGAAATAAAAGAGCTGTATTTCACTATGCTGGTTGTCGCTTCCAGTTTCTGAACACCAAAAGAGAGAGAAAAGATCTGCATGTGTAAATGAAAATTATAAGTGATTTTTATAATCTATCTAGAATTACAAGCCATATCATTCAAGGTGGACCAGGTAATTTGGGTGCCTACTGTCCAGGTAGCATACTAATGGTCAGGGGAAAGGGCATCTTGATTGACATTTCTAAGGTGGAGGTAATTAAGGTTTTTACTATCTCTGTCTACCAGTGATCACAATATGGATTGTTTGGGGTGGCAGGGAGGACAGAAAGTATCTCTCACTGTACCGTATTCCCACTGAGATCTCATCCTTAAATCTCAGCAGGTAAGGAGCATTTTTTCCAGTGGGTAGGTGGGAGAAAACTCTTATGCATACATTTGCCTGTGGTTATATGTAGAAATTGGAGAAGTTACTCTTTTTTGAATAGAGCTAACAAAATATGGTGCTAGCCACGCTGGTAAAGTGGTATTCTGGAAGCAGTCTGCCAAAAAACTCACCTTTCCATTCTTGATTTATATAGAAGGTCTTCATACAGGGCACTTACATCCAAATATTTTGCCTACCCTTGATGTAAATACTGTACATAAATGTCAACATGAAGGCATCACACAGTGTGCAGCTTGCCATTTCATGAGCCAAAATTTCTGGGACACATTTCTGAACAGCTGGTTTCCTATAGTAGAGTCATTAAGTGTTTCTAGCATAGTAAACAAACCATTACCTTGGCTTATAAAACCAGTGGTGGACAGACTGCCACAGAACAGACAGAGCACTCATCAGACCGTTCTGCCTCATTCCAACAGGACACTGCACAATTCTGTCCATATAAAGTTAGTAGTATTTTTAGCCCGGCCTTGCCGGGCAGGTTTTTTTTTTTAATGTGTTGGGGTTATTTTTTGGGTGTGAAAGACATGGCCAGGGTGACAGGCAGGGATCTGCCAGGGTAGGCTTCCATTGTTTTGAAAACAGCCCTCAAAACAACAGAGGGAGAATGTCAAGGACGAGAGACAGGAATCCATCAGGGGAGGAGCCAACCCAGATGGATTCCTGCCTCTCGCCTTTGCAATTATCCTTCCGCTGTTTCAAAAACAGGTGATAGTAGGAGAGGAGCCTACCCTGCAACATTTATGTGATTTGTATAGCTGCCCCAATCAATGTACAACTCTTGGTGGCATACATCATAAAACAATCAATAGCAGTTAAAAGGTTATGATGGTGACGCTTATTTCCCATCTCTGAACCTGCCATCCTGAAAGAAGTGCATAATGCCTTTAAGTTACTCTGCCCTGTTCAGATCTAATTACTGTAATTGTTCTTGTAGTGTGGGAAAATGTCATAATAATGAGCCGGAACTTGTATTTCTAGTAGGAAAAAACCCTCTCTATAGAGGTTTGCCACCTTCAAGCAAAACAAGAACAAACCAGCCCCCAAACCACTTGCAACAGAAATATGCAAATGTATGCATATGTTTCTTTTCTGCTCTACAATTCTCTCAATTCTTATCATTAAAAAGTAACTTTCCCAAGTTCTGAAATGGGGGCACACATAGATCTATCAACCACTTGTTTCCATTTTGAGGAAAGTTTCATTTCTGCAGGCTTACAGAAGAAAAGCCTGTAAACATAATAACAAAATGGCAGTTGTCCTTGGTGAAGTTTCATGAGCCTCCCACCTAATTTCCCAAATGAAACATTGGAGGTACTTCTGCAGTAGTGTTTAGTAACGGCCTACCTACTGCTGGCAATTAAAGCAGTCAAGTAAAAAAAAGCTGGTGAACTCAACTGGATAGCAAGCAATAAAACTGGCCTTGCAGATAAGCTCACCTGGATAAGTAGCTACTTGACCTGGGGAAGCTGAAAAATTAGAAATACCTGCCAGAAGAAAGCCTAGCTTAGCTAGCACAGTTATTGTCATCGTTGGCTGCAACTCGTATCTGAGAATGCATTTTTTCCTGAAGCAGGAAAAATGCCACTGGTGTGAATTTGTATAAGGTGGATTCCAGCTTGCCATGAAGTGACCCACACACTATGGTGACTGAGCCATCTCCTGTGGCACATATGAAATGAGACATGCAGGATTTAACACCGGGACTACTATCCCATTTTGCAGCCAGTGTAGAGAGTTAGTTTGCACAAAGATAGAGCTGTTGGCAGTGACAACCCTGTGATGTATTTGGTGGGCATGGAGAAGACATCTCTCCCCACCCTCCCACCCCCAACCCCCATTTTCATCTACAATACTGTTTTAATTTTGTGAAATATTTTCCTACTGATCCAGTACTATTCTAGATAAATGAGATACATTTGCACCTCATAGATGCATCACTGTTTTGCTGTGTCTTGTTTTAACAACAACTAAGGAAAATCACTGCATCCACTGAATGACAGGTGTAGGGAAAAGTGGGCTGGGGGGATATCATTGATCAAAAAGGGATGAATTGGAGTGATCCAAAAACCTGCCTGGACCCTTCTCACAGGAGAAACAAAGGTCAATCAGTATGAATGGAAGGAACACTCAAATGAGAGATAAAATAGATCTAAAAATAAGAACAATGTAAGCCTGAATCAGACTACTTCAATATGGATGTGCCCTTATTGTCTCCAGTGAAAAGGAAAAAATCCTCACTGGAATGCAAAATTAGGAGAATATGTGTGCATTCTTTTACATTTTGCGGCTCTCTGGTAAAACATCATGGAATGGTTTTTCATCCCCAAACCTTGTGCTTTATGTGAAATACAAGGGGCAGAAAACCTTTTGAGTTAACCCCGTACTCTGCAGCCACAGTGTTTTGTCTAATCTCCAGCTATGTGTGATCTCCAGTTCATTTTGCAGTTGGGTGAATTGGAAATTGATCTATCAAAGCTATGAGGTGTCTACAAGGAGGCAGTGAATGCTCTCAATCACAACCATGTGTGAAAAGTGGGGTGGGAACCCAACCAGGATTTTGCTCATGGTCTTCTCCAGGCAAAACACAAGGGTGTTTAAAAAAACAAAACCCTTTTTGGTTAATGTTACTGTTGCTGTGGGGAAATGATGGAATATTTACTTTCATGCAGAAACACCAGTTCACAAAAAAAAATTGTGAGGTGTCTTGCTGTATGAAGACATCCTTTGTCGCTGAAGAAAAGAAATGTGCAAGTATTCTTAGTACAAACTGAGCTTAATCTGTGAACATCTGCAAGTTGCCACTCTGAAAGTGACAGCTTTAAGGGCCAGCTGAAAAATTCTCAACTGAAGAATTCTCATCTAGTCCCAAATGCTACCACTGACCTATTTTTGATAGGAACACTGGATGGAACATATTATCACTTATGTAAAATCATTTTCTTGAATGCATGTTTGTCTATTCATTTTTGTACGGAACACTTAGTTCTGCTTTCCCTGTTTCCCCCCTCCAATGAGACATCAACCTCTGCCCTTCCCTTTTGTGAGCAGCTCTGCAAACTGCCTTGTAGCCTTCAACTTTCTGACACAATGTGCTATTTTTCCAGAAGACTGTCTTTGTAAAAGAATGCTATTTAGTTCCATCAACACTAATTTAATCCCATCAATATCATTATCAGAGGCATTTTGCAAGTTTTTCTTTTCTTCTCATCTAGCTGTTTTTGTAGTCTATCTTCAGATTTCAGTTCCAATAAGAACACAGGAATTGAATTTCAAGCTCAGTCAGATTAAAGATCTGTTTAGTCCAGCACTCTACTGCCCAACAGTGACCAGCTAGATGCCTCTAAGACACATATTAAAAAGGCATGGTGAAAAGAGTGATTGCCTAATTTTTCTCCTTCACCATCTGCAATTGTAGGATCAAATTAGAAGAGATGCTCAGGGCCGGCATCAGAAATTTCTGGGCCTGGTACGCAGCCCCCCCCATCTTTTTTGCCATGCCCCTGTGGTTTGTGCATGCGCAGATCAGTGGTTTCCCGGTGGCGCCGAGCCCCCATCATCTCCGGGTCTGGGATGGGAGTCCAGACTTGCTCAGCCCTTGTGATTGGTTGAGGACTAAAGGATCCATTTGGTGGGCATATCCCCCCCAAGGGCTTCAGGACCCCAAAAGCGACCTGCTCACATGTGCAAGGTATATGTGTGCCAAATTTCACGGGTCAAGGGGTGTTGCAGCCCATTTCATACACACCACCCATATCTTTGCTTTTAGTTACATATGCATATGGCAGTGATGGTGAACCTTGGCACTCCAGGTGTTCTTGGACTTCAATTCCCAGAAGCCCTGATCAGCAGGAGTGCTGACTTGGGCTTCTGGTAATTGAAGTCCATGAATACCTGGAGTGTCAAGGTTCGCCATTACAGGCATATGGGCTCTCCTTGCAGCAAGAGAGGGAAGCAGTGAACAGACAAAATTCTTTTTATAACCCAGGTCCCAGATAGATAGCAGGTATACGAATATACAAAATTCATAAATCAGAAATTATCTGACCAGGTCCCCTTATCTTGTACCATGTTCTTTTGCATAACTCAGTTCTTTTACCTGCTTCCTGGCACGTAAACAGAGAAATGAGGTGGGTGTGAGAGGCACTTTTTACCCTGTAGTTCGCTTAAAGTTCAAAATAGCTTTTTTTTGGCTACATTACGAAACCTTGCTCCAGAATAGTAAGTCTTTTTTTTAGAAGAAATGGGATACTGATCTAAAGCAGGAGGCAGGTTTTAAATAGTTATAGCAAGTACGAAGATGTTAAGAACATTCTAGTCATCATCACATTGCTGAGTAGTGAAATGGGACAGCAAAAAGAAAAACTGGCACATAATTTTCCCTCACCTTTAATTGTAGCCAGAAAGTTTATATTTTATTCAGGAGGTGGGTGGGAATAGGCCTTAAACTAATTAGCAGATTATTTCACCTAACAGCTGTTCATTTAAGATATGCTCAAAAATGTACTGTATATGTGCATTTATGGATGGATGGAAGGACTGATGGTTTGTCTGTATTTGTGATTGGATTCTCAGAGTATATTTTTCCACAGAACTTGAAGATGTTTCTGTGTGTGTTCTTTTGCTTTTGTTTTGGACTACCACTCTGGAATTTTTCAAGCAGCATGGCTACAACCATTCCATCTTGGGGAATTTGGAAATTATATCTGGAAAAGGTAACTCCTCCAAATGTTGCCTATATGTTAGATTATAAATAACCCAGGAGAATAATTCAAAATGACAGCCTAATGTCAACCATTTCTTTCCACTTGCAATGAGTAATTCAACTTACCTGTGTCATGACATTTTCCTATTCCAGCTCCCTGATATTGACTCATCAGGCTGGCAAACATCCATCGTAAATACTTCAAGAAGACCTGTAATCTGAGAAACTGAGCTGAGATACAATAAATATAACAACATTTTCAAGTTTCTTAAATACCGTACGGACATGCACTGAGCCTATGTTGAGGATAGAGGGAATGCTTGTTCCAAATTGCAGATAACTCAACAACTGGAAGGGGTTGCTGATACTTCAGAAGGTACAATCAGGCACAAGGTGATCTCAACTGATCACAGAACTGGGCAAAAACAAATGGAACGAGTTTCAGCAGGGAAAAGAATAATGTTCTACATTTAGGCAGTACAAATCAGAAGTATAAATAGAATGAAAGTGCGGCGCCAAAATGGCCACCGCGCTCTTTGCGCCCCCCCCACCCGGACTCAGACATCCGGGTAGTTAGGGGGGCATGGCCACCCCTCTTTAAAAGGGGTGGCCACGAGGCAGCCGAGCTGCCATTTTGCGAAAGCGACGGAGAGGAGAAGTTTTTGCTCCGTCGCTCTTCGCCTTTTTGGGGAAGCCGTTTTGGCGGCAGAAAGCTCTTCGCTTCTTACTCTTCGGCTTCCCAGCCAGCGTTCTGATCCCTGGGAAGGGATCCGCCTTGCTATGCCTCCTAAGAAGAAGGCTATGGCGACTTCGGCTTGCCCGACTAGGAGGCAGCAGTCGGGTCGGAGGACCGCGACTGCGCCCCCCCCAACAGGACCCCTTAATGGAGGCACCCACCGGGACCGGTGGGATGGGGCAGCTTAGGCCATGGCCCGCGGCTCTCCAGCCTCAGAAGGGCCCTACAGGGGCTCCGGCCCCCGGCCCGCAGTTGCCGGCCATGGGCTTTGAGCAGGGGGGAGGGCCTGGCGCAGTCGGGGCTTCGGCCCCCGGCCCGCATTTACCGGCCATGGGCTTCGAGCAGGGGGGAGGGCCTGGTGCGGTTGCACAGCAGGGCCTACCCCCGGCCCCTCATGGGCTGGAGTTTTGGGCATGGCCCTACTTAGGGCCGGGCTCTCAAGTCAGGGGCCCTGGGCCATTGCCCAGCGGGCCGTCCGGCCCACCTGGCCCCCTTTATGCAGGGGGATCTGCAACAGTGGATGCACTACTGGCCCGCGTGGCGGCGCTAGAGGCATCCCTAGGGATAACCAATAACCCCATTGGGGGGGCTGCATTGCCATCTGGGGCCCCCTTTTGCCAGCAGGTGACCGCGGCAGCCGCCAACCTTCAGCAGGCGGCCAGTCGGGTTGAGTTGCTTGAGGCGCACAGGCCGGTGCCCGCTGTGGCCTCGCAGCTCCCCGTACAGCAGGCACTACAATCAGGTAGTGGTCGGATGTGTCCTCAGAGCTCGATCTCGGTCGCGAGCTCCGACGCCCGCCGTGGGCCAGAACCCCCAGTGGGAGCGGCCCACGGGGGTGCACCCAGTGAGTATCAGGTTCAAGCTAATGTGCCCACATCACACTCCACTTCTGGGGAGGGGTTCCAGTGGCCATGGCCTCGTAATGTCGGGGCGGGAGGGCATCAGTTCCTGGCTTACCCGGGTGCAGCTTGGTCTCATACTGGTGTGACATTAGGTGGGGGGGTTTCCGCCCCCGGGACTGTAACGGGTGTCGTAGCGACGGTCCAGGCCCCTCTCCTGATGCCCCGTATCAATACCGTGCCGGTGTCGACATTGCCGACAGCCGGGTATTCCTTGCCCCTTGGGGATCATTTGGCCCAGGCCACAAGGGAAAAGATTTGGCGGGGGGAGTGCGTAGATATTTTCTCCCTATTGAACAGGGAACCCACCAAGGAAGAGAAGGAGGGGCAGGATGAGATGGATAAAGAGCTGTCTCGCCGTCGCAAGCCACCACGTACATGGGCCAACTGGTTACCCGCATATCTCATATATATGGCGGTGTATCTCAGGGCTCGGCCTGACCTGGCCATTCCTATGGTCCAATATTTGGACAATATTTACAGGGCAATGGTGGATTTTCCTGGCCCATCGTGGTTGGCTTACGATGAGGAATTTCGAATGAGAGTGCCCCTACACTCAGAGATGAGGTGGGATGAGCCCTGTCAGAAGCTGTGGCTTTTGTATATGACCCCCACGCGCCCGGCGCCTGGGGAGAGGTACTATTGTGGATATGCGGTCCAGCGAGCTGCTCCAACTCAGGCCCCCCGCCAGCTGGCGGGGCAGGGGGTTCCAGCCCGCCTGCTGTGTTGGAGCTTCTCGGCCAATGGTGCATGCAATAGAAAACAGTGCCGATACAAGCATGAGTGTCCCTCTTGCGCTGGCCCCCACGCCGCCGCTGCGTGTCTGCGAGCCGGTGGGTCACGGGGCAGAGGTAGAGGTGGACAAGGAGCAGGCAGACCTGCCGCTGATGGAGCTGGTCACTCAAAAGGCCCCCTCCCCGGTTAACGTGGTTATGTTGGAGCGGTGGCTCTCAACTTACCCGTGGAGGGAGGATGCTAGGTACCTCCTCGAGGGTTTCCAGCTGGGCTTCCGCATCCCATTTAGGGGGGAGCGGTGCCCCCAAGATGCCCCTAATTTACTTTCCCTTAAGGGCAGGGAGGAGGTGGCCGCCCTAAGTATTGCTAAGGAGGTTAATGCAGGTAGGGTTGCTGGCCCCTTTCCCATGCCACCCTTTCCCAATCTGAAGGTTTCCCCTTTAGGGTTGGTGCCCAAAAAGACCCCTGGGGAGTTTCGTTTAATTCACCATCTGTCATACCCGGCGGGCCATTCAGTCAATGATGCCATTCCTGATGACCTTTGTTCGGTCAGGTATACATCATTTGACCAGGCCCTGCACATGGTGCGCTCTTGTGGCCCGGGTGTACTTTTGGCAAAATGTGACATTAAGTCGGCATTCCGTTTGTTGCCTGTGCACCCGGGTGACTTTGAGTTATTGGGTTTTAAATTTCAGGGAAAATTTTATGTAGATAAAGACATGCCTTTTGGCTGCTCTATTTCCTGTTCAGCATTTGAAAGTTTTAGCTCTTTCCTTCAGTGGGCCTTTGTTCGCAGGTCTGGGTCTCGGTCTGTAGCCCACTACCTCGATGATTTCTTGTTCGGGGGTGAACGGGGCTGGGACACGTGCACGCGTCTCCTCAACACATTTCAGACGCTAATGCAGGAACTTGGTGTCCCTTTAGCGCCCGAAAAGACCGAGGGCCCATCAACCAAGCTCACATTTCTGGGTATTGAAATTGACACGGTCTCGCAGGCATCCAGGTTACCCATGGACAAGGTTACCCAGATCACTGCATTGATTTTGGCCTTACTGGCCAAACGCAAGGTGTCGCTTCGTGAGCTCCAGGTTCTCCATGGTCACCTTAACTTCGCCTGCAGGGTGGTCGCGCCTGGCAGAGCATTTGCTCGACGCTTGTGCGACGCCATGACTGGCCTATCCAGGCGCTATCATAGGGTCCAACTGAACAAGGGCATGAGGGCTGACATGTTGATCTGGCTTAAGTTCCTTAGGGACTTCAACGGGGTGTCATTTGGGAGATCTGACCTTTTGGTTTCCCCTAGGTTCCAGGTTCAGTCGGATGCCTCGGGGTCCCTGGGTTATGGGATTTACTTTGAGGGGAGGTGGGCCTACGGCCGATGGCCTCTAGCTTGGAGGGGCATGGATCGTTTACGCGATCTTACATTCCTTGAGTTCTTCCCGATACTGGGAGCTTTGATGCTATGAGGCGAGGAGTGGGCCAATTCAGTGGTTCATTTCTGGTGTGACAATGCTGCGGTAGTGCACATTGTCAATTCCCAGACATCTAAATTACACAGGGTCATGGAGTTAGTTCGCCAGTTTGTGTTGCGCAGCCTACGCCTCAATGTGCTCTTCAGGGCCAGACATGTGCCAGGTATTAATAACAATATTGCTGATGCTTTATCCCGCCTGCAGATCCCCCGGTTCCGCGCCTTGGCTCCGGACGCAGAGGAATTCCCCTCGCCGCTCCTGGATGAGATTTGGACGTTTGGCAAGGAGAGGTGAACCGGGCGATCGGCATGTCGCTGGCGGCCCGCACGCGTAAGGCGTATCACCATGCATTCAGTCAATTTAAGGCTTTTTGTGCGCAACTCCGGTTGCCCGAGATTTGGCCCATTACAGTTACACACGTTCTTCAATGTATGGTCTATCTACACAGTCAGGGCCTAGCTTCCCGCACCATAGCATCCAGGCTGTCAGCACTGGCATTCATGGCCAAAGTGAGGGGCTCTGCTGACAGCACGAATGATTTCCGTATACGACATGTTTTGGAGGGTTGGACACGGGAACGTGGACGCCGCCCGGACAATCGCCACCCTATTTCTCCAGGGGTTCTTACCCACCTTGCACGAGGCTGGCATGACCTGTGTTTTGACAGGTATGAGGCAGCTCTGTTTCACGCGGCTACCACGGTGGCCTTTTTTGGGGCGCTCCGCATCAGTGAGCTGGTGCTACTGTCTAAGGCGGATGCGGCGCGTAGGGCACTGGAACTCAAAGATGTCTAAGTTTCCAATGAGTGGGCTCAGTTGAGGATACGGTCCTCAAAGGTTGATCAGCATGGCGTAGGCAGTGGTGTTAGACTGCCACGGTGTTCCATTGCAGTCATCTGTCCGGTTGGTGCCCTACAAGAGTTCCTTGCAATGCGTGGTACGCACCCTGGCCCGTTTTTCTGCCACCAGGATGGGTCTCCCCTCACCAAATTTCAATTTTGGAAGGTGAACGGTAAGGCACTGTCCAGTGTTGGCGTCCCCGGGGCTCGTTACAGCACCCATTCATTTAGAATAGGAGCTGCTTCTACTGCAGCTGCATTTGGGTACTCTGAGGCTGATATATGCCATATGGGGAGGTGGGGATCGAAGTGTTTTGAATTATATGTTCGCCCTCTTCAAGTATGAGTACCAGTTAAGTCACTGTCCTGTCTCTTTTTATTTTACCCTGTGTGTCGCCGCACACCGGTGGCAGTATGGCTGGTGGGCCACAGCTATGTGCACTGGGCAGCGCAGTACGCTGTGGCGACAGAGTGGGGACCCCAGCTTGGACTACTTGCATCCGCATGTATCAGGTGGTATGGTAAGCGCGGAATGTTATGGCGGGAACTGTTGCCATTCCTTTTCTCCATCAGGGATGCTGAACCGCCTGATGTCCTGGTGCTGCACGTCGGGGGCAATGACTTGGGCCAGGTCACTGGCCTTTCTTTAAAACATACGATCTGCAGTGACCTGGCTTATTTGCATTATGTGTGGCCTGCCACAACCCTCCTATGGTCGGACATCATACCGCGTCACGCTTACAGGGGGGTATCAACCTCCAGGCCCTTGACCGCGCTCGTCGCTCGGTGAACAGGGCAGTTGCCCGGTTCTTTGCTGACAAGGGTTTGGGGCGGGTCATCCGACATCCCACCATTAGTCTCCAAAATTATGATCTTTACACAGGGGATGGGGTCCATCTGTCGCCCAGAGGTATGAACCTCTTTTTGGAAGATTTGCAAGCAGGCCTGTTGACCGAGCTGACGGTCTGGGGGGGGTGGTGGTGAGTCTTTATTAAGCCTCCCCGTGTGGTGGGTAGCACTGGTAAGGTAAATATTTATGACCCACAGGTATCCGGCAGGTTCGCAATTGACTGGCCAACACTAGATAGGTACAAGTTGGTTAACGCTGTCCGGTCAACGACGAACCAGGCAATGGGGTGATGGCAGGAGCTCTTCAGCATGCATCACCCCGTGATTTTACGGATACACGTCAGAGGGTGGGGTCAGTAGATAGTTTATTGACTACGGTCAACAATTTGTTTGTTGTAAACAAACAAATTGATACAAATGGATACATTGTAGCCAATTGCCATTGGCAATTTTGGGAGGAACCTTACCAGTGTTACTGCAGCCTGCTTGCCTTAAGAATTATAATTGGCTGAGTACCAATTGAAATTTATAATTCGCATTATTAAATCAGGATGCAATTTTTTTTACTTCAATAATTAATAATCGGCTTAATAAATTCATAGACACTTATATTGGAGAAGACCAATTTGGATTTGTTAAAGGAAGACAAATGGATAAATTAATAAATTGGTTAATTAATATTATTGATAAATTAAAAAATAATAAACAAAAAGTATGTATAGTGGCATTAGACATATATAAAGCATTTGATTCAATTCAATGGAAAACAATAAAAGGAATATGTGAGAAATTACAATTCGGCCCTAAATTTAATCATGTGATAGGACAATTGTACAAAGAAAGTAAATCTAAAATTAAAATGAATAATTGTCTGGGGAAATAAATTGATATAAACGCGGGGACAAGACAAGGATGTCCATTGTCCCCATGTCTATTTATACTGGCAATGGAATTACTAGCAAATGATATAAGGCAAAATGAGAAATTAGTAGGAATAGAAAATAAAAAAATAAGTCTATTTGCGGATGATACTCTATTAGTTGTAAAAGATCCTTTAAATAATTTAAACAAAATACAAGAACATTTAAGAGCCTTTGAAGAAGTAACAGGATTAAAAATTAATTGGACGAAAACTGAGGCTATCACATGCAATTTAACCCAGGCAGAAAAGGAAAAAATTGGAGATAGATTTAATATTACAATAAAAGATGAATTGAAATATTTGGGAATATTCGTGACGAAGGAACCAAAAGACCTATATAATATTAACTTCAATAAATTAAGAAATAAATTGAAACCATTACTAGAACAGATAAAACGAGCAAAGACTTCATGGTTTGGAAGGATTAATATTTGCAAAATGAAAGTTATACCCAAATTGAATTTTCTGTTTGAAAACTTACCGATTAAAATCAAAGAGTCAGAACTAAATAAATGGCAAAAATTGATAAACGGAATTTGCAATAATAATAAAAGAGCAAGAATTAGTAAAGGATTATGGTACATGAAGAATAAACAGGGAGGGTTAAACATTCCAAACATTAAAGCGTATTTTCAAGCCTTTCATATAAAGAAATTAATTAAATTATTAATTCAGCAAAATGAGGTAATAGGTGAAGGGGATCAAGAAGAATTTAAAAAATTAAAAGGTGAAATATTTCTTGCTCAAGTAAATAATAAAACAGAGATTAACTGCTTTTCTATAAAGAATATTTATAATGTATGGAAAGGGGTTAAGAGGAAATTGGCACCAGATATTTCCCCAATTTTAGAAATTTTAGATTTCCAGAGTTGCCCATTATTATCCTCGCAAAAAATAAGACCTATTCTATTGCAAGAAAAAGTGTTGTTAATAACAGAGTGGATTAAAAATTGTAATACATATCAGAAAAGGAAAGAGGTATATAATAAATTAAAATTAAATTGGCTACAAGAATTGGGGATGGAGAAATGGGACAAATCGATAAGGGGGATTATAGGAGTACCTAGGTCAAAGACGCCCTTTGAAGAATTGGCCTTGGAAATAAGGAAAGGGAAGACAAGATTACAGGGGTTAGTAGGTAAACTGTACCAAATGCTTATCCCAGGGGAAGGATCACACTATACACTTAAACGAATTTGGGAGGGAGATTTAAATATTAAAATTGAAGAAGAAGAGTGGAGGAAAAAGTGGGGAAACAGAATAACAAAAACTATGTCAATCAAGGAAAAGGAGCATGTTTGTAAGGTACTTTGGAGGTGGTACCTTACCCCAATCAGACTCAAGCAAATGGATATTAATAAATCTGATTTGTGTTGGAGATGCAATGAACAAAAGGGGACATATTTGCATCTGTGGTGGTTTTGTAAGAAAACAAATAAATTTTGGAAAGTGGTAGAGAAGGAGATAAACCAGATTCTTGGCATAACAATGATTTTAGAACCCAAACTAGCTATATTTGGAGAAATAGGAAAAATGAGATTAAGTGAGGGTAATAAAGAATTAATTTTGACATTGTTGCTGGTTGCTAGACAGCTGATAGCCCAAGAATGGAAGGGTAACGAAAATCTAAATAAGAATAGGTGGTATAAAGAGGTTTGGCAACTGGCACTAAATGAAAAATTAACTAGCCAAATTAGGTTAAAACAGGGTTTTAAAATCAAAATACAATTTTGGGAAATATGGAAACCTTTCATACAGCACGCGTTAACAAGTGAAGAAGGAAGTAAGCCTGGCCCTGACATGATTCAATTTTGGAAGATTTAAGTATACTGTGCCAATTGAAATTGCTGCAGAATAGGGTTTTGCACGGATTAAAAGTTGAAAGAATGAAAGAGTGAACAAGATTTTGATATATTGTTGTTATTCCTTTCTCTTTTCTTGGTGTTTTTTTTCCTTTATTTATTGTTAGTTTTTAAGTATTTATACTTTTTATGTTTGTTTGTATTTTATGATTATTAATAAAAAAAATTAAAAAAAAGAAATTTATAATTCGGACTAGGGCATGAATCAATAAATGTGGCCCAATGCCGTTATCCTTTTTTGGGGGGTGCGCCTGCAATGGGTGACAGCTGGCAACAAGTCTCACTAGACCACATGGTAAATGTGAGTCAGTGTAGTGTGGCAGTATAAAATGGTTAATGCAATACCAGATTGTTTATATACAAACATAGTGTGCAGATAAATGGAAACAACAGTATACCCTCTTTTTTGGTCAGGCTCCACCTGGAGTCTTTGTCCAGTGGGGCATCAGTGTCCAATTCTGGTTATCTTAGTTTAAAGAAGGGGATCAAACAGCTGGAACATATTCTGATGATGGCAAGCAGTTTCATAAAAGATCTGGAAATCAAATCCCTATGAGGAAATGTTGAGGGAAATGGACATATTTAGCTTCAAGAAGAAAATATTGAGAGATGATAATGATAGCTACTTCTAAATTTCAATGGCTATTGGGGAGGGTCACCTTGTTTTCTATGCTGCAGGAATGAAAGAAGTCCAAATTGCAAGGAGACTTTGACAAATGTTTGGAAGAATATCTTGACAAGAGCTGCTCTACAGTGGAATAGACTACCTGAGAAGATGGTAGGCTCTTGTTCATTGGAGGTTTTTAAACACAGGCTGGATAGCCATCCATCCAGGCTGTTTTAGCTGTTACTTCATCCGTTATTTAGGAACAGGATTTGATTACTCTCGGGGTTCCTTCCAGCTCTACATTCTATGATCCTAACATGAATAATAAAATCTCATTTTACACAACCCTCTTTTTAGGCTAGATATTTCTCAACTAAGACTTCAGATACCACTTGGCTGAGAACAGAAGGGTTCTCTATGCTGCATTGAAGTCTCTCTTTCTCTCTTTTTCATTTGCTTCTTTTTCATTTACAACAAATGCAAGGCAATTCTTCCCTTCACAAACATCATATAGGGGCTTGTTGATGAGTGGCTGGGCTTTTGTTGTGAATGTTAAAAAAATCATTTGCATTGGGCCTTGCCTAATAATGAGCTAGCAAATAAAAACAAATCTGTCCCTGCTTACTTGCAACAGTTTCAAGTTTATTAACATCTTGATTGATGCAAGTTAATTTTCTCCTTCAGATTTTAAAGTGAGGTGGGGAAGTGGTCTTATAAAACATTCCTCTGCATTACAAAACCAAGAAAAGGAGCCATATTTAGGCTATAGCCTTGGGTTCAATCTTTACTCCACTACAATCATCATGAGGTTGTTCTTCAGTCTTTTTTCACATTGCAAATATTCCTCCTGAATATGAGTCATGTTGTACAGTGCAATATTTTCCTAAAGAAATGCATCGAATGCAGCAAAATTTTCAAAGTGGACTTTATGAATAGTTATGAACAGAAAAAAAATTATTATTTTGCTTTTTTCTGAGTTCCGGAGCAGATTTTTTGCTTTTCAATGCATTCCTATGGGAAACCACATTTTGAGATACAATTTTTTCAAGATACGAAAACCTCAAGGAACAAATTAATTTTGTATCTTGAGGTTTTACTGTATTTGGTTTTTTCTAGCTGTAGTAGTTTCAGAACACACTGCCAATTCCCATTTTGCATAAGGCACTCAGGGAGACTTTTTAATGTCTTCTATTTCTATTATTGGTGAAACTTCTGAGGTTAATTCTTTTTTTACCTTATTTCATGTTTTCAACATTGTCGTCATCATTCTATTTTTAACATTTATTTTTCCCATATTGTTTCCTAAAAATACCTCTTTACCTATTTGATTTAACTCACACATCTCCAATTCTTCCCAAATTACCTTTCCCCTCATCAATATCTTCATAACATTTTTAACTTGAAATGCTCTATAATAATTCCTCAAATTAGGTAAACCCAGTCCCTCTTCTTTTTGAAACAAATACCAAAGAGTCTTTGCAATTCTAGGTCTTTTTCCACCATTGCAATAATTATTCAATATACTTTGAAAATCCTTAATTTCTTTATCATTTAATTGAATCGGTAAAGCATCAAATAAAAAATTTATTCTAGGTAATAACATCATTTTACATAACACAATCCTACCAAACCAGGATTATAACCAGATAGGTGTTAACACTTAAGGAACTGTCCACAGTTTCAGTTATCCATGGGTCTAAAATATTTAATTAAAATCCTGAAATCATACCTGTCAAGTTTCGGGAAATTTCTGTCAAATAAGGGAAATTTCTCGGCCAAAATGGGAAACTGGACAGCTATGCTTATCCTGTGCTGGCCTCCAGTCTAACTCCAGTTTAATTGCAGTCTAACTAATAAGGGATGATGGCGGGAAAGAGTGTAAAATACGGGGGTTTGACAGAAATTTCCCAAAACTTGACAGGCATGTGGAATACATAGTATATATGTATTTCTATGACACATTACCAGATCTGGCTACTAGAGGCCACTGTCTGCAATGTAAAACATTGGGTTTGCTGTTATTTGTGGTTTCAGGTATCCAGAACAGGTCTCAGAATGTATCCCTCATGGATACAGGGGATACATTCTGAGACCTATCACAGATAGGCCAGTAAATCCCGGCCATTTTAGAAATCTGAAGACTACACTGCCCTGTTCCTTCTCATCCCACTGTTCTGAAGATGAGAAGTGATTCTGTCAGGATTTCTAGGTGTGTGATACCTAGAAATCCCTGTTTTGCAGCTAGACATCCGACTAGGCACCAAACCAATAACAACTGAGAAGGAGAACCAAGTCTGAGATGGGAAGGGAACTGTATGCCGTAATTGAGAAGGTGTGGATCAATTGTCTGCTGGCATGATGGTGGATTAGGCCTTTGTATACTGAAAAATAGGTAGTAAACTCTGGGGCAATAACTGTGAAAATATTATGGCAATCCCTTCTTTAGGAGGGTATGTGTCAATCAGACTTTAGAAATCTGTGGGAAGCGATTCAATTCCACCTACATTTTAAAACTGGATTAGTGATATATCAATTAATATATGTAGCAATAATCCAATTATAACTGTTCTGTGAATAACTGAGCTGGCTGTGTTCCAAATCAGCAGACTATTTAAACGAGTTAATGGAGGCATTAGGAGCCTGGCTGCATATTCTGTTTTCCAATTAAGGTAGTATTTGGCTGACACAGAACCGATTTACATGCAAAACCCCAAACAATTAAAAAAGGTCACATAACCATAAATCATGTGCTCTTGTAAGGCAGCACTGGCTCAGTGGTTAAGAAGCTCACCTTGTTAGCTAGAAGGCTGAGAAGTTAGCAGTTCAAGACCCGGGTACTGCATGATGGATTGAGCACCCATCTCTGTCCCAGCTCTTGGGGACATGAAAGGAGCCTCAAAAATCCTTTCAACGCAGAATAATTTCTGATACAACATTTTTATTACGTCTTGTGTATGGACTTTGCAGTTGTCGACATTGAACAAATAAAAAGAATCTTCAAACAAGTCTGAACTTTACTGCACATTCTCTCCTCAAGGCACGTGATGGAGCTAATCTGGCCTTTATTTGCATTTTTAATTGCCTACCATGATATTTTGAAAGGCATAATGGGAGTCTCCATTAAAATTTGAAAACAAGATTGCAAACAGAACTGTGTACTCTCTTTAAAATACTCACTTTTAAAAATGGGAAGAACAGTTCTTTGGCTACATTTTTTTCATTAATTTTGTTCAGCCTGAAGGGAATCATGGAGGTTCCCTTTCAGCCAACCTACCCCATCACATAGGTTTACTCACATGAACTGTGAATAAAACTAAGTTTACTCATAATTTGGCAGGATTAGAGATTTTATACTGTGGAGTTAAAAGATTTAGGATTAAATAAAGGAGCCCTTAAGGAGAGACAGGGTAATGGAGACAGATGCATTTGGTGTTTTCTATCTTTGGAGCTCCAACCACCACCTCCTCCTCCGGGTGCTGAGGGAGATATAAGGTTCTTATTTTGGCACTTCTAGCGACATGCACTGGTGTTATTTGGTGTTCATGTAATATGTCTTTCATGTTATCTCTCCAACTTCCTCTAGGTTTGCCTCGTGTTTTCTGTCCTTCCCCTTTTCCCACATATGCCTTGTATGGTATGGAATCTATTGTGTATGGAATGTAACTGCTGCATTATACCTTTAAGTTGAATGTAACTACTTCAGGAAAAGAATGTATCCTTTAACAATCTGTAATAGAACACAATGTATCTCAGCTGTATGAGAATGCGAGCTTGCTACCAGAGAGGGAAGCAATGAGCATTCAGCTCACATGGTACAAATTCCCCAACCATCTCCAGCCACGGGAAACATTTCCATCACGACACACCTGGACAAGAAGGGCATGACTCTGGATGATGTCACACCAACAGTAGCCAATAGGCTACCATGTAGCCACATTCAAAATGTATAGTCACCGTATAAAAGGAGCTGCATCACCGCCATTACCTCGTGTTCGTACTGTATGCCATGCAATAAAGATGTGTTAAGCCTTGTACGGCTGCTTCTATTGTCTTGATTCCCTGAACACCAAATTGGCAATGAAGGTAGGATATGGCTTCCCACGGGATCAAGACACCACCGAGTTTCGACATCAAGCATCCGGAGCAATGGGAATTGTTTGGGATGCACTTTTGGAGTGTGCTGGTGGTTGCCGACATCACAGACGAGGGGAAGAAATGTGCCCACCTCATCACGATGCCCGGGTACCCAGCCATGAAGTTCCTGGTGAACCTAATGGCACCAAGGAAGGTAGAGGAGGTCCCGGTGAAGCAACTCCTGGCAGTGTTGTGAGGGCATTTTCAGCCAACTGTCTCCATCTTCACGGCCCGAGCTGCATTCTGGAGAAGGGCACAGAACCCAGGAGAGTCCGTGGCAGACTATGCGGCAGCCCTCTGCCTGGCTGCAGGCCCATGTGATTGGGAAAACCTAGAGATTGCCCTCAGGGGCCGCATGCTTTGCGGTCTGCGGGACGAAGAGACCCAATGGAAGCTCATGAACCGGGGCCACGATCTGACTCTCCAAGAGGTACTGAAAGAAGTGCAGGCGGCTGAAGCAACGAGGGCCGGGGTTAAGCTGTTCAGGGCAAAGCCTCCTCCACTTGAAGGGGCAACTGCCCCAGTACAGGTGGCCTGGCGGAATCCACACACCCCAACTTCACCCCCCTCTTCCGCGGAAATCTCAACATGCTCCAGCGAGGACGAAGATGTCCGATAGGTCCGGAAGGGGGTGGCCGAGACGCGGAGCAAGGGAAGCTGCCACTGCGATGGCTGCAGAGAGTCCCAGGACCAAAGTAGATGCCCGTTCCAGAAACCCGAGTGCCACAACTGCGGGCGATGGGGCCACATCGCCAAGGTATGCAGGCGACGGCGAGGGGAGAACAAGGGCCTGGCAGAATGTCCGCCTAGGAGATCAGACGCCATCGGCAGGGTCTCCAATGACAGCATCTCAGAGGTGCACAGCGTGTATTGACGGGTCTTCAATGAAGACAACGCGGCCGTCCACAGTGTGTCCTTGGGGCACCCCCATTTTTTTGTTGAGGTACTGTTGCAAGGGGTCCCAGTTAGGATGGAGATAGACTTGGGGTCATCCTACTCCATTATCTCCCAGAGGGAGTTCCTGCGAATTCCCCCAATGAGCGACCAAAGCTTAAAGCCCTAAACACTCATTTGTGGGATGTTCAGAGCTGTGGGATCCCAGTGTTGGGGGTGGGGGAATTTAAGGTCCAATTCAAACAATACACAGAGAAGCTGCCCCTACTAGTTCTTAAAGAGGGGGCATGCTGTCCCCTGGGAACACAGTGGTTAAAGCCCCTGGGAATTGCAATAGCGGGCATCCATGCCATCGGGGCCGACCCAATCCAAGATGTGTGCAATGCACACCTGGCAGTATTCAAGAAGGGGCACGGAAAGTTCAAGGGCCCCCCAGTCTCATTCAACCTGGACCCGGAAATCCAGCCCATTCATCTCAAGCCAAGGAGGGTCCCATTCACCCTCAAGGACAAGATAGAGGCGGAACTGGACAAACTGGTGGGCCAGGGGATTTTGGTTCCAGTGGACTCTGCGGAGTGGGAAATCCCTATTGTGACTGCGTTAAAGCCTAACGGGGAAGTTAGAATCTGTGCAGATTATAAGTGTACAATTAACAAGGCAATCCGCCCAAATGCATACCCGGTGCTGGTACTTAGCCACTTGCTAGCCACGTTACATGGGGGAAAGTGTTTCGTTAAATTGGATTTGGCACAGGCGTACCAGCAGCTGACTGTAACTCCAGCTGCTGCCACTGCGCAAACAATTGTAACCCACAAGGGGGCTTTTAAGGTCATGTGCCTGCAGTTTGGCGTAAATTCGGCCCCCGGGGTCTTCCAGTCCCTTGTGGAACGTCTGCTTTAGGCGCAGACCTCACCAAAGCCACAGCGAAGGATAAGACCCTGTCCCTAATTAGCTCCTGGGTAAAGAAAGGGTGGCCATCGACTCCCTCCACAGAGGAATTTGTGGCATATTTCAGAAAGAGGGTTGAACTCTCCACAGAGAGGGACTGCCTCCTTTGGGGTCAGCAGGTAGTCATTCCCATGGCATTGAGGTTGAAAGTGCTCAAGCTACTACACATCAACTGCCCAGGGATTGTATGCTCTAAAGCTCTGGCCAGAAGCTATTTCTCGTGGCCCCAAATGGATGCTGACATAGAACACATGGTCAGCACTTGCAAAAGTTGCCAAAGTTCTCAACCTGAAGAGTCCCGACTTCCGCACATAGAATGGGACACAGCCCAAGGACTGTGGTCTCGGGTGCACGTAGATTTTGCCGGTCCTTTCAGGGGCTCCCTTTTCCTGTTAATAGGTGATGCATATTCCAAATGGTTGGAGGTTATTCCGATGTCCAGCACCTCATCAGCCGCAACTGTAAAGCAATTGTGCAAGGTGTTCAGCTGTTTTGGCCTGCCAGACGTGCTTGTAAGCAACAATGCCAGTACCTTCACATCTGCGGAATTTCAGGCATTCATTGAGAGGAACGCCATTCGCCACATTACCTCTGCCCCCTTTCATCCCGCAACAAATGGCCAGGTAGAATGCCAGGCGCGGACCACAAAAGATGCCCTACGGCGTATGGGCCCCGGGGATTTAAACCTGCAACTGTGCCAGTTTCTGCTGTGCTACAGGTCGACCCCTTTGGCATCAGGACTCTTGCCTGCTGAGCTCCTCATGTGCAGGAAGCCGGTAACACTTCTTAATTGGCTGGATCCAACCAGGGTGGAGACAAAGGGAGGAACATAGAAATGGGAAACACCAAAAATTTTGAGATAGGAGAGCCCGTACATTGCAGGAATTACGCGGCTGCAGGGCCAACTTGGGTCCCGGGAGTAGTCATTGAGCAGACGGGGCCAGTTTCATACTGTGTAGAAACCAGCACATGCCTACTCTGGAGAAGGCATGCCAACCAACTCAGGTGATGGATTACCGACAGGCAGGGCTCAGACACTCAGCCACAGAATTCAACGTTAGGGTCCTCCCCCACCCGTTTATCCCAAGGGGGAGGGGGAGAAGGATACTTTGGAAGAGAGGAATGAGTTCGAGGAGGATAGGAATGAGTTTGAGAGCGTGGAAGAGTTTGATTTTGATTTTCAAAACCGGGGGGTTGCGGAGTGGTCCCCCACCCATCCGAGCGAGAAGAGGGGTTTTGATTTAATCCCAGGTGCCCCCGGTTTCTCAGGGCTGTAATTCACCCCCAGTTCCCCATGTTCCCAGTCAGGGGCTGCACAACCACAACCGCGCTTCCCAGTTTCCCCGCGCTCCCAGCCAGGAGCTGTGCAACCGCGGCAAGCTGCTAATGAGTCTAACTCTCCCATTGCATGGCAAGAGCTGAGCAAACAGAGAAGCGCTGGTGCCCCCGAACCAAGCCCAGCAGCCGCACGCCCCAAGCGCACATGCGGAGAACCATATTGGATGAAGGACTTTGTCCAATCCTAATGGGGAGGGGTATTGTGTATGGATTATAACTGCTGCATTATACCTTTAAGATGAATGTAACTACTTCAGGAAAAGAATGTATCCTTTAACAATCTGTAATAGAACACAATGTATCTCAGCTGTATGAGAATGCAAGCTTGCTACCAGAGAGAGAAGCAACAAGCATTCAACTCACAAGGTACAAGTTCCCCAACCATCTCCAGCCATGGGAAACATTCCCGTTATGACACACCTGGACAAGAAGGGCATGACTCCGGATGACGTCACACCAACAGTAGCCAATAGGCTACCATGTAGCCACATTCAAAATGTATAGTCACCGTATAAAATGAGCTGTATCACTGCCATTACCTCGTGTTCGTACTGTATGCCATGCAATAAAGATGTGTTAAGCCTTGGACGGCTGCTTCTATTGTCTTGATTCCCTGAACACGAAAGAATCCCAAGCCATTTTCTCCAGGTGGGCAAAACACTTTACAGTGGTAACTCACTTAAAGAGGATAATGTGTTCCACGGGATTGCTCTTTAAGTGAAACACTTGGAAAAGCCATGGCCCCTGCCATTGTAAGTGACCAATTGTGACTTCTGGGGGGGTATTATATATCCCAATTTAGTTGTTAAGCAAGGTTTTGGTTGTTTTTATTTGTTAAGCAAGAGCAACCATTCAGGGAAAATTCTGCTCTTTAAGTGAGTTAGTCTCTAAGCGAGGCGTTCTTTATGTGAGGTTTTACTGTATTTGTTGTCTCTCTGTATATATATATATATATATATATATATATATATATATATATATATATATATATATATATATATATATATATATATATATATATATATATATATATATATATATACACACACACACACACACACACACACACTAGCAGATTTTGCCCGGCAATGCCGGGCTGTTTTAAATGGTTTTGGAAGGTTTTTTTTCTTAATGTTGGTAAAGAGCCGGGCTGTTTTAAATTGTGCTGTAAGGGATAATTCTTTTTTGTAACCCCCACCGCACTTACCTTTTGCAAGTTGGGTCTCCCCCCCTCCTGGCACGTCCTTCTGCATTGGGAGGCACACCGGCCTGTCCTTCATCCCTGCGGGCATGGAGGCCTCGTGTATGTGGTTGTGTTGTTTGTGTGTGTGTGTAATGAGTGTGTGTTTGGTTGCGTGTGTGTGTGTATTGTGTGTTTTTTTCTTAATGTTGGTAAAGAGCCGGACTGTTTTAAATTGTGCTGTAAGGGATAATTCTTTTTTGTAATTAATGTAAAAAAGAGGTGTGTTGATGGTTAGGGGTGGTTTTGGGTGTGCACAACCACCACTACCCATACAATACCACTCCAACCACCAAAACACACATTAAAAAATTCCTGGCAAAGCAGGAGTGGTGTGTGTGTGTGTGTGTGTGTGTGTGTGTTGTCCCCCCAACCCTTCCAGAGCCAGGGGACCCTGCAGAGAGGGGATTCCCTCCCCCCACAGGACACCCCGTTATTAAAGAGAAGAAACCAAGCTCTTTCTTCTCTTTTAAAACAGAGTGTTTGAGAGGGGGTGTATTCAATCTCCTCTTCCTGGTCCACTGGGTTTGGTAGGGTTGGGGGTACAAAAGGGGTCTGTCCCCCCAACCCTTCCAGAGCCAGGGGACCCAGCAGAGAAGGGATCATTCCCCCCCAAAAAAATACCACTCAGTTTTTAAAGAGAAGAAACCAAGTGGTTTCTTCTCTTTTAAAATGGAGTGTGTGCGTGGGTGTGGGTGTGTGGGGGGCGTATTCAATCTCCTCTCTATGGTCCCCTGGGTTTGGTAGGGTTGGGGGGACAAAAGGGGTCTGTCCCCCCAACCCTTCTGGACCCAGCACCTTTCATTGCCTCCCTCACCCACCCCCTAACCCTTACCTAACACTTATCTTTTCCTGGCTCCCTCCAACTGCGTCTTTCAAAGTCTTTCCCCCTGGCTCCCACCATTTTGTTTTTTTTAAGTCATCACGCGTTCCCAGCCTCCTCTGTGCTCGTATCCCTCAGCCTGATTGGCTGAGGGGTTGCACAGTGCAAAGGACGCTGGGAATTGAAGTCCTTTTTCTTTGTTCACGTTCGGGGGGCTCCTGCCCCACTGCCCCACTGCCACATTTCTCAACCTGACAGTTACCTGCGAACCCGGTTCGGGTGAGTGCAGGGAGGCTCGGTCAGGGCTAGTGGGGCCTGGTGCAACATCCTTTGTCACATTCCAATGGTTAACACACACACACACACACACACACACACACACACACACACACACACACACACACACACACACACACACACACACACACACACACACACATATATATATATATATATATATATATATATATATATATATATATATATATATATATATATATATATATATATATATATATATATATATATATATATATATATATATATATATATATATATATATATATATATATATATATATATGGTGGTAGGGGTTACACACGCACACACACAATACACACACACACGCAACCAAACACACACTCATTACACACACACAAACAACACAACCACATACACGAGGCCTCCATGCCCGCAGGGATGAAGAACAGGCCGGTGTGCCTCCCAATGCAGAAGGACGTGCCAGGAGGGGGGGAGACCCAACTTGCAAAAGGTAAGTGCGGTGGGGGTTAGCGAGTGGGGGGGCAAGGTGGTGGGGGAGTTGGGTGGCATGGTTACCAGGGCCGTGCCTCCCCCACCTCCCTAACCCCTACCGCACTTACCTTTTGCCGTCTGAGTCTTTCCCCCAGCGTAGTTTTTTTAAAGCCGGCATGCTGGCTGCCCCGCCTTCTCCGCGCACGCACCCTTCAGCCTCATTGGCTGAGGGTGGTGTGACACGGAGGATGCTGGGCCTTGTAGTGTTTTTTGTTTTGTTTTCATTTGTGGGGCAGTTGCCCCACTTGTGGCTGGTTAACCTTTGCAGCAATGCTCGGACAGTGTTAAAGTAAGTGCTGGCGGCTCGGTTAGGGATAGTAGGGATGGGTGCGGGCGTGCATGCCGGACACCAACAGCCCACGCCCCTTCTTAAAGGTAAAGATGATTGATTCTAAATACAATTCTTTCCCTTATAATTAATTCCTGATTTTATCCATTCTATAAAGCAGCCTTCCTCAGACATCTCATTTCTGTGGTGACCAACTTTCATTTATGTTTTGTAGTAAGTGTCCATGTTTGGCACTGGTAACGTGGCACTGGTGCTCCAAAAATTAGGTTATTCTTGACATTCACACTTGCGTCATGAGTTTGGGGGAAAGGTACCATTTGCTGCTCAGCAGATACTATTACAGTACCTTCATTATAGTGCCATTGTACAATCTATATAATATTCAAGGGAAATCACATCTCAAAGAGAGAAAACAACATGTATTATTTGTTTGCCAGTTAGTACAGACCAGAGATAAAACCATGTAATTCCCTCCTTTCTGTGGCAAGTTACTGTCATGTAAGAGTTTGGTGCTTAGATTCATGTTGCATAGAGGCTGATAAATACTTTGATTTTAATGTTACCATGCAAATAATAAGCCAAGTCGATTACTTGGGACAGCACTATTCAAATTCACTGGGTTTCAAATAAACTAGAATAAATTAATTGAATAAAACTGTCCATAAGATATCAAAGCCATTAATTTAGCAGTTTACCAGTCAAACAGGCACTAACTTAAACACAATAGGAATTGTCATGGTTTCAATAATGGCATAGTTTCATTAAAGAACACAGTACAATATCATCCTGATAAAATGTACCTTGAAACATTTTCTGTGTTAGAGGAAAATATGGAGCATACTTCTCATATATTATTATGTGTGCTTTTGTTGAAATCAGTAGTGCTATAGTAAGCTGCAATGAGAAGGTTACAGGGAAGGCCTCATTGGACAAAAGTGGCTGGTGTTTTTGTTATTGCTTTTGGGAAGAACATATTATTTTTCATAGAACTGAGCTGAAATTTTAGGTCATAGAGTATCCTTGAAAAAGTCTATGAGGAAGAGGGAAAAATAGATAGAACACCACAGGTTGGTTCCATATGTGTCTAAGTTCACCAAGACAGAGGTCGAAATCCTGTTTCCACTTTCTCACACTCTAGACCTCTTGGTGTAATGATGTTACATATGCATACACACACTTCTGCACAAAGCCAGTGATTCCTCGTGTTTGCAGCACATGTGTGGAGCTAGATGCCCAAGTTTTAAAGCCACTTCACCTATGAAAATCAGGTGTTGTTCTCCTCTACAAACTTTGGTCCTGAATGTTGTCTCCCTGCCTGGAGAGCCAAGGAAGCACTTTAGTGCTCTTGGGGGCACAGTCAGTGTCCTGGGATCTGACATGCTTGCTTGCTGGATGAAGTCTCCTTAAGTCATGCTTGGCAATTTGTAACTATGTCCCATGGCCACTGAATAGCAGAGTAACATATTGTTGTCCTCTATGTTTACAAAGGTCAATATGAAAATACAAAGGGAAAGTGCTGCCAATATTCAGATGATCCTAGGCAAGCTATGAAATGGAGATGCAGTGTGTGGGCACGTGTGTGTGAGCATGCATACATGTATGCATGCCCATGCTTTCTTGGCTGTAATACTGTGACTATAAAGAGCTCTCCCTTTGGAAACTCAATTGGAATCACCTTTAGCATCATTTCTGCGCCAACTGGAAACATACATATTTATTAGAGCTTTGTGGAGCTGAGGAATTTGGCTTGTTCAGGTTAATTGCAATGACTTTAATGTTTTAATCTTACATGTTTTGAACTGTTAAAAGATGGTTTAGAGATTCTTGTCCCCCTCCCCCCCCCCCTTCATTGTCTTACGTGGCTCTGTAACCCACCCTGAGATCTTATGATATAGGCTGAGCTATGAATGCTTTAAATACTAAGAAATAAAGAGTATCAAAATCAGTGTCTGGTGGTGGTTTGAGGGATAAATAAAGATAAACAAGTTGAGGCATAATCCAGAAAAGCAAGCTCGCACTGCCTTCACTGCTACACCCCGTGGGCCAGATGTGGCCCATGACGCCAAATATTCTGCCCCACGCTGCCCTCACCGCTCCCAGAAGTAGAAGTTAAACGAGCCTGTGCATGTGCAAAACACTGCTGTAAATGCACCCATGGCTGTCATATACATGTCATTCAGGTTAATTGCAATGGTGTTAATGTTTTAATCTTATAGGTTTTCAACTGTTCAAAGATGGTTTAGAGATTCTGGTTTTTTTTCCATTCAGGTTGTCTTTCATGACTCTATAACACACCCTGAGATCTTATGATATAGGCTGAGCTATAAATGTTTTAAATAATTAGAAATAGAGAGTATTAGAATCAGTGTCTGGTGGTGGTTTGAGGGATAAATGAAGGTGATCAAGCTGAGGCATAATCCAGAAAAGCTGGAAGTACTGTACTGTAATTAGGAAAATTAATCATCCTGGAAGAGGAATGAGATGCTTCTTGGATGGGTTTGCACTCCCCTAAAAACACGTCTTAGTGAGTTAAGCATCTGGTTGTGGAAGCTGAGAGTTTGATTCTCTATTGTATCCCAAGAGAAAAAGCCAGCCAGTGTAGCCTCTGGCAAGCAGCACAGTTGCACAGTGTGCAGCTTGCTTAGAAAAAGGGAATTATAAACCACTTCTGACTAGAAAATTCTGAAAAGTATGGTTATAAATTGGAACAGCATTGATAGCATTTTATCTTTTTTAATGGGCTGACTGGGATTGCTCCAGGACTGGATAGTAAACCAGGGAAGTTCAGTTTGTAGCAGTAGCCAGGAGAGCATTTAAAGATGGTTTGAATCCTTCATCTGTCACAGAATACATCTGAACAAATATGGGTAGAAACTGGAGGAATGTTTATGTCCCATCTAATGGGCCAGATGCTCCTCCATCACCTCCACTCTTCCCTACCAAATTGGTCTTAATGGTGGTATGAAATTTAACATATAAACATAATTTTGCAATCTGCAGGGCCTGCTTTGTATTGTCTAAGGCTTAAAAAAAGAAAGAGGAAGTGATGGAATAATCACTTGTAGTTTTAAAGAAAAGCCTTTGAAGGCCTAAAGCCACTTGTCTGGGAGAAAGGCTTTAATGGCAAAGTACCCCCACCAAAGGCCTTGAGGAGTACAATTTGCATTTGTAGGGTAAAAAAATGAGGAGCATTATGGAACTGGTACAGATTCCAGTATGGAACTACATCCCATGGGCCAGATCTAGCCTGCAGTGTCAAATAATCTGGCTCCTGCCGCCTTTGCTGCTCCCAGAAGCAAAAGTTAAATGTGCTTCTGCATGTGCAAAACACTACCATAAATGCACCCACTGCTGTTGTAAACAAGTTTATGATGCCTGTGGTGGCATTTATGGCAGCATTTTGTGCATATGTGGGCATGTTTTACTTCCACTTCCAGTGGAAGGAGCCACATGACCGACCTGCTCAATAAAGTGACCAGCCCGTGGCGTGAAAAGTTTGGGAACCCCTGTATTAAAGGTTTGAGCCCAGGATATGTGTAGGGCCTGGAAGCACCGGTAGGTCAACCTTACATGGTCATCAGCAGAAATCCTTCTCATTCTGCCCATTGGCCACTGTGGGATGTTATTCTGGTGACTGTAAGAAAGAATGATCCTACTGCTTTAGAATCAGTTTCCATGGCAATAGGGTGTCTTCACAATGAAGTTCTGAACGACCTCTTGCATGGACTGGTATTTCTGTAGTTCTTCAATTTCTGGTTTTACTCTTAGTCAAGGGGGCATTAACTTATTGTTTATTGTATTTTTACTGAATGTTTACTGTCATTTTAATTGTAGTTTTTTATAAAAAAAAGAAGCAGTATTCTATGTTGATGATATTTGTGGAGTTGGTATAAAAACATGACAGTAAAACCTCAACTTACATATGCCTTGAGTTACATAAAATTTGACTTACATAATGATTTTGTGCTAAAACCATGTCCCAATTTACACAATTTCCTATGGGTTTGCTTCGAGTTACATAAAGATTCTTTTTCCTATGGGTTTGCTTTGAGTTATGTAAAAAAATCATTTCCCTATGAGTTTCCTTCAATTTACATAAAAATTTCATTTTTCCTATGGGTTTGCTTCAAGTTACGTAAAAAATTGTTCCTATGGGTTTGCTTCGAGTTACATAAAAAACGATTTAAGCAAAAGCCTACGGAACATACTTTTTTTCGTAAGTAGTGGTTTTACTGTATATAAATATACATGTTAAAGCAGGAGGCAAATTTTGTGAGAAACAGCAGGAAAGGAAAGATAGGAAAGGGAAATGCATCTCCTTGAAAGTATATCTTAGTGAAGTTTTTCTCAAATTGTACATCATGTTGAAGCATACTGCTGCATTGTGAAAGGGATGGAAGTGTTCCTTGAAAAATTAAGTTGCCATGTTGAATATCTCTGGTACTTCATCAGCTCAGGAAAATCCATTGAAGCAATGACTCTTCATCATCCCACTAATAGGTGAGCAGTGACTAGGGAATGTGGAGAAACCTGTTTGGTTCACATTTTAATATATTAACTGACACTAATTGCTCCTCCCACTGAAAAACACAAATGAGAATGCAATGCCTTTTCACTTTCTTGCAGTCCAGCGATCTGTTCATAAATGTACTCCAAACAGTACATAAATGTAATCCAAATAACATTAAAATATATAGCCTGAAACCTTATTTCAGGATTTGCTACTGCTGATGACATCATCCATGTTGTGCACAAGGAGCTGCACAACAGGATTCCAGCCAGACATTACAGAAAATTGCATGCATAAAGGGATACCTTAAGGCAGGAGTTCGCAGCCTATGGCCCACAGGCTGGATCTGGCCTGCAGTGTTATTTCATGTGGTTCGTGACCCTCGTGCCCACCACTGCTGCTGCTGCTGTTGCTGCTGCTGCTGCCAGAAGTGGTGAAAGCAGCAGAAATGGTGCAAACACCAAAAAAAATGTGCCACCATCGCTGCCACCACCGCCAAGAGAAGTGACAAAAACAGCCGAAAACACGCTGTTAATGCACCCACAGCTGTTGTAAATGCATTTATTGCAGCGTTTACAGTGGGAGGAACCATGTGCCCAGCCTGCTCAGCTGTCTGAGGGGGCATGGTCCAGCCTGTGGTGTGAAAAGGTTGAGAACCCCTGCCTTATGGAGAAGTGTTTGAGTTCTGTAGAAACTGTTTGGAAATAAAAAGTTCACGGCCCTTCCCCACTTCCCCTGCATATTTTTTTTCCACATGGATTTAAAAGGTATTACTAAATTGACGCAGAAACAGGAAAGAATTCACTTTTTGTTTGAAATAATAATGCAAAATAGATCAATCCATTCCTTCGGTGTCATCACAAAGAAAGAAAGATGAACACATGCTCCAGTATTTCTGAACAAGTCCTATGCTATCCTGAAACATGACCACTATGATTGTAGAGAAATACTGGGCAATAGAGAACAGCACCATGCAGGGAAGCCATATCACCATTGTTAGAATGTGCCTCCCAATTGCTTTGGTTACTGACCCAAATAAAGATAGATAAGATTCAGATTTCAGTCAACAACACAATATATCTTCAGTTGATGCTGGAGACATGGTTCTATTATTCAGAACTGGGTGGGGAAACACCTGTTTATGATGCTTTTCAAGCTGGTTCTGGGATTCCTCTCCTTTGATTTTACTTTCCATCACCAGCCAAATCATCTCTTGGAGGTGAGCCAAATTCTCTCTTGGTGAGAATTTGCTGTCACTTCATTTCTAATAAGAATTTACTAATTGTTGCACTTTTTATGTTTAAGATGGAAAGAATGGTGCTTTTTCATGGGGGGGAAACATACATGGGAAAAAGTGACTTATCCAGGTTTATCTGTACAAACTTATTCTTAAAGATATTTGAGGAAAAGCAGCGGCTGGGGATGGGAGAATTAAACCTGTATGGCACATGGTGAGAATTAGTTACAAACTAAAGAAACAAAAATAAGACAATTTCAAAAAAGAAACTTCTCCCAAATCAATATGCTTAGTTATGCTTCAGAAATTAGTGTTTCTTTTTCTGAATTGATATGGTTCTTTGAACGACTTGTTTCCAATTATGCTGCCTTGAAATAGGATATATACGTGGTGTTCACATATTGAAATACTTTGGATTTCTAGAAAAGTCTTAAATGAAGTACTTGAATTGTATAGCATTTGAATACAGAAATGCTATAATCTATAATTCTTTGTTTTAAACCAGGGTTGGCCAAACTATGGCCCGTGAGCCGGCCCCGGCCCATGCTGCCCTCGTCGCTACTGGAAATGGAAGTAAAATGCACCCATGCATGCATATAACATGCCAGCACATGCTCTAATGCTGCTGTAAATGCACCTGTGGCTGTCCTAAACGTGTTTATGATAGCCGCAGATGTGTTTTATGGTGGGAGGAACCATGTGACCAGCCTGCTCAAACAAATGACCAACCCACGGTGCAAAAAGTTTGGTCACCCCTGTTTTAAACTATAGCAAAGCTCAAAAAAGTACCTTAAATATTTTCCTTTTGTAAAGTTTTTCCTACTCACTATTGGTCTCAGATAACTATGGCTAGTCCTATGTCATCAATAATCTATACCTATAAATCCAAGTGTTAACCATTGGAATGTGACAAAGGCTCCCGCATCCGTCCACACTATCCCATACCGAGCCTCCTGCACTCACCCGAACCTGGTATGGAGGTATCTGTAGGGTTTAGAAATGTGCCAGTGGGGCAAGAGCCCCACAAATGTGAACAAAGGGAAACAACTTCAATTCCCAACATTCTCTGCGCCGCACCACACCACAGCCAATCAGGCTGAGAGGCGCGAGCAAAAACAATGTTGGGAAATGCGGCGCGGCCAATCGAAATCAAGCTGCAGAAAAAAAACCACCACACAAAAACAAACCACAAACGCAAAACTACAAGTCCCAGCGTCCTGCGCACTGTGAGTGCACAGAATGCTGAGAAAGCTGGTGTGCAAAAAATAAAATTACAAAATGCAACGGCAGCACAAGTCCCCAGCAAGCAGACTCAGCACCTCGCACCACGCAAAACAAAAAGACACAAAACTCCACCACGAGACACCCGCCGTCCTTCTTGTGGACTCCCTTTCCTCCATGCTACCTCGCCGAAGACATGGCGAGAACACCACTGGCCTCAAGGAAAGTTGAGCCGGGGTGGGGGAAAAAGGTTTCCCTTGCTCGAAAGCCAGTCGTATCCGACTCTAGGGTGCAGTGCTCATCTCTGTTTCAAAGCCGAAGAGCCAGCGCTGTCTGCTTCTGCAGACGTTTCCGTGGTCATGTGGCAGGCATGACTAGACACTGGAGCGCACGGAACGCTGTTACCTTCCCACCGAAGTGGTCCCTATTTATCTACTTGCAATTTCTTGCTTTCGAACTGCTAGGTTGGCAGGAGCTGGGATGAAGACGGGAGCTCATTTCCGTCCTGCAGTACTCGGGAATCGAACCGCTGACCTTCTGCTTGCCAGTCAGCGTCTTAGCGACTTGAGCCAAGAACCCCACAAAACAGGGAGCAGTTTGTCAGGGGAAGCACCCTCCCTGGCGGATGACTGGCTGATGCCTTTGTACTTCCAAATACAAAAGCAACAGCCAGCAATCCGGAAGGAAGAGCCCCACCGCTTACGGATCGCTGCCTGCCCATCTCCGGTTAGGTAAGCCAGGAGAAAAAGGAGACAGAGAGGAGAGAACCATCATTAGGCACAGAGAGCTCTTCTCTGCCTCCTCCTCCTCCCCTGACCTAACTAACGAACCTTCCCAGGAGAAGAACGGGCTGACTGCCTCTTCCTCCTTTCCCCCATTGCTGCATCAAAACAAAAATTCAAAGCAGCAATGGAGAAAAGTGAAACCCACAGGCAGTCCATTCTCCAAGCTAAAAGTAACCACCAAAATCAAACACCAAAATTAATAAAAATAATAATAAAACAAAAATAAATCAATAATTAAAAAACCATTAATAAACAAAAAATAAACCACAAAATACACACAAAAAAAACATCCACAATAACACAAAACCACATACAAAACACCTAACTACAACAGAAAAAAACCACAAATTACACAAATAAACAACAACTAATTACACAAATAAACAACAAAATAAGAAAAATTAAACAAAATCAGAAATAAGCAAACCAATTAAACCAACCTAAAACTCAACCAAAACAAAAAAAGAACAAACAGAAACACCTCCCAGCCCACCACCACAAAAGCAAAACAAAGAAAAACCCCAGAAGAAAGAAAACCAGACAACTCACCAGCACGTCCTCACTGGAACAGAAATGAAGAAATAATGCAAGCGCGGCACCAAAATGGCCGCCGCGCTCTTTGCGGGGGCCCCCCCACAGGACGAAGGCATCCGGGTAGTTAGGGGCGAGGCCAGCTCCCTTATAAAAGGGGTGGCCACGAGGCAGCCGAGCTGCCATTTTGCGAAGCGACGGAGCGGAGAAGTTTTTCCCTCTTACCTCCGTCGCTTTTGCTTTTACCGGGAAGCCTTTTGGCTGCTGAATTCTCTCGTTTCGGCTTCCCATCGATTGGCTGAGAGGCCCGCGAAGAAGAAGGCGGCTGAGAGCGCGGCTCGTGCGGTTCGGAGGCGCAATCTGGGTTGGAAGACCGCGGCTGCGCCTCCCCAGCAGCCACATTTGCTTGCACCCACCGCGACCGGTGGAATGGGGTCTATTCCCCCTGACTGGAGGATGGTGGCCCACGCACAGGGCCAGTAGGGGCTGCGGCCCTCGGCCCGCAAGCGGTGGACACCTCTCATGGTGTTGCCCATTCCGCTGGGCCTCCCTTTATAGGAGCGTAGCTCGCTCCGAGGCCTTCCAGCCTTGGGGGGTGGTCCGGTCCCCTTCCCTGGCAGGTTGCTACATCGGCCCTAACGGGCCCGGGTGTGGGGTTGTTGCCCTATTCGGGCCCCGGGGTGCAGGGACCTGTACCCATGCCTGTAGTAGGCGGGCCGGCTGGTCCTTTGCCCCATGTCAGCGTGGAAGCCTTATTGGCCCGCGTTGCGGCCCTCGAGACATCCCTTGCCCGGGCTAGCCACTCTTGGTCTCCATTTGGGGTTCGTTTCGACGCGTCGTCTGCTGGGCAGCGGCAGGCGACGGGACGGGTCGAGCTGCTTGAGGCGCGTGGCACGACTTGGGCCACTGCCTCGCAGCTCCCCATTCAACAGACCGGTGCGGGTCAGGCCCCATCGACGAGCTCGACGGCGGTTGTGAGCTCCGACGCCCCCAGTGGGCCGGAACGCCCGGTGGGGGCGGCCTACGGGGGTGCAGCACGTGAGTATGCGGTCCAAGCTAGTGCACCTACACACGTGGCCACGTTGGGGGGGGTTTCCAATGGCCTGGCCTCGCGCGGGTGGGGCGGCGGTCCAGCCGCTGACGCCCCACCTGGCGATGATAACTACCACTCAGGGCCCCGTGGTGGGGGGTGTTTTCTATCCTGTGGGGAATGTTTTGGGGGTGGCTGGGTTAGTACAGGCCCCCTTTCAGATGCCAGCAGTTCCTGTTGTGCCCGTGTCGGCCTTGCTGACGGCGGGGTATTCCTTACCGCTGGGTGTCCATTTGGCACAGACCACCAAAGAGAAGATCTGGCGGGGGGATTACGTGGATACCTTCTCACTCCTCAACAGAGGGCCCACCAAGGAGTAGGGGGGGCAGGATGAGAAGGATAAGGAGCAGGCACGTCGTAGCAAGCCACCACGTACGTGGGCCGACTGGTTGCCGGCCTACCTCATATACATGGCGGTGTACCTTAGGGCCCGGCCGGATTTGGCAATTTCGATGGTCCAGTATTTGGACAACATCTACCGGGCGATGGTTGACTTTCCGGGCCCATCGTGGTTGGCTTATGACATGTAATTCCATATGCGGATTCCCCGGCACCCCGACATTAGGTGGGTTGAGCCATGCCAGGCTGTGGCTTTTGTACATGACGCCCACGCGCCCCGCGCCCGGGGAGAGATACCATTGTGGACATGCGGTCCAGCGGGCGGCCCCAGCACAGGTCCAATGCCAGGGGGCGGGGTGGGGGGTTTCAGCCCGCCTGCTGTGCTGGACTTTCTCGTCCAATGGTTTCTGCAATAGGAAGAATGGCAAATACAGACATTAGTGTCCCCCCTGTGCTGGCCCCCATGCGGCCTCTGGCTGTCCCAGGCCTGGAGGGATGCGGGGCAGAGGGAGGGGTGGACAGGGGGCTGGCAAGACTGCCGCATATGGATCTAGTTCACCAAAGGGCTCCCTCCCCAATTAATGTGCACGTGTTGGAGCGCTGGCTCACATTGTTCCCGAAGGGAGAGGATGCGGAGATCTCCTTCAGGGTTTTAGGCAGGGGTTACATATCCCTTTCATGGGTGATAGGTCCCCTCAGGATGCCCCCAATCTTTATCCCTTAGGGGGAGGGAGGAGGTGGCTCCTGCCAGCAATGATAAGGAGGTCTATGCGGGCAGGGTCGTTGGCCCTGTCCCTGCGCCCCCATTCCGGGGAGCATATTATTGCACTGATGCCATGCCTTTTGGCCGTTCCAATTCGGGCTCGGCATTCGAGCGTTACTCCATCTTCCTGGAGCGGGCTTTTTTTCGCAGATCAGGGTCCCGGTCTGTAGCCCATTCCCTGGATGATTTTATTCGGGGCTGAACGGGGCTGGGACACGTCCACACGTCTCCTCAACACATTTCAGACGCTAATGGAGGAACTTGGTGTCCCTTTAGCGCCCAAAAAGACCGAGGGCCCGCCTACACAGCTAGTATTCCTGGGGGTGGAGATTGACACGGTAGCACAGGCTTCTAGGTTGCAGCGGGATAAGGTGTCAAAGCTAGTGGCCCTTATCTCGGACTTGCTGGCCAAGCGCATGGCATTACCGAGGGACCTGCCGGTGCTACATGGTCGCCTCAATTTCGCTGGCAGGGTCGTCGCACCGGGCAGGGCATTTGCGCGGCGCTTGTGCGATGCCATGGCAGGACTATCCAGGCCCCACCATAGGGTTAGACTTACCCGGGGTATCAGGGCAGACGTGCTTGTCTGGCTACAGATCCTGAGGGATTTCAATGGGGTGTCATTTTGGAGGTCTGAGCTCCTGGCTTCCCCTTGCTTTAAGATACAGCCCGATGCCCGGGATCCCTGAGTTATGGGATGTACTTCAATTGGAAGTGGGCCTATGGTGGGTGGCCACCATCCTGGGCAGGCACGGGTCGCCTGCGTGGTCTCACGTATCTGGAATTTTCCCTATACTGGGTGCTTTGATGCTATGGGACGAGGAGGAGGCCAACTCGGTTGTCCACTTTGGTGTGACAATGCGGCTGTTGTCCACTTTCTCAATGCACAGAGCTCTAAATCGCCCAGGGTTATCGACCCAGTGCGCCAGTTTGTGTTGCACAGCCTGCGCCTCAACGTTCCTTTTCAGGGCTAGGCATGTCCCTGGGGTTACTAATGATATTGCTGATGCTTTGTCCCGCCTGCAGATCTCCCGGTTCCGTGCCTTGGCCCTGGATGCGGAGGAATTTCCCTCGCCACTCCCGGACGGGATATGGAACATCGGCAAGGAGAGGTGAACCGGGCGATTGGCCAGTCACTAGCGCCACGCACGCATAAGGTGTATCACCACGCATTTAATTCTTTCAGAGCATTCTGTACCCAATTTTAAATGCCAGGAACCTGGCCAATCCCGGTAACCCATGTTCTGCGGTTCATGGTTTACCTGCATGCCCAGGGCTTTGCACCTCGCACCATAGCATCTAGGCTGTCAGCGTTGGCTTTTATGGCCAAAGTGGGAGGTCATGTGGACAGCACCACTGACTTCCGTGTGAGACATGTTTTGGAGGGGTGGGTGCGCATGCGTGGGCGTTGCCCGGACGACCGCCACCCGATTTCCCCAGGGGTTTTTACCCAATTGGCCCGGGGCTGGCCTGGCCTCTGTTTTGATAAGATGAGGCAGCCCATTTTATGCGGCTACAACGGTCGCCTTCTTTTTGGAGCGCTCCGTATCGGCGAGCTTGAGATGCTGTATAAGGCGGATGCAAGTCGTGGACAGCACCACTCACCTCCGTGTGAGACATGTTTTGGAGGGGTGGGTGCGCGCGTGTGGGCGTTGCCCGGACGACCGCCACCCGATTTCCCCAGGGGTTTTTACCCAATTGGCCCGGGGCTGGCCTTGCCTCTGTTTTGATAAGATGAGGCAGCCCATTTCATGCGGCTACAACGGTGGCCTTTTTTGGAGTGCTCCGCATCGGCGAGCTTGAGATGCTGTATAAGGCGGATCCAAGTTGTAGGGCACTGGAACTCGAAGATGTCTGAGTGAACAATATTCGGCTCAGTTGGGGATACGCTCCTCTAAAATGTATCAGCACGGCGTAGGCAGTGGAGTAGACTGCTACGATGTTCCTCGGCAGACATCCGTCCGGTTGGTGCCCTACAGGATTTCCTTGCACTGTATGGCACGCACCATGGCCCGTTTTTCTGTCACCAAGATGGGTCTCCCCTTACTAAATTTCAATTTTGGAAGGTGACGGGCAAAGCGCTGGCCAGTGTGGGCCTCCCAGGCACCCGCTATGGCACTCATTCATTCCGTATAGGGGCGGCCTCAACCGCAGCTGCTTTTGGGTACTCAGGGGCTGACATACGTAGCATGGGACGGTGGGGTTCGCAATGTTTTCAGTTTTATGTGCGCCCACTCCCGCCGTGAGTACCAACCCAGTCACCTTACCTACTTTGCCTCATTTTTCCTTACAGACCCGGGGTGTCGTATTACACCGGTGACAGTAAGGCTGGTGGGCCATAGCTACGTGCACGGGGCAGCGCGTTATGCTGCGGCGACAGAGTGGGGACCCCGACTGTGACTTGGTGCATACGCAAGTCTCACATGGCATGGTAAGCCCGGGATGTTGTGGTGGGAGCTGCTGCCTTTCCTTTTTTCAGGCCAGAATGCTGACCCGCCTGACATTCTTATCATACACCTGGGGGGCAATGATTTGGGCCAGGTCACCGGCTTGTCGCTGAAATATGCGATTTGCGAGGACCTCGCCTACCTGCATTACGTCTGGCCCGCCACAACCCTTGTTTGGTCGGACATGGTCCCGCGCCATTCCTACAGAGGGGGTGTTGACCTCCTGGCCCTTGACCGTGCTAGACACATGGTGAATAGGGCAGTGGCGCGTTTCCTTGTCTACAGGGCTTGGGGGAGGGTCAGTCGTCACCCCGCTATTAGCCTCCAAAGTTATGACTTGTATGCAGGGGATGGGGCCCATCTGTCGCGAGGAGGTGTGGACCTCCTGTTGGGTGATTGGCGAGCAGGCCTGTCGACCGAGCTGACGGTCTGGGGGGGCGTCGAGCCTTCTTTGAAGCCCCTCCGTGTGGCGGGTAGCACTGGTAAGGTAAACATTATGACCCACAGGTATCCGGCAAGTTCGCAATTGACTGGACAACACTAGACAGGCATAAGTTGGTTAAACGTTGTCCGGTCAACGATGAACTAGGCGACGGGGTGATGGCTATAGCTAGACAGCATGCATCACCCCGTGATTTTACGGATACGCGTCAGAGGGTGGGGTCATTAGTTAGATATTGACTACGGTCAACAATTTGTTTGTGGTCAACAAACAAATTGATACAAATGGATACATTGTAGCAATTGCCGTTGGCAATTTTGGGTGGTACCTTACCAGTGTTACTTCGGCCTGCTTGCCTTAAGAATTATGATTGGTCAATTACCAATAGAAATTTATAATTCGGACTAGGGCATGAATCAATAAATGTGGCCCAATGCCGTTATCCACTTTCATTGGTGTCTGAGTCCTTTATTGGGGGGTGCGCCTGCAAAGAGACTCCTTACCAGAAGAATCCCCACCCAGAGGCAAGGAGAGGAAAAACAGTGAAACTAAAACAAAACTACTAGCAGCCCCACCTGCAGGGCAGAATAGTAAAAACAATTCAAAAAGACACAACAGCCCTACCTAGAGGCCACAAGAGTAAAAACAAGTCAAAAACATAACAATACATCGAAATTTTACACAAATCACAAACATATGTCAAAAAAATAAAACAAAAAGATTTGTAACATCCTGTGTTGAGTTTTAACTCAAATAAAAACCCAAAACATCTAAACACAGTTTAAAAACATTGAATGTAAAAAACATGTACTTTCACATTTTTAAAAATATTACCTACGGTACAACTATTAACAAAAAAACAAAACCCACAAACTAAAACATTATTTGGTTAAATAAAACAATTTGAAACAATTATATCATCCTTTGTTCTTTTTTTAATCCACAAAAAAAAAAAAAAACAAATAAGCTGATCACAGTTTATAACATCCTGGCAATGCTGGGCAACCTCTGCTAGTTTATTATAAAATTCTCTTCACTTTAAATGATCTATTCAATTATATATTTGTAAGCAATAAAGTCCTAGATTTAATCTGTAGTATCTAAATATAAAGAATTTAAGGTGACAGAGCTGGTTAGACACTTAGACACCCTGCTAGATCAAACAGTACAGGATTCAATAGATAAGTGCTCCATCTCAATATTAAAGAAATTCTTAATATGGTCTTTATATGCATTTGATTTTCCATTCCAGCACAGAAGAAAGATCTTGGACAAATATCCTTCTCACTGGAAGTGCTTGACAACAATGTAATATTTGCTTTGGTGGCTATCATTTTGAACTGTTTTTAGTAGCTCTTTCCATCACTAGAGTCAGACCCCTTGTCTTGATCTGTTTTTGAGTAATGTATGAAAGATATTTATTCAGTTTTGTACTTGCAAGCTAGATCAAAACTTCTACCATGAAGATAGCCACAAGGAATTAATTGTAGAAAAATGAAATATCAGATCACGTAGGTGATGAAAACTACCTGCTACTAGTTTCTCCTTCCTCCCAAAATATATATTTTGAAGCAATCATATAAAATAATGTAATAGATGCCCACTGTAAACCTTTAGTTATCCTAAAGTGCAACCCAAGATTCCTAAGAAAAGTCATTATTTTAAGGGGTCTGCTAGGTGTTTCAACATTTTGCCCCTCACATATCAGTCCTCCATTAATGGTGGTGGTGCGTCTCATGCATATAACAAGCAGGCTTATATTTCCTAGCAGACATGAGCAAGTTATAAAACAACCCAAGACAAAAGAGAAAGTTGAGTAAAAATGATCTTCAGATAAGGACAAGTTGCTTACCTGTAACTGTAGTTTTTTGTATGGTCAACCACAGGTTAACTCTGCAGCTATGTGAGCAGCATTGGAATCTTCCAGAGCTAAAAGAGCCATTAGACCTCTCCCCCTTCCCAACTGTCATGCATTCCCACCTAACAGCTCCCAATTTCTTCTCGTCTGCCTGAGTAAAAACTGTAGTAGACTGTGGAGAGATTGGGCGGGACATGTGAATTCACAGATGACCACTCAAAAAACTACAGTTACAACAGTTACAGGTAAGTAACTTGTCCTCCTTCTTCGTGGTCTCTGTGAATCCAAACGTTTGGGTGACTAGCCAGCTGATTTACTGGCTGGAAAGATGCCATAGTCTCTACTTTTCAGAGAACTGCTCTGCTGCTTGGCACAAGCAACTAACCTGTAGTTCCTAATAAACATCGGATGTTTGGATCAAGTTGCTGTTCTGCAACATCTTGCATTGTGCACCCCTCTTTCATGTAACAGATGTAGCAGTGGAACTGTTAGAGTGATTTTTTAATCTCTCTCTCTCTTTTTTGTTATTTACACTGCACAACAATGATTTTGCTACTGGGAAAAACACATGTGATTTACATGATATCGAGTGTGCTGATTCCAAATCTGAACTCAGAATTTGCCTATCACATACAGATTTTAAGGCTTGCTATAGCTGTTCAAATGGTCGGTAATTGGGTAATATATTTTTACATGGGAACATTATAACAGTTGCAGCTACCACTATGCCTGCTGCCGCCTCACCTGAATCACATCCCCTGGTGGCATGCATGTTCCGGCAGTGGCCGGGCATGTCTGAGCAAGTCAGTGAGCTGATGTCAGAAGTAGGTATATAAGGCGAGATGGACCAAGGGTTTGTCTCTAGTGTGAAAGCATCTTATTGGATAGTACAGCTAGGCCATAGTGAGTCTGTTTTGAGCTAATGATGAGTAGGTGCAGCTGTGTTAATAATCCGGACACTTTTTGCTACATTTGTGGCAAATATACCCTGCATGATCAACGCAAGAACCTAACCAAGAGGGTGAGATTTGTTTAGTTAAGATCCTAATTCCCTAGGCAGAATCGGACTTCAGATTTGGATTCCACACACTTGATTTATTATAGGACACCTGAGGAGAAATGGAGTGGAGGTGGAACAATTTCCATATCAGTGGACCATTGGAAATGATAAATAGGAACCAATGACCCATGGGAAGAGCCCCATCCCACCATCTGTGAATGTTGAGAGCATTCATTCCATTGGGGAATTCCTCATAAACTGCCCAGGAAAATTGGAGGTTTTCCTAGAACAACATCTGGTTCAAGTAAAGATGAAATTGGAACATAAATGCTGATAGAACCAGAACGTGTACAGAAATTCTAGGTTGAATACTAGGGATTTTGTCATTTAGCCCATGATAGTTGCTCTAGATCCAGAAACAGGGGGACTGGTGCCAAAGTTTAGGATGAGGGGGCAGTGATGTGTACCCAGCTTCAATGAATTGGGTGAGTCAAAGTTGTCTTGCTCTGTGGCAGTTCAAATTGGAAGTGAAGGATTGTGTGTTTCCATGTTCCATCAGTTAATATCCTCAAACATCACAAAACTCTTACATCAGGAAAAAAGATCCTAATTTTCTGTGAGATTTTGTTTTCAGCAGGAAGAACACGCCCTTGCTGATAGGCTGAGGTGACCTCATCTAGGGACTGTATTTTATTATCTATAGTTGTGTAGAGTGGGCTTTAAAAAGGGAACTATAAAAAAATGTGAACAGCATGATGAAAGATATGTGAGAATGTGTTTCCTCATGGTATTCCAAGTGTAAAAAAGAAGGCATAAGATGCTCTGCAACACTGTCTTTAATCTTTAACAACACAACACTGGAATGAAACGAGATGACCAAATAGACAATGGTGCTTTGTGTTCTCCCTCTTTTTATAATATTTAGACAGCATTACCATGTTGTTTGATTTTGTTTCTCTCTCCCAGTAGAGGCACCTTATAATGTCTAACAGGAGCAGAAAAACAAGGCACAATGCTATCACTAGGGATGACAGGGGGAAACCATTCATTCATTTCCTAATGCAAATATCTCTAAATTGTTCCACCCAAACCAGCTGGCAAATTGAAAAAGTTGCAGTTCTGCTATTTGCACTTTTCCATGTTTGTGAAAAGCTCTTTAATCACAATGTCTATTAAATTGCATATATTGGAGGAAAGTGTGTACAACACATAGATTATAGTGTATGTTCATGATAACATACAGAAATGCATTTTATTATGAAAACCAAATTGCAAAAAATGCAAACAAGGTAAAAACTGTGTGCAAAACTGCAAAAAAAATCTAAAAAAAAATAACCAAGAAAGTGGGTGATAGAAACTCAAAGGTTATAGAAATGGAAAACTCTACAAAAGTGAAGTTGAGAGATCTGACCATCCCTAGATAACACAACATATGTGTACATGCCTAAATATTCCAGAAAGAAAAGGAGAACACAGCACCAGACTTCCACATTGAATTGCTGTCTCGTCTTTGCCTCCAAAGTAAATAGAAGTGATTCTTCCTAATTATCAGCTTAACCATGGTGTTCAGATCCAGGCTATTGCTGAATGAACAGAACCATTTCTTCCTAGTTATTCATTGACACATCATTCCATCTTCTTTACCTGATCAAGCTATATGGTCTTTTACTCAACTAAGCCATAGCACTTCCCACTGGATTTTCTTTTCTGTTTTCTTTGTGTGAGCACTAAAGGTACATATTCAAATAGAACAATACACATTTTCCTTTACTGTATTGCCCAAACTTGTAAATGAACCCCCCAAAGTGTATAACATATGAGTGTGAGAAGGTCGCATGTATCCATAGAAGTGTTTGGCTTAGACTTTGTCCCCCTCTCTGATACAGCTGCAAGTGGCATACATATGAAATTCAATATTTAAAAAATCAATGATGGTACCCATTCAAGAGATGGCACAGGGATCTGGATTTTCCTTCTCCCTGCCAAATACCTGATTGCCACATGAGTCTTATCAAACTGGATCTTTTTAGCAATAGCACACCACACCTGAGCAACAATGTGCCAGGATGGAGGCTAATATATATATTTAAAACTGATAGATTGTTTAAAGCCAGTGGCACACACAACGCAATGCCCCCCCCCAAAAAAAAAATCACAGTAAAGGACAGATGCTTTATCCTTACAGCAACACAAGAATTCTGCAGACTTAATTTATCACCTAAAAATATTTCTGGCATATCAGGCTGTGTTATCTGCTTTTAAATTATAAATCTGGGAGAATTGTGATCATGAGCACAAGACGAATCCAGGACCAAAGAAGTGAACAGAATTGTGTTTCTTTTCACGTCAAGAAATAGACTACTTTTCTAGGCTTCCAAAGTACAAAATCAGAACCAGAACCCAATAATAAAGTACCTGTTAAAATCTAAATATATATTTTTCTACCCTCAATCCCAGCAACTGCTCTTCTTTGGCACTTGAGAATGGCGACATATAATTTGCCTCTTTTTTTATTCATAGAGAACAAAATTTACAAAGTCATTCATACATTTTTTCTTTTTATATATATATATTTGTTTGTTTGTTTTTTACTGACTTTGAAAATTAGGAATATTCAAAATACACTTTTAAACCCCACTTCATTCTTTCATTATTTACAGATATGTACAAGAAAGTTGTAAGAGTTTTTTTATAATTGTATTAAAAATCTTTGCTGGTTGACTTCATTATATGGATGTTCCATGGGATGGCTCCATGGCTTCTGGGATGATCCCCCCGGGCACAGACTGAAATGACATTGGGATGGGGGTTTTTACAGGGCTCTGACGAAATAGTCCTCCATTGGGTGATCTGTGTTTACACTGTATAGAGGGCATGGTGGCTGAGCTGCTGAGAGGCAGCGGCAGGTTGCTACCAGAGGCACCTGTGAGTGTCCTACTGGCCCCATGAGTTGTCTGTTCTGGTAAAAAGGAGGTGACAGAAAGTTGTGTGTTCTGGTATTCACGGACTGGCTCTAGGGTCTGACTCGATGGCATGCCACCAATTTCCAAAGCTGAGATTTCAATGGATGCTGGAGAGAGTTGCTTATGAGCCAAGTCTTCATCAATTAAACTGTTCATGCGTCTGTGGACCTGTTCCAGGTTCACTTCTTTGTCCTATGAAAGAGGAAAGCAAAAGGTGATTAATCCCAATGCATGACAGACAAAGACAACACAGGAACAGATTTCTCTTGTTATTATTGAATCATCCCAGCCACCGGCTGTGAAACAAAAAGGTTCTGACTAGCTGAAAAAGCCAACTGTGGGCTGCCTCTACTGTTTTATAAGATTATCCTCAATCAAACACCCATAATTTGCAACTTCCTAGGACCAAAATAGCTCACCAGCCAAGTATGGCTGGCTACAAAGAGCTTCATAAAGGGGTGTTTGTTTGTTGGCTATGTACTGGAACTATGAAAACATGAAACTTGTCAAACATCTGGTTGTATCTGGTCAGTGGGCTTTTTAGCTGGATGTGTCACAGGTTGTGGAGGCTTGACCTAAAGATTGGCTCAAGGTTTGACTGATAGGATAGTAGACTGGGGCACCTTGCTGAAGTTAATGGACTATGGTGCAGTGGCAAGGGGGATCCCCCTAAATTCCTTATGGGTATTTTCCCTCTATTCTTAAAATGATGTTACATCTTATTTGGAGGACCTTCTCCTGCAATACAGCTTGCACCATTCAGCAGGTCTGCAACATTTTTTAAGTGCATGGAGGGGTCGAAATGGGTTGGTGGAATTATATCCTTGTTCTAATGCTAACTGTGCCTTTTTTAGTGTTCCAACCACAGATCCGCACATGTCATTGGCCATTAAACGATTTGGTCCTGATATATCCAAGAAAATAAACATTCTTTCCACGTTTTCTTATTGACTCTTGAGCTTAGCATAATGCCTTTGATTATATAGTTGTACACCATCACATGTCTGTTTCACTTCATGTATCCACATTGGAAAGTTTTTGAGGAGAATCAGCTGATAGTCCAAATAAAACAGTCCCACTGAAATCAATTGGATTTATGTAAGTGATTGAATGACAAGTCCCTTTCATTTCAGTGAGTTTATTCTAGGTTGAATAGCATGGGAGTTAGCCTACAAGTGGCAGTGCCCTGTAGACCAGAATATCAGGTATTAGACCACTGCTCTCTCATACCCAGTAAGGAATATTTTCCCCACTTCCCATTGTTAATGTGAAACATCATACATAAAGTGATCCATGTGCAACCAGGTGAGATGCCAAACTTCTTTTCACGGGATAGAGATTTTAGCCATCAATTTGAAAAAGTGCTAGGTGGGAAGGCTGGAAGGAGCAGCCTGTTATGGACAATCTTAACCTATAAAACCAAGGGTTAACCGTTGGAACTGGCTATAGGTTGCTATGCCTCGCCCTACTTGCCTGCACTCACCCTTCGTGCACACGGCCGATCTGGGTCCGCAGGTCAACGAAGGATTGAGAAAACCGGCAGTGGGGCAACAGCCCCACAAATGCAAAAAAGGGAAACAACTTCACTTCCCAACATTCCTTGTGCCGCGCCGCGCCAGAGCCAATCAGGCTGAGAGGCTCTCATACAGCGCAGCGTTCGGAAACACGCCGCAGCCAATCAAAAGAAAACCATTTTAAAAAAATGCAGCACAAACACAAAGCACCAACCCATAACTACAAGCCCCAGCATCCTGCGCGCCATGAGCACGCAGAACGCTGAGGAAGCCGGCGCCCAAAAAATAAAACAAAAACAAAAACACCGGGAGAGCAAGTCCGCCAAGCTGCGGGAACCAAAGCCCCCCTCCCCAACGGCGCCTAAAGCTTCTGATCGGGGTTTCCCCTTTAATATCACTAGGAGGGGGTGTTGTGCTCCCCCTCTCTACTGGCTCCCCTGAGGTTGGGAGGGTTGGGGGGAACAAAGGAGTCTGTCTCCCCAACCCTCCTGACTCCAGGGGACCTGGCAGAGAGGGGATTCCCTTCCCCGCACACACACATGCCCCATATTAAAGAGAAGAAACCAAGCGGTTACTTCTCTTTAAAAATGGAGTTGGGGGGGGAATCTCCCTCTCCGATGGCTCTCCTGGGTCCGGAAGGGTGGTGGAGACAGACACCTTTTGTCCACCCAACCCTCCCAAACCCAAGGAAGCTAGCGGAGAGGGGGATCACAACCCCCCTCCACTGATATTAAAGGGGAAACCCCAATTGAGATTTCCTTTTTAATATCAGAGGGTGGTCTGGATTCGATCCCCTCTCCTTGGTCCATGAGTCTGGAAGGTTTGCGGGGGACCAAAGGAGTCTGTCTCCCCAACCCTCCTGACCCCAGGGGATCTGGCAGAGAGGGGATTCCCTCCCCCCCCCACACACACGTCCCATATTAAAGAGAAGAAACCAAGCGACTACTTTTCTTTAAAAATGGAGTGTGGTGGTGGTGGTGGGGGAAATCCCCCTCTCCGATGGCTCTCCTGGGTCCGGAAGGGTGGGGGAGACAGACACCTTTTGTCCACCCAACCCTCCCAAACCCAAGGAAGCCAGCGGAGAGGGGGATCACAACCCCCTCCACTGATATTAAAGGGGAAACCCCAATTGAGATTTCCTTTTTAATATCAGAGGGTAGCCTGGATTCGATCCCCTCTCCTTGGTCCCATGAGTCTGGAAGGTTTGGGGGGACCAAAGGAGTCTGTCTCCCCAACCCTCCTGACCCCAGGGGACCTGGCAGAGAGGGGGATTCCCTTCCCCCCCCACACACACACACCCCATATTAAAGAGAAGAAACCAAGCGATTACTTCTCTTTAAAAACGGAGTGGGGGGAATCCCCCTCTCCGATGGCTCTCCTGGGTCTGGAAGGGTTTGGGGAGACAGACACCTTTTGTCCATCCAACCCTCCCAAACCCAAGGAAGCCAGCGGAGAGGGGGATCACACACACCCCCACACTGATATTAAAGGGGAAACCACAATTGAGATTTCCCTTTTAATATCAGAGTGTGGCCTGGATTAAATCCCCTCTCCTGGGTCCCATGAGTCTGGAAGGTTTGGGGAGACAAAAGGGGTCTGCCCCCCCAAGCCTTCCAGAGCCAGGGGAGATGGCAGAGAGGGGATCCCCCCCCGTAGGACACCAAAAAACACAAAAACAATCAAAAACATCCAAAAATACACAAAAACAAACAAAAATTACACCAAAAAACAATACAAAGTAAACAACAACAAACATTTCCAAACACACCCAGCACCCAGCCAAACACCACAAAATCCAACCACCACCACCACCCCAAATAATGAAAAACAGCCAACTCACCACCAGACGACCTCACACAACAACTACTGGAAAAGAAATAAATAAAGAGACTACTTACTGGAAGAAGCTCCACCCAGAGGCCACGAGAGAAAAAACAGTCAAAATACAAGGTAACCTCTACCAGCACCCCTTGCTGCCCACGATAGTAAAAAAAATTCAAAAAGACACAACAGCCCCACACAAAAGGCCCCAAGAGTAAAAACAAGTAAAAACAAATAACACAAAATTACAATTTTACACAAATCAAAAACAGATGTCAATAAAATAAAATAAAAACTATTCAAAAATCCTGTGCTGAATTTTTACTCAAATAAAAAACAAAAACATCAATACACAGTTTAAAAACATTTATTGTGAAAAACATGTACTTTCACATTTTTAAAATTATTACCTACGGTACAACAATTTTAAAAAAATACATACTAAAAATTATTGGGTTAAATAATTTTTTGGGGAAAAGTATTTCATCCTTTATTATTTTTTTCATCCACAAAACCAAAACACCAAACAAAACTCATCACTGTTTATAACAGGCCACCAAAGAAATTTGGATAAATAAAAATTTTAAAAATTTCAATTATAGACTAACCTCTTCTTTACAAACATTACCAACAACAACAAAAACTTTCCAACACCATTTAAAACAGCCCGGCAACGCCGGGCAACCTCTGCTAGTACCTTTATAAACAGGTATCCATAGAAAATGAGAGTGGGCCACTTAGATTTGATCCATTCAGAGGAATTATATGGATTTAGCATCAGAAACAAGAAATCAAGCCTACTGAGAAATCACCAGTGTGAAACCAGTACCCAATATCCAGGCAGTTGCCTTGGGCTGTGGAATAACCATACTCATATTGCAATGCTGTGTGTTCTAAATTAATGCACCACTCCCCACACACAGTCCAGGCCGCCAACTGTCTGAGGGGGTATGAACTGGCCTATGGTTTAAAAAGGTTGAGGACCCCTGTTGTACATAAGTAAGCCTATATACATAAAGAACATAGTAGGATTTACATCTGATTAATTATGCATCATCTTTCCGTGTTAAGCAAGTGCAGCCTTATGAAAATTTCTCTGCGTACTTGGGAGGTGTAGCAAACTACTGTACTCTGTTTCCTCCTGCAGATTTCTTTCCTCACTTATTGCAAGAATATGAGATAGGTCGGCATGTTTATAATAGATTATGCTGGGATTCCTGAGCCGAGGCAATGGTTCTTTTAATGCAAAACATGTGCTGGAGTATTATGGGTGATTCATATTTATTATTTTATTTTATTTTTTTAAATTCATATTTATATAGCCACTCAACTCACAAAGACTCTGGGTGGCATGCAGTCTTAAAACCCTTAAAACATGAACAACCCCATTAAAACAAATTACCTCGCTAAAGCCCCCACACATTAAAAAGTGGAAGATTACTTTGATATTAAACCAACCAGCAGTGGTTTAATAGTGTGTGGTTTGAATCTTCCCAGCTGCTTATCCCTGCCAACAGTGAGCCCCCTGGAGAACACCAGGTACCTAGGGACTCTTCAACTGGAAAACAGATTCATACTAAAATTATGTGAAGAAAGATAGTGCTGAAGTGTACCTAAATAATTACAGTTTTGTTATTATTACAATGAAAATAATCCTCCAGTAGAAGGCATGTTCCCATAATGTGCAGTACTATTGATTATGCATGAACAGGAATGGTCTGGGTCATTTTGCTGATGAAGGCAAAGATATAATGTCCCCCACACACACACACCCCTCCTAAGCATCATGGTAGATAAAACTCCAAGCCAACCAAAGTATTTTGACATATGATAATAATAATAATGATAATAATAATAATTTCGTGTCAGAAATTATTCTGGGTGAAAGGATTTTTGCTGGAGAAACTCCACTCAGGGGATGCCTGAATGAGGCTCCTTTCATATCCCCAAGAGCTGGGACAGAGATGGGCACTCAAACAGTCATGCAGTATCCGAGTCTCGAACTGCTGACTTGTCTTGAGGGCAAACTAACTAATAATTTTGTGTTCTTTCATGATGCAAAACCCCTGCTGCCTGAGGAAACTACACTATAGCCAGCCTCTTGCATGAGCTATCATGAAGCTTGACCTGAGCCTACTTCGTTTAAAAACATGAACATTGGACATGCCTCAGGATGTCAGAAACCAATTTGCCATGAAGGTGGCTGCTTTCAGACATCGCATGTCTTTAACATATGACTGGTAAAGGAGTCATTTTAAAATTCCACCTCCACTTCCTTTGCTATTAATGTCCAATTTGTATAGTCCATTTGCAGGAACATAACTCTATGTCAGAAATTACTAGAGGAGAAAAGGTTTGGTGATAATAATCAGCCTGCTGAAGATAAGAAATAGGAGCAGCATATATATTTTCTTGCCTTTTTAAAGTATCTGTTTTGCATTATTAACCAAATAGAGTGAATAAACAGCTGGCTTTTAATTTAAATTAATTTATCCCCTCATTAGTCACGGTTTTCAAAACATAGATAAATGTGAAAAATAAGATGCAGTGTTGTACATTAATTTAGCACTGGCCAGCAACCTAGTCAAACGTCACTTAACGCTACATAAAATATGCTGGTCAAATTCTGTGTGTAGTTTTGCTGGGGTTATTTTAGCAATTATTGTCACTTAATAAGCTTGAGTAGAACAGTACCTTCAAGAGCCTCTTTTAAGACCTGCTGTTACATGCCACTGTTATGAACAGCCCAGCTTCTGGTACCAAACTTCTAGTCAGACAAAAGATTATGTATATATTTGGGAACTATATATTTATTGCTTACTTATCTATATATCACCTGAAAGCCTGTTGCATAATATAATAAGTGGGACTAGCATAGGTGCATGGAATCACTGAGGATTTGATAAATCAACTCCTCCATAAATACCATTGATTCAAATAGGCCTACTTTCAGTTATGACTTGCTATGCTAATCTAAGTCACAGTTGGAGTGGGCCCATTTGAATCAATAAAACTTACAGAGAATTGATTCACCATATCCCCACTGATTTAATGCACTTAATCTTACTATACTGAACAATACAATTTCAGCCAGCGGTTTTTTTCTCTCTGTCTCTTTTTGACAGAGCAGCATAGAATAGATTAAATAATGCAAACAATAAGCTAGCTAATGTAGGAATAGTGCATAGATCAACACAGTAGGGGACGATGTAACAAATAAAACAATTAACCATCAAGTAATTGGCTCAATTTGCTCTGTGAGAAAAATTGATCTCCCAAATGGGAAGAACTGTTGGGTGAAGGAAAACAGACATGTTTCACTTCAAAATGGTTTCTGTTCACAGTCAAGATGATTGTGTGAAGTCAGAATCTCAAACATGTAGTCCTCTATCATAGTGTCTGACACTCTGTAAAGACATCCTATGATCAGTGGCAGACTGTGTTGACAGTATGTGCATACCTGTCAACCATCCTGTTTTACCCAGGAAAACCCCTTATTTTTACCCCTCTTCCCACCCCCTCCCGTCTTATTAATTTCCCCATATTTTCCCTTATTTTTTTTAAAAAAATATCCTGACCGGAGCCCTCACAGGCAAAGCTGCAGTATTTTTTCTGGCCACCAGAGGTCGCTGTGTGGCAGGCTTTTTGCAATTGGAAGGGGAGAGAGAGAAGGAGTGTGTGTGTGTGTGTGTGTGTGTGTGTGTGTGTGGGCCTTCTGAGTTTCTCTTTCATTTTCCTGCCAGCCACATGTCCAATATGGCGGCTTTGTTTTGGTCGGAGCCACCATGCTGGGAGGGACGGGAGTCTACTCTAGAGGTGAGTGATATTTCATATATGCAGGGGCAAATCAGCTCTTGGTCTGGGGGCAGAGACTTCTCTCTCACTTTCATGCTTTATTGAGCTATTTCTGCCCTGCCTCTGTCCTGGCTGGAGGATTCCGTTTCTAGAGTTCTAGTTAACTTGGGAGGGGTGAGGGGTATATGCTTGATCACTATATGAGAGAGAGGGGGGGTTTCTGCTTCTGTTCTAGAGTTAACTTGAGTGGGGTGGGGTGGGGTATGTGCTTGATCACTATATGCTACAGGTAAAGGTTACCCTTGCTCAAAAGCCAGTCGTATCTATAGAGTGCCAAGGTTCACCATTACAGTCATAGATTCCTACAGCGGCCAATTTTTAGAGCAAGCTGCTGCTTTTTTGTATGAGAGAGCAGATCCAAAATACATGGGGAGAATTATCAGAGCTCATAGATCCAGTGTGCTTGCACGGTTGTGTAAGGGGATCTGAGTTAGGTACAGGTAAAGGGTCGCCCTTGCTCAAAAGCCAATCGTATCCGACTCTAGGGTTCAGTGCTCTTCTCTGTTTCAAAGCTGAAGAGCCAGCGTTGTCTGCATCTGCAGACATTTCCGTGGTCATGTGGCAGGCATAATTAGACACCAGAGCACACGGAATGCTGTTACCTTCCCACCAAAGTGGTCCCTATTTAAAGGTTTCCCTTGCTCGAAAGCCAGTCGTATCCGACTCTAGGGTGTAGTGCTCATCTTTAAGCCGAAGAGCCAGCACTGCCTGCTTCTGCAGACGTTTCCGTGGTCATGTGGCAGGCATGACTAGACACTGGAGCGCACTGAATGCTGTTACCTTCCCACCAAAGTGGTCCCTATCTATCTACTTGCAATTTCTTGCTTTCGAACTGCTAGGATGGCAGGAGCTGGGACAAAGATGGGAGTTCATTCCATCCTGCAGTACTCGGGAATCGAACTGCTGACCTTCTGCCTCTCAGTCAGCATCTTAGTCACTTAAGCCACTGAGTAAACAAGAAAGAAAACAAAAGTCCCCCAAGAAAATGGGGAAAGGGTTCTTTGGCCCACACAGCTTTGTGCCCATTGCATCTACAATACCATCTAGCCATCTTATTTTGGCCACCCCCTTCTTTTGTCCTCTACCATTCCCAGCATCAAGGCCTTCTCAAGTGAATCCTCTGTTCTCATTTGATGTCCAAAGTTCTTTAGCATCATCTTTGCTATTTGTCCTTTAATGAGCAGTCATGGTTGATTTCTTCTAGGATCGACCTATTTCTAACACCACATTTCAAAGGCATCTATTTTTCTGCGCTCAGCTTTCCTAATGGTCCAGCTCTTACACCCATACATTACTACCGGGAATACCATTACTTTGACTATGCAATTTTTTGTTTGCACGGTAATGCCTCTGCTTTTAACTATGTTCCCCAGGTTTCTCATAGCTTGTTTCCCAAGCATCAGTCAACTTTTTTTTCATGGCTGCAATCACCATCTCCAGAGATCTTTGATCCTAAAAAAGTAAAATCTGCCAGTCGTATCCAACTCTAGGGTGCAGTGCTCATCTCCATTTACAGCCAAAGAGCCAGTGCTGTCTGTGTTTGCAGACATTTTCATGGCCATGGGGCAGGCATGACTAGAGCCCAGCAAGTCACATGGCTATATTTGGCCATGCCCACAGATTTGGCCACACACACAGAGGGGTGTGGCCAAAAATTTCCTTATTTTCAAATCCAAAAGTTGACAGGTATGAGTATGTGTCTCTTGAGATGGACTTTCTCTGATATGAACAATATTACATAATCAGCTGAATCAGTCTTAACATCTCTCTTATATAGAACTAGCAGAGGTTGCCTGGCGTTGCCGGGCTGTTTTAAATGGTGTTGGAAAGTTTTTGCTGTTGTTGTTAATGTTTGTAAAGAAGAGGTTAGTCTATAATTATTATTTTTTAGTTATACACATTTTTCTGGCAGCCTGTTATAAACTGTGATGAGTTTTGTTTGGTGTTTTGGTTTTGTGGATGAAAAAAAGAACAAAGGATGATATACTTTTTCCAAAAATAATTTGTTAGTATGTATTTTTTTAATAGTTGTACTGTAGGTAATAATTTTAAAAATGTGAAAATACATGTTTTTCACAATAAATGTCTTTAAACTGTGTAATGATGTTTTTGTTTTTTATTTGAGTAAAAATTCAGCACACGATTTTTGAATAGTTTTTATTTTATTTTATTGACATCAGTTTTTGATTTGTGTAAAATTATGATTTTGTGTTATTTGTTTTTACTTGTTTTTACTCTTGGGGCCTTTTGTGTGGGGCTGTTGTGTCTTTTTGAATTTTTTTTAATTATTGTGGGCAGCAAATGCTGCTGGTAGGGGTTATCTTGTATTTTGACTGTTTTTTCTCTCGTGTCCTCTGGGTGGAGCTTCTTCCAGTAAGTAGTCTCTTTCTTTATTCATTTCTTTTCCAGTCATTGTGGACTGAGGTCGTGTGGTGGTGAGTTGGCTGTTTTTCTTTATTTGGGGTGGTGGTTGGATTTTGTGGTGTTTGCCTGGGTGCTGGGTGTGTTTTGAAATTTTGGTTTTTGTTTGTTTGTTTGTTTGTTTATGTTTGTTTATTCAATTTTATACCCCGCCCTACTCAACACATGGCCGACTCAGGGTGGCTAACAACATATAAATGACCCTGGGACACCCCACAGGGTTTACATAAAGATACAATATTCAAATTATAATAATAAATACAATGTTATAAGTAAATACAGTATAAGGCAAGACAGTCAACAATAATACATATAATACAAATATCAGCACCACATAAAAATAATATATCAATAATTACAATAGAATCACAAAGGATGAAAACATCACGTAATATAACAAAATTACCAAAGTACCAGATGCGCCAGGAGCCAGGTGCGTGGCGACAAAGTTCCTCCTGGCACCCCTCACCTTTTAAGTCCTAGGCAAGGGGGGAGGGCGGAGCCCCAGGACGACGGCCGATGGAGTGGCTGGCAGGACCTCTTCACCCTCGCCAGGGCCGAGCGCATGGCATCAAAGTTCCTCCCGGCACCCCTCGCCTTTTAAGTCCTAGGCGAGGGGGGGGAGGGGGAGCCCCAGAACGCCGGCCGATGGAGTGGCCAGCAGGACATCTTCGCCCTCGCCGGGGCCGAGCGCGTGGCGGCAAAGTTCCTCCCAGCACCCCTCGCCTTTTAAGTCCTAGGTGGGGGGGGAGGGCGGAGCCCCAGGACACCGGCCAATGGAGTGGCTGGCAGGACCTCTTCACTTTGCTTTGTCTTGTTTGTTGGTGTTATTTTTGTTTGCTTTTGTGTATTTTTGAATTTTTTGATTGTTTGTTTTTGTGTTTTTTGGTGTCCTACGGGGGGATCCCCTCTCTGCCGTCTCCCCTGGCTCTGGAAGGCTTGGGGGGGACAGACCCCTTTTGTCTCCCCAAACCTTCCAGACTCATGGGATCCAGGCCACCCTCTGATATTAAAAGGGAAATCTTAATTGTGGTTTCCCCTTTAATATCAGTGGAGGTTGTGATCCCCCTCTCTGCTGGCTTCCTTGGGTTTGGGAGGGTTGGGTGGAGAAAAGGGGTGTCTCCCCAACCCTTCTGGACCCAGGAGAGCCATCGGAGAGGGGTCCCCCCCCAACTCCATTTTTAAAGAGAAGTAACTGCTTGGTTTCTTCTCTTTAATATGGGGCGTGTGTGTGTGGGGGGAGGAGAATCCCCTCTCTGCCAGGTCCCCTGGGGTCAGGAGGGTTGGGGAGACAGACCCCTTTTGTCCCCCCAAACCTTCCAGACTCATGGGACCCAGGAGAGGGGATCGAATCCAGGGCACCCTGATATTAAAAGGGAAATCTCAATTGTGGTTTCCCCTTTAATATCGGGGGGCGTTGTGATCCCCCTCTCCGCTGGCTTCCTTGGGTTTGGGAGGGTTGGGTGGAGAAAAGGGGTCTGTCTCCCCAACCCTTCCGGACCCAGGAGAGCCATCAGAGAGTGGGATTCCCCCCCCAAAAAAACTCCATTTTTAAAGAGAAGTAACTGCTTGGTTTCTTCTCTTTAATATGGGGCGTGTGTGTGTTTGTGGAGGGGAATACCCTCTCTGCCAGGTCCCCTGGGGTTAGGAGGGTTGGCTAGACAGACTCCTTTTGTCCCCCCAACCCTCCCAACCCCAGGGGAGCCAGTAGAGAGGGGGAGCACAACACCCCCCCCCGTGATATTAAAGGGGAAACTCCAATCAGGAGCTTTAGGCGCCATTGGGGAGGGGGGCTTTGGTTCCCACGGCTTGGCGGGCTTGCTCTCCCAGTGTTTTTGTTTTATTTTTTGGGTGCCGGCTTCCTCAGCGTTCTGCGTGCTCATGGCGCGCAGGACACTGGGGCTTGTAGTTATGGGTAGGTGCTTTGTGTTGGTGCTGCGTTTTTTAAAATGGTTTTCTTTTGATTGGCTGCGGCGCGTTTCTGAACGCTGCGCCATATGAGAGCCTCTCAGCCTGATTGGCTCTGGCACGGCGCGGCAGAAGGAATGTTGGGAAGTGAAGTTGTTTCCCTTTTTTCGCGTTTGTGGGGCTGTTGCCCCACTGCCGGTTTTCTCAATCCTCCGTTGACCTGCAGACCCAGATCGGCCGTGTGCACGAAGGGTGAGTGCAGGCAAGTAGGGTGAGGCATAGCAACCTATAGCCAGTTCCAACGATTAACCCTTGGTTTTATAGGTTAAGATTAGGCCAGGCTAATGTGCATAGTCTACTAATCTCTATATGCAACATTGTTCTTTCATTATCATTTTTAAAAAAACCATTGGTTTGCTTAATATGTGACCAGCAATGTGTTCATATGTGTAAACCAGTCCTTCCTCGACAGCTTCCTATATGAAGGTGAAACATAGTTGAATCACATTCCTATAAGGATCAACCTTTCCTTCACTTTCTTTTCAGATGGGTTTAACAGAAATTAAACTCATTTGAAAAGCCAAAATAGAACAGTGGTTAAACTGCACTCAAAACTCTCAGTTTGATCTCATTGACCTCAAGGTTGGCTCAGCCTTCCATCTGTCCAAGGTCAGAAAAATCAATATACAGCTTGTTGAGGGCAAATTATAGTTTGCATAATTACCTTGGAAACTGCCCAGATAGTCCTTCAGCATTATGTGGGAGTATATAAGCAGCTGCATTTTGAATTTATTTAATATTGCATCTAATCTCTTGTCTGTACGAACAATGCAAGCGCGACACCAAAATGGCCGCAGCGCTCTTGGCGGACCCCCCTACCCGGACTCAGACATCCGGGTGAGTTAGGGGGCATGGCCACCCTCCTTAAAAGGGGTGGCCACGAGGCACCTCCTTTTGTTCGGAGGTGAACACGGCACAGACACGTGTGCTCGTCTCCTCGCCGCTTTCTCCCCGGCTTTTGCCCCGATCTGGGTTGCTGAAGGCAATTTCCCCCTTTTCTTGATTATAATTGCTTGGGAGACATGGCTCCCAAGCGCAAGGCACCGGCTTCGAAGCCGCGGCCGAGGGAGAGGGCTCTGCCCACCCCCCAATATCTCAGGGGCCACCACCGGGCCAGAGGGCTCGGGCGGCACCCCCTCAAGCAGGTGGTGGGGTTAGCATTACCACTGCCACCCATGCGGTTATGTAGACAAGGCCATGCCTTTTGGCTGTTCTATCTCATGTTCGGCTTTCAAATGATTTAGCACCTTCCTTCACTGGGCTTTTGTCTGTAGGTCAGAGTCCCAGTCTGTAGCCCACTACCTCGATGACTTTTTGTTCGGAGGTCAACACGGTACAAGCACGTGTGCTCGTCTCCTCGCCACTTTTCAGGTGCTTATGCAGGAACTGGGTGTTCCCCTAGCACCTGAAAAGACTGAGGGATCAGCCACCACTCTCACCTTTTTAGGTATTGATATCGACACCGTTGCCCAGACATCCAGGTTGCCCATGGAAAAGGTGACTCGGATCTCTGATGCGATTCTGGCAATGCTCGCCAGGCGTAAGGTGTCTCTCCGAGAGTTGCAGGTGCTTCACAGCCACCTCAACTTCGCCTGTAGGCTAGTAACACCGGGCAGAGCCTTTGCCAGGCGTCTGTGTGACGCCATGGCAGGCCTTTTAAAATGTCACCACAGGGTACGGCTGACCAGAGGTTTACGGGCAGACCTTACAGTTTGGCTCACATTCCTACAGGACTTTAATGGCATCTCCTTCTGGAGATCGGAGCTTATGCTCAGCCCGCATTTCCAAGTGCAGTCGGATGCCTCCGGCTCCCTAGGTTATGGGATTTACTTTGAGGGAAGGTAGTCCTATGGTCAATGGCCTCAGACATGGCAAGGCACGGATCATTTACATGATCTTACTTTCCTGGAGTTTTTTCCCATCTTGGGGGCCCTAATGCTCTGGGGGGATAGGTGGGCTAATTCAGTAGTTCACTTTTGGTGTGACAATGCTGCAGTGGTGCACATTGTAAATGCCCAGACATCCAAATCCCCCAGAGTTATGGCCTTAGTTCGCCAATTTGTCTTGAGGTCCTTGTGCCTTAATGTGCTTTTCAGGGCCAGATATGTGCCAGGCATTGATAGTGATATTGCTGATGCTTCATCCCGCCTGCAGATCTCCCGGTTCCATGTCTTGGCTCCAGACGCAGAGGAACTTCCCTCTCCTGACCGAGGTTTGGACATTTGGCGAGGAGAGGTGAACCGGGCGTTCAGCATGTCTTTGGCACCTCGCACACACATCTACATGCACTCCTCCAGTTTAGGACCTTTTGTGGGCAAAGGCTGTTGCCCGAAGTGTGGCCGATACCAGTCGACCAGATTTTACAGTATATGGTTTACCTTCACGATCTAGGGTTAGCCCCTCGCACCATCGCCACTAGGCTTTCAGCATTTGCATTTATGGCCAAGGCATGGGGCTTCACTGACTGCGTGAATGACTTCCGCATATGCCACGTATTAGAAGGGTGGACATGTGAACGTGGCCGCCGCCCGGACACACGTCACCCCATTTCACCAGAGGTTCTGACCCACCTTGCACGAGGTTGGCATAGCTTGTGTTACTATAGGTATGAGGAGGCTCTCTTTCATGCAGCTACCACCATAGCTTTCTTTGGAGCGCTCCATATCAGTGAGCTGGTCCCATTGTCAAAAGGGGACGTGTCTCGTAGGGCACTGGAACTCAACGATGTCTTTATCAACCAAGAGTGGGCCCAGTTGAGGATTCGCTCCTCAAAGGCCGATCAGCACGGAGTAGGCAGTGGTGTCAGACTGCTATGATGTACTGACATCTGACATCTGTCCGGTTGGTGCCCTACATACGTTTTTGGCAGTGCGTGGCACGCACCCTGGCCCGTTTTTCTGCCACCAGGATGGGTCTCCCCTTACCAAATTCCAGTTTTGGAAGGTGACCGGTATGGCACTTCACAGTGTCGACCTCCCAGGGGCTCGTTACAGCACCTATTCATTCAGGATAGGTGCCGCTTCAACTGCGGCTGCAGTTGGGTACTCTGAGGCGGATATACGTCGCATGGGCAGGTGAGGGTCCACACGTTTTTCTTTATATGTATGCCCCCTCACTGCATGAGTACGTTATGTCCTTAATTCCTTTTCCTTCTTTTACAGACCCTGTGTGTCCACGCACACCGGTGGCAGTATGGCTGGTGGGCCACAGTTTTGTGCACTGGGCAGCGCAGTATGCTGCGGTGACAGAGTAGGGACCCCATCTTGGGCTATGTGCAGCCGCACGTATGCGATGGTATGGTATGTGCGGCATGAGATGGCGGGAACTGTTGCCATTCCTGATGTCCTCAAGCAATGATCACCACTTTCAGAAACATAGAGGAGTGGCTCTTATTTTTATCCAGGAAACACTGGAGTATATATTCTCAGTACAAATGACTAGGTCTGGTTCACATCATTGTAGCACTGTTGATCTGTTAAAGAAGCTAAGATAGAAATTTGTGACTGAAAGAAATGAGAAAGCCAAAATGAGCTTAGAGAGTGGGCATTAACCAAAATGAGCTTGGGAAAGAGGCCTTATGATTCAACAAAATGGTTCTTATGAGAATTGGCAAACATTGTTGAATGCTAGAATGTTAACAAAGCTAACAAGCCACTGCTCATTTCTTAACATCTTTAATTAACTCGGAGGTTTATGAAACAAAGATGTGGGTGTGAGTGTGTTCTGTTGTACTGGTGTTATTATTATGCAACTAAAAAAAATCAGCCCACACAAAGTTACAGACAAAATGAAGGTGGTGTGTTGACCCTCTTCAGGCATCATTGCAGGGGTTGCCAACCTATGGCCTGAGGGCCAGGTCTGGACCATGGCACCATTCCAACTGGCCTGCTGCCATCTCCCCCACACCCAGAAGTAGAAGCAAGTGCATTTATGTCAGCCATAAAATGCACCCATGCATGCGCAAACACGCCCGCGGCTGATGTAAACACGGACGTGGGCGTATTTATGTCAGCTGTAAGTGCATTCACTTCTGCTTCTGGGGGGCGTGCCTCAGCCCACTCAGCTGTTCAGGGTGTGGACAGGCCCCCGACACAAAAAATTGGCCACCCTGCATTATTGCAGCCATCTACAATAATAAGTTATATGAATGCAGTTGGAAAGGATCACTCCCCTCTACTGATGCAACCTGCTCTCTACAGGATGAGACTGAAGAGAACTTTTTTTTTTTGCATGTAGAGTCTGTGCACACAAGAAGCACCTTCTCTTCAGACTCTTTGCTGATATGGCATTCCCTTTCTTCTAATTATGTTCACAAAAGTAGATAACCTATTGTGTGGGTATCGCTAGTGCTTATACAATACACAACGATCCAAATGTACAATGTTCAACAGGGTATCCAGCAGATTAGGAACGAAAGCACCTTCATCTTGTTATAGAACTTCTTCCCTTATGCCTTTGAACACAGGCACCAGCTCTGAGCAGATCCAATGAAGGATTTCTTTAGCTGATACATTTGGATTTGCCAGTGAAAGGTATATAAAAGAAGAGTGAATGATTGAATATAGTGAGTTGAATGTTGGTACTCTGGTATTCTATAAATGATGGTGACTCCTCCAAAAAGATTTGAACTGTAAACAGGGATGGCAGGGGCTAGGGTGGGTCAATTAAATGGGGAGATTCCATGTAAGTAGATTTTATACCTCTCTTGGGGGCCATAATGTTGATGGGAGAATTGCCTGTACATTTTGCTCCTCCCAGTAGATTACATAAGAACATAAGAACATAAGAACAGCCTTGCTGGAACAGGCCACAGCCCATCCAGTCCAGCATTCTGTCTCACACAGTGGCTCACCATTTCCTTCAGGGTATTCCCAAGGAGATGCCTTCACCTGCTTAGGATTCCCTGGAAATGGCATTGAGAGATATCCTGCCTATCTCTCCAACCCGGAGGTTGTCCTTAGGTAGCCATAATTATAGCCATTGATAGCCTTGTCCTCCATGAACTTGTCTAATCCTTTCTTAAAGCTGTCAAGACTGACAGCTGTCACCACTTCTTCTGGCAGGGAGTTCCATAGACCAGTAATCCTCTGGGTGAAAAAGTACTTTCTCTTATTTGTTTGAGAACTAGTACCCAAAAGTTTCATGGAGTGTCCCCTAGTTCTAGTGTTGTGCGATAGGGAAAACAGTTTTTCCTTATCCACTTTGTCCACACCGTGCATGATTTTATAAACTTCAATCAGGTCACCTCTTAGACGCCGTCGTTCAAGAGTGAAAAGGCCCAACCGTTGCAGCCTCAGATGGTAAGGAAGGTGTTCCAGTCCCCTAATCATTCTGGTTGCCCTCCTCTGTACTTTCTCCAACTCCATAATATCCTTCTGGAGGTATGGCGACCAGAACTGTACACAGTATTCCAGATGGGGCCTCACCATAGATTTATAAAGAGGCAAAATGACACTTGCTGACTTATTTTCTATACCCTTCCTAATGATCCCTAACATTGAGTTTGCTTTTTTCACTGCTGAGGCACACTGGGTTGACACCTTCATTGAGCTGTCCACCAGGACACCAAGGTCCCTTTCCTGGTTTGTCGCAGAGAGTTCAGACCCCATCAGTTTATAAATGTAATTGGGGTTTTTTGCCCCAACATGCATCACTCTGCACTTACTGATGTTGAAGCTCATTTGCCACTGTTTTGCCCACTCCCCCAGTGTCAAGAGATCCCTCTGGAGCTCTTCACAATCTCTCACAGTTTTCACTACCCTGTATAATTTAGTATCGTCAGCAAATTTGGCTACCTTGCTTTTTACTCCTACCTCTAGATCATTTATGAAGAGGTTGAAAAGCAGGGGTCCCAGTACTGAACCTTGGGGGACCCCACTCTTTACTTCCCTCCACTTGGAGAAGTGTCCATTTAGTGCTACCCTCTGTTTCCTGTCCCTTAGCCAGTTGCTGATCCAGGACAAGACCTGTCCCTTTATTCCATGACTGGTAAGTTTATTCAAGAGCCTTTGGTGTGGGACCTTGTCAAAAGCCTTCTGAAAGTCCAGATAAACAATGTCAACTGGATCCCCCTTATCCACATGCTTGTTGACACTCTCAAAAAATTCCAACAGATTAGTGAGGCATGATTTGCCCTTGCAAAAGCCATGTTGGCTCTCCTTTAGCAGCGCCTCCTCTTCTATGTACCTATTAATTCTATCTTTTAGGATGGTTTCCATCACTTTACCTGGGACACATGTCAAACTGACAGGCCGGTAATTCCCTGGATCACCCCTGGATCCTTTTTTGAAAATTGGTGTTACATTCGCTACCTTCCAGTCATCAGGCACAAACCCTGATTTGAGGGAAATATTATATATTTTGGCTAGGAGATCAGCAATTTCATCTTTAAGTTCCCTGAGAACTCGTGGATGGATGCCATCTGGTCCTGGTGATTTGTTAGTGTTTAGTTTAACAAGACATGCAAGGACCTCCTCCCTGGTTATTTCTATCTTGCTTAATTCTTCGGTTTCCCTCCCTACGAAGATAGGTTCTGTTTTGGGCATGTGGTCTCTATCTTCTTCAGTGAATACTGAAGCAAAGAATTCATTGAGTCTCTCTGCAATCTCTGTTTCCTCTTTAATAACCCCTTGCCTTCCATTGTCATCTAATGGTCCAATGGCCTTCCTAGTTGGGTTCTTACTTCTAATGTACTTAAAGAAGTCTTTGTTATTCCTCTGAGTATTTTTAGCTATACGCTCCTCAAAGTCTTGCTTTGCTTTCCTGATTGTTGCCTTGCATTTGTTCTGCCAGAATTTATGTTTCTGCCTGCTGTCCTCATTTGGACAAGCCTTCCATCTTCTAAATGAGCTTTTCTTGCTCTTGATCACTTCCCGAACAGCTCCTGTAAGCCACATTGGAGTCCTCTTGGACTTGGCAGTGCCCTTTTTCCTTTTGGGTATGCATTCCAATTGGGCCTCTGTTATTGTTTTTGTAAACAGCCTCCATGCCGCTTGGAGTGTTTGGACTCTCCCAATTTTCCCTTTCAGCTTCTTTTTTACTAGTTTCCTCAACTTTGGGAAATTTCCTTTTTGAAAATTTAAGGTCTCTGTGTTAGATTTTATCAGTGACTTGCGGTCTATGTTCAAGTTAAACATAATTGAGTTGTGGTCACTGTTCCCTATTGGATCAGTCACATTAACATCTTGCACCAGATCCTGAGTATTACTCAGGATCAAGTCAAGGATTCTTGTACCTCTAGTTGGGTCTTCAACCATCTGTCCCAGGGAACAATCATTGAGCATATCTAGGAACTTTATCTCTTTATCATGTGCTGAACAACAGTTCACCCAGTCTATGTGAGGGTAATTGAAGTCCCCCATTATAACCAGGCTTCCCTTCCTGGATGCCTCCTTTACAACATTCTCCAACTGCCAGTCTCCCTCAAGAGTTTGGGTCAGAGGCCGATAGTATATGCCTACTGTTAGACCATCCTTGTGGCCTGGTACTCTTACCCACAGAGCTTCTAATGGTGACTCTAAATTACCTAGATATTCCAATTCATAAGATTTTATCACTTCTTTGACATACAAGGCTACACCACCTCCTGTTTGCCCCTTCCTATCCTTCCTGTACAGTTTGTAGCCTGGGATAACTGTATCCCATTGGTTATCATCCGTCCACCAGGTTTCAGTGATACCAATAATATCAATATTCTTATCTATTGCTAAGTATTCCAGCTCCCCTATTTTGTTCCGGAGGCTTCTGGCATTTGTATACAAGCATTTATATATGCATTTCTGACACAGTCTTTTGTGTCCAGTTGCATTGTTAGACTGCCTCTTGCATCCTTCTGCTAGAATGCTAGTGACTAGCTCCTTGCTCTGCTCAGTAATTTTTGCATCCTCCTCGCTACTCAAGTACACACTTTCCCGAACCGGATGCTGCCCAGCTCCTGTCGGCTTTCCCCCAGTTATCAGTTTAAAAGCTGCTCTGCAGCCTTTTTGATGTTGAGTGCCAGCAATCTGGTCCCATCATGGTTTAAATGCAACCCATCCCTCCTGAACAGATTTGGCTTGTCCCAAAATGTTCTCCAGTTCCTGACAAATCTGAAGCCCTCCTCTCGACACCACCGCCTCATCCACGCATTGAGGCTTCTGAGCTCTGCCTGCCTGGTAGGTCCTGCGCGAGGGACAGGCAGCACTTCTGAAAATGCTACCTTGGAAGTCCGGGACTTCAATCTTCTTCCTAACAACCTAAATTTGGCTTCCAGGACAGACCGCTTGGCCTTCCCAACATCATTAGTACCAACGTGTACCATGACAACTGGCTCGTTCCCAGTTCTCTCTAACAATCTATCTAGATTTCTTGTGATGTCTGCAACTTTTGCACCTGGCAGGCAAGTCACCATACGGTTATCATGTGCATCACAAATCCATTTCTCTGTATTTCTAATTATTGAATCGCCTAGTACAAGGAGCCTCTCTCCTGCAATCTGTTCATCTACATGCACCTCATCAACCATATTAAGGGAGAGAACCTCAGTTTGTTCCTGATGTTCATCTTCCTGGATCTCATCAAGTGTGATGAAGGAGAGATCATCAGGTGGAACCAGCTGTTCCTCTGTGTGTTCCTCGTCAGGTGTGATAAGGGAAAGAGCCTCAAATTTATTCTGTAATTTCAGACTCTCAGAGTGATCCCCTACTCTTCTCCTCCTTTGAGTCACATTCCTCCAACCATCTCCCTCCTGAGTTAGTGAAGGGCCTTCTCCCTCAGAACTGTGCCCTGTCTCTTCTTTGTCCAGCATAGTCTGCTCCGCTCTGTCCAAGAACAGCTCAAGCTCCTTAATTTGTTGGTGGTTAGATATGCGGGCCTCTAGCTGCTGGACCTTCTCTTCTAGTAGTGCAACCAGCTTGCACTTGCTGCAAGTGTAGTTCTCCATGTGCTTTGGCAAGAACACAAACATGGCACAAGAATTGCAGGTAACTACAGCTGTTCCCTCAGAATCCATTTTAACAAGTGCAGTATTCTGGGCCTCAAAATGTACATGTTTACTACCTTTCTACCTAGTAAGACTATATTCTTCCTTTGTTACTAGTTTGCAATCTAAAGCAGCTCTACTCCAGCTGCAAAACTTACCAGTGCTCACTTCCTTTGTTTGGCTCTCCTCAGCAGCAGCTCTGCTTAAGAGCACATGCAGAGTCAAAATGGCTGACTCTGAAAGAGCTCAGAGCTTTTAAAGGCTAGTGTGGCTCCGCCCCTATGAGTCACAGTTCAGGGAAGGGCCTGGTGTGGCCCTGCCCCCCTGCTTCTGGAAGCTTCAAACTGCTTCCTCTGTTTGAACAGAGGTGGCTCTCAGCAGTTTAAATTATCAATTTAAATTAGTAGAGGCCTCTAAAGCAGCTCTACTCCAACTGCAAAACTTACCAGTGCTCACTTCCTTTGTTTGGCTCTCCTCAGCAGCAGCTCTGCTTAAGAGCACATGCAGAGTCAAAATGGCTGACTCTGAAAGAGCTCAGAGCTTTTAAAGGCTAGTGTGGCTCCGCCCCTATGAGTCACAGTTCAGGGAAGGGCCTGGTGTGGCCCTGCCCCCCTGCTTCTGGAAGCTTCAAACTGCTTCCTCTGTTTGAACAGAGGTGGCTCTCAGCAGTTTAAATTATCAATTTAAATTAGTAGAGGCCTCTAAAGCAGCTCTACTCCAACTGCAAAACTTACCAGTGCTCACTTCCTTTGTTTGGCTCTCCTCAGCAGCAGCTCTGCTTAAGAGCACATGCAGAGTCAAAATGGCTGACTCTGAAAGAGCTCAGAGCTTTTAAAGGCTAGTGTGGCTCCGCCCCTATGAGTCACAGTTCAGGGAAGGGCCTGGTGTGGCCCTGCCCCCCTGCTTCTGGAAGCTTCAAACTGCTTCCTCTGTTTGAACAGAGGTGGCTCTCAGCAGTTTAAATTATCAATTTAAATTAGTAGAGGCCTCTAAAGCAGCTCTACTCCAACTGCAAAACTTACCAGTGCTCACTTCCTTTGTTTGGCTCTCCTCAGCAGCAGCTCTGCTTAAGAGCACATGCAGAGTCAAAATGGCTGACTCTGAAAGAGCTCAGAGCTTTTAAAGGCTAGTGTGGCTCCGCCCCTATGAGTCACAGTTCAGGGAAGGGCCTGGTGTGGCCCTGCCCCCTGCTTCTGGAAGCTTCAAACTGCTTCCTCTGTTTGAACAGAGGTGGCTCTCAGCAGTTTAAATTATCAATTTAAATTAGTAGAGGCCTCTAAAGCAGCTCTACTCCAACTGCAAAACTTACCAGTGCTCACTTCCTTTGTTTGGCTCTCCTCAGCAGCAGCTCTGCTTAAGAGCACATGCAGAGTCAAAATGGCTGACTCTGAAAGAGCTCAGAGCTTTTAAAGGCTAGTGTGGCTCCGCCCCTATGAGTCACAGTTCAGGGAAGGGCCTGGTGTGGCCCTGCCCCCCTGCTTCTGGAAGCTTCAAACTGCTTCCTCTGTTTGAACAGAGGTGGCTCTCAGCAGTTTAAATTATCAATTTAAATTAGTAGAGGCCTCTAAAGCAGCTCTACTCCAACTGCAAAACTTACCAGTGCTCACTTCATTTGTTTGGCTCTCCTCAGCAGCAGCTCTGCTTAAGAGCACATGCAGAGTCAAAATGGCTGACTCTGAAAGAGCTCAGAGCTTTTAAAGGCTAGTGTGGCTCCGCCCCTATGAGTCACAGTTCAGGGAAGGGCCTGGTGTGGCCCTGCCCCCCTGCTTCTGGAAGCTTCAAACTGCTTCCTCTGTTTGAACAGAGGTGGCTCTCAGCAGTTTAAATTATCAATTTAAATTAGTAGAGGCCTCTAAAGCAGCTCTACTCCAACTGCAAAACTTACCAGTGCTCACTTCCTTTGTTTGGCTCTCCTCAGCAGCAGCTCTGCTTAAGAGCACATGCAGAGTCAAAATGGCTGACTCTGAAAGAGCTCAGAGCTTTTAAAGGCTAGTGTGGCTCCGCCCCTATGAGTCACAGTTCAGGGAAGGGCCTGGTGTGGCCCTGCCCCCCTGCTTCTGGAAGCTTCAAACTGCTTCCTCTGTTTGAACAGAGGTGGCTCTCAGCAGTTTAAATTATCAATTTAAATTAGTAGAGGCCTCTAAAGCAGCTCTACTCCAACTGCAAAACTTACCAGTGCTCACTTCCTTTGTTTGGCTCTCCTCAGCAGCAGCTCTGCTTAAGAGCACATGCAGAGTCAAAATGGCTGACTCTGAAAGAGCTCAGAGCTTTTAAAGGCTAGTGTGGCTCCGCCCCTATGAGTCACAGTTCAGGGAAGGGCCTGGTGTGGCCCTGCCCCCCTGCTTCTGGAAGCTTCAAACTGCTTCCTCTGTTTGAACAGAGGTGGCTCTCAGCAGTTTAAATTATCAATTTAAATTAGTAGAGGCCTCTAAAGCAGCTCTACTCCAACTGCAAAACTTACCAGTGCTCACTTCCTTTGTTTGGCTCTCCTCAGCAGCAGCTCTGCTTAAGAGCACATGCAGAGTCAAAATGGCTGACTCTGAAAGAGCTCAGAGCTTTTAAAGGCTAGTGTGGCTCCGCCCCTATGAGTCACAGTTCAGGGAAGGGCCTGGTGTGGCCCTGCCCCCCTGCTTCTGGAAGCTTCAAACTGCTTCCTCTGTTTGAACAGAGGTGGCTCTCAGCAGTTTAAATTATCAATTTAAATTAGTAGAGGCCTCTAAAGCAGCTCTACTCCAACTGCAAAACTTACCAGTGCTCACTTCCTTTGTTTGGCTCTCCTCAGCAGCAGCTCTGCTTAAGAGCACATGCAGAGTCAAAATGGCTGACTCTGAAAGAGCTCAGAGCTTTTAAAGGCTAGTGTGGCTCCGCCCCTATGAGTCACAGTTCAGGGAAGGGCCTGGTGTGGCCCTGCCCCCCTGCTTCTGGAAGCTTCAAACTGCTTCCTCTGTTTGAACAGAGGTGGCTCTCAGCAGTTTAAATTATCAATTTAAATTAGTAGAGGCCTCTAAAGCAGCTCTACTCCAACTGCAAAACTTGACCTACCATTAGGCAGAAAGAGGCTAATGCCTCAAGAAGCAGATTTGTGGCCTGTCACAAAAGGACAACAAATACCATGTTATTTAATTGATTAGTATTGTGCATGCATTGTTAGAACAGGAAGAGACCCCACCTGTTAAAACAACTTGACTTCTCTTAGATATCCTGCACCTAGATGTGGAGAACAAGGGCAGCACTTGCTTCTGTGCCTCAGGCAACTACATTTCACAGGCCACTTTTGTTTCCAGCTATAGGGAAACAGTAATCACACCACACCTTAACTTATGAACACACTAGTAAAGACTGCCTTCACTCAAAAGCCAGTGGGGTCTGACTCAAGGGGGTAGCACTCATCTTCATTTACAGCCAAAGAGCCAGCACTGTCTGAATTTCTAGATGCTTTGGTGGTCATGTGGCAGGCATGAATAAACACAGAATGCTGTTACCTTTCCTGCCAAAGTGGTACCTATTTATCTACTTGCAATTTCTTGCTTTCGAACTGCTAGTTTCGCAGTTCCTGGGACAGATGATAGGAGCTCGCTCTATTTTGCAGCTAGCTGGTCTCAAACTGGTGACCTACTGACCTTCTGGTCATCATATTCTGCGTCTTAACCACTAAGCCACTGCAGACCCTTTCATGAACATACTACAAAAGAGTAAATAGAAATTCATCCTCTGCTTATGAATTGTTTCAATCATGCAGACAAAAGCCAGACTATGTCTCTTCTCACCTCTCCATCACTCTATTTTCCCTACATGACCCCCCCAAACATGAAGGACTTCCCTTCTACAAAGTAAAGTTGATGAAGCTATTTCAGTTTTGTAGATACTGTCTCACTTGCAGGGAAATTGTCTTGTAATCAGCATGGAAGTAAGACCAAAAGTCTCATGCAGCTTTGCCTTGGTTAGCTTAGTGTATAAATCAGGGCTTCACAAGATATGGCCCATGGGCTGGCCCCAGCCCATGGAACCATTTCATGTGGCCCACATTGCCGCCACCACCAATGGAAGTGTAGGGAGGGCAGCAGGACACTGGCAACAGTCTACAGAGCTGGGTGACACTATTTAATTGTTTTCCTCCCCTCAACCCCCAAAATAAGGTCCTCATCAGTTTCATAAGACAGTCACCAGGAAGGGAGTGACTGAAGGAAGGTAAAAGGGCAATGGGAAGCATTGTTTTCAAATCCTTTTAAACCTGATCTTCTAATATTTCCATTTATTCTGTCTCCCCACCCCAATTCTTCCTGTTCCCTGGATCTGACATTTGCAGTGCTGTGGCGACAAGACTCTGAAAATGTAATTCATGACAGGTCCTTTCTAAAGTAGAGTGTTCCACATTCAATCCTCAGTATAGCAGGGATAGATGTCTATATGTAACATTGGAAATTTGCTGCCGGTGGTGCAGGCAGCAGACAAACCAATGATCAGGTCTGTGGCAACATCCTTTGATTCTGTAGAGTCCATAATCTTGGAGACAACAACCCTTTCATTCTGCTGCTCCACAGAAAATGTATTTGGAGATGACCTGCTTCTGAACGTGGAGCTATTTACAGCAATCTGTCATCATGACTACTCATACCTGTCAAGTATCCCGGATTGCCCAGGGTTTCCTGTAATTCAGTGCTACAAACTCTACTTTCCCACCGCCATCCCATAATTGGATGGCAGGGGAAAGTAGTTGCTACGCATCCCCTTCTGTGCAGAACCCTTCTATGCATGCGTAGAAGGCTTCTGTACATGCGTAGAAGGGTTCTGCGCAGAAGGCTACTGTGCAGGTCCCATATTCTCCAGACCCGTGCTTGACAGGTATGTGACTACTTTAGGTTTATTGTTATATTTAGTGTTCAGATCAGTGGTTCCCAATGTGAGGTACATGCCCCACAGTGGGACTTCAATTCCCAGAAGCCCAAGTCAGTAAATTGGCTGATCAGTGCTTTGGGGAATTGATTTAGGCTTCTGGGAATTGAAGTCCAAAAGCCAAAGGTTGGGAAACACTGGTTTAGAGAGAAGGATAAAAACATCTTTATTTCTTCCTCATCTAGATCTCACTTAAATAAACTCAAGGCTGGATCATTTTCTCATAACTATATAATTTTTGGCATAACTCACATCATTTCCTCATCCACTGGTGTGATCCAATAACATTTTTATCATCACTTGTTTTCTAACTGCTGCGATGAAAAAGGATTTCATCATATGCTATATTCATAGTAGGAGACCATACAGAGTTACAAGCATGCATTCGGCATATAGAGATTTTGTGGTTATGGACTGCTGTGAAAACAGTATTTCATAATGAGTGAAAGGCTGGTAACTACCCACATTAGCAGTAGATTCAGTAACTAGAAAGAGACCCCACACATGTACGCACTCACGCATGCATGCACGCACGCACACACAGACAGTCCTCAGGGTTATAAGCATTCACTTATTAAAACTTCTAGATTCTCTTGTAATTCCTCAGATGACTGCAAGGAAAAAACTTTCAAATTCATTTCATTCTTTGCAATGCATACCATCCAAACGTAGCCTAACACATCTGTACTTTTTGCTTGTTTCAGATTTGCTCACCTCCCTGGAATCTTAGAAAAAAAGCTTTTTTAAAAAATCCACCAAGGAATTGCCTGTTTTCTTTGAATAATTCAAGGGAGGGAAATATGCTTGAGCCAACCAGAGCATAAAATGAATACTTCCTCACATGATAAGCACTTGAAAACACCTGGTTTCTAGGAAAAAAATAATAATATTAGGATTCCTATTTCTACATCAGGAGAAAAATGTAGTGTTACCCCAGCAGGCATAAAAGCCACTTTGCAGCTTTGTTAAGGAGATGAAACTCAAAGTTTCCTTTAAAAATGGGCATTACAGAGGACTCAGCCAACATTGTCTTGGGAGCATACCTGTCAAGTATCCCGGATTGGCCGGGATTTCCCATTTTTTGCACCGATTTTCATCATTTCTCGCCCGGAGCTGCCACTACTCTGGAATTTAGCAGCGGGTGAAAATGAGTTACTGCACATCCCTTCTGTGCAGCTCACTTCTACGTGTGCATAGAAGGCTTTTATGCATGCGTAGAAGACTTTTACGCATGCATAGAAGGCTTTTACGCATGCATAGAAGGCTTCTGTGCAGACGGGGATGTGTAAAAGCCTTCTATGCATGCATAAAAGCCTTCTACACATGCGTAGAAGTGAGCTGCACAGAATATTTCTGTGCAGGTCCATTGTACGCATGCGTAGAAGGCTTTTACGCATGCGCAGAATGGACTTCCGCAAAAAATTCTGTGCAGAAAAGTTCTATGCATGCGTAAAAGCCTTCTACGCATGCGTACAATGGACCTGCACAGAAAAGTTCTGCGCAGGTCCCGTAATCTCCAGAGCTGCACTTGACAGGTATGCTTGGGAGTGCTGCATTGCCTTAAGTGTATGCCCATCATATTTGGACTGTAAAAATGTGTGTCCAGTAGAATTAACTTGTGTAGCTATGGGACTGCACACTTCAAAAAGTTAATGGAGGAATGATGCCTCAGTGGGGGAGTACATGCCTTGCATGCAGATGGTCTCAGGCATGGCTAGTTCAAAGGAATCACGGGTGCAGTGCTCATGATGACCTAGGTCTCACATCGTAGAGTGTTGTGGTCCGTGATAATAGATGCTAGGGCTAGCTCAATGGATGAAGGGTTTAGAACGAGTGAGATCAAAAGCACAAAAAGGGGGTAAAGGGTCCAAGAAAATGGCAATTCACATTGAGAGTGTTCTGTATGCAAACCAGAATCTTTGCAAATGATCCATTCGAAAATGGCAATGTTGAATGTAGTGGAGATGTTGGGTTTATACCATTGAAAATATGTATACACTTAAGATGACTCAAATAACAGAAAGGGGAAGTGCATGGAAGGTTTCAGGGAGTGACTGCAAGCATGAGATTCTTTCATAAATGAGTTTATAAATGCTCACCATTGTTCTGGGACCCAGTCTCACTTCATTGGCAATCTCCATTGGGGAAAAAAAGAACAAGGTAGACATGAGGGGGAGGGGGAGTATCAGACAAAGCAGCTTTTAAATGTATTGGTGGAGCATAGAAGCATGCCTAGACTAATCAAACCTGGTTATAATGGGCCAGGTGCTTTTAGATTACTTTAAATTCTCTCTTACACATCTCTATGTGAGGAATTGGGTCCACTGTAGTGATAGGGGAAATTTTCTCTTTTCTTCCTCATTAATTCTTTGCCTTCTATTTCTTTACCACTAGTCAACCACATCCATTCACCACTTGGATGGCAACATGCCAATAAATGTCCATTCCAGGACAGCCTTTGGGTCTTTGTGAGTATGCAAGCTTATTTGGTAATAAGTCCCAATGAATTTATTCACCACATTATAAAATGTGTGCTGCGCAAGAGCTGCCCAATTCAGACCATGATATAGCAGTTGGTTTAGAAAGCATTTGGTTTAGAAAGATTTGGATCCAGATCAAAATGTGGAAATGCAAATCTTCATTCTTTCCATTGATTTTGAACCAGCAAAGAAAAATGGCTTTAACTTACAACTTATAACAATCAAAAACAGTGCTGGTCCTTTCAGAAGGGATTAAACTTGCCTAGCAACAGATAGGTTGGTCCAGGATATCCTGTGGCACACATCTTTAATATTTGCTAATATGTGATCTAGTTTTCTCCACTCATTATGGTATTATGGTAAGTGTCTATGTTATGTGTGTCTTGTTTGTGCAATAAGAAAACACTGTATGTGTCATTGATATACACAATAAAGACAGACAGGGACACCAGAAAAAATAGACAGAAGAAACCCACTAAATGAACAGTAGATACAATGGAACTTTGGTTAACAAATTGCTCGGTTAACATAAAAATTGCATAACAAAAGGAAATCCATAGAAAATAGTGGCTCAGCTTATGAATCCCCCCCTTAGAATAGATTGATTGGTTTCCAATGCATTCGTATGGGAAACTGTGTTTCAGTTAAAGTATTTTGGTTTTCAATGCATTCCTATGGGAAATTTGGTTAAAGTAATTTTCACTGTAAGAATTGTCACAGAGAATTAACCGAGGTTCTATTGTATAGAAATCAAAATCAAATGTAACCTAAAAACCCAGCTAGGGGAAGATTAATGAACCTACCATTGCTTAATAAAAACTACCACTGAAGCAGCACTGAGATCACTTTGCACAATCAAATAAAGACTAAAGAAGAATGAAACTGGATTAGGAAGAATTGGGAAAGTGAGATTGAAATTTGCATACTGATAGCATGATGGAAGGAAAACTCTAAGTTTGCAATAAACATAAAACTGCCACAAGACTCCAACACAGATTTTCAAAATGTTGAAAACTAGCAAATTAGGTGGCAAGTAGCAAACAATATGAGAGAAGGATAACTTCACTATCTCCTCTCCTGAAACACTGTGATTGGAGAGTACTGGGGAAATTCTTGTACCAGAAAGTTAGAACTGTCAGTAAAGAAAGGCCAACTCACTTTCTTTCTTTCCAACCTCTCTCCACATTAGTGTTTTTTATAAGATAGTCTTTAATTGCAACTTCTTGGAGACTTACAGTCTAGTTTTCTTTTACTGTTCTGATCACCAAATTGTTTCAGAATAATGTGAACCTGACTTTGGGCTGATATGATTGGATTTGGACTTGATCCAGATCTTCCCTAATCAGCTAGGTAAGGGTCAGGATTTTGCCAAAAAAAGAAACACAGCCCTAGTAAACACGATGCAACAAGGCTGGAAGTCAATCAGACTGAGAGAAATCATTTCCTCTTAAACACCACTTTGACAAACCAAATGCTTGTTTTTGAAGCACCATCTGCTTTGCAATTCAAAATCATATTGGCAGTGCATTTCCTAAGTCTGTATCCATGCTTCTGCTTTCTTTTGCTGAGTGATCTCTCATGTCTTTCTGTCAGTCAACTAACACAAATATTTGTGACTCAGCCAGCATTGCAAGAGCACCCCAAAACTTTAAATGGTGTATATTTTAAGAATATATATATGTTTTTATATTATAATATTCACTACTTCAGCTACAATTTTCCCAAAAAATATGAATAAATTAAATTAAATAAAATAAGCAAAATTAATGCATAATTCTTGGGCTCACTTCATTTGTTCAGTGTTCTGGGAGGGTTCACTGAAGCAACAGATTAAAAATTTGCAGGAGGTCTTTGTCCTAGAAAATTCTTAAGGACAATCAGCAGTCAATCCAGTTGTCATATCTATCTCAAAGCAAAAGTGTGGGTTCGGTGTCCGGAATGGGCTCACGCACCCTTTGACCAAACCCCATGAGATTCGGCACACATGTACCTTGCACATGTGAGCAGGTCACTATCAGGGTCCTGAAGCCCATGGTGGGTTGCCCCCTAAATTGATCTGCAAAGGGGGATATATTCGACAGGAGGATTTGTGTCTGCTCCAGTGCTAGGCCAACTGGGGGGGGGGGATTGTGATGTCATCACCAAGCTAATATCACAGGTCCACTCCTGGCCAGTGGGTTTCCCAGGCAACACTGGCACTCAGCTAGCCAGGTTGGAACCATCCAGGCGAAGCCAGGCACCCCTGCTAGTATATTACAATACATGACTCTATAGTACAATTGACTACTTTGGGGTACTCTTCTCTGATGGAATTAAGATGAGAAGTAGGGAAAAATACCTCAACACATTTTGTTAGAAAGCTAAGCCTTCTGTTTAGTTACATGTGTTTTGCATCCTCTCTCATTTCATTCATCCATTCAGTCAGCTGGTAAACCAATGTATAGTGTAAGCAATCTCTGGGGGATCACAACACATTATATCATGTTGAATTAACAATACAGTATACAAAAAATATGATACAAAAATAAGCCCATCAATACCGCTACTTCGGGAGCTGCACTGGTTACCAGTTTGTCTCCGGGTGCAATTTAAGGTGCTGGTTTTGACCTTTAAAGCCCTATATGGCAGTGGGCCAGGATACCTTAGAGACCGCATCATCCCAAGAGTTTCTGCCCGTCCAACCAGAGCGGACCGGAGGGGCTCTCTAATGGTGCCATCAGTTAGGGGTGCACATCTGTCCAGCACCCAAAGGAGGGCCTTCTCCGTGTCCGCACCAACACTCTGGAACCTCCTGCCAACAGATCTAAGACTTCAAAGAGAATTGCTGCCCTTCAGGAAAGGATTGAAGACCTGGCTGGCAGGGCAGGTGTGGGGCCCGAATGGGAACACGATCCCCGCCTGCTGGCTTATGTAAAGAATTAAGAACTCTCTCTTTTTTTATAGTGGGTGGGATGGGTGGGTGGGATATGTTTTTTTTAAAGTGGGTGGGATATGGGGCTTTTAAAGTGTTTTTATGTGTTTTTAGAACTTGTTTTAATGCCGCCCTGAGTCGGGTTCTGCCTGAGTGGGCGGCATATATAAATATGACTATTAAATTAAATTTAAATTAAATAGCTGAAAATTTTCTATTACTTAATGCTGATGAGAGAATCCTTTCCAAATAACTTCATTTGTGAAAAACATTCAAGTCTTCCTTGGAACCTGCTGCAAATAATTTAAGAACATGTTCTGGAGCTTGCAAATTTATATCTCTGGTGACCTCTGACATTTAACTTAAAACCACTGATTTATGCATCTACCCCAGAATTAACCAGATCTACTGGGTATTTTATGCTTAGATTTCATACTAATCTAGCCCATGCATTACAGTTTCAGTAAATCTCAGCTGCCAGGTATATGCAAAGCAATATGAAATTTAGGCATCACTCTACTCATTCTTCATTCATGCTTAGAAACAGGGATGCAGGTGGATGTACTGCATCAGATTTCTAAACAGTTTACTTCATTAACTTGGCATTGAATGTCTGAAAACTATTAATTTACCTGTCCTGGAAATTATCAGCCTAATGATTGGTTTTACTTTTTCAATTCTTACTTTCACATTGGGTTTTTAAGAACTAGCAAGTTTTTAGATCTACTAATCCCAGTAACTCCCTCAATACCTAAAAGGAAGTAAAGAAAAAGAAGAATCCCAGCACCTCAGCATCACAGGAAATGTGTGGTGCTTCACTGTTTCAATGTTTCTTTCTCCTTTGACAGATTTTTATTTGAGATAGAATGATTCAGGTCTTCACTAGACATTTTAAAAATAATTGCACTACCCTAGAACTAGGAATAAACATTCACTGAGTTATTGGATGATTTCCTAATGCAGGCATATCCAGGGGCTATGCTAAAAGGGTGCTAAACAGGGAGGGACGGGGCAGTGCCTATGGGGGGTACTGCATGATTGGGGGGTGGGGGTGGGACTGGTTGGTGCACAGCAATACCCACCCCATGGAAACAGTGTCCCACTGCCTGTAAGGTTCAAGCTTGGTGGAAATCTAGTGTAGCTGCCAAGGTGACATACTTCTGCCCACCTCTGGCAGTTGCCAGTCACTGGGGCGCACCGGGACTTGCCCCTGTGTCCCAAATGGCCAGCACAGGCCTGGGTATATCCATCAACTCATTGACAAGTTTGGGTTATTTCTGTTGCTAAACAGCAGTTTTCTGCTAGAGTTCTGCTTCTCATTTAAGTTTCACAGAATCGCAGAATAATTGAGTTGGAAGGGGCTTATAAGACCATTGAGTCCAACTCCCTGTTAAATGCAGGAATCTAAATAAAAGAAAATCTTTCAGATGGTTGTCCAACTTTCTCTTGAATGCCCCAGGGATGGAGATTTATCACCTCCTGAGTTAATTGATTCCCTTGTTATATTGCTCTAACAGTTAAGAAGTTTTTCCTGGTTTTTGGCCTATATCTCATGGTGCAGAAGTCAAAGTGCTCACTAAAATTCTTCCCATCCCTAAGCAGGATGTTAAGGAAGGTATCTGCAGATATTCACAAAGTACTAAATTGTAAAAATTTAACCATTAGGTAAGCTGGACATTTGGAATAATTTGCTCAACTGTTCTGCCCCAAGCCAGCTTTCTTCCTGAACAGGAAGCTTAAGTAAGACTAGCTAAGCCTCAAGTGTTTCAAATTTAGACCTTTCTCCCAAGTGAAGCACATTTCAGTATTTGTAAGGTGCCTGCAAGGTAGAAAGAACAGTCGGAAAATGAATTATGGTATTTGTAGTTAAGAAAATCCAACCCCCGACCTGTAAGTACCATTTCCTGGTTCCATCAGAATTCAGCATGCCCTTTGTTCATTTCAGGGTGGACATATGATACATACTCTTCTCTGAATTTACCAGAGACTAGGTGAGATTTTACATGATATGTACCCAGCCCTGTCACTAAAAAGCTGTAGTTCATGGTGAGATTTTGCCCCTCTATAATTTCTGTGTGGCATGGTACTTTTTTAAAAAAAGAATTCCTTGCTTAGCAACTTCACACATAGATCCTTATGTACTGAAGTACAAATTCACATATGCATGTCTGTAAGACAGTTAATGTGCTATCGAGTAGAAGAGTTCCAGATACGTGAATAAGCCCATCCAAACAAATGATATTTCGTATCACCTCACAGACATGATGACTTGGTGGAGTCAGTGACACAATCAAACAGAGCAATGCATGGTATGTTGCAAAATTAAAATGGCAAAAATACAATCATTGTATAATATTCCCTTTGGATACTATAGATATACTTTTGAGTAGATGATCATTACATTGGGTTGTTGTATACATTCATTAATATGCACAAAGTGGTTGTGTATCTGAGGGATGGGGTAGTCCCCATTTGTTTCTGAAAGTTATCTCTCTTTTTGGCTATCCTAATTACAGGTGAAACTCGGAAAATTTGAATATCGTGCAAATGTTCATTCATTTCACTTAAAAGGTGAAACAAATTTATTTATTTTTATTTATTTATTTTTCACGCTTATATACCGCCCACTCAGGTACAACCCAACTCAGGGAGGTTTACATCGCAGACAGTAAATACATAAAAGACACATGACAAAACAAAGTTAAAAGTTAAAAAACCCACCCCTAAAAGGTGCGCACGAACCGAAGGGACCTTGGGGGAAGGCACACTTCTCTATACCAACCACCCAACGGTACCCCCATCTCCACACGCACCCCAAACTTGGCCCACCAGCCAGGTCTTTAGTTCCTTCCTAAAGGGCAACAACTCCGTCTGGAGACGCAGTTCCACAGGCAGGAGGTTCCAAAGGGCCGGTGCGGACACGGAGAAGGCCCTCCTCCTTGTACCAGAGAGGCGAGCCCCCCAGGCTGATGGCACAATTAGAGAGCCCTTCCGGTCCACTCTGGTTGGACGGATAGATGTCCTTAGGGCGATGCGGTCTCTAAGATACCCTGGCCCACTACCATGTAGGGCTTTAAAGGTCAAAACCAGCACCTTGAATTATATATGAGATATATATAATTCAAATATATGAGATAGACTCACTACATGCAAAGCGAGAGATGTCATGCCTTAATTCGTTATAATTGTGATGATCATGGCGTACAGCGTACATGAGATTATGTGATGATTATGGGGCACATGAGATGGGGGGGTTGGGGTTTTCATAAGATGTAAGCCATAAGCATCAATATTATAACAAAGTAAGGCTTGAACTATCTCGCTTTGCATGTAGTGAGTCTATCTCATATATTTGTTTCACCTTTTAAGTTGCATTATTGAATTGAATGAACATTTGCTATTCTAATTTTCCGAGTTTCACCTGTAGTTCTGCAGCTATTGTCTAGTTCTGATTTGTTTGAAAAAATCTGCTCTTTACTGCACTGTCCACCAGTGGTAGAATTATTTATTTCCTGCTCCCAAAAGTTTATTTCATCTCAGAAATAAAGAGTACAATACAATGATACATACAGATGATTCTTTAAAGGATTTTTCAGCAAATAATTACACAGATTTCAGACTCATGATTGAAATACAGAAAAAATAATAATTTAAAAACCAACATAAAATTTTAACATACAATGAAGGTGTAAATATAACAATTTAATTATTTTGTGTGAACAGTTTAATTCATATGAAATAAGGAACAGAGCTAGAAATGAAATAACCATAAAGAATGGGTTGGAATGTAAGCAGATGGGATAAAAAAGTTATGAAAAGGTAAAGGAAAAAGAGAGAGAGAATAGTGGTATTTGAAAGCCAAAAATGTATCCAGTTTCCAAAACAGTTCAAATAATATACCATACTGAAGGCATACAAAGTCCCGCTTTACTGATTATTTTGGAGTAAAGCTGTGCATACATTTAATTAAGCTTGACTATAAATTCTACATGATGTCTGTCATTATCTGTAAGATCTTTTTTCTTCCAATCCCAAGAAAAAACAATTCCCAGGGTCATTCTTGAAGGCAAGCTAGACAATCAACAATCCCATGTAATGGCTCTGTTGCCAGACTGTACCAGGTCAGGTTTTATGGAGAATAGGACAGCTAATTTAGCCTTCTTATTGAAAATCATTTCATGAGTTATGAAATCAGCATGTATGTGTCTCTATAATGTTTGCTTGCCATCGTCTCTGTTCTCTTTCATCACTGAGTGGCAGCTGGTTTGCTTCCAGGATTTTTAAAGTGTGACTGTGCTCAACAATTTCTGAGCTTTTTGTGGCTGCTGTGCATTACACCGTACCACCCCCCATTTTCATGGCATTTCCTTTTCTACTTTGCACATTCTGAAAACCAAGGCTGGAAAGTGGTTTGAACATATTTTGAAGTATGAGAGTGACATATACTTTGCTTGTAGAGAAAGGTCAAATATTTGGCTGTTTCCCAGCATAAAATAATATTAACGATAACTGTCTCCCTTACTTGAAAGCCAGTCTTGTCCAATACTAGTATTCAGTGTTCATCTCTATTTTTAGCCAAATAGCCAGCACTGTCTGCATTTACAAACATTTCCCTGGTCATGTGGCAGACATTACAAGGCACCAGAGTGCACAGAATGCTATTACCTTTCCTGCCAAAGTGGTACCTATTTATCAACTTGCAATTTCTTGCTTTCAAATTGCTAGGTTGGCAGAATCTGGGACCGACGATGAGAGCTCACTCCATCGTGCAGCACTTGTGTCTCAAACTGCAGACCTTCTGGTTTTCAAGTTCAGCATCTTGACTACTAAGCCACCATGATGCCATGCATAAAATATGTATTTTTGGACCATAAGATGCACCCAGTTTTCAGAGCAGAAAAAAAATTAGTACTGTATTTTGCACCAGAAACCAGTGGTGGCGCTGCAGGGGAAATTGGCAGGCAGGCCAATTGCACTGAGGAAGGAAGTGATACTCTAGCCTAGCCTCTTGCTCTCCTTTCAACCTGGAAGCATGTTATCCCCCTCTATTTTGTCCACTTGGAGTAGAGACAAAGGCATTGAAGGTAAGTGAAACCCTTTCTTTTGAAGTACAGGTTTGGTTTCCCACTTAAATGCATTAGGAACATACAAACAGAAAATTTTTGAATAGAAGAAATTTATTCCCAATGCATTTAAATGGGAAATTGTGATTTTCACACTCTTGTGGCCACTTGTTTTTCATATGTTTTTCTTTCCCCTGCCCCGGAACAGCTGAGAGGCAGCAGTAGAGGTCTTCAGCCAGCTATAATATCCTTTTACAATAGCTGCAGCTGGCCGAAGACCAGCATTTAGACTATAAGATGCACCCTCATTCCCCCACACACATACTTTTTTTTGGGGTAAAGTTCATCTTATGGTCCAAAAAATACGGTAACAAGCCCTTGCATTTAAAAAATTAGCATGTAAGGCAAAAGGTTGGAGCCTAGCCTAACACAGGGCATGTTAACTAGAAATGTGCAAAATGTTTTTGATGATACGGAACATTTTCCCCTCCCCCGATACACCAACGCCTCTCACCTTGCCCATCCTGGTAAAAACAGTTCTGTCCAGCAGCAAATATGTTTTATGGGCAGGAATCACTGAAAACACCTACTATAAGAAATCATGAAGGTTGATTGCTTATGTTTTTGTTTTAAGATACAGGTGTTTGGTGAATAGAACAGAGGTGCCATAAATAAGCTGATGCTCTATAGGGGAAGATAAGACACAGGTTAACTAAATCCCATGGGCTTTGTTGGAAGGATTTCCCCCTTCTACAGGGCTTGATTATGTACATAATCCATAAATGGGAAATGGCAATAAGCCATTGAATATTTTGCAAACTGAAGCCAAGTATGATTATTTCGGTATGGGATTGGTTGGCAGGAAGATGGGCGAAGGCACAGGGAATAGCAAAATGCCACTATTTTAAATTTTACAGTACTAACATTTGGCCCTTTAGAAGAAGGCAACTAGGACTCAGAAGTTTTCATTATAGAGCACATAGGAAAATGGAATGGTATTTACAACTCCTGCATACGGACAGTATTTGATGCTCTACTTGCTGAAATTCTCTTCCCAACACAACTGGTATAGGAACTGGAAGTCTTATTCCCCCTTTCCATCCTCTCATCCTAGTTGTTGTTGCCCATTAAGCCTTCTTTAATAATCTGTAACACCAAATCTACAGGAAATAAAGTAAATAGTATATCTTAAACCTATACTGAGATAGATGTTTGTAGACTAAGTACATGAAAAGTCAATTTGTTGCCTTGTTTAACATAGGCAATCAGATGATGTGTTGGTGTCTAAGGCCAAAAAACTTCAACAGATAGATATGCTAACAAGATGAGAGGTCAGTAGTAATAGAAGAAATACTGTGTAATGTCAGTAGAAGTCCATTGTAAAAAAGACCACTTTTGTTGAACTCTTTCCCCAGCAATTCTGAACTTGAAGACTCTGTCACTGATTGCGTCTAACTTCTGGGACTCCTTATCAACTGCTACAAAATGATGCAGATGTAAATTAGGATTGATTTTGACAATTCAGTGCATTTATAAAAATTGCCACAACTTTCAGGTGAACATACAAATGAAGGAACAATCTGATGTTAACACACTGGTTAAAATGGATCTTCATGGAACTGGGGACGTGTAAGTAACATCTACAGTGCATTCAGATTTTTTTAATGTAATAGACTAAATTTAGCCAAACCAATGAATTCATTTAGTGCTCAATTTTGTGCTAAGTTTAAAGGGCAAATGAATTTACCACATGATCTCCAGCTATGAAGATTACTGACTAAGCTAGGAGCTTCCTGATGCAATTCCTTATGTTATTATTATTTTTCTCATTTTTGAAATGCTAGCCCTTCTAACTGGGCTTAGTTAAAAAGGAATTCTTTACAATGAAATGCTCCTGAAATGTGAGTTATCAACTCTTACATTGCTTACTGTAAAATTCTAGGCCTAAATACAGTGGTGCACCCAACAAAAGTAAAATCATTGAGTCAATGGGATCATGCACTTGGCGACAGATTCACTAAAGCTACACTAGTTGGGATTAACACTCAGAGTTAGGCCTTGGTGTAAAATCACTGTAATGCTGAAAGGATATAATTGACAGGTATTTGTTTCCAATATGGTGGTCAGTGAACATGAACTGTGCAAAGTCCTTAACATGAGAACACAACATACTAAGGAGCAGGCTGTTAGCATTTTACAACGTTGAAGAGTTTTAGCAATTAATAGCTTGTTTCAGACAGTAACAGTCAGACAGATTAGAAAACAACTACAATTCTATGTATATAACAGAGGGAAATAGGAGATGACCCACAGTAAGTAAAAATGCTGAAAAAGCAAAATAGCTCTCTTCATAAGTGAAACAAAACAAAAAATATTTAGTTGCAATCAGTGATGCACTGAAGCAGGTTCTGTCCTGTTTGGGAGAACCGGTAGCAGAAATTCCCCTAAGCCACACCCACCTGGCTGGCCACACCCACCTCCATACCCCATTGCATTGGCCATGCCCACAGATTTGGCCCCACCCACAAATTTGGCCCTACCCACAGAGGTGTCAGTAAAAAAAATGGAATACATCACTGGTTGCAATAGTTTGATGTAAAAATACAAATGACTTAACCTTTTAAGAAATTATATATATATATATATATATATATATATATATATATATATATATATATATATATATATATATATATATATATATATATATATATATATATATATATATATATATATATATATATATATATATATATATATATATATATATATATATATATATATATATATATATATATATATATATATATATATATATATATTTTGCATGCATCTATGCCTCTAGGGTACTTTTCCCCTTACAGATGATTCTTGGAAAAATAACAGGGCTATTTACCCTACAACAGAGCTAGGTATGTTTAGATCAAATGAAATTTAATCTTTTTGCTAGATTTAAAGATGGGAAATAAATCACCTTCCACTTGCTAGAGGCATTCTCCGCCATTCCCCAAAGACCGTGGAAAATTTTCTGTTGCTATGGTATGGAAAGATCTTTGATGAAGGAAGGAAATGAGAAACTCTGCTCCTTGGTTATGGTATAACATAATGTGATGAGAATCTTGGAAGTGTTGGACTGGGAGACTATTGAGAGCAGCCACTTACAATTAGCAGGTAATTTTTTATAATAAAAAATCAAATTAAAAACAAGAACATCTAGCTTAAAAAGTAAGATAAGAACCAAATGAAATCCCCATTCTCTCCAAATTTAATCAGAATGTATTTCCTACTTGAAGAGCAGATCCCCCCCCCAACAGTTAAAATGTTTGGGCCAACTCTGTCTAAAGTCTTTTGTATGGTAAGACTTGTGGAATATCAATAACATACATCATTGCATTATTTGTAACTGGCATATTTTGCCCGGCGGTGCTGGGCTGTTTTAAATTGTGTTGGATAGTAAAGGGTTTCGTTTTTTTTCTTGTACAAATGGTGCTCGGCTGTTTTAAATGGTGTGGAAAGGTTTTGTGGTTTTGTGGCTTTGAGGCGCTGCATCCGCCTGCGGCGGACTTGCGTTGAAAGGTTTTGTGGTTTTGTGGCTTTGAGGCACTGTGTCGACCTGTGGTGGACCTGCGCTCCCAGTGTATGTTTTACTTTTTATTTTTTGTGTGCCGGCTTCCTTAGTGCCGGGCTCTTTAAATTGGTTTTCAAAGGTTTTTGGTTTTTTAATGCAAATTTTATTTTAAATTTATTTTAAATTATTTTTTTAAATTTAAAATTTAATTTTGGTTTATGCAAATTTTATTTTAATTTATTTGATCTAAATTATTTTTCTAATTTAAAATTTAATTTTGTCTTTTTAAATCTTTATTTTTACGTATTTTTATTTTTTGTTTTGGTGTTTTGGGTTTTTTGAGTGAAACGTGATTTCTGGGTTTTTTTGGGAATTTTTTGAGATTAGTGTGAATATTTTTGAATTTATGGCTAACTTACTTGATTTGTTTGGGAATTAATCTTTTATTTTTAAATATTTTTGAATGTTTTTTCTCTTGTGGCCTCTGGGTGGGGGTGGTGAGTTTTGCTTCCTCTCTACACTTCATCTCTTCTGTCCTCTGGGTGCTTCCGGTAAGTGTTTCCTTTCTTTGCTCATTTGAGTTCCGGTGGCCATGAAGTCAAGACGTCTCTTGGTAGGTTCTCTGTTTGTTTGTTTGTTTTGGGGGGTTGAGTTTATTTGGGGGGGTCTGTGTGTTTTTTATTGTTTGTTTTTGGCTGTTTTTGTGTTTGCTTTTTCTATTTTTGATTTGTGTTTTTGAGTGTTTTTGTGGTTACTTTTTTAGGTTGGGGCCTTTCATTTTCACGGACCATGCTGGGTGGCCCGTGGGAACGAAGCGCAGTGGCAGCGGGGGTGCCTTTCGTTTCCATGGGCCATGCTGGGTGGCCCGTGGGAACAAAGTGCAGCAGCGGCGGGAGTGCCTTTTGTTTCCATGGGCCATGCTGGGTGGCCCATGGGAACGAAGTGCAGCGGTGGTGGTTTTTTTAAATTCTTTTACTTTTTGCGCGCCGGCTGCCTCAGCGTTCTATGCGCTCATGGCATGCAGGATGCTGGGGCTTGTAGTTTTGGCTGCGCATGTTTGGTTCCTGGAGCGGTTTTTTTCTGAGGCTTTTTTTGATTGGCTGCGGCACGTTTCCGAACGTTCCTTTTGCCGTGCCGTTCAGCCTGATTGGCTCTGGCGCAGCGCGGCAAAAGGAACATTGGGAATTGAAGTTCCCTTTTTTTTGTTTGTGTCTGGGGGGCTCCTGCCCCTGGGCCAAAAATTTCAACCCGACAGTTACCTGCGAACCCCGTTCGGGCAAGTGCATGAAGGCTCGGACAGGGCTAGTGGGGCCTGGTGCAACATCCTTTGTCACATTCCAATGGTTAACGCACCATTTTATAGGTATAGATAGAGATGTTCTATGAAATTAATGCTATAGAGAAGTGCACAAGGTCTTTTTTCATTTGAAAAAAATGCTAGAATAATTCATACTTTGTAAGATGTAGAACACACTGATTACACTTCTTTAAAGATATACACACTATGTTAGCATTGGGAAATGTAGACTCTCCAGATGCTTTTGCCTATAATTTCCATCAAACTTCACCCAGCGTAGCAAATGGTAAGTGGTGTTGGATTGCTCATGTTGCGGATTAAAACAGCTGGAGGACCAAAGCTATCCCAGCTGTGTGTTACGGTACTGTGCAAATTCTGATTTTAGAGATTTGTATTTTTACTTGTTATGGGATTCTCCAGAGAGGATTCACTGGAAAAGGCCCTGATGCTAGCAAAAATTGAGGTAAAAAGAGGAGATGGCAGAGAATAAGATGATTAAACAGTATCATTGATGCAGTGGGTGTGGATCTGGGCAGGATTGTTTCCACTATAACTACCACATTTCATCAGAAATTTCACAGTCAAAATTATAGCACCTGTAGCCCAGAAATCTAAGCCCTCAGAAAAATTCAGCACACCTAACTGAGCTCCACCATTTTTTTCCCTGTCATCATTGTCAAGGGAGAGAGCAGGTGGAACTTACAAAATTTCATGGGAATGATAAGGGCTTCTAGGATTAATAATTATTGGAGAGTAACCATATATAGAGTCTAATGAAGGGAAAGACCACTAGTCTACATCCTCTTGCAGCTCCCATGGAGCTGAGCAATTTCTACCTGCTTTCTCCCTCTGTAATGTCTGAAGAGATGAACATATTGGGCCTTAGATATTGGGCCTTAGGTGTATATGAAATGCCTCTGAAGATTTGGATTATTATTATTATTTTGGTTACTGTTGCCAGAATTCTGATTGAAGGAATTCCTGGTTAATCATAGAAGTTGGGGGGGGGGGATCCATGCCTGGCATTTACTTGCTAATTTGATAGCATACCAAGTAGCTCCACATAAATGAATTATATGGGTAATACAAGTTCTTCATTTACACACTAGCTGAATTCAACAAGTTGCAACTAGAGTAACTAATGAAACAGTAGATATTTAGTCAGTCACCAGTTATGCAAGTTTCATTGATTAAATGGGCTAAATCTAGCTGTTACTCAATTATTTGGAAAATTAATTATCTGCATTTTTAACCAATTAACTCATAACATTTAAAGAAGCATACATTATCATCAAAATCTCATTATAATTCAGTTTTTAAGACAAGAAAGACATCGGGAAATAATATTAATAGAGAAAAATTATAAGTATTTAGAAAATAAAAGCCACCCTAATACATTTTTATTTCCTGTACTGTAGCCATAGAGCAAAACAGTCTTACAAATTAACTAGTGTGCCATTGACACATGAGTCACATGATTAATTCATTGCCGCACCCTATGAAGCAGCCTTATGCTATGCATGTTAACTAAGGATGTGAAGAATACTCACTAAATTCCTCACCCTTGTTGATTTTGACTGTCTCAGCTCCCCAAGATACATTGACAAGGAATTTTGTGACCTCACAAGATTCCTTGCCTCCAGCCGAGAGCGTGACAAGAGCCTTTTTTCCGTTAATGTCTCCATAAGCTGAGGATAGAAAGAATACTTACTTACTCCCTTGTTTTCATTGATTTAGACTGTCTGAACAGAATGAGAAACCTTGATGAGTAGTTTTAAAGCCCTGGGAGATTTCTTACCACCAGCCAAGAGTCAGATAAAAGAGAATTACCCTCCCCTCAACACAATTTTTCCATAATTGTACAAATGTTTAGTGCCCTATCCCTTTGAGAAGCAAAGGACACATGGCAAGCACTAAAGGACTGAATGATTTTCTTAAAATGCAAACAACCCATCCAGTGCTTCAGATGCTTAAAAAAATAGCAGTTAGGTTCTCCTAGTTTTGGCCAACTTGTGCACATTTGCCTTTCCACAAATTGCAGTTTTGTGCAAAACCAAGAGGTTTTTGTGTATGGGGGGATGCTTATTGTGTGCAAAGTAACAATATCACCAAAGAAATAATATCAATGGTGAAAAGCAGGATGTTGTGTTTCCTTGCCATTGCCTGAAAGAGAAGTCATTGCTCATTAAATAGGTCTGCATCCAAAAAACTGCATAGGATGTTTTTTTTTTTTACTGTTTCTTATAATCTTAGTGAAACCAAGAAAAATACTAAAATAACCCATCTCGTCAAGTTTTCTTGCAAAATTCATGTTTTTAGTTTAATTTAGTGTGAAGTTTGCTTTTAACCCAAAATCTGATATCCTAATCTTGATTCTAAAAACCCTATCCAAAAATTATTTCTTACTTTCATTTAATATTTATTAGAGCTAGAATCAAGAATAATGCAAAGAGAAAATAAGAGGAAGGGGGGGAGTAGTCAGTGGTCAGCATCAGCAGGTTCGCACCAGTTTGCTAGAATTATTAGCAGAAATCCTGGCTGGCTGCGCCCATCCAAGTTTTGAAATAAAGTCGTCCTAATTTGGGTGCAATGCAGGGCTTCCCCCCTGGTCACACCCACCATACCACACCCACAGTGTGGTAGTAAAATTTTTGGAGCCCACCACTAGTCATAGTGTATGTTTAGTTGTGTGAGGAAGCTCAGATGATCACGTCCCAACAGTTTATTTTGTTTGAAGTGAAAGGTGAACATATCCAGTAATCTTACTGGCTGTGTTGAGCATGTTTCAACATGTTCTCTGGGGTATTATAAATGAGTACAGTAGAATCCCGCATAACAAAAAAAAACTCCATTCCACAGAACTCTTCGCTGTGAGGGTTTTTTCATTATGTGAAGCTAATGGGAGATGCCCCGGATAACGAACAAAAATGTTTGTTATCTGGGGTTCCCATTGACCAGGTATACCCCGGTTACCAAAAAACCCGATTTTTTTTTCTATTGTGCGGGGTATCGCCATTGCCTAATGAATGCTTGGTTATACATTTTTTTCATTATATGAAGCATTCAGTATGCAAGGTATTACTGTATAAACACACCTACTGTCAGATTTGATCATGTTTCAAATTGCTAAATAATTTCAGGATCTTCGTTGCTGTGTTAGTCACACTCAGTTTACATTCTGCATTCAAATGTGACTGTGCTCGTTTTTAGTTCTGCATTATGGCTCCAAGAAGTTGTGTCATTTCTCTGGACAACTTTTGTTTTATTTGTGGTGAATCTATATAAATAAAACAGAAGTGTGCGTTCATGTGTCCCGAATGCGATTCCATGCCCCTCAACTGAGCCCCATGAAAGTTAGTGCACACCTATCTTTGGCATCACAGATTGCATAGCCGGAGTCTGGTGGTAGCAGGGGGACTCTGTGCCCCACAAACCCATGAAAACCAAGAAAACTACATGCCCCATGAACCACTGTGGCATGCCTCAGTCAATCGGGGAGGCCGGCATGGGTGTGGGCATGTATGAACAATGGCCACACGCAGAAGGCAGGAGAAAGTGGTTGCCAGCCATGGATGAACCCGGCTGCCCTCACCCCAACAGAACAATGAAAGTGCCTCATGGGCAGAGTAAGAGGTACGGATGAGCCGGCAGTGGGCACACAACCAGGGTGGTGTGGCTGGCAGCTGGCATGGCCAATGAAGGGCTGCAGGAAGCAGCAGACAAGACCATGGACTGGGACCATGAGGCCTCGCTGGGGCACCGTCGCTGCATGGAGCTTTATAGTGTACTAGAATGGGTGCCCGGAGGAGGCGGAGGCCAGGGGAGACACGTTGGCCGGGTAAGATGGCTGTTGGCCACAAATCCCACAGGCGCTGGGATGCCATAGCCTGGGTGGAGCCGAGCATCCATGCTAGTACACTATTAAAAGTCAACAAAGAAACAAGTGATTTTGTGAAGAAAGTGTATTTTGCTTACTTCGTGTTGAAACTTGGGGATCAAGACAAAGCATGGGCTCCACATAAGGTATATAGAAGGTGTGAAGAAGATCTTCATTTGTGGTTTAAAGGTAAGAAAACCTCATTCCATTTTGGCATTCCTATGATGTGGCATGGATAGCAAAACCACAGTACTAACTGCTATTTCTGTTTGGTAGAAGTGAAAGGCTTTAATACAAAAAATAAAAAGAAGATATCTTACCCAAACCTTAATTCAGCTATTCGTCCAGTGCTTCGTAGCTCTGAAATACCAGTTCCACACCCACCTTCCAGTTTGGATGATATCCTGAGTGATTCAGAGGACAGAGACACACTGTCTTCCCAGGACGAATCTAGCTCAGATTTTTCTGTTGATGAGGTACCTCAACTTTTTTCTCAGAGCAAGCTCAATGACCTAGTTAGAGATTTAGGCCTTTCCAAAGATTCAGCCAAATTGCTGGGGTCAAGACTGTCAAATAAAAACCTGCTGTCACCTGGAACATTATTTTCGTGGTACAGGCACCGAGAGAAAGAATTTACTCAGTTTTTCTCCAAAAATGGAAATCTCATTTATTGTAGTGATGTTCAAGGGCTAATGAAGTGCTTTGAAATAAAGTATGATTAATCTGAGTGGCGCCTATTCATTGATTTATCTAAAACAAGCCTCAAAGCAGTCTTGCTGCATAATGTAAATACATTTGCATCACTTCCTATAGGATACTCGGTGCATTTGGAGGAAAACTATAATAATTTAATTGTGATTCTTGACAAAATCAAATATTAAGATCATCGCTGGATGGTTTGTGGAGACTTTAAAATACTAACCATGTTGTTAGGCCAGCAGGCAGGTTATACAAAATATCCCTGCTTTCTATGCTTGTGGGACGGTTGAGCCAGAGACCTCCATTAGACAAAAACTGACTGGCCACTTCGAGACGCCTTAATTCCCGGCCAAAAAAACCTCATTAATATGACCTTGGTTCCAACTGAAAAGGTTTTGTTGCCACCTCTTCATATTAAAGTAGGGCTTATGAAGCAGTTTGTTAAGTCACTGCCAAAATATGGAGAATGTTTCAGATATCTGTGTCCCAAGTTCCCAAAACTGTCTGAAGCCAAGTTGAAAGAGGAAGTTTTTACTTGCCCCAACATACGAAAACTGTTATCTGATTCCCTCTTTTTAGAAACAATAGGAGAAAAAGAAAGTGTGGAACTATTTCAAAGATGTAGTTCATGAGTATTTAGGGAATACTAAAGACACTCACTACAAAACCATTGTACAACGCACGTTGAATGTGTATAATGTCAAGGATGCAAGATGAGCTTAAAGATTCATTTCTTACACTCCCATGTCAACTATTTTCCTGAAAACTTGGGAGCCTACAGTGAAGAGCAGGGTGAAATATTTCACCACGATGTCCGTGATATTGAGAGACGCTACCAAGAAAGATGGAATGTCAATATGCTAGCTGACTACTGTTGGATGCTCAAATGGGAAACAGAAAATGGAAAGTGAAAGCATGTTCGGAGGAGCATAAAAGAGAAGAAGAAAAGGTTTCACAAACAAAAAGAGTGAACACGGAATGTTAAGTATATATTATGAAGAAATTGTTTGTTTAATTATAAGGAATAATATGTTTAGTTCATTATAATGAAATAGTGATTTTCTCATCACTTATGCTTTTTTAAATGCAAAACCCACATATTTTGCAAAAAACTGTACATGATGGGAGAAATCGTGGTCATTTTTGGATTCAGCACATTAGAAAACATAAAATTTACCAAAAATATCCTATGCAGCTGATTTTTGTGTGTGCAGACCAGTGTTATTTCTATTATAAACACACAGCACATACAGAAAGACTATCTATGAGGAAAGATACAAACAACCATCCCAAGGCTCAAAACTAGCAATGCATTACTCATTACCATTTCCTTTGTTTTACTCCTTTTTTTGGTTCTCTTGCTTTATTGAGAATTAATGAAATATCTGGCGGCCTTTGCACAGTGCCTTAATTTCTAGTTCTTACGTATGAAGATCTGTATCCCCAAAAGGACATTCCATTTTCTTCAAGTGGCATAATTGTGGACAAACATATGATTACAGGCTTAAGCTGTACATAATTACTTAGGATTATTGGACAAAATAAATTTAGTGACAGAAATCTATGATCAAAATTCATGGATCAGTTATGGATCAGGGGATCTGATGGAGTTGTGGGTTGTTGGTGAGTTTGACTCCTTTGTGTGCATCTAGTTGTGTAAGTGTATGGTTAAACGGAATAATGTATTGTATTCCCCTGTTGAGCATAGTCTAGAACCAGCTGCTTGCAAGCTCAATATCATTTCCAGTAGTGGAATGGATACTGGTCATCTCTGGATATTGACCTAGTTGGGCCTTCACTGCCATGCTGCTATGGGAACAGACACAGCACTGGGTTACAAGATTTTCTCTTTTAGTATAGTTCCATTCATTACTAGATAACAAACAAGTATCAAGGGATTGGTCTACACATTATCTCCTTGCAAATCAAGAATGAGCTTAAGATGCTCATGGTTGTATGAGTAAAATGAGCAAGTTCTTTTCCTGCCAAGCCATGTTGCTTTTCAGGGGAAGAAAACATTATGGAATTGCATGCAAAATGAGTCTTCTCACTTGTAATGAAAAAGAGGATAATGAAGATATGAAGCATGAACTGATTGGACAGATAACGAACATAGACAAATGGAACGTTAACGAGAAACTGCATTATCGGCTGATATTATGTACTTATTAAAAGCCTTTTGAAGGCAGGTTTTCATGTGTTAGACATACCAATTATTGCAATATCATTATGAATTAAAGACTGGAAGTAATGGGATTCTGTGCTACCCCCCCCCCCAGTAGTGGTATGGCTGCTGCTACAACTCTAGTATGAAATCTCTGCTGAAGATAAAAGAAGGTTCAAGTGCCTCGGCCTCTCACAGCTTACCAGTGAGGTAAGCTTGTTAAAGAAAGATTTAATTGATGCAAACAGATGCTGTCTTTTTTGCACGATGTGGTGATGACAGGCTGACTATTATTGCTTTGAAATATGTATAAGGAAAACCTTTGATAATACTGTAGGCAATTTCTTATTCTTTGTATAAAAGATGCTTAAAGTAAAAACCATTCATTTAATGCTGGAGTAACATTTTTTAGAAAGAAACAAGGGAGAAAAACACATTGACTAGTCACAAGACTTGCATCATTTACTGTGTTGTAAATGAACAGGATTTTTTTCAAAAAAAATCATCTCTTAAACAAAAGGACAACAGCATTATGCATTCCTGTTAAGAGCACTTGCCTTATTTTTGTATTGGCCCTACACTTTCTTTATAAAGGAATGCATTCTTCACAAAAGAAGGCTAAGTTATATAAGGGCACCTGGAGACATCTTAAGATTTTCCTGCTGTTCTGTTTTCATGTACGTCTTTGCAATCTATTTCTGATTGAATTAACTGTACCCTGTAAACAACTTCCATAGAGAATTCACATTTTGGAATGCAGTCATCTCTCTTTAGTGAGTGGAAGGAAAACAAAGGGAGCTATATGATGAGTCATCATTCCATGAGCAAACCCTTAGTGGTGTTCTTTCAATGACTGATGGACAACTTGTGGTCCTCAAGATACTGTTGGACAGCAACTTCTGTCAGTGCTAGTTAGAATAACATAGTGAGGGTAGAGGGGAGGTATAATCCAAGAGCATGTGGAAGAACACAGGACACCACTCTTGCTTTAAAGAGTACATGTTTTTTCCTGGGGAAAGTATTTAAAACATGCCTGTAGAACAGGGATTCTCAACCTGCAGCCCATGGGCTGCATCCGGCTCACAGTGCCATTTCATGTGGCCCCCACTGCCTCCGTCACACTCAGAAGTGCCATGTGGTGGAGGAAGGGCAAAATGACTATCCAGCCCTCTAAACTGTCTGAGGGAGCGTGACCGGCCCCCAACTTAAAAATGTTGAGAACTCCTGCTGTAGAACATCTACCAAGCTAAATATACCACACCAGCCATGTGTGCTAGCCTACTTCACCTCACTCACATTTTTGTTGCTTACCTGTAACAGCAAAAATAAATTAAGACAGTTTTCCCCTACCTTCTTCTCAGAACTGAGCATCAGCACATGGCAACATATGATATGGGCATCTTGTGGTTGTTTGGACTGCAGTTTCCATCATCCACCAACATTGGCTAACCTGGCTTGGGCTGATGGCCATTGCAGTCCTACAGCATTTGGAGAATTTAAACCCATCATCTCAACTTAATGTCCCCAACCCCCAAAAAGGCATGGGCTGTTATTTGTCTTAGTGGTTTACTACATATACTTGAGAGCCAATGGGTGCAGTAGACAAAGTGATGGGCCAGGACTCAAGAGACCTGGGTTTCAGTCTCCGCTCAGCCATGAAAACATAATGGGAGTGGTGGCAGTAGTAAAACCACTCCTTAAATAAGTCACATGCCACATGGTTACAAATAGACAGATTGCTGTAAGCCTGATGAGACTTGACAGCAGGTAACAAAAATATATGTACCTGGCGAGTTAAAACACACTTAAAATTGTTAACTTGGTAAAGGTCACTTATTTGCATCTGGCCAATATAAACCATTCCTCAAATTTCATGCCATCAGATGCTTCCATTTTTCTTCACCGAAGATGGGGGATTAAAGTGAACCCAACAGTTTTAACCATTGTTACTGGAGGGAGCAAAATGCCTGTCCACGTCCCAAAATGGATGTTTTAAACACAAAAGCAGAAATGCCAGAAACAGTTCACACAAGTGGGGTGAGGGATGAGGCAAAAGGAGATGTAACCTGTGGGGGGGGAGGGGAGGTTGCATGCCTTGTGCAGGTCCTCTGTGTCACTGGCACCAACCTGGCAAATTTCCAAGTAGTAGGCAGAACAATGTGGGGCAACCTGATAATGTATATTTTGCAGGAATCAGGTGTGCTGATTCTATGCAATGAAGGGAGCCCTAAACATACTTGTCTGTCATTCTCAACAGAGGGGGCCAAAGACCTGGCACCCAAGCTACTCTCTTACCCCTAAAGATGGTCTCTCCATGGCAAGGTTGAGGCACAGTGGTGGGGCAATGTGGGAATGTTTGCAGTGCTGCTGCTGCTGCCCAGGCTGTATCTGCTCTATAAACAAATACAGGACTTTAGTTGTCACAGCTGACAGTTTGGTATCTTTCATAAAATATAAACATTAGGGACTTTCTTATTTTAAAAAAAATTGATATATATATTTTAAAAAAATTGAATTTAATTGTAATTATTTCCAATCACAGCCCCGTGGGTTGATTTGTGAGAGAGCACCTAGCATAACCTTGGCTTCAGTTTGCTCTCTTTGCTTCCCCTCTGTTTGATTTTATGCTTTTTTGTTCCTAAACATGATAAGAATAAAAGTTATGGACCTCTTTTGGTGTTTCTTGATGACACCGGTTGCTGTTCCACCACAACTCCAGGGCTGCCACCAAACAGGCCAGGAGCAGGCCTATGGCCAAAATACAGAAGACCCCTGCAAAACTGTGAAGCTTTAAGGCCTTTCCATCCATCTGCGCATTGGCGTGGCTGTTCAAGTCGCAGCGTCCCATCCTTGGCCACCATTTCTCTTTGAACACGTCCAAGTAGCCAGCTTCCTGTAGCTCTAAGATCCTGCAGAAATTATTTGAGGGGAAAATCATAAGCATTGTTTTTTTTTCCTCCAAGGAATGCCTACACAGAGGAAATCTGTGAGTGAAAGCATGAAATCTGACAGCCAGTACAAATTTTGGCACCAGAGAAAATGTATACCAATTGTAAAGTAAACGAGACATGGGTTCTGAAAATGTCCATACAAATCAATACTCATAACTTGAGTCTTGAAAAGCTTCCAAAATGAAATGAAATAGCAATATATGAAAGCCTTTTTCATATTGAGTTGGATCTAGCAGAAGACATATGTCAATGGTATACAAGACTTAATATAGCATGGAGTTGGAGCACCATATGTGTTGAAACACACTAATTTTAGCCTTTTCAATTGTGTTTTAAAAAGATGAGAGTCATAGAATCATGAATAACAGTCCAGCTGTTCATGGCACCCATCTCATCTTCATTTGTTAAACCATACAATTGTGAAATGAATGCCTCTGTTGTTACAAATTAGTAACATGTCTCTTTGGTATCCAGGTACAATGCTGTACATAAGGGTTCCATTGTAAGCAATCCTCTATACATAACAAATGCAGTAGTCTATACGTCAGTCCCATGGTACACTGCTGAGTCTGGAATTCGATAACAAAGTAGCAAGAGATAACATTTTGTGTTACTGTACAGAATTCCTGCATACATGAAACCTCACATATGGACTACCGTAATAACAAATTTTGAAGAGGATTGTCAGTCTTGCAAATCTTTGATTATTTCACTTTCTTAGGTAAAAAATTTCAAAAGCCAGCCCCCTCAAACAAGATTAGGAAGATAATGTTCTTTGTTTTTATTTGGTTTTGCAATTTTCATATTATGGGACTTTTTTTGTAAGTAAATCATAGAAGTAAAGTTTGCACAAAACAAACTAGTGTTTTGCACAAAATAAATGACTTGCAATCCAATGCAACTTTCTGTAATTTTTTTTGCTAGGGCTAATGATTTTTGGGGGGGGGCACTTCTCTTTTTGTTTGTGTAGGAGTGAAAACTTTGGCAGAAGTTGACAGCCTTTTCAGCAGAATGCCTCCATGTAACACATCCCTTGTCATCGAGGAGAAAAGCATTTGTGAGTGTTAGTTATATGCTTAATTTTGAAATGCAGGTACAATTTGATACAGTCCTTGTAGTCACGCCTCCAAACAGAATAGAAAACACTGCAGCCAGCTGTCTTGATCTATATTCAGTTTCACCACCATTCATCACCACCTAGTCTTTCATAAAGCTAATGGTCTTAAATGCACATTCTTGTCCAAGCCAGCCCTTAATAGTTAGGACAATATTCTGAATAGTTCAGGGGAATAGATTTTCTTCTGAGCTGCCAACAGTAATGCAGCTAAGCTGAAGGGAACAAGAATGTCATTATTCCTCTTAATCAAAAGGTCCTGGCATGTTTACCATGTGGACCTGATTCATTACTGGGTACTTCCTATATACTGAGAGAAACAAGCCAAACTTCCTCTGTTGTCCTGCCCATCATCTTCTTTCTTTGATTAAACTACTGTCATCCTTAACCACACATCAAATAAGACTTCTTAATAATGCTTGCCAAATTCTGGTCTAATGCAATTATTGTGTGGTTGAGGTTTGGCCTCAGTGGTACATTGCAATATAGTACAGCCCTGACAGACAAGCAGACTCGACCCAAAAAAAGATGTGTGCTGTTTCTTAATAGTGGTGTATGAACAATGTTGCACAATATTTGTGCACAGTAGTGAAATGCTTCAAGAGCTTTGCTTTGGGTCTGCATAGTAGCATTTCACTTGAGAACAAGGGGGCATGTCATTGCTTGAGTAAGGTACAGAAAGGACTTTAGGGCTCTAGAAAGACCGGTCCAGTTTCAGGATCAAGTTAGCCTTATGTTCCTCCAACAATCTTAAGTGAGCAGAAAGCCAAGGGGATGGAAGTAGGAAAAATATTATTTTGTTTGCTGTTTTATCACTGTCCATCCCAAATAGATACTAAAGATATCATTGACTGAGATCCAGGCAAGCCACTGCTAATCTGACTGGGCTCTCCTAATTCACACTGACAAATATTCTTTTCTAGGATTGGACACATTCTCATGATACAATAGTGTCATTTGGCTGTGAGGTATGTCTACAATGATATGAGCTAAGGACTTGGTTATGAAAGAACTAATATAGCTCTGCAGACAAAGCATTTTCTCCTTCTTACCTGTTTCTGAAAATATTCCTCAGCAGTGCACACTCCTGTATAATTTTAAATCCCCTCCCTCTCCCAAAATCCATTACTTGAACTTTTAATGAGGTTCAGCAAGACTTTATCTTATTCCACATTACCACTGCACTTGCTCTTTTCACTTCAATGGTCATTTGAACACCCTGTGCATCCAGGAATTCTCATGTTTAGCTTTCAAAGAAAGCTGCCTTTAAGAAAATTAAATTCCCGTTACAAAGATTGGCCCTGATTGTGGTATGTTCTACAACAGTGTTCCCCAACCTTTGGTGTTTGGACTTCAATTCCCAGAAGCCTCAGTCAGTACATTGGCTGATCAGTGCTTTGGGGAATTGACTTAGGCTTCTAGGAATTGAAGTCCAAAAACCAAAGGTTGGAGAACAGTGTTCTACAAGACCTTCCACAAGAAAGTGGAACATTAGTGATCTACTTCTTCATTGTATGAAGATCTCATGCAACACTAGAAAACTTTTCTGTTAGCCAAAGAAGCCTGCCAGTCTTAAAAGTCCAATGATGGCTTCATCCCATCAGGTTTTAAAAATATACAATTGCTATTTTTCAGAGTAGAGGAAAAAGTGCAATGTCTTAACATGGCAAACATGTTTTTTAGAAAGACACGTTATTATCCTGGTACACTCATCAGATAAATAGGATTGGCCAGACTATTCTACTGAGCAGCAAAGCCAGGTTTCTTGCTGGGCCATATACAAAATGAATCTTGGGGGGAAATATCCCATTGTTCCTGCCATTATACTTAAGATTATAAAGGGGACAAATATCACTCTGTGAGTAATCCTCCTGAAGGATGTCCGTTAATTGTAAACCACTGCTTTCAAAGGAATATTTGTCTCTCACACAATTCTGCCCTATATAGGAAAAGGCTGTATTGCCAATTCTCTGACGGCTGCTTCCTTGTTCAAATACTTGACCAAATACTTCCATGACATTCACTTGAATTGTCAAGCAGGATGAGCCATGTTCTAGCCCTGAAGAAAGGATACAATGAAAACATACTACTATCAAGGAACAGTTCTTCATCAGAGCTCTAAATACCAATATATGGGATTCTTGACTTAAATATGATAAGTGGTTCAAGCTAGACTAGTTTGCATTACCTTTGGGAGAAGATATCCCTGTAAGGACTGCCATGCTGGAGTGCTATCCCATATCCTTTGCTACTGATGCTGTTTCCGATGACTGTCACTGAACACTCATCATCTGTCAAGGCTGCGTATTCCACTACCGCCACATCCCACAAGAATGCATAGTTGCCTCTCTTTGCCTGTAAGAAACATCCATCAAATTAATTTCAAAACGTGAACCCTGAAGACAAAAAGTGAACCCGCCCAGTCCTAAGCATATTCTGTCAGAACCCATCATGACAGAGTTTCATAATCCCCTTCAAAAGCTCTTAGTTTCTGCACAGAGAGATCGTACACATTTTAATGCAAAAATTCTTCACGAATCTCACAACATTCACAGAGAATTTCCCAGAACCAGGAGATTCCAATTCTATTTCTAATTTTCCTGCATCGTATAATGCTCCAAAACCGGTCATTAATTATCAAATGTGTTTTAACTAAAAGAAAAATAAATAAATTCCTATAGAAATTTGTCACACACATCCACATGCACTGCCTGTAATAAATTAATGTCAACCATCATTGAATATCACTCAGGTAGCTCAGCTATTGTGTTCTCCCTTCAAATATACTGTACTCAAATTTCACTTTCAATTAATTTTGGTGGCAATTCTGCTACTTCTCCAGATGACCGCTTGTTGAATATGGCTTAAGTAACATTATAAGGAGCCAGGACTCTAGAGGACTGTGCTTTCTACCGAGGGCATGTTTACACACACATTTTTGCCAACTACTACTGATTCAGCATTCCTGCAAAAAAGATTGGGTAGGGACAGGAACTTAAAACTAAACCAATAACTGTGCAATTCAACCTTCTTTTTATGTCACCAGTCAGCCAAATACTTGTTAGCAGTCACAACTATGCCAACAAAATGATGACCTTTCCTTATTGTTAGTCCTCAGGTTCTTGTATTCAAAAGTATGCTACTTATGTTCATAAAGCTTCCATTTACCTACCATGATCAATAAATATTGACAGCAGGGCTACATGTTTTGTCCAGTATAAGAGCTGTGGACTGGGTGCTTAGACAGAGTTGTGAACTTACATGATGTTTCATGGTCCTGCTGCTTCCTGCAGGATTTTCTGCCTTTTCCCTTCCCTCCCCCAGGGTTTCCTGGCCTGCAAAATCTCCTTAGCTCTTCAATGAAATATTGTGCATTGTTCCTGAGGAATTGCATACAAGGTGATGCCACCATAAAATTCCTTAGCAGCCTCTCTTGTCAATGTCAAGCTCTTATGTTGTCTGAGGGTGAAGACTATATGGGAAAGCTGAATCTCTCTGATAATGACCACAGCTTTACCATGATTAGATTCACAGTAATTTGTAATCATAATCAGAGCTTACACACAGGGGCCATGGAATGATTGAGGAATTCAGTTTGTACTCGATGCAGTGAAAGTCGCATTCCAGCCCACAGTGCTGGATGGATTTGATCAGGAAAAAAATAAATAAAATGAATTCACCCATTTCATAAGGGGAGCAAATCTTGTGGTTTTTGATGGTGTAGTTAAGCCCTAAAAGAACCTTCAGAATGTGGCTAGTATAAAAGACAGGAATTGACAAGCACACCAAAGATATAAAATTCCTACAGAGGATAATCAGAAACAAGCAATGTAGGACAACGATGGCGAACCTTGCCATGCCAGGTGTTCTTGGACCTCAATTATCACAAGCCCTGAGTCAGCAGGAGTGCTGATTTGGGTTTGTGGTAATTGAAGTTCAAGAACATCTGGTGTGCCAAGGTTTGCCATCAATGATGTCAGGTTTAAGGTGGACTGCTTTAGAATCAGCTATTGTAGTTTTATCGACCTGAGCTATGATTAGTTTTGAGAATTAGGACACCCCACCACCACCACCACCACCACCGCCACCACAGGAAAAAAACAACAACAAAAACAGATGACTCTTCAGGGACAAGTGAAAATTCCCTGAAAACTGTGAAGTTGGACAAAGGAAATAAAACTCTAAAACCTATTCCATCTCATTTCTATAAATTAGATCAACTTTCTATTGCTTTTGGAAATACACTGTTACTGGCCTAACACCAAAAAATTAAATCCCGCATTAGATGCTGAGAAGAAATTCTAAGGAAATGGATGGGCTTTGTTGCATGTGATTGTGAGGTGGGGGGTGGGGGTGGGAGGTATAATTCAAAATAATTCAAAAATCACCTATCATGGTTTTGAAAGAATAATTGTTTTATATTGACCCTTGTTTAAATTAAAATATTCAGTAACATTATTTGATTCTTAATTTAAAATGGCGGTGTCCCTCTGTGTTATGAAGTAAAATGTTGCTGCTGCAAGAATGTAGCTTGTTTCAGAAAAAAAATATTGTGCTCTGCTTCTCAGAAGCTTAGGAAACAATGAGATAATCAAAGAAAGCTTTTGTCTTCTGTCATGATAGAGAAATGGAGCTGCCTTCACACCCGCTAGTTTTACTTGTGGCTAATATTGACTTATATGAGCCCACACCTCCACAGCTCATATGCAAATGTCAGCCTTAATTGAGGTTCCCAACAGTGACTGCACGCTGGGTACTTGATGAATGTAAATTATTTGTGTTAATATAAGATGCATGAAATGTCTCTGGATAGGAATTTGGTGAATGGGGGGGAGGGGAGGAATGATCGCTTTGCTGGGTTAAAGTAATCACTGACTTCTTAATGTATTTAAATGATATGTTCCTAAGACTCTAGTGAATGTATAAAGCACAGAGGAACAGATGGGCTGGAGAACCTAATGCAAATAAATGAGTAATCATAAATGCCAGTTTTCAAGCAATCCAATTTTTAAAAAGAGTGATATGTGTTTCCTCATCAGGTTTAAGGAAGATTAATATTAAGTCGCACAGGGGATAACCAGATACCCTTTTAGGCACACACATTGTTCTTTGTTTTTTTTAAAAAAAATAGCTTCTACATTTGGATTAAGGACTATATTAACATATGAGTTTCTCCATCCTGTTCTGTACAATGTAGTAGAATTTACCTTGTCTTAATGTGATCATGTTAATGTGGACATCAATGCAGATATTGATACTGTACATAAAATCCTCTACTAGACATTATAGCAGTGTGGGAGGAGAGCTTTGCATATACCCTGGACTGCCAGAAAAATTAGTTTAAACTAAGCCTGAACTATCTCTGGAGGCAAAAACTATGAAATTGAGGCTCTATTATCATGTGAAAGCCAGATTATAATAATGCTGGGAAAGGTTGAAAGCAGCAGGAAAAGAGGAAGACCAAATGCAAGACGGATGAATTCTTAAAAGAAAACCACAGGCTTGAGTCTGCAAGAACTGAGCAGGGCTGTTGAGAACAAGACATTTTGGAGATCTCCTATTCATAGAGATCTCTTATTCATATAGTTGCCATAAGTTGGAGACAACTTGTCAGCACTTAACAACAACAATGGACCTTGAAGTAAGTAGATAAAGATGCTACCAGCCATTACAGAAGTGGAGCAGGAGAACAAGATGCATCACTTAGAGGTAAGCCCTTAAATAGTAAAAGCATTCTTTATTTTCCCACAAGAAGGCCTCCTATAAATAGTATTATGAGGGTAAGAGACATCTCCAGAAGAACATTTTTTTATCCATTGTCCCATCAAACCACTATTCCTAGAATTCAGTACAAGAAACCATAGAAGTTAAACTGGTCCATCACAAAAGATTCAGAGCAACTTCTTTTTAGAAACTTTGGGTTATTAGTCTGGTTTCCCTTAAGCATGCTTGCCTAACCAGTGATTACACAATTTGATGAATTCTGATCACAGAATGAGGAATTATAAGATGGTATTTCAAGAGAGATAAATGTGAGCGAGCTGTCACTCAACTGCATCAAAATCACAGAATGAAGAATAAAAGTTTTCAGCCTTTTAACAACAAAGTATAGCTGTCAAAGATGAGGTCTTGTGTAGTTGCCTAATGAATAAATGGTAGCCATTGGTAAATATTATGCAGAAACAACAAGCAGGGAAGCCGGATGAGACAACCCTCGAGGAAAAACAAGCAGAAACTCAGTTTTGACAGGTATCTTGTTACATTGAATTATCATGAAATAGGGTGAAAGAGACACAAAAATGTATCCACTCTCACCGGTATGTAATACAGTGTGTTCCACGAGATTGCTCTTTAAGCGAGTTTGCTCTTTAAGCGAAACATAATTGTAAGTGACCAGTTGTGACTTCTGGTGGTGGTGGAGGGGGATTTTCAACCCCGATTTAGTTGTTAAGCAAGTTTCTGGTTGGTTCTTGATGTTAAGTGAGGCGACCATTCTTTAAGTGACTTAGTTTCTAAGTGAGGTGCTCTTTATGCAAGGTTTTACTGTATATGTTATTATAGAAACAAGTTTCTTCATTTAACTTTTAGTGATCAGGTCCAGGAAGGATGTGCAAATCTCTTGGCTCTTCCATCCAGTTTATTAGGGATGTGAGGGTCTGCTTGCTCAGGGTTTCTCAACCTTGGGCCCCCAGTTATTCTTGGACTTCAATTCCCTGATCAGCAGGTGTTCTGACTTGGGTTCTGAGAACTGAAGTCCAAGAACACCTGGAGGGCCAAGGTTGAGAAACCCTGGCTTGCTGCTTTCCTTACCAGCCTAATGACCCCTTGTGGCCCCAGATCTAAGCAGGGAGCACACCACTTCTATTTCAGGTGAGGCAGTCCCCCTGCTTGGACCTATGGCCACCCCCATGATAGGACAAAAGGAAATTGGCAGGGTAAGTTAAGTTACTGCTACATTCACTGTATTTGCTCAAAACAAACAAAATCAAACAACATAGTTAGAGCAAACAAAATAATACACTGACAACATAATAAAAATTAAACATCAACATGGCAACAATTGATGGTTTATAACAACAACAACAAAAGAAGAAGAAAGGGTCACAGATTTTATCAGTGAAGTACCTCTCCAGTCAACCTAGCAGTTTGAAAGCAAGAAATTGCAAGTAGATAAATAGGGACCACTTCAGTGGGAAGATAACAGTGTTCCGTGCACTTCGGTGTCTAGTCATGCCTGCCACATGACCACGGAAACATCTGCAAAAGCAGACAATGCTGGCTCTTTGGCTTTGAAATAGAGATGAGCACTAAACTGTAGAGTCAGATACGACTGGTTTTCAAGCAAGGGAAACCTTTACCTTTACCTCACTAGAATCCTCTCTGACTAGCTCAGTTTTTAAGAGTTTCTTGAAAATTTGCACAATATGGTACAAATAAGAGGTCTGCTGGGACGGATGAGAAACCAGTTCACTCTGCCTGCTGAACAGCATGGCTTTGTTCTTCAGAAATTAGAGAAAAGACCCAGTAGGAAATGGAACCTGAGACACAAGTTTCCATCAGACATGTTTACTGCATCTATTTTCTGTCTGTCTCTTGTGTCAAGATTTTAAACTGTCACCAGCTCTCTTGAGCCTCCAATCTGCTGGCAGGAATGAACGCCCACATCTACAACGTGTTTTCTATTTGTACCCCTGATGCTTGGGGAAATGACATTACCTGTAGGCATTCCATTCCCATTACAAGCCAACACTTGAAGAGGAAAATAAAGCTGTTCCAACCTCTGATAAACAAGCTGTGTGTGGCACAGAGTTTCTTCCTGAAAAGCTTACTAATGTGTATTACAAAGTAAAGCAGGAATAAAGTTTTTGACCACATTGCCACCTGACATCTGGAACTGCAGTTCCAAGAGATGCTTTGATAATTTGACACAAAAAGGGAAATGAGCAGCAATCCAACCAGTGATGCACTGCAAAAAAAATTACTACCTACTCTGTGGGCTGGCCAAATCTGTGGGTGGGGCCAAATCTGTGGGCGTGGCCAAAATCCTGCATTATGGACTAAGGAGGTGGGCATGGCCAACCAAGTGGGCATGGCCTGGGGGGAATTTCCGCTACCGGTTCTGCAGAACCTGACAGAACCTGCTGCAGTGCATCACTGAATACAACACAGAGATAAACACATTTAAACCCCATAAAATCCAGCAGCATAAGAGTGACTAGTTCTGTGTTAAGGTCACTGAATTCTTCAGTTATCAATAACATAGTTGTTTTTTTAAAGGCATGAAAGTATATTGTCCTGCAATGAACAAACAAATCATTATCAATCATCCTCTGACAGCAGCAATGTGCAATATTAAATAGAAATCAAGATTCAATTTTGCATGCATGTTTAACGACCATAACATCAAAATGTTATAAGAACAAAATCTGAAGCACATTTTATAGGACTCAATCTAAATAAAACTAACATCTGAGGAATTTAGAGAGAAATCCAGTTCTATGAAGGCTTTTCACTTAATAAGAGGTGGAGTTTTTACACATTCCTAATCTTAATCTCTAGGACTGCAGTGGTTTAGTGGTTAAGATGCTGATGGAAGGTCAGCGTTGGATACCCAAGTGCTACATGATGGAGTGAGCTTCCATCTCTGTTCCAGCTCCTGCTAACCTAGCAGTTCGAAAGCAAGAAACTGCAAGTAGATAAATAGGGACCACTTTGTTGGGAAGGTAACAGCATTCCGTGCACTCCAGTGTTGAGGTATGCCTGCCACATGTCCACGGAAACATCTGCAAATCCAGACAGTGCTGCCTCTTTGGCTATAAACAGAGAAGAGTACTGAACCCTAGAGTCGGATACGAGTGGCTGTTGAGCAAGGGCAGTCTTTACCTTTACCTAATCTTAATCTCCAAAGTTTCCGGAGTCTTTCTCAAGATTCTGCAAATATGAAAGTATCAAAAATAACGCCCGCAAATCTAATCACAACAATAACACTATAATGACAATATAGTAACATACTGTAAATATAAACTTACTGTATACCTTAAAGTATGTTGAAAAACGTGCTCTAGTAACCTCTCTTGATGAATTCCTACCGGGTTGGAGCGTTGTAAGAAAGACTCCGAAATATCCCATTTCAACCGGACGGATATCGACTTTGTTATTCTGCTACTTCATCCTGTATTGTATTGTGTTCGCATGCACGATGAACAACTGAACTCCAGAGTTTTCCGATTGTTCGCTGGATTCCCTTTGGACATCGTTTAAGAACCTTGTTATGCATCAGTGAGATTTACTCTACGGCGTTTCTGTTGTGGATTTTTCCGACCATTGAGAGTGCAGGTTGTTCGGACCTTTTGTCTCCAAGACTTTACTAGATATTGTTACATTGTTATTGGACTTCTTGCCATACCTTTTGTATACATGTACTATTACTGTTTATATTGCTCTGCATTCGCTTACTACTATGTTATTTCTTGGATTTGATAGTGCTGTATTTCTTGGATTTGATAATGCTGTATAGTATTATGTTTATGTTTGTTTGTTTATGTTTATTCAATTTTATATCCCGCCCTAATTCTGTATTCTGAACAGATTGGTCATTTAGACTTATAGCGTTGCTTTAGCTATCGTATTTTTCATTCTCTCCAGTTGTTCAGTTTGCATGACGCATCTCTTATATTAAAATAGTCTTTACTTTTCTACGTTGTCCCGCTATTCCGGGTGTTTTTCCTTTCTTCTCCTACTGGGCAGTATAAAAGGCAGGACACATATGTGCATTGCTCTTGTGGTTTTTGCATGAGGCAAAGAGTGTTTAGGAGTGGTTTTGACTGTGATTTTGGATTTTTTTGAACTTTTTCATCAGCATTTTTAGAAGCATTCCTGGGATTTTTGTAGCATTCTTCAGGTTCTTGGACAATCAGGGTTGTTTGACATGTTTTTGTAATGTATATAACCTTTAGACAATGATTTCTTAAAGTTCTGTCAGTTTCCTGACTGTTTCCTTGACTTTGCCCTGAAGTCTGTTCTGTTACAGTACAATGTATCTCTATGGAAATGACGTTGTACAAGGCATCGCAGCAAGGATTTCGACGTTGTATGAGGCATCACGGCTAGGATTTTGCATGCCTCACACAAAGTCCAAATCCATATAAAGTCCAAACTTGTGGAACCAATAAGAGAAAGGTTTTTGGTTGAGCGGGTGAAAAATGGAGTTTTCAAAAATTCTTCCAGCCATTTTCCTTTTCTGCTTCTTAACTTAATGTGTGATCATTTCCCATCTCTAGGGTATGACTTAATCTGTACTTGGAAAAGGTGGGGACCATGACAATTTCTTTCAAATGGCAGTGGCCTGAACTACAAGTGAATGAAAAAAGATTGGGAGAAGGCAAATTGCTACTCTGTGTACAATGCTAAAACTAGAAAGAAATATGTTGGGTCCAGCGTGGAAGTCAAACATAACAACAGCAGTTTCACACCCATTTCAGTGACAAATTGTATAAACTAGCTAATTTATGTGTTTCCGTAATAGGAAACTAGTGATTTGCTGAGACTCTGTTTGCATTTCAAATTAACTGTGGAGTGGAGAACAGAATGACAATGTCAGCATTATCCTAGAAGTATTTATTTCATTGAGTACTTTACAGAGGAAGTGGTTTAGTCTGCATTCTGTCAACACTGTAACAAGCTGAGCTTTGAAACAATGAGACATGATTATACCAACTGAACAGCCAGGCCATATGCCACAGGTGTGACAGAATATTTACAGGAACAGATGTTTCATATATTGCCAAAGCAATGAAGAGGTGAGTAGAGAGAAATGACCACATATTTATAGAAACACAATCTGATGCAGTCCTCTATAATCATTTGGCAGAATAAAAATAACAATTGCAGTCAAATCAATTTTGATTTGATATAAAACTCTTACCAAGGTTTTCCAGGTAGAGCATACTCAGAAGTGGTTTATCATTCATTTCTTGGGGCATCTTGGGATTGTGCAGCTTGCGAATGGCTAAAGAAGCTAGATCTTCTCCCAGGAGGCACAGTTGGGAATCAAACTCCCAGCTTCTGGCTCCACAGCCAGATGCCTAAGCTACTGGGCTCTCCAGCCAGTTCTTATAAAACAGTTAGAGTTTAGCATCATCTAAAAGGTTTAGCCCAACCTTTTTAAGCTGGGGGCTCTCTCAGTCAGCTTCAAGAGCCAGACAGCCATTTTGCCCTGCCTGCATGATGGGGATGGCCAATCTGTCCCAACAGGTTTAATGGGTTGGCCATTTTGTTTCTCAAATGCCCTTGGAGGAGTGAAGGGCCACATGAAATGGCACCAGGGGCCAGATCTGACCCATGGGCCTTAGGTTGGGAACCCCTGATCTAAATCCACTAGTTATTTCTGCTCTGTATAAGCACACGTCCAAAGTCAGTGGGGCAACATCTATGAAAAGGACCATGTAGATAGGATGAATGAACTATCATCTCCAAGAGAGAGTTGCAGAATCAAATAAATTTATAATTGGAAGCAGATCCTGGGGAAATTTAAACCAAACTATGCAGATACAGGAAAACCACAGTGGAGATGTGAGAAACACCCATAAAATATATTGTTCTCAGTGACATTCTGAGTCTCCTCATGCCAAGGCTTGCTCCTGATTCTTCCCCATACATCAGTAGCTTCTTACAAAAATGAGACTCCAGTCTTATTTGCCTTTTGGTGGGTGGTTGTTTTCATTCATTGTTCCGTGCAGGAAGTACCATATTCTGTCATAGGAAATGTATAATGTCCAGGAACTGCAAAATTTTGCACAAGCTGTTGTTTGTACTGCCCTTTTCAGATGAAATTCTGGAAATAGGGTGTTTTGCACAGGTACTGGAGCAATCCTGTACAGAATGGCAGATCTTGATTGACTGACTGACAGACAGATGTCCTTGAATGAAAGAAATTGGAATGTTTCTACTCATCTGAAATAAGGAGTCTTTTTTTAAAAAAAAATGGATCAATACTTTTTCATTTGCTAGAATAATTTTTGCTGACATTAAGATTCATATTTTCTGAACAATCTACAATAACCGCTGTCTTGTTGCTTTGTCTTCTAAAAAGAAGTATCTTAGAGATTATCTGTTAGCAGCTTTTTGACCAATCAGCCAGCTCTTCTTTCTGTTTGCTATGGTTGTCCATCTAGGCCATCTTCACATAGGATAAGGTGCTGGTTTTGTGTAAAGTACAGAAACCTCTCAGGGAGAGGGGAACAAATACAATATCTCATCTTGAAGCTTGCAAGGGTTAACCATCATGGAAAGGCTGCCTTGTCCTGTCAAGATGGCCTCACTCATAGAGAATGAGAAAGTTAGCAATAATTTTTCACATCCCTAAGACACAGACATGTATATACTGTATATCTCCCCAGACTAGCTGCTTCTGCATACCCACAGTTTCTAGATCAACTAAAGTGTAAGCTGTCACATTACTGGACATTAAGCAAGATTCAGATACTGTCATTTTTCATCCAAATCCTCAGATGATGCACCCAATTATATTGCTTTAGTATGACCAATGTAGAATATTCAAACATTCAAAGTCAGTTTTGTTCCGCTTCCTTTCTGTCTCTCTCTCCTCCTTTCTTCTCATGGATGGAAAGGCAAAAATAAATAAATAAATGGTGCAGTTCGTGAGAAAATCAATAGAAGATTTTGAAACTCATGTACCTGACTCAGAATGACCACTGTTGATTAAAACAATATCTGTAGCCTGAATGTTGCAAGCAAAACAGTAAGTAGACTTATCAAAGTTATATGGCATAAGGTCATGCTCTAAGGCTCATTAAAGCTGATGAAGGTTTCTAAATAAGTTCAATGGTGCAAGAATGAAATCCATAATGTGGAACAATTTAAGTAGCTTCACAATAGTACTAGACTTAAGTTATACATAAGTGTTGGGGGGGGAACCTTTTTGTTTCTGTATCTGTTTGTCTGAATTGCCAGAACCCTCTAGTGACTATTGTTGTTGTTGCATGCCATCAAGTTGCCCCCAACCTATGGTGACTGCCTACGAATTATCTCAAATATGTTCTGTTCTCAACAGCCCCACTCAGCTTTTATAAGCTGTGGCTTCCTTTAGGAAGTCAATTCATCTAATGTTTTGTCTTCTTATTTTCCTTCTGCCTTCCATCTTTTCCAGCATTATTGCCCTCCCCCCGTCCCAGAGAGTCTTGCCCGTTCATGATGTGCCCAAAGTAGGATAGCCTCAATTTCATTATTCATGCCTCCATAGATAGTTCAGGCATTGTTTGCTCTAGGACAGTGGTGGCGAACCTAATGGCACATGTGCCAGAGTAGACACTCAGAGCCCTCTCTGTGGGCACATGTGCCATCACCCCAGCACAGAGTTCACCCCACCCCTCTGCCCAGCAGCTCAATGGGAGTGCTTCATCCCTCCCCCAGCACAGAGTTCACCCCACCCCTCTGCCCAGCAGCTCAATGGGAGTGCTTCCTCCCTCCCCCAGCACAGAGTTCATCCCTTCCCTCTGCCCAGAAGCCCAATGGGAGCACTTCCTGCCTCCCCTTTCTGGGATAAGACGGGAGGCTCACATGTGACATGAGGGTGTGGTGCAGATGGCAGCCTGTTGAGTCTGTGGTGAAGGTGAGTTGTTTTTTCTAAACCAAAACCTCAGTATTCAGGTTAAATTGCCGTGTTGGCACTTTGCGATAAATAAGTGGGTTTTGGGTTGCAGTTTGGGCACTCGGTTTCTATAAGGTTCACCATCACTGCTCTAGAACCTATTTGCTCATCTTTTTGACAGTTCTGATTATCCACAGAACTCTTCTCCAGCAGCTTATTCTAGTCACTATTACCAGTTGCTATTTGAGCAGATTCTCAGAGCTGTAATCTAAGAGAATCTTGGCTAAACATTTTCTCCCACTCATTCACTTCCTCAACTAGATCTCCATGCATGATGTTTTCTAGTTTAAGACTGGCCCAAGGGAAAGAGATGCATCTATATTGGCATGTGACTGACATACACTCCTACCATTTAGGTGATGATGTCTCCATGTATTTGAGACATTTTCATTAAAGGTATGTAGGTGCGTCAGAGAGATTGAGAGATCTATATCTCTTAAAATTTGAACTAAAACACAATGTAATTGCTGATATAATACTGACAAATACTAAGGACAATAAACTAAGTGCAGTTTCTTAATAGGCAGGTAGCATCTTTTGTTGTTGCTCAGTCGCACAGTTGAGTCTGACCCTTTGTGACCCCAAGTACCATCATACGCCAGGCTTCTCTGTCTTCTGCCATCCTCCATAGCCTGTCCAGATCTAAGCCCACTGCATCAACGATGCCATCTAGCCATCTCATCCTCTGCTGGCCCCTTCTCCTTTTGCCTTTGATCTTTCCTAGCATCAGGGCATTCTCAGGTGAGTCTTCTCTTCTCATTTGGTGGCCAAAATACTTGAGCTTCAGCTTCAATATTTGTCCTTCCAAGGAGCAATCAGGTTTGATTTCCTTCAGGATTGACTGATTTGATCCCCTTGCAGACCAGGGGACTCTCAAGAGTCTCCTCCAGCACCACAGTTCAAAGGTATCTATTCTTCTGCGTTCAGCCTTCCTTATGGTCCAGGTCTCAAAGCCATACATCATTACTGGGAATAGCATTGCTTTAACTTTGTGGACTTTTGTTTTCAGGGTGATGTCTCTATTTTTTATTATGCTGCCTAGGTTTGTCATAGCCTGCCTCCCAAGAAGTAAGTGTCCTTTTATTTCATAGCTGCAGTCACCATCTGCAGTGATCTTAGATCCCAAGAAGGTAATGTCTGTCACTGCTTCCATTTCCTCCCTTTCTATTTGCCAGGGAGTGATGAGGTCAGATGCCATGATCTTGGTTTTTTTGTGTTGAATTTCATGCCAGCTTTTGCACTCTCCTTTTTCACCCTCATCAAGAGGCTCTTTGGGTGTTCTTCACTTTCACTATCAGGGTAGTATCATCTGCATATCTCAGGTTGTTGATGTTTCTCCCAGCAATCTTAATTCCCACTTGTGCTTCATCCAGCCCTGCATTACACATGATGTACTCTGCATATAAGTTAAATAAGCAGGGTGACAAATTATTGCCTTGTCATACTCCTTTTCCTATTCTAAACCAATCAGTAGTTCCATATCCTGTCCTAACTGTCACTTCTTGACTCACATACAGATTTCTCAGAAGACAGATGAGGTGGTCTGGTACTCCTATCTCTTTAAGGACTTGTCACAGTTTGTTGTGATCCACACAATCAAAGGCTTTGGTGTAGTCAATTAAACAGAAATAGTCATTTTTCTGTTACTCCCTTGCTTTCTCCATGATCCAGTGGATGTTGGCAATTTGGTTTCTAGTTCCCCTGCCTCTTCAGAACCCAGCCTGTACTTCTGGAAGTTCTCGATTCACATGCTGCTAAAACCTAGCTTGTAAGATCTTGAGCATGACTTTGCTACTGAGTGAGATGAGTGCAATTGTATGATAATTTGAACATTCTTTGGCATTGCCCTTCTTTGGAATTTGAACATAAACTGACCTTTTTCCAATCCTGTGGCCACTGCTGCGTTTTCCAAATCTGTTGGCATATTGTGTGCAACACTTTAATTACATCTTCTTTTAAGGTTTTAAATAGCTCAACTAGAATACTGTCATCTCCACTAGTTTTGTTGTTAGCAATACTTTCTAGGGCCCCCTTGACTTCACACTCCAGGTTACTTGGTTCGAGTTCAATGATCACACCATTGTGGTTATCAGGGACATTAACATCCTTTTTGTAGAGTTCTTCTGTGTATTCTTGCCTTTCCCCCCTAATCTCTTCTGCAACTGTTAGGTCCCTACCATTTTTGTCCTTTATCATGGACATTTTTGCTTGATACGTTCTCTTAATTTCCCCAATTTTCTTGAAGAGATCTCTAGTTCTTCCCCTTCTGTTGTTTTCCTCTATTACTTTGCACTGTTCGTTTAAGAAGGCCTCCATATCTCTCCTTGCTTTTCTTTGGAATTCTGCATTCATTTAAATGAATCTTTCTCTTTCACCTTTGCTTTTCACTTTTCTTCTTTCTTCAGCTATTTGAAGAGCCTCATCATACAACCACTTTGCTTTCTTGCATTTCTTTTTCATTGGGATGGTTCTAATTGCTGCCTCCTGTATGGTTATGAACCTCCTTCCATAATTCTTCAAGCACTATGTCTGTCAAGTCTAATCCCTTTAATTTATTCTTCACCTCCAACCTATATTCCTTAGGAATGTTATCTAGGTCATACTTGTGTGGCCTAATTGTTTTCCCTACTTTCTTCATTCTAAGCCTGAATTTGGCATTCAGTAGCTCGTGATCTGGGCCACAGTCTGCTGTGTACAGGTATAATCTGTGAACAGTCTGCTGACTGTACAGATATAGAGCTTCTCCATCTTTGGCTGCAGAGTATGCAACCAGTCTGATTTTGATGTTGGCCATCTGGTGATGTCCATGTGTAGAGTCACCTTTTATGCTGTTGGAAGAGAGTGTTTGCTATGACCAGTGCATTTTCTTGGCAAAACTCTATTAGCCTTTGCCCTGCTTCACTTTGTACTCAAAGGTCAAATTTGCCTGTTATTCCAGTTACCTTTTGACTTCCTTCTATGATGAGGAGGACATCATTTTTGGTGTCAGTTCTAGAAGGTGCTGTAGGTATTTGTAGAACTGGTTGACTACAGCCTCTTCTGCATCAGTGGTTGGGGCATAGATTTAGATTACTGTAATGTTGAATGGTTTGCCTTGAATTCAGGCTGAGATCATTCTGCCGTTTTTAAGATTGTATCCCATTACTGCTTTCCTCTTTCTTTCATTGACTATAAGGGCCACTCCATTTCTTTTAAGGGATTCTTGCCCACAGTAGTAGATATAATAGTCCCCTGAGTTAAATTTGCCCATCCCTGTCCACTTTAGTTCACTAATTCCCAAGATATCAATGCTCATTCTTTCCATCTCATTTTTGACAATATCCAGCTTGCTTTGAATCATAGATCTTACATTCCAGGTTCCTATGCATTGTTCCTTACAGCATCAGACTTTCCTTTCACTATCAGATCCATCCACAGCTGAGCATCCTTTTGGTTTTGGTCCAACCACTTCCCTCTTTCTGGGGCTACTTGTAATTGTCCTCTTCTCTTCCCTAGTAGCATGTTGGACACTTTCTGACCTGAGGGGCTCATTTTCCCAGCATCATATCATTTAGCCTTTTGATACTGTCCATGGGGTTTTCTTGGCAATGGTACTGGCGTGGGTTTCCAGTTCCTTCACCAGTGGATTGTATTTAGTCTGAGTTCTCTGCTATGGCCTATCCATCTTGGGTAGCCCTACACAGCATAGCCCATAGCCTCATTAAAACATGCAATCCCCCTTGCCATGGCAAGAGGGGAGGGTGAAATCCTGTCTAGGAGGCAGTGTGTATGTTCATGAATGTAATTGCTTGAGGTGCACCAGCAATATCGCATGGGTGCATGCACATGCATGGTAGGTGCACACATGCACATGTGATGTCACCAACATGCCTTGAGCAGTGCATGCACATGCACCCACATGACATCGCCAGCACACCTTTAGTGGTACATGTATATACACTGACAATGTGTGTGCATACACCCACATGATGTTGCAGGAGGTGCACTGGCAATGTCACATGGGTGTGTGTACATGCTCAGTGCCTACCAGCACACCACCACTGCCTCCTTGGGCATTCAATCTCTAAAAGGTTCACCATCACTGTTAGACACCTAAAACTCAATGGTCAGTTCATTGTGAGTGTTCACATTCCAACAACATTCCTCCAAGTTGATATTTCTGGGGAAATGATTTAAAAATGGCTGATGTTTTACTGATGTATATTCAGTTTAAAAATTAGAAATAAACTGGTCTTTCCCAATTTTACTACACATATCTCCGTGTGACTGGTCTTTATGTCTACATGTCATTCTGAAATTTCTAACAGTAAAGGGAACGCTGCTTTCATAGGACAGTGAAACATAATAATGGATGGAGTGAGAATCAAAATGATAAGGGTGAAAAGAGTGACTTACATTTTTCTAAGCTGCTCAAATACAAGCAAAGTTACAAGTTTCTTGTAAAATAGCAAGATACCCCAAATGTGTCAGATTTCCCTCAGTGTTCTCCATTAAAAACTTTAATGCAGCTACATCTTTTTATTTACAACTGCAGTATATACCCGAGTATAAGCAGACCCGAAATAAGCCAAGGTACCTATTTTTGACCTGAAAACCCAGGAAAATAGATTGACCCAAGTATAAGCCAAGAGAGGGAAATGCAGCAGCTGCTAGTGAGTTTCAAAAATTAAAATGTTGTACATGAAAATACAGTAAAATTAATTAATTTAGAGCTTTTTTACTGTATTTTCACCACCCTACCAGTGGTAGCACTGCAGGGGAACTGGGTGAACAGGTCAATTGCATGGAGACAGGAAGTGTTGCTCTAACCTAGCCTCTTGCTCCCCCCGCATGGCTTCCTCCCTCCATCTTGGCCACATGGAGCAGGGCCAAAGACATGACAGTAAGTGAAATTCTTTCTTTTTCCGCAACAGTTTGGAAGCGGGATGTGATTGTATTGTAGAGCTTCTTTCTCCATAGGAATGAATTGAAAACAAACGTCAGAATAGAAGAAATGCATTTTGAATGTATTCTATGGAAAATAGCAATTTGCATCCTCTTGTGGCCAGTTGTGGTAATCGCACGTCAGCCATTTTGCCACAATAGTGCCAAACCTTACTTTTAAAGTGCATGAACCAAATTTTTTTTTTTAAAAAAAACATATTTTAGACCATCATGGTTTGTTGACCCGTGTATAAGCTGAGTCCTGTTTTTGGACCTCATTTTTCTGGAATAAAAATCTTGGCTTATACTCAAGTAAATACGATAATAAGTATATGCCAGGTGGGTCCAGGACTAAAGAGTTCTGGCTGTTCATATTTTCTGTTCTTTAAAAATGAAGGAAAATTATTGATATAAGGGTTGCCCATTTTTATTCATTCAGAGATAGAGAAAGAGACAGAAGGCGAACAGAAGTGATTGCTTACTGACAAATGGAACGAAGGATGATTAAAACTGTAGACAGGAAAGAACATGGGTAGGATTTGTCACTTCACAAATTTATTCTTTCACCATGCTGGGAGAGGGAGGTAAGAAATATATTTTAAAAACTGATACACTGAGTAACCAAAACAACAAGAAACTGAAAGCTTTATCAGGAATTTAGCACACATTTCTTTGGCGTTTATAAAACTAAACATAACAGATCATGCACACTTTTTACAGCTCATGAGTTTGACATAATTTCATATATACATGTCATATTCACTTCTCACTCTTTTTGCCAAACCAGCAAACATCTCTGTGTCACATTTTATGTACCTCCAGTAGTTCAGTCACTCAATGCAGTTGTTGCAATCCCCCCCCCCTTTCCCAAGTCTGAAACTGGCAGGGACCTTTGGAACCCCACATTTGAATGATGACTTAAATTCCTCTGTGCAGACGATCTGGAATCTTTTATGAGACAGGATTGAAATGCTAAGTTAGTTTGCTGACCCCTGATCTAGAGGACTGGTAGGATAACCTGCTGGAAAAAACTGGGATCACTCTACCTCAAAAAGGGAACTTACGTTCATGTTCAGTTTTCCGCAACGCGTGAGGTCTCACATGTCCAGTTCTTTCCCTTTTAATACTGGGGCACATTGCCCTGCCCTGCTAAGTTATCAGAATCTAGTTGCTACATGATGTCACAAGACATAACTGGTGATATCATAAGCCTTCTGTCTGACATGAATCTCAGGCAATTTGAGTCTGCCTGTGACTAGCAACCATCCAGCCAATTGATTTCAGAACAATGTAGGTTTCTAGGGAGGGGTCGTAGTAAAGTGTTCTCAAGGGAAATAAAGCTTTTTACTGAGAAAAGGTTGTGGCAGTTGGTTTAAAAATTCTGAAGCATCTTATTTAATTATATTATTTATATACTTTATCCCCTACTGAGGACCCAAGGCAGCTCATGACAACTAAAATTATAAAACTAATCAGCTTTTAAAAATATATATTATATAAATGCCATATTAAAAAGCACTTAAACATGTGGAGGCCAGTTTAGGAGTGCAACAGGGATCACATTTTGGTGACTTTTCCATATAAATAAATATAACACTCAGGTTATACAAAGGATTTCAAAAAAACTGATAGGACTAGACTGCTATTTTTTTTCATTTTTAAGGATTTTTCTTTCACATAGTTTAAGGTAAAGTTTTCCCTGGCTCAGAAGCCAGTCATATCCAACTCTAGGGTTCAGTGCTCATCTCTGTTTCAAAGCCAAAGAGCCAGCAATGTCTGCTTCTGCAGATGTTTCCATGGTCAGGCATTACTAGACAGGCATGACTAGACACCGGAGCACACATAATGCTCTTTACCTTCCCACCTAAGTGGTCCCTATTTACCTACTTGCAATTTCTTGCTTTCAAACTGCTAGGTTGGCAGGAGCCGGGACAAAGACGGGAGCTCATTCTGTCCTGCAGTACTCGGAAATTGAACTGCTGACCTCCTGCCTTCCAGTCAGCGTCATAGCCACTTGAGCCTAGTTTACGATGTTTAAATTTCAGGCTAATGTGCAAGTAATTTGACAGAAGAGTCTTCCTAACCTGGGGTGCCAAATGAACATGAGGGTACAAGGGCATCATTATATAGCTAGAGACTCCATATCAGTGTTTCCCAATCTTTAGTTTTTGGACTTCAATTCCTAGAAGCCTAAGTCAATCCCCCAAAACACTAATCAGCTAATGCACTGATTTAGGCTTCTGGGAATTGAAATCCCCCTGTGGGAAATGGGCACAATGTTGGGAACCACTGCTCTATACTATTGTCAGATTGCAAAGCTTGCTCTCCATTCCCACTTACTTCCATCTAGTTCCACTGTGCTGCCATTTACTCTTATGATGCTCTATTATCAAAAACTGGCTGTATCACAGGCAGCTGCTTTAATCTGATTATATTTCAAATCAGGTGCTCTAAAGAGATTTGTCTACTTTTAAGTTACTATCCAAATAACCCACTTGACAAGAGTACACCATCTTATAAAAGGATTCAGATCCCTTCAGAGGATCATGCCATAGGACTCGTGCATCAACATCAGAGACATTTTTCAGCCCTCAAAATTACATGTATATAATGGTAGAGGGGATATGTTTGAATAAAAGAGTGGGATTATGTGTCAAAAATACAATTCTATGGATGGGTGAATGCAGAATTGCACTTGACTTTGCAGTTCAACTTCCAAAATAACAGTGGAGGCAAAATGGCCCATTGTTTGCATCATCACTACCACCACCATCATCTTAGAACTGTAGAACAAGAAGGGATCCTAGATCATCAAGTCTAGACCCTATCAAAGAGGCATGTTGCAGAACCAAACTCCCAACCTCTAGTTCCACAGCCAGATGCCTAAACTACTGAACAATCCAATCTTCACAAGAATATGTACATTAAATTATGTACGTTGTATTTAGATATGCCTTGTGGTTTGATAGCTCAGTGAATTGGAGGGATCAGGAGTTTGATTCCAAATTGTGCCTCCTAAGAGAAGAGCTTGCCTATGTGGCCTTGGAGAAGTTACCCAATATCAGGGAAGCCCCATAAGAAGGGAACTGAATATCACTTTTGCATACTTTATGCCAAGGAGACTCTGGGATAGGTAGCCATAGGGACATAGTAAACTCAATGACATGTAATTCTAATAATACTATTCATGATGCACAGATGCACCTCCTCATTCACACATATTCCTTTGGTGGAATATTTGATAATTAGTCATTTACTGACAAGGCAAAAAACAAACAACAGTAAACCGAAGGATTAAAGGCTAATGTAACAATGTCTGCTGTATATACATGCAGCAAACATTTATTCAGAAGCCTCTGAAGTCCCAATAGATTTTTAAAGCCCTCTCTTCAGTGTGGAGAGGAGAATGGATTGATTACTGCACAACTCACGGTAACTTAACAGATACATGATGTATAGTAATGCCCAGGTATTCTTCAATGCACTAAATCTGCATGTTTGGCTTTCTTGATTTTCCCTGTAATAATATACATGTAGGTAAGGAACAACACAGTGTAGGATGGTCCAGAACTAGCGCTCATTCCTCCTGCAGTCCAAAATCCTCTTGCACTGCATGTGTTGGTATAAGGGTGTTCATGTCACTGGCAGTAGCATTTTACCACTCTGCTTTGATTACAAATCACATGGAACTGGAGTGGAGACTCTTCAATAAGCAACAATCTATCACTTCCAGTGACCTAAGTTACACTAGAGGGGAATTGGGCCATAAATACCATAGAAGCACCAGCTGAGATCATTGTACTTCAATGAAAATTATGACTCATTTTGTGATGAATCTTACAACGTGGGGAGAAAATCATCTGATGCAGATTTGCAATAACTTAACTTACTGAGGTATTTGTCAATGCAGACACATCTTTAGAACCACTGCATCTAGCTCTGTATCAATTTAATCAAGGCAGGGGGAATTCCCCTTTTGACAAATATTTCATGATTGAGTAATATATTGGAACCAAAGTAGCCTCACAGAATCAACTGTGTTTTTAACTCTTGGTCTTTCTAAGTGAAATGTGTTTTTATTGGCTGAAATCCAGTAGTAATTCATAACTCTCTCTCTCTCTTATGTCCTGATCAGACCCTGGACTGCCAAAATGAAGCCACTGCTTTTCTTTGTCTTTGCCCAAATGCAAGTCCTCATAACTAAAGTAGTCCCATTGAATCAGTGGTGATTTGGCAAGTTAACTCCTCTCTACGTTCCACTGATTCAATTGTGCAAGCTAATATTTCTCACACTAGGTCAGGTGAAAAGGAACTGCAGAATGAATTCACCAAAAGGTGGCTTCATTTTGGCAGTTTCATATCTGGCCTAGGCGAAGAAGAAGAAGAAGAAGAAGAAGAAGAAGAAGAAGAAGAAGAAGAAGAAGAAGAAGAAGAAGAAGAAGAAGAAGAAGAAGACTGATTCAAGTGGCCTACTCTAGTTGTAACGTGCTGTGTGATTTTAGTCTTAATTTAATCAACAGCTTTACTGCCTTAATCTACTGGTTAAAATTAGCAGTATTCTGCACTTTTGCTGTGAGTTCTGCCTGAGCACAGTTCTAGTGGAGGCAATATATTCAAGTTTGATGCTCTTTTTCAACTGATACAGAGATATGTATTTTAAGCAGATACCTGAAGTCAGTTCTGAAATGTACAAGGGTCACTAGATAAAAGCTCTATTAGATAAAGCAGGTGAGTTGACAACTGATCTGGGAAGTTATGGTTCTTTGATGATGAATGTACTTGTACTCCTGCAGACAGGTCAGATAAAAAGCCAATGTAGCTGAACTGCCCATAAGACAAAATTGCAAAAATCCGTATTAGTACAGAACCTTTTTAAGGCCAACCAAAGTGGCATGAAAAAGTTTGCAAGCATTCATAGCCTCCAAATTTTTTTGTCAGACAGGATGTTACAAAAAGCATTAAGAGATGGAAGTAGTGGAGGAAATTTGACTCAATGTTGAAATAACGGTGCCTACACTATACAGTATCTAGAATGCAAGCACGGCGCCAAAATGGCCACCACGCTCTTTGTGCCCCCACCCACCCTGGACTCATACATCCGGGTTAGTTAGGGGGCATGGCCATCCCTGTATAAAAGGGGTGGCCACGAGGCAGCTTCGCTGCCAGTTTAAGAACAGCGACGGAGCGGAGAAGTTCGCTCCGATGCTGCTTGTACCTTGGGTTTGCTTCTTTCTTGATCGGAGGATATCTCTCCTCCGATCAGTACTTCAGCGCTTGGGTGTCTATGGCACCCAAGCAAAAGGCTCCTGTGGCCCCAAGGCCGTGTCCAAGGGGGAGGGCTCGGCCTACCCCCTTGACCTCCTCTTTGGGGCTACTATCGGGTCGGAGGGCTCGGGCGGGCACCCCATGGGGGGTGGCAGCATTACCTTATCCACTGCCACCAATGTGGGTGAACAGGCCTCTGCTTACCCGCCCAGTCGCAGGACTTGGGCGGGGGCTGCGTGGGCCTGCTCCCCTGGGGTTTCCGCCCCTATTGACCCTTTGCCCTGCATGGGGCATAGCGGCCCATTTGGGCACGGTGTGGGATCGCGCCCTGCCGTTCAACCGCCCCCCCCGTGGGCTGGATTATTGGGCCTGGCCCTATTCTGGCCAGGGATTGCCACATGGCTTTCCCCCTATGCCCACTCACCAATTACCTGGTGGGCCATCCGACCCACCCGGCCCACCTTATTCTGGTGGGTCTGACACTGTGGATGTTCTCCTTGCCCGCATATCGGCACTCGAGGCATCCATGGGAATTGCTCCACCACCAATGGAGGGTGGGCTTGGCAGCTCCTCGGCTGCGGCCCACATGCCTGCCACTGCCGCGCAGCGGGCCATCAACAGGGTCGAGCTGCTGGAGGCCATCAGGCCAGCGCAGGCTGGTGCTTCGCAGCTCCCCATCCAGCCGTTCCAACAGGTCATTCCACCGGGGACCGGTCCGGCTTGGCATGGACGCACTGAGACCTAGAACTCGATTACCATCGCGAGCTCCGATGCCCACCATGGGCCAGAACCCCCAGTGGGGGTGGCCCATGGGGGTGCACCGAGTGAGTATCCTGGTCAAGTCAGCACACCGGTGACACTGACTCACAACACCGGGGGGATCCAGTAGCCATGGCCACAACAGGCTACTGCAGGAGGGCAATTCACTGCACACTACCCTGTTACCTCCTGGGCTCCTAATTACCCCCAGGTTCTTACAGGGGAGACTGCCCCAACTGTTCTGGCTAACTTCTCTGGGGTCCGACAGGGCCCATTATGTGTTCCCCCACTTCACTCCGTGCCAACGGCGGCCCTGCCGACGGCCGGTTACCCCTACCCCTGGGTGACCATTTATCACAGGCTACTAGGGAGAAGATATGGCGGGGGGAATATATTGACATTTTCACCCTCCTTAACCATGAACCCACTAAGGAGGAGAGGGAGGGGCAGAACGACAGGGACAAGGAGTTGTCCTGTCGTAGTAAGCCACCTCGCACTTGGGCCAATTGGTTACCGGCCTATTTGATATACATGGTGGTATATCTAAGGGCCCGTCCTGATTTGGCCATCCCAATGGTCCAGTACCTAGACAATATTTACCGGGCCGTTGTCGATTTTTCTGGCCCGTCATGGTTGGCCTATGATGAAGAATTTAGGATGAGGGCGGCCCTTCACCCTGAGATGCGGTGGGAAAAGCCCTGCCAGCAATTGTGGCTACTGTATATGACCCCTACACGCCCAGCGCCTGGTGACCGGTACCACTGTGGCCATGCCGTACAGCGGGCTGCTACTACACAGACTCCCTGCCAGCCGGTGGGGCAGGGGGTTCCAGCCCGCCTGCTGTGTTGGAGTTTCTCCGCCAACGGAGTGTGCACCAGGCGCCTGTGTAGATTTAGGCATGAGTGCCCTTCTTGTTCCGGCCCTCACGCCGCCTCTGTGTGCCTGCGGGCCGGTGGGTCACGAGGCAGGGGAAGGGGTTTCCAGGGGGTGGCCAGAGCTCCCTCTGACGGTGCTACCCATACAAAAGGCCCCCTTCCCAATTAATTTCACGGTGCTTGAGCGATGGCTGCATGCCTATCCTAGACAGGATGATGCGATCTACCTGCTTGAGGGTTTTAAGTTTGGCTTGCGCATCCCGTTCGGGGGTGTTTGCAGGTCTCAGGATGCCCCGAACCGTCTATCAAGGGTAATGAGGACATTGCCACAGAGAAGATAGCCAAAGAGGTTAGAGAACAGAGAGTGGCGGGGCTGTTTAATGACACCCCATATCCTAACTTAAAGGTATCCCCTCTGGGTTTAGTTCCTAAGAAGTCCCCAGGTGAATTTCGTCTGATTCACCACCTTTCTTACCCTGCAGGTTCCTCGGTCAATGACGCTATACCGGATAACCTTTGCTCTGTTCGGTATACGTCCTTTGACCAGGCCTTACAGATGGTACGCTCATGGCAAAGTGTGATATCAAATTGGCATTCCGATTGTTGCCAGTGCACCCGGACGACTTTGAGCTGTTAGGTTTTTGTTTCCGGGGCAAGTTTTATGTGGACAAGGCCATGCCTTTTGGCTGTTCCATTTTGTGCTCGGCCTTCGAACAATTTAGCACCTTCCTCCATTGGGCTTTTGTTTGTAGGTCGGGGTCCCGGTCTGTAGCCCACTACCTCGACGATTTTTTGTTCGGGGTGAACATGACTCGGGCACGTGTGGACGCCTGCTCACCACATTTCAGGTGCTCATGGGGGAACTAGGTATCCCCCTAGCACCTGAAAAGACAGAGGACCCAGCCACCACCCTTACCTTTCTGGGTATTGACATCGACACCGTCGCCCAGACATCCAGATTGCCTATGGAAAAGGTGACACGGATCTCTGATGCGATTTTGGCAATGCTCGCAAAGCGTAAGGTGTCTCTCCGGGAGTTGCAGGTGCTTCACGGCCACCTCAACTTCGCCTGCAGGGTGGTGACACCAGGCAGAGCCTTCACCAGGCGTCTTTGTGACGCTATGGTGGGCCTTTCTAAATGACAACACAGTGTACGGCTGACTAGGGGTTTACGAGCAGACCTATCAGTTTGGCTCACTTTCCTACAGGAATTTAATGGCGTCTCCTTTTGGAGATCTGAGCTTATTGTCAGCCCTCAGTTCCAAGTACAGTCGGATGCCTCCGGCTCCCTGGGGTATGGGATTTATTTCGAGGGACAGTGGGCCTATGGTCAATGGCCCCAGGCATGACAGGGCACGGATCGCTTATGCGATCTTACGTTCCTGGAGTTCTTTCCAATTGTGGGTGCCCTTATGCTCTGGGGGGACATGTGGGCTAATTCTGTGGTTCACTTTTGGTGTGACAATGCTGCTGTGGTGCACATTGTCAACGCCCGAACGTCTAAGTCCCCCAGAGTTATGGCCTTAGTTCACCAATTTGTTCTTAGGTCCTTGCGCCTTAATGTGCTCTTCAAGGCCAGACATGTGGCAGGCATTAATAACGATATTGCCGATGCTTTATCCTGCCTGCAGATCTCCCGGTTCCGTGCCTTGGCTCCAGACGCAGAGGAACTTCCCTCTCCACTCCCGGCCGAGATTTGGACCTTTGGCGAGGAGAGGTGAACAGGGCGATCGGCATGTCTTTGGCACCTTGCACGCGTAAGGCGTATCAGCATACACTCCTTCAATTTAGGACCTTTTGTAGGCAAAGGCAATTGCCTGAAATGTGGCCGATACCGGTTGACCAGGTTTTACAGTATATGGTGCACCTTCATGATCAGGGATTGGCCCCACGCACCATCGTCACCAGGCTTTCGGCCTTGGCATTCATGGCCAAGGCACGGGGCTTCACTGACTGTGTGGGTGATTTCTGTATACGCCATGTCTTGGAAGGGTGGACACGTGAACGTGGCCGCCGCCCGGACACACGTCACCCTGTTTCACCGTGTATTCTGTCCCACTTTGCTCGAGGTTGGCATAGACTGTGTTATGATAGGTATGAGGAGTCTCTTTTTCATGCAGCTACCACCATAGCTTTCTTTGGAGCTCTGAGAATCAGTGAGCTGGTCCCATTGTCAAAGGGGGACGTGATTCGTACGGCACTGGAACTCGAAGATGTATCTATCAACCAGGAGTGGGCTCAGTTGAGGATTCGTTCCTCAAAGGCCGATCAGCATGGAGAAGGCAGTGGTGTTAGACTGCTACGATGCACATTTGCTGACATCTGTCCGGTTGGTGCCCTACACGCATTTTGGCAGTGCGTGGTACGCACCCTGGCCCATTGTTCTGCCACCAGGATGGGTCTCCCCTTACCAAATTTCAATTCTGGAGGGTGACCTGGATGGCACTTCACAGTGTGGGCCTCCCTGGGGCTCGTTATGGCACCCATTCATTCCGGAGAGGCGGCGCATCAACTGCGGCTGCGTTTGGGTACTCTGAGGCTGATATATGTTGGATGGGCAGGTGGGGTTACGAGCGTTTTTCGTTATATGTACGTCCCCTCACTGCATGAGTACCTAGTTATGTCCTTAATTCCTTCTCCTTCTTTTACAGACCCTGTGTGTCTACGCACACCGGTGGCAATGTGGCTGGTGGGCCACAGTTATGTGCACTGGGTGGCACAGTATGCTGCATCGTCGGAGTGGGGACCCCATCTCGAGCTGCGTGCATCCGCACGTATGCGGTGGTATGGTGTGCGCGGCATGAGGTGGCGGGAACTGTTGCCATTCCTGATGTCCATCAGGGATGCTGGGCCGCCAGATGTTTTGATTCTGCACCTCGGCAGCAATGATCTTGCATAGATCACTGGCCTTTCCTTAAAAATGTCGGTGTGCAGTGACCTGGCGTTTCTACATCATTTATGGCCGAACACACGGTTGCTATGGTCTGACATAGTGCTGAGACACTGTTATAGAGGAGGCATTGATCTCCGTGGTTTGGACCGTGCCCGGCAGTCAGTGAATAGGGCTGTTGCCCGGTTCCTTGTTGAGAATGGCTTGGGGACAGCCATTCAACACCCGGGGATTGGGTTGCAGGATTTTAGCCTGTATGCAGGAGATGGAGTCCACCTGTCGGCCAGAGGTATGCACCTCTTTCTGGAGGACATGCAAGCGGGCCTGGTGACCGAGCTGTTAGTCAGGGGGGGGGGGCGGTGAGTCATCATGGACGCCTCCCCATGTGGCGGGTAGCACTGGTAAGGTAAAAATTTATGACCCATAGGTATCCGGCAGGTTCGCAATTGACTGGCCAACACGTAGATAGGTACAGGGGAAACAGGATTGGCCGGTCAAGGGTGAACCATGAACGGGGTGATGCTAGGAGCTTCACAGCCTGCATCACCTTGATATTTGGACGGGTACACGTCAGAGGGTGGGGTCAGTAGATAGTATATTGGCTTCGGTCAACAATTTGTTTGTGTCAACAAACAAATTGATACAAATTGATACATATAGCCAATAGCCATTGACATTTTGGGTGGAACCTTACCAGTGCTACTGCAGCCTGCTTGCCTTAAAGAATTACAATTGGATGATACACCAATTGAAAGTGATAATTCGGACTAGGGCATTATTCAATAAAAGTGGCCCAATGCCTTTAATCCAATACCGATGTCTGAGTCTTTATTTGGGTGGGTGCGCCTGCAATGCAAGCGCAGTGCCAAAATGGCCGCCACACTCTTTGCGCCCCCACCCCCACCCCGGACTCATACATTTGGGATAGTTAGGGGGGTGGCCATCCCTGTATAAACGGGGTGGCCACAAGGCAGCTTCGCTGCCATTTTAAGAACAGCGACGGAGCGGAGAAGTTTTTCCCTCCACCCCCTCCCTAGTGGACAGTGTGACTTTTCTAGTCGCTTCGGGGCCGGGTGGGAATTTTTGCTTGAACCTAGAATTGGCACTTTGGTTCTTGGCTTTTTCGCCCATTCCACACTGTCGCTAGTGTTTGAGATACGGGGTAAGTTAACTTTGGTCACTTTTGGCTGGTAGCACTGGTAAGGTAAAATTTTATGACCCATAGGTATCCGGCAGGTTCGCAATTGACTGGCCAACACGTAGATATGTACAGGGGAAACAGGATTGGCCGGTCAAGTGCAAACCATGAACGGGGTGATGCTAGGAGCTTCACAGCCTGCATCACCTTGATATTTGGACGGATACAAGTCAGAGGGTGGGGTCAGTAGATAGTATATTGACTTCTGTCAACAATTTGTTTGTGACAACAAACAAATTGATACATATAGCCAATAGCCATTGGCATTTTGGGTGGAACCTTACCAGTGCTACTGCAGCCTGCTTGCCTTAAAGAATTACAATTGGATGATACACCAATTGAAAGTTATAATTCGGACTAGGGCATAATTCAATAAAAGTGGTCCAAAGCCTTTAATCCAATACCGGTGTCTGAGTCTTTATTTGGGTGGGTGCGCCTGCAAAGAGAATGTAGAGGAAACACTGCAAACCTCCAACTAAGACTAGCAAGGGATGTAATGGTTTCAGTTTGTGTATCAATTTAACTCTAGGACTGCTGGTAGCAAGGAAAAGAAAAGTTTGATCCCATATTTTTGAAAATATAAAATCCAACTGTAAATCCAGACCAGCCTACAAGAGTGGTGAAGAACACTATTCCTGCACTATTATAAACATTCTCTGGGTGTGTAGCTTAATGCTTGGAATATGTTGCCAGATTTGTATGGGGCTTTTGCTTTGTGTCTCTGCATATAATTTTAACAAAATCCGTCTGAATTTATATTGTATTTTTTTATTCAATGTTACTTGCCACTCAAGGAATTTTTGGAGCTGTGCTTAGTAGGGTGCAAATATTAAACAAACAAATGTATACCAGGGTGAATATAAACCCCTAGCTTAGCAACTGATTCAGTACATTAAAGAAGAGAGACTAATACTCTCTCTTGGGGAGAACACTGTAGGGGACAGTAATACAAGGAACATAGTAGAACTTGTAATAAATTAGAACAATAGTCTTTCACAATTGGAAGTCTGGGGAAAAACTGTGAGTTCTTCAAAGGCATGTTCTTTTGATTGTCACCTCAGTGCCAATCTTAGTGTTCAAAAAGAAAGAAAGAAAATTCCAAACAGATTTGCAGCTTTCATTGGAACAACAACCAGATTGCTATAATTGTGATTTACATAGCTTTTTCAAAAACCCAACTATTCATTATTGCAAAGTGATTATTATTACAAAACTATAAAGCAGATCTGTGCAAATCTAAATGAAAATATTAAACACAAACCTTTTATGTATACATTCATTCTGCACCTGTTCTTACCTTTCTGATGCCATCTGAAGGGTTTGCTACACAGTTATCCGCTCCATTATTCTTACTGATTGTCTTCCACAGTTCGGCAAAGGTGCTGTCTTGTTCTAAAGGGTTTGTTCCTTTTGCTTTAAAGTATTCATAAACTGCTGAGTCCCTGACGGTGCCGTAAGACACTTCCATTTGTTTGGAAAGATCCTGAAATGTTCTGAAATGCAAGAGTAATTGGAATGTTAGCGAATATCCAACAGCAATTTGCTTTTACTAATTCATGGGGGAAAGACAGTTTCTTCCACCCAAGGCAAACAGGAGAAATTACAGGGCCAAGACACATTATCAGATCTCCTGCTTTTTTAAAATGGAATTAAAAGAAGTTGAGAAAGAGAGCAAACCAGTTTTGATGATAACAGAACTACTATGGGTATATATAAGAGGAATGATCACCCCTACATGGACGTCCATATTTTATCAGACTGCAACTAATCAAACATAGAAAGTTAAAAGTGTCTCTGCATCCCCAATGGCAATGCCATCCCACAATGTAAAGAGATATAATTTTTATCCTGTGCAGTTTGGTAAATTGTCATTGGGTAGGTTGGAAAGTATCAGCTTGGGTGGAAGCATCTCTCCCCTTCAATTGGTCCCAGTGCCATAGCTTGGGAGATGTCAGAATTGGTAGCCCTAATTCCCCTTTCTTCTTCAGAAAGCTTCTCAGGCCTTGCTGCCTCTGGAGTAAGGGCTTCTGAGATTGCCTTGTTAGGCTGGGTTTTCTCCCTCCCACAGGGATCTTGATCACTTTTCTGTTCTTGTATTATGTCTGGGTCCACTAATAGAAGTGATGTTGTATCGTTTGAAGTCAGGTTAGGGTAGAAGCTTGTTGTTATGGGCTGGCTTTCAATAGGAGTGCAGTTAGCTTGTCAAAATTTGGGTCTGTAACAAAGGTGGCTTCAGAATGAAGCTGAAACTACAGAACATGTTTTATGCATCTGTCCTTTCTATAGGGATATCTGAGATAAACTCATATCCCTACTACTGTGCGAATATCCTGGTCGATCAAACAGCACTACAGTGATCAGGATTAGAAGAACAATTCTGGCAGGCCTCTCAGTGGCACTATATTGCAGTAGCAGTTACCATAGCATTAATTTTAAAAACTGATTGTATTCTATTTCTTTTAACTTAGAATGGATATGTTTTTTAAATAATATATTTAAATAATATATTTTAACTACATTCTAAGCATTATTTTTTTTAATTTTTGCCTCTCATTTTACTTTGCTGGTTGTAGACCATAATAAAGTGAATGACAGACTGCAACTACCCTCATTGGCTATCCTCTGGGGATTCGAACCAACAGCCTCCTGCTTACAAAGCAAAAATGCAACCTGTAAGCCGCAGTAGCTCTGCTGTCAATGGAGCAGCTTTTGTAATCTTATCTTTGGCAGCACAGGAAGAGGAAGGCAGGCAGAGGAACACGGAGCCCCGCTCGTTTGCTCAATTGTTCCAGGCTCTTTAGATTGGCACCCAAGGGGGGGGGTTGCAATGATATTGGGGGCCTGGGGGGTGTCCCGGGCTGAGTCCCAGTTGCCCAATGGGCCAACCCACCACTTACCAGACAAGCAGAGACCATTTTAACCATTTTCGTCTTCTGGTTACACAACTGATTTTTTCTGTGCAAAGATTTTTCTTTGTTGACTTTTAATAGTGTATTCACCACAAATAAAACAAAAGTTGTCCAGAGAAATAACACAACCTCTTGGAGCCATAATGCAGAACTAAAAACGAGCACAGTCACATTTGAATGCAGGATGTAAACTGAGTGTGGCTCATACAGCTACCAAGATCCTGAACTTATTTAGCATGTTGAAACATGATCAAATCTGACAGTAGGTGTGTTTATACTCATTTCTAATACCCCAGAGAACATGTTGAAACATGTTCAACCCAGCCAGTAAGATTCCTGGATAAGTTCACCTTTTGCTACAAACAAAATAAACCTGTTGGGACATGATCATCTGAGCATCCTCACACCACTAAACCTACACTACGCCCAGTGGTGGGCTAAAAAAAAAATTGCTACCACACTGTGGCCGTGGTATGGTGGCTGTGGCCAGAGGGAACGCCCTGCATTGCACCTGAATTAGGACAATTTTATTTCAAAAATTGGATGGACGCAGCCAGCCAGAATTTCTGCTACCTGCTGATGCCCACCACTGACTACACCCCCCCTCTCTTATTTTCTCTTTGTATAATTATTGATGCTAGCTCTAATAAATATTAAATGAAAGTCAGAAATAATTTTTGGATAGGGATTTTAGAATCAAGAATAGGATATCAGGTTTTGGGTTAAAGGCAAACCACGCAAAATTAAACTAAAACATGAGTTTTGCAAGAAAAATTGAGTATTTTTAAAATATTTTTCTCAGTTTCGCTAAGTAGAAATCTATAAGAAACAGTAAAAAAAAATCCTATGCAGTTTTGTTGTTGTTGCAGACCTGTGTAATGGGAAGGGAATGGAAGATGAACAAACGTGCTTCTGCATCATTTTAAATTATTAGCACAGGTTTCTAATAATTCATGAGTTGCTATTTTACTCAAGGCACACTATATCTTCCATGACAAAGGACATGCCTATATGGACAGTTAGTCAGCCAGATGCTGGATGCGTGGTTGGACTTTGAGAGGCCAATGAACGCATAGAAACACCTCATACAAAGCATATTCATGCTTACCTTATGTTACCAGTGTCAAAGTGGACACTTGCAACAAAACATAAACAAAAGTTGGTCATCAAGGAAATAAGATGTCTGAAGAAGGCTGCTGGAGTGACTAGAAGGGATAAAATCAGGAATGACATTATAAGGAAAGAATTGGAATAGACCCAATCTTGCACTACATACAGAGACAACAAATAAAGTGGTTTGCCCATTTGGAGAGAATGTTTTGGAATTCCATACCATACTAGGAATATGTGAAAAGAGGAAAAGGAGAAAGACCACAAGGCAGACATAAAGGAAGGTGGAGATACAACATCAAAGAAACATTAAGAGAACACCAAATAACACCAGTGCTGGCCACTAGAAGTGCCAGAACAAGAACCTTGCATCTCCCTCGACACCTGATGGGGTAAAAGAGGAAGCAAGGAAGAAGTCATTCAGAGCAGATGTATACAACATGGGACCAAACAAGTCATGGAAAAGGACGGACTAAACCATTATGAGTTAAATACTAAGGTGTTTGCTTCCTGCTTGGGACTACAGATCATTTGAATGTGTTAATGGTGAAGGTAAATGCCTGGCAGGCCTTGGTACATGTTTTTTGAGGATTATTCAGTTTAATGGGTCACAACAGATAGATGAAAAAGTGAATTGAACATACAGTTCTGGTATGAAAAAAAAGAGAGTAGATCATGACATTCTACTCATCTAAGCCTCAAAGCAAATCATTAGCTACCCAGCCAGTGCATCCTGGCTCTTATGTTTTAAGCTGAGGCAGTACAAGACAAATGGCCACCTTAAGGTAGATTTCTAATAAGATGAGATCTCTGAAAGCTTCCTTTAGTCTCCATAGTTTTTCTCTTTCACCACCACAGGTTTAATGACTTATAGGTGAGGATAAAAAGGGCTCAGCAGTCATTTTAAGGCAAAGGATTAGATGGAGCTTCTGCCATTCTGTATCCAGAGTCCAACTATACTGCCAGTTGACTCTTGCCTCACCAAAATAGCAATGGGGCATGGTCTTCAATCACATCTGACAGCAGCAAACCAGTTAAGGGAATGCAAGGCAGGCTGTCCGGGGCATATAATTCTGTCCTTCAGAGAGAAGACTTCCCAGGAAGCTGAAACGGCATGCCTGGAGGGCTATCACTCCAACCCTCTCTAGCAATTGCCCCTTGAGGTGGCTGCCTTGCTTTGTCTAATGCTAGCTCAACCCAGAAAACAAATGTTGCATCAATGGCTACCCAAAATAAAAAAAGTGATGAACCTGGTATTTGTTAACGTGAAGTAATCCTGAAGATTCCTACTGCTAGGATGTTTAGTTATCACAATGTTTCGGACACAGAAAGTGTCGTGTCTGGCCCTTATAAGCAATAGTCCAGGCAACGATGAACAGAATAACAACAGGAGTTTATTGAACAGTCTTTCTGGATAGTCTTATAAGGCATTCTGGACAACAGATGGCTACACTTGTCCCTCGTGTTTCCTACCGTAGAGGCAGTGACTAAGCCTCACCTTAGAGTGATAGTGTAAGAGGAGACCCAGGCTTAGCTCAGCATTGGCTAACCTGCAGCAATAATGGAAGTATAAATCTGGCCCTGGCCCCACCCTTGTTTTCCCATGGGGCTTATATAGTGTCTCCTGAGCAGTGACTCTTTGCTACATTCAAGTAACCTTCTGGACAATCATAACCAATCAATCATAACAAGATATAGAAGTATTAACCAATCAGGAACAGGATCCAAAACTGTAACCAAGCACAGGACTCTGATTAGCATAATGAGCACACCCAGAACATGGGATTTTGCACCAACTTTAGCTCCTAATTTGGATGGTGGAAAACCGCCATTTTATCCTTGCAAGGCATTGCTTGAGCAACTTGCAATTCTGCCTTAATACACAACAGAAAGCTAGATTGGAAAGATGTGTCTCGCCAGCACAACATAAAACTGAGCAGATGAACAAAGAGCTGTTCAGTTTAACTTTTGTTGCATTTTCTCAAAGCCTTTGATTTTTGCCCTTTTAAATCTGATCTTTGTTAGCTTAAGTATGAACCAATAAACCGTCTATTACTGACAATATCCAGCTCTTTATTTTTCCCATAATAAAATGCTTTATTCTCATCAGGTCCTAGGCTTGTTTCATGCTTTAAGGTCAGCTTCTGTAATTATTTGACAAGCTTTAAACTTCCACCACCACCACCCACTGCTTTTTGTGTTCCCACTGCACAATTATGTGCAAAATGAAGATGTCATTGTATGAGACATCCCTTTTAGCCTGACACTGGAATTATTCACTCTCAGTACACTAAGGGGCTATTTTTAAATGCGATGAAGACCAAACCCAACAGAGTATCAATCAGCAATGTTCTTCCTAATAATTATTATCACCACAATTACTGTCTATCATTTACATAGCATCAACCATCTTCATGTGCCTGCCATTTTAAATATGCTGAAAATTTCCAATATAGATAGCAAAGAACAGTACATAATTTCAGATGGATGCTGGCTGAAACCAACAAAGGCTTCACTGTCAACAAAGGCCACAATCAGTGTCACTATTGGCATGTATTAATGCAAGCACGGCACCAAAATGGCCGCCACGCTCTTTGCGCCCCCCCCACCGGACTTGGGCATCCGGGTAGTTAGGGGGCGTGGCCAGCACCCTTTAAAAGGGGTGGCCACAAGGCAGCCGAGCTGCCATTTTGTGAAAGCGACGGAGAGGAGAAGTTTTTCCGTCGCTCCTTCCCCCCTTTTTACTAGCCTCTGATAGAGGCTCGGTTCTTTAGAAGCGACGGGGCGGAGGAATTTGCTCCGTCGCTTCCCCCTCTGTCAGCCTCTGTGCGAGGCTTCCTTTTACCTTGGCTTGCCTCTTGCAAGAGGCTGGATTTCGCTCCTAATTGGTTTCCTTTTTTGCCTGTAACCAGGCAGAACTGCTGGATAGCTCAGTGGTTTAGGAATCTGACTGCAAAGTCAGAGGCTGGGAGTTTGATTCCCCATGGTTTTTTCTTGCTCGGAGGGGGATCGCAGTGGCTCAAGTGGCTAAGACACGGAGTGTTAAGTGCCTGAGACGCTGACTGGGACGTGGAAGGTCAGTGGTTTCACTTCCTGCGTACTGCAGGACAGAATGAGCTCCCGTTTTCAGCCCCAGGCCAGCCCTTCAGAGGATCCGGCCCTCGGCCCACGGCTGCTGGCCGTGGGCCAGAACGATTGGGGGGAGGGCTTGGTGCTGGCTCACAGCACGTTTTACCCCATTGGGGGCCAGAGTTTTGGGCATGGCCCGATTTTGGCCCAGGCTCTCAAATTAGGGCCTCTGGCCCAGTACCTAGCGGGCCGTCCGGCCCACCTATTTACTGTGTCTATCAGATAATGTTCCTGGTTGCTCTAGAGATTATCAACCTGTGGCTCGTGGGCCAGATGTGGCCCACATGCCATTTTATGTGGTCTCCCACTGCCTCCACCCCACTAGGAAGTGCCATGTGGTGGAGGAAGGGCAAAATTGCCATGCAACCCCCAAAGCTGTCTGAGGGTGCACGACAGCTGGGTCAAGCTCGGCCTGTGCCCGCTGCTGTCTCGCAGCTCCCCGTTTGTCTGGAACTGCGGCTGGAGTGCATTGGAGGTCGCCCCAGAGCTTGATTTCGGTCGCGAGCTCCGACGCCCACCGTGGGCCGGAACCCCCAGTGGGGGCGGCTCACGGGGGTGCAACTTGTGAGTATTTGGTTCAAGTCGAATGCACACACATCACAGTCCATTTCCAGCAGTGGGGGCTCAGTGCTCTTTGCCTTGCTTATTTGAGGCTGGGGGGCATCACTCGACATCCTATCCCAGTGCCCCTTGGCTGCATTCTGGCACGAGGTTGGGGGTGGGGGTTTATGCTCCCGGGGCGGTATGTGGCGTCACAGGGGCTGTCCAGGTCCTGCTGTGTATGTCCGGCGTTCATCAGGTACCGGCAATGGCATTGCCAATGACTGGTTATTCATGGCCCCCCAGTGATCACCTGCCCCAGATCATGAGGGAAAAGATTTGGTGGGGGGGGGGAGTACCTCCCTATGAACTGAAATCCCAATAAGGATAGGAAGTACGGACAGGAGGATAGAGACATTGTGTGGTCCCGCCGTAGTAAGCCACCATGCACTGGGGTGTCCGCCCTCGGGACAGTGCTGAGCAGCACAGGGGCTGTCTGGATCCTGCTGCGTAGGCCCTTTATACAGAAAGTGAAGTCCATGGCTTTGCCGATGGCTGGCTATTACTTGCCCCGGTCGATTATTGGCCGCCGGCCATGAGGGGTAAGGGCTGGAGGGGGACATGTGGATGTTCTCCCTATTGAACTGCGAGCCCACTGGGGGGGAGAGAGAAGGACAGGACGGCTGAGACAAAGAGATGTCCCATCGTCATTAGCCACCGCGCACCTTGGGGCCAACTGGTGGTCGGCATACCTTGTACGTATTGTGGTATGCCGCAGGACTTGGACTGTTCGGGCCATCCTGATGTCGATCGGATGGGCCCATGACGGTTGGCTCATGGTGAGGAAGGTGGACGAGGGTGGCTCTATATCCCGAGGGGAAGTGGGATGAGTCCTGTCAGCAAGGGTGCTCGTGTACATCATTCCCACGGGACTGGTGCCTGGTGATTGGCACCATGGTGGCCATGCTGAGCAGCGGGCTGTTCAGACATTGGCTCCACACAAACTGGTCGAGCGGGGGGTTCCGGCCCGCCTACTGTGTCCGGCCTGCTCAGCTGACGATGGGTGTACTAAGCACCACGATCGTTACCGACTTAGTGCCCCCCTTTTTTGCGCAGGCCCTCGCGCCGCCTCCGCGTGCCTGCGGGTTGGTGGGTCGCGGGGCAGAGGTGGGGGTCCACAGGGGCGATCAGAGCCCCGTCTGAAGCAACTAACTTTGTCATAAGCCCCCCCCCCGCCCCAATTATAGTCAGCTTGGGGGGATGTCACTCAGTTCATCCAAGACGGGATGGGGCGGGAGACCTGCTGGAGGGTTTTCAATGGGGCTTTTGTATCCATTCGGGGGTGTTGGTAGCCCCAGGATGCTACTAATCGGGTTCCCGTCCAGGGTAACGGGGAGGGGGCTCCACGGTCCACAGTCACGGAAGTTGGGGGCCATGAAAGTAGCGGGGGCCCTTCTTGGAACCACCTTTCCCTAGTCGAAGGTATCCCCCATGAAGCTCATACTGAGCTAGGATAAGGGTGAATGTAATATAATCCTTCATTCAGCTCACCCTGTGGGTGTTACGTTCAGGGATGACCTTCCTGATGGCCTTGTTCGGTCACGTACTCGTAGTTGCCTCGGCTACTATGGGTGGCGTGCTCACGCAATTCTGGTGCCGTTTTGGCACGGTGGGATATGCACTCGGCTTCCGGCTTTTTGCCAGTACACCCCATGATTTAGACCTATCGGGTTTTTAGGTTTTGGGGGAATTTTAATTAGACAACGCCGATCCCTTTCTGAATGCGTTAGTTCAGGTTCAGCACCCGACCAATGTGGGACTTTTACTCAGTGGGCATTGGCTCGCAGGTTGGGGTCTCGGTCTCCAGCCCATTGCCTCGACAACTTTTGGGTCCGGGATTAAACGGGGCTTGGACACGTGTACGCGTCTCCTCATCACGATTCAGACACTCAGGTGGGAACTGGGTGTCCCCTTGGCGCCTGAATAGACCGAGGTCCCATGTTCTAGCATCACAATTTTTACCTCGATGCTGTCACGCGGGCATCCAGGTTAACCGGTGATACGGTGGCTTGGATGTCCATGTGCGATTTTGGCATTGATTGCCAAACATCGAGTGTGACCTTGGGAATTGTAGTTAATTCACTGCCCCCCCCTTGATGGGTTTGCTCTGGCTCAAATTACTCCGGGGTTTGGATGGGTATCTTATGGGAGGTCAGACCTAGTGGTCTGCCTTAGATATCTAGTACGGTCAGATACCTCCGGCTCCCGGGCTGATCGCCCGGCGATCTTACCTGCCTTGCGTTTTTTCCCATTTGGAGAGCACTGATGCTATGGTGTAAGGGGTGGGCCTACTCAGTGGTCCAATTTCGGTGTGACAATGCGGTAGTGGTGAACATTGTCGACACCCAGACATGCAAATCCCCCAAGGTCATGACATTAGTCCGTCTACTCTCTTGAGAAGCCTACGCCTAATGTGCTGTTCTAGGCCAGACATGTTATGGGTATTTATAATGACATTCTGCTCCTCTCCATTACCGCAGATCACCTGGTTCTGTGCCGTACTCTGGAAGCAGAGGGATTCCACTTGCCACTTTTGGCTGAGGGTTGGACGTTTGGCAAGGAGAGGGGAACCGGACATGTTGTTGGCACCTTGCACGTGTAAGGCGTATCACTCTGCATTCAGGCGTTGTGTTTGGGAGGGGTGGACACGGGAACGTGTCCGCCGCCCTTACGCGCATCACCCCTGTTCCCAGAGTTTCTACCCACCTTGCACGAGGCTGGCATTGCTTATGTACAGATAGGTGTGAGGTGGCTCTTGGCCACGCAGCTACCACGGTAGCCTTTTTTGGAGCACTCCGCATCGGTGAGTGGGTGCCAAAGTTGGTGCCAACGGTGTAAGGTGGATGTGTCTTGTAGGGCACTGGAACTCGAAGATGTCTCTGTCACACATGAGTGGGCTCAAGTGGGGATGCGGTCCTCACCGGTTATTCAGCACGGTGCAGGCAGTGGTGTATACTGCTACTAAGTTTTTGAGACATCTGTCCGGTTGGTGCCCTACCTGAATGTTCGACAGTGCCTGCTGCGCGCCCCGGCCTGTTTTCTGCCACCGGGTTGGGTCTACCCTTACCTTTGTACAGTCCCTGAGGGTGACCGGTCTCGCGTTTCGCGGTGTGGTGCCCGTTTTGGCACCATTTACTTAAGATAGGTGTCGCGTTGATCGCGGCTACGTTTGGGGTACTCGGAGGTGGATAGGCGTCTACGCGCAATTTCAAATATGTACGTCCCCTCACTGTTTGAGTACCTAGTTATGTCCTTCACCTTTTTCTCCTCTTTTACAGATCCTAGGGGTCTCAGCACACCAGTGGCAGGGGGTTGGTGGGCCGCAGCTATGTACACTGGGCGGCAGTATATGCTGCAGCGACAGAGAGTGGACCCCGGCTGGGCTGTGTGCATCCGCACGTCTGCTATGGTATGGTATGTGCGGCACATGGGGGCGGGAACTGTGGCCATTCCTGCTGTCTGACAGGGATGCTGGACCGCCCGATGTTTTGCAGGCGCCTCGGCGGCAGCGGTCTCATACGGATCACTGCTGTTATTAAATAGTCGAGGGGCTTTGACCTGGCATTTTGTATCATGTATGGCTATGGTCTAACATCGTGCCGAGACACCAATTTAGGGGAGACGCGGATCTCCCTAGTTTGGACTGTTCCGGCAGTCAGTGGACGGGGCTGTGGCTCCGGCCCGTGCTGAGCATGTCTGTGAGACGGCCATTGGAGTCCGGATGATCAGCTTACAAACAAATTTTGCTGGTAGGCAGGAGAAGGGGTCCACCTGTCGGTCAGAGGTATGTACCTCGTTCTGGGTGTGATGCAAGCAGGCCTGGTGACCGAGCTGACGGTCTGGGGGGGGCGGTGAGTCATCATGGATGCCTCCCCGTGTGGCGGGTAGCACTGGTAAGGTAAATATTTATGACCCACAGGTATCCGGCAGGTTCGCAATTGACTGGACAACACTAGATAGGCACAAGTTGGTTAACGTTGTCCGGTCAACGATGAACCAGGCAATGGGGTGATGGCACGAGCTAGGCAGCATGCATCACCCCGTGATTTTACGGATACGCGTCAGAGGGTGGGGTCAGTAGTTAGTTTATTGACTAGGTCAACAATTTGTTTGTTGCCAACAAACAAATTGATAGAAATGGATACATTGTAACCAATTGCCGTTGGCAATTTTGGGAGGTACCTTACCAGTGTTACTGCGGCCTGCTTGCCTTAAGAATTATAATTGGTTGAGTACCAATCGAAATTTATAATTTGGACTAGGGCATGAATCAATAAATGTGGCCCAATGCCGTTATCCACTTTCACCAGTGTCTGAGTCCTTTTTTGGGGGGTGGGCCTGCAATGCAAGCGCGGTGCCAAAATGGCCACTGCGCTCTTTGCGCCCCCCCCCCCGGACTTGGGCATCCGGGTAGTTAGGGGGCGTGGCCAGCACCCTTTAAAAGGGGTGGCCACGAGGCAGCCGAGCTGCCATTTTGTGAAAGCGACGGAGAGAAGTTTTTCCCCTCCACCCCCTCCCTAGTTAACAGTGTGATATTTTGGTCGCTTCGGGGCCGGGTGGGAATTTTTGGCTGGAACCCACAATTGGCTCCTGGGTTCTGGCTTTTTTGCCCATCCCACACTGTTGCTATGGTTTGATATAGGGGTTTATGACTGTTGACTTTGGTCACATGGGCGGGTAGCACTGGTAAGGTAAATATTTATGACCCACAGGTATCCGGCAGGTTCACAATTGACTGGACAACACTAGATAGGCACAAGTTGGTTAACGTTGTCCGGTCAACGACGAACCAGGCAATGGGGTGATGGCACGAGCTAGGCAGCATGCATCACCCCGTGATTTTACGGATACGCGACAGAGGGTGGGGTCAGTAGTTAGTTTATTGACTAGGTCAACAATTTGTTTGTTGCCAACAAACAAATTGATAGAAATGGATACATTGTAACCAATTGCCGTTGGCAATTTTGGGAGGTACCTTACCAGTGTTACTGCGGCCTGCTTGCCTTAAGAATTATAATTGGTTGAGTACCAATCGAAATTTATAATTTGGACTAGGGCATGAATCAATAAATGTGGCCCAATGCCGTTATCCACTTTCACCAGTGTCTGAGTCCTTTTTTGGGGGGTGGGCCTGCAAATACATAAATCATTCTTTATTTGCTTTGGAGTATTACACAATTCAAAATTATGCATCTACTGTATATGAAATCTAAATAAATTTCAAACAAATTAAAATATTATAATGATGAGACTATTTTGACTGGAAGTGGGCTACTTCAGTAGTATCATGTTGACCACTTACTAGATTTTATTTTGTACATGTAAGGTCGCCTTTGCTTGAAAGCTAGTCATATCCAACTCTAGGGTTCAGTGCTTATCTCTGTTTCTAGCCAAAGAACCAATGTTGTCTGAGTCTGCAGACATTTCTGTGGACATGTGGCAGGCATGCCTCAACAATGGAGTGCATGGAACGCTGTTTCCCTTCCCACCAAAGTTGTAGCTATTTATCTACTTGTGATGTCTTGCTTTTGAACTGCAGGTTGGCAGGAGCTGGGACAGAGACAGGACCTCATTCCGTCATGCAGTACTCGGATCTCAAACTGCCGACTTGCTGACCTTCCAGTTGTCAAGTTCAGCATCTTAACCACTCGATCCACCACAGTCCCTACTTGTACATGTAGTAGGTCATAAATTGCATTTGCATAGGTTTCATTGATTGTGTTTCTCTAAATTCACAAAAAAAAATCCTATATCTAAATAGCCCCATTTTACTTGATTATGCTTTGCTCTTCCTACATTGTTTTGAAGTCTGTTAAGACAGGGTTCCCCAACCTTTGGGTTTTGGTCTTCAATTCCCAGAAGCCTAAGCCAGTACATTGGCTGGTCAGTGTTTTGGGGAATTGACTTAGGCTTCTGAGCATTGAAGCCCCAAACCTAAACATTGGGGAAACCTGTAGTTAAAGACTTCCAGATGGCCCAACCAGAATCTTGTCCTGGTGGAAGACAGTCTTTGACATTCATCCATTCAGCAAAGTGTGTTGTTTTTGCTCTCTTTATGTTTAGCCTAGCCTCTTCTGTTTTAATATTTAGAGCTTGAGAAGTGTATGGAAAAAATTTCCTTTGTTCTAGCTATCATCTGTGGGGTTTGTGTCCATGAAGTTGATGGTCTTGCTGTTGTAATATCTCATTTCGTTCAGTGGTCATCCACTTTGGTTGTTTTCTTTGGTCATCCAGGCCTTTTGCAATCGTTGAGCTTGCCAATTACTTCTTTCTTTTTCAGGATATCTCAAACAGTTGTACTGGCCATTCCCAATGTTTTTGTTTTGTATTTCTTTTGTTTTCTCAGCCTAATGATGGCCCCCTTCACTTGAATAGACACCTCTTTGCACCTCATGTGGAGACTTCCAGTGAATAACTACCATGTGTAAGCATATCACTCAGAACCAACTTGTTGTTGTTGGTCAGTCACATAGTCGATTCCAACACTTTGCGACCCTATGGACCATTGTCCTCCAGGCACCTCTGTCCTCCACCATCACAGTTCTGTGCCCATTGTGTCTACAATACCATCTAGCTATCTCATATTTGGCCTCCCCCTTCTTCTTTTGCCCTCCACCTTTCCCAGCATCAAGGCCTTCTCAAGTGAGTCCTCCCTTCTCATTTGATGTCCAAAGTACTTTAGCTTCATTTTTACTATTTGACCTTCCAATGAGCAGTCAGGGTTGATTTCTTCTAAGATTGACCTATTTGTTCTCCTCGCTGTCCAGGGGACTCTCGAAACTCTCCTCCAACACCACATTTCAAAGGCATCTATTCTTCTGCGTTCAGCTTTCCTAATTGTCCAGCTCTTGCATTACCATGGGGATTTTGCTTTGACTATTCTAATTTTTCTTTGCAATATGATGTATCTGCTTTTCACTATGTTCCCCAGGTTTCTCATAGCTTGTCTCCCAAGAATCAGTCGCCTTTTTATTTCATGGCTGCAGTCCCCATCTGCAGTGATCTTTGCTCCCAAGAATGTAAAATCTGTTACTGCTTCAACTTCTTCCCCATCTATTTTCCAGGAACTGATAGGGCCTGTTGCCATTATCTTGGTTTTCTTGGTACTGAGTCTCAAGCCAGCTTTTGCACTCTCCTCCTTCAGTCCAATCAAGAGGTTATTTAGGTCTTCCTCACTTTCCGCCATTAGGGTGGTATCATCTGCATATCTCAGATTGTTGATGTTTCTCCCAGCTATTTTAATCCGATATTGTGATTCCTCCATCCCTGCATTGCGCATTATGTGCTCTGTGTATAAGTTGAATAAGCAGGGTGACAAAATGCAGCCCTGTCTTACTCCTTTTCCTATTCCAAACCACTCTGTCATTCTGTTTTCTGTCCTAACTGTTGCTTCCCGACCCATGTACAGATTTTTCAGGAGGCATATGAGGTGCTCTGGTATTCCCATCTCTTTAATTACTTGCCATATCTTGTTGTGGTCCACACAATCAAATGCCTTAATGTAGTCAATAAAACAAAAATAAACTTGTTTCTGGTGTTCCTTTGTTTTCTCCATGATCCAACGTATGTTGGTAATGTGGTCTCTAGTCCCCCTGCCTCTTCTGAAACCAGCCTGCACCTCTGGTAATTCTCTCTCCACATTTTGCTGAAGTCTATCCTGTATTATCAAATTACAATCCTGGCGCCCATTGGGTGTCACTTGAAAGACGTCACAACTTGCATTTGCTGAGCTATGAACTCTGTCATTTCCAGAGCAATTGCTCTACCCATCACCTTTTGTTCTATGTAATTGACCTGTTTTGTCTCTGTATGATTGACCATTTAATGTAATTAAAGAGACTGGTGCCGGGTTTTTTTGTTCACCATTGTAAATCTTTTATTTTGTAAAATTGTTAGCTAGTAGTAGAACTAGTTGAGCTCCCTTGAGTGGAGGGTATAAAAATATCCTGATAGAAAATCAGCGGTCTCTGCACATTTGCATGCAAGAGATCGGAACCAAAAAGAGCTGCTCACTTGAGGGACTTTGAATAGGCAAAAGATTGAGAATAGGGCTTTACCCGGCACCCGGCCAGTGACGCTTAAACCCCTTTTCAATAAACCAAGTTTAATTTTGCCTAAATTAAATGCCTCCTTGTTCTTGGGAGAAAGGCTCCACCAGTGACTCGAATCGAAGTTGTAACTGTATCCACTAGCCATTTTTCTGGTAACAGTTTTGGAACCAACTACAGGCCTCTTATCTGTTTGATTGGTCATTGGGAACCCAGGAAACATGCCACATCTGCCCGTGCAACTACTTGTCAACCATTTGTTCCATTACTTATAAACCACCAACAATGAGGGCTTGTGTCTGCCAATTGCTGTATTTCCCGAATGGTTAATGTCCCACTTTTGTCAAACCCCTTGCATAAAAGCTGAGAGTCCTGACTTTACTCACATCTTGAGTGTCTCTTTTCATCTTCTCTATGGTGGGGCGCAGAGGTCACATGCCAATAGTTCTGGACCTGACTGTATAAATGAATAAATGTTGCTTTGTTGTCTGCTCTCATACTAGTATGATTCAAACACAGTTGAGGTACAATTTCTGATGCAAGTCTAACTAGTTGTTTCTACTAGCAAGAAAAGCTCATTTAGAAGATGGAAGGCTTGTCCAAATGAGGACAGCAGGCAGAAACATAAATTCTGGCAGAACAAATGCAAGGCAACAATCAGGAAAGCAAAGCAAGACTTTGAGGAGCGTATAGCTAAAAATACTCAGAGGAATAACAAAGACTTCTTTAAGTACATTAGAAGTAAGAACCCAACTAGGAAGGCCATTGGACCATTAGATGACAATGGAAGGCAAGGGGTTATTAAAGAGGAAACAGAGATTGCAGAGAGACTCAATGAATTCTTTGCTTCAGTATTCACTGAAGAAGATAGAGACCACATGCCCAAAACAGAACCTATCTTCGTAGGGAGGGAAACCGAAGAATTAAGCAAGATAGAAATAACCAGGGAGGAGGTCCTTGCATGTCTTGTTAAACTAAACACTAACAAATCACCAGGACCAGATGGCATCCATCCACGAGTTCTCAGGGAACTTAAAGATGAAATTGCTGATCTCCTAGCCAAAATATATAATATTTCCCTCAAATCAGGGTTTGTGCCTGATGACTGGAAGGTAGCGAATGTAACACCAATTTTCAAAAAAGGATCCAGGGGTGATCCAGGAAATTACCGACCTGTCAGTTTGACATGTGTCCCAGGTAAAGTGATGGAAACCATCCTAAAAGATAGAATTAATAGGTACATAGAAGAGGAGGCGCTGCTAAAGGAGAGCCAACATGGCTTTTGCAAGGGCAAATCATGCCTCACTAATCTGTTGGAATTTTTTGAGAGTGTCAACAAGCATGTGGATAAGGGGGATCCAGTTGACATTGTTTATCTGGACTTTCAGAAGGCTTTTGACAAGGTCCCACACCAAAGGCTCTTGAATAAACTTACCAGTCATGGAATAAAGGGACAGGTCTTGTCCTGGATCAGCAACTGGCTAAGGGACAGGAAACAGAGGGTAGCACTAAATGGACACTTCTCCAAGTGGAGGGAAGTAAAGAGTGGGGTCCCCCAAGGTTCAGTACTGGGACCCCTGCTTTTCAACCTCTTCATAAATGATCTAGAGGTAGGAGTAAAAAGCAAGGTAGCCAAATTTGCTGACGATACTAAATTATACAGGGTAGTGAAAACTGTGAGAGATTGTGAAGAGCTCCAGAGGGATCTCTTGACACTGGGGGAGTGGGCAAAACAGTGGCAAATGAGCTTCAACATCAGTAAGTGCAGAGTGATGCATGTTGGGGCAAAAAACCCCAATTACATTTATAAACTGATGGGGTCTGAACTCTCTGCGACAAACCAGGAAAGGGACCTTGGTGTCCTGGTGGACAGCTCAATGAAGGTGTCAACCCAGTGTGCCTCAGCAGTGAAAAAAGCAAACTCAATGTTAGGGATCATTAGGAAGGGTATAGAAAATAAGTCAGCAAATGTCATTTTGCCTCTTTATAAATCTATGGTGAGGCCCCATCTGGAATACTGTGTACAGTTCTGGTCGCCATACCTCCAGAAGGATATTATGGAGTTGGAGAAAGTACAGAGGAGGGCAACCAGAATGATTAGGGGACTGGAACACCTTCCTTACCATCTGAGGCTGCAACGGTTGGGCCTTTTCACTCTTGAACGACGGCGTCTAAGAGGTGACCTGATTGAAGTTTATAAAATCATGCACGGTGTGGACAAAGTGGATAAGGAAAAACTGTTTTCCCTATCGCACAACACTAGAACTAGGGGACACTCCATGAAACTTTTGGGTACTAGTTCTCAAACAAATAAGAGAAAGTACTTTTTCACCCAGAGGATTACTGGTCTATGGAACTCCCTGCCAGAAGAAGTGGTGACAGCTGTCAGTCTTGACAGCTTTAAGAAAGGATTAGACAAGTTCATGGAGGACAAGGCTATCAATGGCTATAATTATGGCTACCTAAGGACAACCTCCGGGTTGGAGAGATAGGCAGGATATCTCTCAATGCCATTTCCAGGGAATCCTAAGCAGGTGAAGGCATCTCCTTGGGAATACCCTGAAGGAAATGGTGAGCCACTGTGTGAGACAGAATGCTGGACTGGATGGGCTGTGGCCTGTTCCAGCAAGGCTGTTCTTATGTTCTTATGTTCTTATGTACTCTGCAAACTGCTCCTGTTGCTGCACATTCATTTGCTGTGATGATATGTTCACTTGTATATTAATTCCTCAGAGCTGAGGAGTAAGCAATGAGAATGTTGAACAGTATGGCATCTGCTGGCTGCACCAAATGCAACATTTGCCCAACACTCAACTGCATTTGTGTGCACCAACAGTCCAGTTTCCTTTCTATTATGCAAAGGAATGGGATAATTTTAGCCAGAGACAACCAGCCTCCCCTGTGGTAAAAGGGATGGGATGGGCAATTACAGGGTAGCCAGATCCTGCTTCTAAACTTTATTTGAACAGTAGAACCTCAGATAAAGTCCAAACTCCATTCCACAAGTTTGGACTTTATCAGAATCAAATGGGCGATGCATCAGATAACGTCAAAGAATGGACTTTATCCGAGGTTCCTATACCAAATACCTCAGATAACGTACATTTTTTAGCGGTTTTGGACTTTATACAATGCATCACGTGTGCATGAAAACCGCGACTTTATCCGAATCGGACTTTATCCAAATTGGACTTTATCCAAGGTACCACTGTATATGGTTTTGAGCAGCTATACCTAATTAGTGAAGGAAAAATATGAAATATTAGTACATGCCTAGAATCCTATCAAGCTGGAAGTAAAAATTTAGTTTGGCAGAAAAGAGAAACCGAGAGGTCAGTTTGGGAGGAACTGTAAAATGAAACAAAAATATGTGTCACAGAAATAAGTACAATGACTTAAATTCGTTGCTTAGCTTAGCAAGTCACACTAGAGGAGGCACATTAAATCAGAGAGGATTTGGGGAGTCAACTCCTTGCTAAGTCACCTTTGCTTCAAATGGACCTACTCTAGCAGCAACTCATTTTAGCCTAGCAAGCCCCAACTAAAGCAAGCTCATTTGCATCAACGGAACTATGAGGGAGTTGACTTGTGTGATCCCCACTGAATCAATGGGCCTATTCAAGTACCTCTTGCCACAGTAAGCAACAGGTTTTCAGCCAATAACTGGTCTCAATTGTAGCTTTAGTGATTAGTTCAGCAAGGGACAAGGAAACGCTGACAGCTTTTCTTAAAATTTCAAGTCCTAAATTTTATTAACATGCAATTTTGCAAATGTGGTAATACTACAGAACTGGGAATTCTTATAACCCAACACTTTATGGAGAGTTTTACTGCAGAAATTATTGCAGCTGTAATATTTCAGGAAATGCTGAAATAGGTTTTTGTTTAATTTCCTCTGTATGTGTCATAACTGAGACAACGCATAAATATGGCCTTAATTGTAGCTGAAGGGGAGGGCAATTTATTCATATATCAGGTAACCATACTATTAAAAGAGAAAGTACCTTGTCACTGCTGCCACCCTAAGCAAAGACCTTCAAATATAACCTTTACAAACCAAGAGAGTCCAAAGAATGTCTCCTGCAGTCAGTATTTCTCTTTATCCTCCTTTGCTTGAGCTCTTAGACTGTAGTTGAGTCTTCATGAACTTTGATTGAACCAAAGAACCAGAATACAAAGCATATTTCTAACCATTATTGCTATGGAGATTAGCTCCAAGCATATGGATCAGAGCCTAGTGAAACCACAAAAATGGAAGGAAGACTGTTTAAAATGTCTAGGAATTGGTTTTCTGTAATAACACTTTCTCCCTTGCAAAAGAAGGATATATTTAAGGGAATATAGAGCTAGTTATGTATACATTACCTTATTTGTGAGGAAATTTATTTGGGTCACAATGTGAAGTTTCTGAGCAAAAAGTATTTTACAAGTAGTCTATGATAAATTATGATTTCTATTAAATTTCTGCACTAGCTTCCAGTCCCTTTCTGCTTCTAACGAATTCTCATTCCTGGCCTGTGCTTTTGAATCTCTATAGGCCAGAGGTGAGCAAAGAGCAACCCCCAGATGTGGTTGGGCAGCATTCCTCATCAACCTTAGACCATAACCAGTGGTGAGGGATACATTGTCCCACTATATATGGAGGGTCTCCACGTTAACTGCCCCTGTTCTAAGGCCTTCCATCTTGCTGAATTTATTTTTGCAAGTCCAACTCAACCATTCGTAAATGCCCCACAGATTAGATGATTTGTTTTCTTCCTGTGCTATCCATTATACCTGGAACCCACAATACTGATTGATTATTTTCTTCTCTCTTTCTTGAAACAATTATCAAATATTCCCCTATACTCTGCATCCCGGTTGGCAATAAGGATACAACTGTAAATACCTACTTCTGTACAAACATTTCACATTTAAACATGTGTATATACAATATGTATTACTCTATTGTACTGTTATATTATAATGTTGAATTTTACTAGTGTGTTTTATCTTGTATTTGATTTTATATGTGCTTTACTGCTATGTTGGCTGCTTTAAGTACCATGTGGTGAAAATCCCTTGTTAGCCTTTTCTTTCTTCTCCTTTTCTGTATGTTTTCTCCCTACCGTCAACTTTAGCTAATGTGTCAGCTACCTTAAGGATCTGCCTCAATCTATAAAGTAAGGATGCAGACTTTTGTCTCTTCTGATCAAAGTGTTGCAGGTAAGGATGAGAAAGAGTACTATTCTTCTCTTCACTAGCAAGGATAGCAAGGATTTGCTTGGGGCTTTCAACAGAGCTCTTCCATTGACAAGGAGGGTGTTTTTCATACATAACAAATTTTGTACTAAATTATGTATTTACCTAAAATTGTATAATTTACAAGTTGTACAAACTGTCCCAAATTAGGATGGTTTTCTGCTTTAGTTAAGAATTTGAACTTTTAGATGGGTTAACATCTTTTAAGCATCCAACTAGTCCTTATGTGCTTGCTGTGTGTGCGCACGCGTGCGTGTGCGTGCACATGTGCATGAGTGCACATGCCTGCTTTGCTTCTGAAAGTTACATTTTATGCAAATTATAGACCCCTTAAGTTGGTGAAAGGGGATCGTTATCTCACTTTCAGTCCGAGGAGTGGAATCTTGTAGAGATTTAAATCTCCCCATTGAGGTATCTCATCATTATGAAAAAGCATAAATTAAAGTGAATGAGAAATTAAACATGTATTTTTATTGTTCTAACTATAAAATGTAATGTATGTTGATGATGAGTGGTGGTGGTGATAGTGGGGATGCTTATGATATCGAATTTCTAGTCTCAATTAAAGGAGTCTTGCTGAATCAATTGCTAAGTGAACACTTAACTAGATCCTAGTTGGGAATAACAACTAGATTAGGGTAATGTGTTTTGTATGACTGGATAGTTTAGACATATCATTAAAAATGAAAACAGGCAGTCTAAGGTTTACTTTTAAAGCTTGTAAAAGTGATTGTCCATCCCAAATAAAGCCATTTTCCTGTGCTTCAACACTATCATTGACAGACATGACTTCTGATTAGAAAGTGGTAAATCTGAAATAACAATTCCTGAGAGATTCAACAGGCAGCCTCCTCTGTAAGTGGACACACTGCCTTTATAGCAGCTGTTTGAAAGTAGAACAGACTATTTCAAGAAAATTTCCAGTTTAGAAATTGCATCTGAGGTTTTTCTAAGCAAAAGCTTGGTGGCTTAGATATCAGTAGCAGGCTAGAGTACAGCATCTTTGAGGTCACTACCAGGTTTATGTGAATTAATTATTTTCCTTCTCACTATTGTCTCACTCAATCTTGCATTTATATTTGGAACAGTGTACAAAATGGTCAGTCAGTCAAACAGACAAATATGTTCAAGATTATTCATAGTTTTTAAAAACAATTCTTAAAGAAACATAAATAATCATTCTGGCAGTATTGCCTGTATCTTGTCAATGATGTTAGGCCAGGACTAAAACTCACCAAAGTGCCCTCTATCGGATTCCTTGGGCAAGGTGAAATAGGAGGGTACATGTAATGGTCTACCTAGCCAGAGCAGGTGACATTATATCCAAACGGCTAAAAAACTGCATACAGATGGACTTGATTTCTCAGGTCTATTTGCATGTGTGAAATGTCATCGCAGAGACATCTAACAACATGTGGACTCCTTGCTGAACAGTGGCTCCAAGGTATCCAAAGTAAAGAGTCTGACAGGTATAAGTGAATAGGGCATCTAAAGAATTAGAAGTCTTCCTTCTTTCTGGGCCAAAACACATGCTGGTTATGTTTTTATCCAGAGATGCCAGTAAGGTAAGCTTTCGCTCAGGGCAGCCATGTTCAGCCTTCAGCTTAGCAGTGCAACTAAGCAGCCCTATTAGAAGAATGACACTACAATGAAGTGCTGTCAAGAACATGACACCATCTAAGCTTCTTTGAACAGAAATGTATACTACCTATGTGCCAAAGTAATGCTTGAAAGATTCCTGAGTTTTAAATCACTTTGCTTTTTGCTCTTCACCATCCCAACCCCTTTATAAATGTCAAGTAATAAACTCCATTGAACATATATGATCTGAGGCACTCCCTTTGACATTTTGAATAATATAAATATCACATTGGTGGCTAGAAAAAAGAGGATGGGGAGGAGGAACAGATGTAAATATTTCTGAACTTCTAACACATACAATTTAACATAGTTTTTGTAGTACACAGCAGCCTCTTTTCTAACTTGGTGGTGTCTAGAAACTTTGCAATGACAGTTCCCAGTGTTACTGTCTATTTGATGTGCTGTCTAATACTGATGAAAGTTCAAGTCCAGAAAGATCTGGAGAGCTGGGAAAGCTGGCATACAAAGTGCTTGGAAAGAAGCATAAGTGAATATCTGGATATATTATTATGGTACATGCATATGGAGCATACAGAGTTCCTTTCTAATATCAAATCTGAATGCTATCTGTGACTGCCCTGATGAGGAATTGAGTTTCAGAATTTTTTATATTTCCGGGGGGGGTGGGGACTGCTTTTTCTCTCAGAAGACTTCAAAGAAGCTTAAAAGATTAAAATAGATAAAACCCCACATTTATTCAATACAATAATGTAAAAGTAATATAGGGCATGCAAAACAGCATCAGAAACAATATGTCTAAAATGGAGCTATAGCAGCAAATGAGCCATGACTCCTTCAAGACCGAGGATGCAGTGGAATGAATTAGTTATTATAGTTTATCAAAAATCCTACAACATGAGATCTATCTTGGGCTTCAGGTGCTGCCAGTTCAATTACTTTGGCGCTGCTGTCAGACCAGCCTTGTTATTTAAGGAGATTATTCTTTGCTTATTCCATTTCATTTTCAAAAGTGTGAATGGAAAAACTGAAAAAGTGTCCCCTCTGGACAAGGTTCAGAGAGTTTTGTGCAATTTCAGGACATATGATCTGAAAACTTATTATATAGAGCTTTGTATTATATGCAAAGCATGAAACAAAACTGCTCCCTAAGGTAGAACCTCTCCCTGTGCTACACTATATTTCTCACTTGCAAATGCACAAACCGGAGATCATCTTATTTGTTGCATGGATAATTCTGCTTGTAAAAGTAAAGGTCACCCTTGCTCGAATGCCAGTCATATCTGACTTTAGGATTCAGTGCTCATCTCAGTTTATAGAAAAAGAGCCAGTGCTGTGTGTTTGCAAATGTTTCCATGGACATGTGGCAGGCATGTCTAGACACCAGAGTGAACAGAATGCTGTTTATCTTTCCATCAAAATGGTACATATTTATCTACTTACAATCTCTTGCTTTCAAACTGCTAGGTTGGCAGAAGCTGGGACAGAGACGGGAGTTCACTCTGTCATGCAGTACTTGGGTCTAGAACTGCTGATGGTCCAGTTATCAAGTGGTGTAAGATAACCACTAAGATAGTGATAGCTCCTTTCCCACATAGTAGGAAAAGCAAACCACACACTTAATGGGTTGAAAAACAAATGGGTTTCTGGCTTTGCAGTTTGCACAAAATAAAAGTTTTTTAAACACAAAAATACAAGGATTTTCTGTGAAATTCAAGTTTTTCAGCACACATCCCTTTTTTCCCTAATGGTTGTGATCATGGGGGGGGGGGGGAAGCATGGACATTTTACCCTCATGCAGGAGCAAAAATCTGAAGGTATGGTTTCTGACAAGGTGAAGAAAATCTGTTTAACTTAGCCACCTTACTGTTGTGTACCACATCCAGCTTCTGAAGGTTTTGGGACAGAAAGCAAGAGCTCTGCTGAAAAAAATCATCAACTAAGAATAATTCTGCAGAAGATGAGAATACTTGAGAAACTGTAGGCACAGACCATAGACTTTTAATACAAATGATCACCACTTTTGATTTGTAAACAAACTGCCACAGAATAATCCATATTGCTTTTATATGACACATTTGCAAAGGATCAAATCTATAAACAGATGCAGAATAAACAGACTGGGAATTCTTCAAACATATGTGTAGCTTTCTTACAGTCACATCACATCATACATTTTGCTGTACTAAGGTTACATGTGTCACAACACCCATGACACAGTACAACTGTGAGATAGCATTAGAAAAGATCTGTATAACTAGAGTGAGAAGTTGTAAAGGCATCAGTGTAAACCAGATGATCAGAGATCCAACAAACCAAGGAGATTCTTCATACAAAGGCATTTGCGATAGGCTTCATACATTATTTTTTCACTGCTGCTATTTTAGAAATTGCCAGAGGCCACTGTATTTTAGCTGCTTGCTCATATTTTTAACCAGAACACAAAAAATTTAAAAAGTGAAACTGCAGAAGAATTTCCTAACAGTGAAGGCCATTCTTCTTCTTCGAGTGCTGTATCTGTTCTAGATATTGGCAATCATCTTGGTGATAGTCTTCCGGTTCTTAACTTCTCAGAACAGTTCTTCCAATGACATTCCACACCAGTCTCTCAGGTTCTAGCCATAAAGTCTGTCTATGTCCAAGGCCTCTCTTCCCAGTATTCTATACTTTATGTTGTTCCTCATGATATGTCCAAGGTAATGAAGCTTTCTTTGTTTAATGGTTTTAAATAGTTCTTGTTATTTTTCCATCCAGTGCAACATTTCTACATTAGTCACATGGACAACCCATTATATCATTAGCAGCCATCTGTAGATCCACATTTCAAAAGCTTTGATTTTCTTTTCAAATGCCTTAGTCAATGCCCAAGCTTTGATTCATATACATATAGCAACACTGGGAATACGTAACATCTCACGATTCTGCTCTTTGTAGTGAGAGTTAGAGCTCTACTGCATAACAAATGTCACATTTCTATAAAGATGGATCTTCCTTTTGCTATTCATATTTTAATCTCTACTTTGGGATCACACTTTTCATTAAAATACTCCCCAAATAGATACTCTTTAAATTTCTAGTCGTATAATCTTCTTGGTGTTGAGATCCAAACCATATTCTGCGTTTGAAGCTCCAACTCAATTAAGCATCAACTGAAGATCTGCAAGGTTTATGGTCAGCAACACTGTGTCATAGGCATATCGGATGTTATTCAGGTATTCCCCATTAATTTTAATGCCAATGTTTAAATCTAATAGTACTTCTGGAAAAATACTCTCTGAATATATATTAAACAGTGTCAGGGACAACACACAGCCTTGTCACACATCTCTGAGAATTTGAACTTGCTCTGTCTGCTGCTCTTCAATTTTGACTTGAGCAGTCTTATTCCAATAAAGGTTGGTGATGATTATGATATCCTTATCATCTACACCTATTTTTTTCAGTGCTGTAATTATCTCATGTTGACATCTGTCAAAGGCTTTTGCATAATCTATAAAACATGCATGCATGTCACATCTCATGTGTCTACATCTTTCTATGAGGACTCCATCATAAAAATGCCTCTCTGGTACACATAGGATTCGAGAAGTCAAATTGTGTCTCACCTGCCTATGTTTTCTTCACACTTCTTATAAATTCTACTATGGATTATTTCCAAAAAAGACCTTAAGAGCATGACTCATGAGGATAATTGTACTGTGCTCCTCACAGGACTTTGTGTTTGGTTTCTTCAGCAATGTAACAAAGGTTGATAGCAAACAGTTGCTCGGAAGGATGCCTGTGTCATAAATTGTGTTTAAAAGGTTCATTAATTCTCTGAAGTTAACTTCAGACAGAAATTTCAAAATTTCTACTGGGATATCATATGGCCCTCTTGCTCTCCCATCTTTGGATCTTTTCAAAGCTCTTATGACCTCACTCTCCAGTATTGGTGGATCAGTATTGCCATTTATGTCAGGCCATTTTCCTCTTTCATCACTAAACCTCTATCTCAGTGCATCTTTCAGCCATATAAATGTCCTTTGCAACTCTTATTTTGTGCTTAATCATACTCTGTAGATCATTCTATTTTTCCTTGTCCTAATTCTTATAAGTTTTTCTTATTTCCATTATACCGAGTATGTCATGTCATCAATTTCTTATTCTTATGGTTTGACTTTTGTCTGCAAAGGTGTTTCTGTCTAACTTTCTCAGTTATTTCTTTTATTATCCCCAATTTCTCTTCTAGACATATTTCCTATTGATTTTTTATCATTTCATCTAACTCCTCTCTCATTGTATCTTTTGCAGCAGTTCCAGTGGTGGGCTCCAAAAGTTTTTACTACCTACTCTGTGGGTGTGGTATGTTGGGTGTGGCTGGGGGAAAGCCCTGTGTCGCACCTGAATTAGGACTACTTTATTTCAAAACTTGGATGGGTGGGGCCAGCCAGAATTTCTGCTACCGGTTCTGGCGAACTGGTGTGAACCTGCTGATGCCCACTGCTGAGCTGTTCTAATTCTTTGTACTTAAGGTCAGTGACATCTAAATGAGTTTTCATTGTTTTATCTATGATTTTACACAGTTTTTGTATTTTACATATTAACGTGTTGTGGTCTGATAAAAAAACCTGCTCCAGAATTGGTCTTTGTTGACAAGACACTGTTATGAAACATTCTGGTTATAAGAACAAAGTCTGTTTGATGAAGCTGCTGCCCTTTATCAAGATGGATTCAAGTGGAATTTAATCCACTTGGGGACCATCATCCTTCCCTGTGGACTTTGCCACCAAAGGCCATGAGTCAGGTTAGTTAACCACTGCCTGACAATCAGCACTGAGTAACTAGCAGTATGGTCTACTCTGTTACCATAGCAGGGTAACCTGGCAAGACAGGAGTAAATGCCATTAAACAATGGAATTAAATGCTTCACAGGTTGCTGTACACTCCTTCATTGGCAGATTTTTAAGGATAGGTTTGATGGCCACATCAATGATTTTTAAAATATGGGACTGTGTTCTGTATTGGACACAGGATGCACTCAATAATCCATGGGATCCCTCCCAGCTCTACAATTCTATGCATCAAAAGACTGACAGATATAGACAGATATGATATCTAATGAATGTATTCACAGATCTTTTGAGCTCTGAACTGCAAGTGGAGATCTTCAGACATGTGTGGTTTTATATTTTCATGAGAAGTAAAATAATCTTAGCCTATAAAATCAAGGGTTAACCATTGGAACTTTGCATAGGTTCCTTAGCCAGGCCCACTAGCCCGCACCTACCATTCCTGCACACGCCCGAACTGGGTACACAGGTAAACGCAGGATTGAGAAATATGCCAGTGGGGCAAGAGCCCCACAAACGCAAAAGAAAATAAAAGACTTCACTTCCCAATGTCCCTTGCGCTGTGCAACCCCTCAGCCAATCAGCGCAGAGGAGGCTGGGAATGCACGCGCTGACTTAAAAAAATCAAGGCTGGGAGGGAGCCAGGAAAAGGTAAATTTTTGCTGCCCCTCCCCAAAGACTACCTGGTTAAAGGTAAAAGGTAAAGGTTTCCTTTGCTCAAAAGCCAGCCGTATCCGACTCTAGGGTTCAGGACTCATCTCTGTTCCGAAGCCAGAAGAGCCAGCACTGTGTACGCTTCTGCAGGACATTTCCATGGCCATGTGGCAGGCATGACTAGAGACACCAGGAGCACATGCAACGCTGCTGACCTTTCCCACCACCGAAGTGGTCCCGATATATCTACTTGCAATTTCTCGCTTTCGAACTGCTAGGCTGGCAGGAGCTGGGACCAAAGATGGGAGCTCATTCTTGGATCACACACCCTAAAACCTCCTTGGATCACATCCCCAAAACAAGCCCCAGGGGCGCCTGTGTAGGGCAGCTTTGACCTCCACCCCACCCGAGGCTGGAGTCCAAGGACAGGCAAGGCAGGCAATTAGATCAGACACTGGGCTCTGCTTTTCTCTCTCTCTTTCTTACTTCCCTTCTTCCTTCCTTCCCCCAACTCACCCCTTTGCTGGCTCCAAGTTCAGGTGCGGAGCCTCAACTCCTGTTGGACATCCCTTTCCCTCCCCCGAGTGCGAAGCTTTTTATCCCCTCCACCCCCCGCGGTGCCTGATCCGGGCTGCGTAACTTCCTCCGCCAGGCTTCCCCCCCCCACCACCACCACCGCCCGCCATCCCTCCAGAGTGAGCCCCGTCCGGCCTGCCTCTTCCTTCTTCAAGGCTCCCTCCTCCGCCAGAAGGCTATCACGGAAAACCCAGAGCAGGGCAAAAGAGGAGCAAGAGGAGACACGGAGAGGACTGAGGAGGGGATGGGAGGGGTGTGGCAAGGACTCCTGAGGAAGGGGGGTGCACAAATATTTTTTCAGGAGGGGCAACAATGTCCCACACACACATCTATATAAATAAAACCAAGGGAGGTTTCAGGGGACAATACACACACAAAGCTTCTCTCTCTCTCGCTCTCTCTCTCTCTCTCTCACACACACACACACACACACACACACACACACACACACACACACACACACACACACACACACACACACACACACACACACACACACACACACACACACACACACACACACACGACACTCCTGCCTTGCCAGGGATTTTTAATGTGTGTGTTGGTGGTTGGAGTGGTATTCTATGGGTGGTGGTGGTGGTTGTGCACACCCAAAACCACCCTTAACCACCAACACAAACTTTTTAAAAATGTCACATTATAAAACATTATTTTGTTAAATAAAAAAAATAAAAAAACTATATCATCCTTTGTTCTTTTTTTAATCCACACACACACACCAACAAAAAAACACACAAAAAACACCTGATCACTAGCAACCTCTGCTAGTGTACATATAGAATACATGGAATTAGTATTCATAGGGAAGAGAACTCACGCATTTTCATCTATAGAAAAAAAGAAATAGTGAAGAGATTTGGATCTGGCACACTCCTTTTTACATGATATCTAGTATGCTGATGCATATATTTTATGTCTGATATACATCTGGGGAAAGAATACAATTTATACAGCGAGTAACAAAGAAATATTACTTGCAACTGAGTTAGTTACTTGACTGCACTAACAAAGGATTCTTCCTCTCTGTGACACACATCAAAACTATGAAAACAAGGCTCACAAGAATTTGCATACATTGTGAAGGAACTGTTGGAATGTCTGTTTTGGGATTATATGCTTTCGAAAATCTATTACATAATTTTATGTGTTACTTATAATATGTCATGTTGAAACTCCTTATAATAAACCTAAGAGGCCTTTCAAGCTAAATGAGATATTTTAGGAGTGTTTTTACTTGTTTAAAAACACATGCACATAACCCAGTGAGTTTCCATGGCCAAGAGGAGATCAGAACGCAAGTCAAATCAATTACTCTATCCCAATGTTTCCAAAACTATGTTCTGCAGAACACTGGTGGACTTCATTTCCCAGAAGCCTAAGTCAGTACATTGGCTGATCAGTGTTTTGGGGAATTGACTTAGGCTTCTGGAAATTGAAGTTCAAAAACCAGATTGGTAAACACTGCTATCCACTACATCACAATGTGTAACTAATTTAAATCATTAAAATCAGCCAGTAGCCTGCAGCACTTTTTCTGCCACAAAATGGGAGTTTAATGAATTTAAAAGTACTGTATTCACAACATCTTCAGTACTCTCTTCAGACACTGCCACCCAGCTGACATCGGGCTCCACCCTCCAGAGGCCAGGGAGAAGAAAAGCCGCAGGCTTCTCTGGGCGGGCAGACACCGCCGCCCAGTTGACCCTGGGCCCCACCCTCACTGGGCGGGGGAGAAGAAAAGCCATGGGCTTCTCTGGGCGGCTGGACACCACCGCTTAGCTGACCTCGGGCCCCACCCTCTTGGGGCCAGGGAGAAGAAAAGCCATGGGCATCTCTGGGTGGTCAGACACCGCTGCCCTTGGGCCCCACCCTCTCAGGGCTAGGGAGAAGAAAAGCCATGGGCTTCTCCAGGTGGCCAGACACTGCTGCCCAGCTGCCCTTGGGCCCACCTTCCCAGGGCTGGGGAAGGCCCCCCCCCGGCCCATTGCCCACTCAGAGGGAAGTGACTGTAACTGTCCGCTCGGAGGGAAGTGACTTTTATAATTATAATTGTCTTATGACATGCACTGATGATACTGTTGATGTATTTGTTGCTATTTTGCTGTTTTGCTGCATTGTATTATATTGTATTTTTATTGTATTTAATTTTAAATGTATTGTGATATGTTGTGATTGCTGTTAGCTGCCCTGAGTCGCGTAGCCAAGTGGATGGCATACAAGTCCAATCAATCAAATCAAATCAAATCATTAGAGAGCAGACTTCATTGTCCACAACACAGATATTTGGGATAGTGGTATCTGGTTATGGCCAGGTGGCTAATTTTACTTTCCCCTGCATGCCAGTAACCTGCACTTAGCCATATTTCAAACAAAGAAATGAACAGAAGGTTATTTATGGTTTTTTAAAAATGCTATCTAGGACCCAAAACTGGCCTGGAAGCAAAACAGTTCTTAAATAGCCAGTCACACACATCCCCAAAACTGTTATGGCTTTGATTAGCCATTTTTACAATAAATACTCTTTAGTGTGATGGATCTCAGTGTCAAAGATGTCTAGGAACACGCTTAAGGAGGAACAGAAAGCTTACACGATAAATGTCTCATTATCATCCATATAGGCTCTGTTCACATAACAAACCAAAATGAGGAATGTTAAAACCCTATGAGATTTTTTATCTCCAACTAAAAGCAAGGCAAGGAATATCTAACCAGCCATTGCAATTTGTGAGAAACAGTCCATAATCTGTTTTGTCTTTGTGAACAGAAACATGTGCTCAGTAAGCACAGAAATTAATTATTATTTTTAAAATATGCCATATAATAACCCATATGCTTCAGATACTTAAATAAAGCAGCAGTCAATATTTGGGCCAATCTGCATGATTCTGAGCAAAACTAAAATATTTTGTGCAGAAACTGGCTTTTGTGAGAGTGCAGAATATAATTTTTGTCAGCAAATGCAAGCGTGGCACCAAAATGGCCACCACGCTCTTTGCCCCCCCCCCCGAGGACTCAGACATCCGGGTCAGTCAGGGGGCGTGGCCATCCCTCTATAAAAGGGGTGGCCACGAGGCAGCTTCGCTGCCATTTTAAAGAGAAGCGATGGAGCAGAGAAGTTCGCTCCAATGCTTCTCCCCCCGGCTTGATCACCTTTCTCTTTTTGCAATTTTGATCGGGGGATATTTCTCCCCCGATCAGCGCGGCACTGCTTGGGTGGCTATGGCACCCAAGCACAAGTCTCAGGCGGCCCATAGGCCGCGACCTAGGGGGAGGGCTCGGCCCACCCCCTCGACCCCCACCGGGCTGGAGGGCTCGGGCGGCCGCCCCACAGGGGGGTGGCAAGGTTACAATCCCCACTGCCACCAATGAGGGTGACCAAGCTTCTGCCTACCCACACAGTCGGAGGACTCGGGCGGGGGCCGTGCGGGCCTGCTCCCCTGGGGTTTCTACCCTTATCCAACCTTTGCCCGGCATGGGGCATAGCGGCCCATTTGGGTGCGGCGCGGGATTGCGCCCCACCATTCCACCGGTCCCCCATGGGCCGGATTATTGGGCATGGCCCTATTCTGGCCAGGGATTGCCACACGGTTTTTATCTCTCTGCCCGCTCATCAATTGCCCGGTGGGCCGTCCGGCCCATCTGGCCCACCTTATTCTGGTGGGTCTGACGCTGTGGATGCTCTCCTTGCCTGCATATCGGCACTTGAGGCATCTATAGGGATTGCTCAACCACCTTCGGATGGTGGGCTTGGCAGCTCTTCAGCTCCGGCCCACATACCGGCCACGGCTGCGCAGCGGGCTGCCAACAGGATTGAGCTGCTGGAGGCCATCAGGCCAGCGCAGGCTGGTGCCTTGCAGCTCCCCATCAGGCCATTACAGCAGGGCATTCCACCGGGGACCGGTCCTGCTTGGCAGGGGCGCACCGGGACACGGAGCTCGATGGCCATCGCGAGCTCTGACGCCCACCACGGGCCGGAACCCCCATGGGGGCGGCCCATGGGGGTGCACCGAGTGAGTATCCTGGTCAAATCAGCACACCATGACACTAGCTCATAACACTGGGGGGGGGGTATAGTGGCCATGGCCGCAACAGGCCAATTACCCCGAGTTTCTTACAGGGGTGACCGCCCCAATGCTTCCGCCTAACTTCTCGGGGGTCCGATAGGGCTTATTATGTGTTCCCCCATTCCAATCCGTGCCAACAGCGGCCCTGCCAATGGCCGGTTACTTCCTACTCCTGGGACCATGTATCCCAGGCTACTAGGGAGAAGATATGGCGTGGGGAATATATTGACATTTTCACCCTCCTGCACCGTGAACCCACTGAGGAGTATTGGGAGGGGCAGGACGACAGGGACAAGGGGTTGTCCCGTCGTCGTAACCCGCCTCGCACTTGGGCCAATTGGTTACCGGCCTATTGGATATTCATGGCAAAATATCTAAGGGCCCGTCCTGATTTGGCCATCCCAATGGTCCAGTACCTGGACAATGTTTACCGGGCCGTGGTTAATTTCCCTGGCCCGCCATGGTTGGCCTATGATGAAGAACTTAGGATGAGGGCAGCCCTTCACCCTGAGAGGCGGTGGGACAAGCCCTGCTAGCAGTTGTGGCTACTGTATATGACCCCTACGCGGCCAGCGCCTATGCTCCGTACAAAGAGTCTATTTGCAGGCAACTAACTCCGTGGCTTTCTTTGGGGCTATGAGAATCAGTGAGCTGGTCACACTTTCAACAGAACAGGGGACATGTTCTGCAGGGCATTGGAACTGGAAGATGTGTCACTTGAACGGGAGTGGGCTCTGTGGAGGTTTCGCTCCTCAAGGGCTGGTCAGCGGGGAAAGGGTCGTAGCATGATGCTGCCATCTGTCCGGTTGGTGCCCTACATGCGTTTGTGGCAGCGCGTGGTTCATGCCCTGGCCTGTTGTTCTGCTACCAAGATTGGTCTCCCCTTACCAAATTACAATTCTGGAGGGTTACCGGGATGGCGCGTCACAGTGCAGGGGTCCCTAGGGCTCGTTACGGTACCCATTCATTTCAGATAGGCACTGCATCAACTGCGGCTGCAGTTGGGTACTCGGAGCCTGACATACGTCGCATGGGCAGGTGGGGATTTGCACCTTTTTTCTCCGTCTGTTCGTCCCCTCACTGCATGAGTACCTTGTTATGCCCTCAACTCTCTCTCCTTCTCTTACAGACCCTGTGTGTTTCCGCACACCGGTGCAGTGTGGCTGGTGGGCCATAATTTATGTGCACTGGGCGGCACAGTACGCTGCTTCGTCAGAGTGGGGGCCCCATCTCGGGCTACGTGCAACCGCACGTATGTAGTGGTATGGTGTGCACGGCATGAGGTGGTGGGAACTGTTGCCATTCCTGATGTCCATTGGGGATGCTGGACCACCAGATGTTTTAATTCTGCACCTCGGAGGCAATGATATTGCACAGATCACTGGCCTAGACTTAAAGAATTCTGAGTGCAGTGACCTGGCATTTCTTTACCATTTATGGTTGCTATGGTCAGACATCATGTCGAGGCACTATTATAGGGGAGGCATTGACCCCCGTGGTTGGACCATGCCAGGCGGTCAGTGAACAGGGCTGTTGCCTTGTTCCTTATCGAGAATGGCTTGGGGGACAGCCATTCGTCATCTGGGGATAGGGTTACAGGATTTTAGCCTGTATTCTGGAGATGGGGTTCACCTTTCAGCAAGAGGATGCACCTCTTTTGAATGACGTACAAGCAGGCCTGGTGACCGAATTGTCGGTCGGGGGGGGCAGATCTCTGATGTGATTTTGGCAATGTTTGCCAAGTGTAAGGTGTCTCTCCGGGAGTTGCAGGTGCTTCACGGCCACCTCAACTTCGTCTGCAGAGTGGTGACACGAGGCAGAGCCTTCGCCAGGCGTATGTGTGACGCTATGGTGGGCCTTTCTAAACGACAACACAGTGTACGGCTGACTAGGGGTTTACGAGCAGACCTTTCGGTTTGGCTCACATTCCTAATGGACTTTAATGGCGTATCGTCCTGGAGATCTGAGCTTATGGTCAGCCCCCAGTTTCAAGTACAGTCGGATGCCTCCGGCTCCCTGGACTATGGGATTTATTTTGAAGGACAGTGGGCCTGTGGTCAATGGCCTCAGGCATGGCAGGGTATGGATCGCTTACGTGACCTTACGTTCCTGGAGGTTTTTTATAATTTTGGGGGGCCCTTATGCTCTGGGGGGACAGGTGGGCTAATTCGGTGGTTCACCTTTGGTGTGACAATGCTGCAGTAGTGCACATTGTCAACGCCCAAACATCTAAATCCCCCAGAGTTATGGCCTTAGTTTGCCAATTTGTTCTTAGGTCCTTGCGCCTTAATGTGCTCTTCAGGGCCAGACATGTGCCAGGCATTAATGATGGTATTGCTGACGCTTTATCCCGCCTGCAGATCTCCCTGTGCCGTGCCTTGGCTCCAGAAGCAGAGGAACTTCCCTCTCCACTCCTGGCCGAGATATGGACATTTGGCGAGGAGAGGTGAACAGGGCGATCGGCATGTCTTTGGCACCTCGCACGCGTAAGGTGTATCAGCATACACTCCTTCTATTTAGGACTTTTTGTAGGCAAAGGCAGCTGCCTGAAATATGGCCGATACTGGTCAACCAGGTTTTACAGTATATGGTGCACCTTCATGATCAGGGGTTGGTCCCATGCACCATCGCCACCAGGCTTTCCACCTTGACATTCATGGCCAGGGCACGGGGCTTTACTGACTGGGTGAGTGACTTCAGCATACGCCGTGTATTGGAAGGGTGGACACGTGAACGTGGCTACCACCCGGACACACATCACCCTGTTTCACCAGGTATTCTGACCCACCTTGCACGAGGTTGGCATAGACTGTGTTACGATAGGTATGAGGAGTCTCTTTTTCATGCAGCTACCACCGTAGCTTTCTTTGGAGCTCTGAGAATCAGCGAGCTGGTTCCATTGTCAAAAGGGGACACGTCTCGTAGGGCACTGGAACTCGAAGATGTGTCTATCAACCAGGAGTGGGCTAAGTTGAGGATTTGTTCCTCGAAGGCTGATCAGCATGGAGTAGGCAGTGGTGTTAGACTGCTATGATGTACATTTGCTGACATCTGTCCGGTTGGTGCCCTACATGCAATTTTGGCAGTGCGTGGTATGCGCCCTGGCCCATTGTTCTGCCACCAGGATGGGTCTCCCATTACCAAATTTCAGTTCTGGAGGGTGACCGGTACGGCACCTCACAGTGTGGGCCTCCCTGGGGCTCGTTATGGCACCCATTCATTCAGGATAGGCGCCGCATCAACTGCGGCTGCGTTTGGGTACTCTGAGGCTGATATATGTTGGATGGGCAGGTGGGAGGTCCGCGCGTTTTTCCTTATATGTTCGTCCCCTCACTGTATGAGTACCTAGTTATGGCCTTAATTCCTTCTCCTTCTTTTACAGACCCTGTGTGTCTACGCACACTGGTGGCAGTGTGGCTGATGGGCCACAGTTATGTGCACTGGGCGGCACAGTATGCTGCATCGTCGGAGTGGGGACCCCATCTCGGGTGGCGTGCATCCACACGTATGCAGTGGTATGGTATGCACGGCATGAGATGGAGGGAACTGTTGCCATTCCTAATGTCCATCAGGGATGCTGCACTGCCTGATGTTCTGATTCTACACCTCGGCGGCAATGATCTCGCACAGATCACTGGCCTTTCCTTAAAAATGTCAGTGTGCAGTGACCTGGTGTTTCTACATCATTTATGGCCGTACACACGGTTGCTATGGTCTGACATTGTGCCGAGGCACTGTTATAGATGAGGCATGGATCTCCGTGGTTTGGACCGTGACCGGTGGTCAGTGAACAGGTCTGTTGCCCAGTTTCTTGTTGAGAATGGCTTGGGGACAGCCATTCGACACCTGGGGATAGGTTGCAGGATTTTAGCCTGTATGCAGGAGATGGGGTCCACTTGTCAGCCAGAGGTATGAACCTCTTTCTGGAGGACGTGCAAGCGGGCCTGGCGACCGAGCTGTCGGTCGGGGGGGGGGGTGAGTCATCATGGACGTCTCCCCGTGTGGCGGGTAGCACTGGTAAGGTAAAGATTTATGACCCATAGGTATCCGGCAGGTTCGCAATTGACTGACCAACACGTAGATAGGTACAGGGGAAACAGGATTGGCCGGTCAAGGGCGAACCATGAAAGGGGTGATGCTAGGAGCTTCACAGCCTGCATCACCTTGATATTTGGATGGATACACATCATAGGGTGGGGTCAGTATATAGTATATTGACTTCGGTCAACAAATTGTTTGTGTCAACAAACACATTGATACAAATTGATACATGTAGCCAATAGCCATTGGCATTTTGGGTGGAACCTTACCAGTGCTACTGCGGCCTGCTTGCCTTAAAGAATTACAATTGGATGATGCACCAATTGAAGGTGATAATTCGGACTAGGGCATTATTCAATAAAAGTGGCCCAATGCCTTTAATCCAATACCGGTGTCTGAGTCTTTATTTGGGTGGGTGCGCCTGCAAAGAACATTATGAAAACCACAGGAAATTCATTTATATCATCCCTGCTGAGAACAATATTGCTATGCTTTATCTTTCTATATGACGAAATACATCCCTCCAGAGGAGGCCCTAATGGGTTATTCAGACTTTATAATAAAATAAAAAAACAGTTATCCCACGAGAAGTCAGCTTGCATAGAGTGACTAGCAAAAGCTGCAGTGGGAGCCACTGAAATCATGGGTAAGGAGCTTAAAAGATAAATAATAGACAGAATGCAAAACTCCGCATGAGCAGCTGAAAATCCAGAGGACCTGTTTACTGCACAAAAAAGCACCACAGTAGGTGGGTGGTTGAGAGGAGACAAATAGCACCTAGTTGGGCAGAAGGCTAAAGGGTCCCTAAACTTTACAATGCTATGCATTTCTGGTTCTTATATTGAATGCATACCCTATTTTTCCAATGTGTGTTGTTAATAAGGGGATTTTTTAAAAAAAGGAATTTCTGTAGTTTCAACAAAGTTATCTCTTTCTCATATTGCAAGCCTTTCTGAGAGACACAGGAATACCTTGCACAATTGCAAGGACTTTGTTACCTTACAGGAAGATGCAAATACAGTGGTACCTCATACAACAATTTTAATCCATTCCATAGGGCTCGTTGTTGTACGGAAACAATTGCTATACGATACTTGCATTGTATAGCGATTTTCTCTATGGGATGCATCATACGATTTTTTTTGCTAAGTGGTTTTTCCCATAGAAAAATTGCTGTACACTAATACCTCATACAAAGTCCGCTTCATACAACATTGAATTCATACAACATCGCCTAATTCCTTGAAAAATGTTGCCTCATACAAAGTTGCTGTGACTTTGTATGAGGCATTGGCTTTTTCCCCAGGTTGCATTGTGCCTGGGCAGTATAAAAGGCAGGACACATGTGTGCATTGCTCTTGTGGGTTTTGCACAAGGCAAAGAGTGTTTAGGAGTGGTTTTGAGCACGATTTTAATTGTTTGGTATTTGCTGCTGTTGGGATGATTAACACTGTGCTGCATGATGGGACATGTTGGCATCCATTTTGTCCTTTCTTCCATCCAGTAATTGTTTACAGTAGCTTGTACAAAATGGATGATTGGTCGCATGGCTGCAGATTAACAGTGTGCTGCATGATGGGACATGTTCACTTTTAAACCTGCACTTCATAAAGTTTTCAAAAGTTAAAAACTTGTATGGTTTGACCCCTAAAATCAGGGTTGTTTGACATGTTTTTTGTAATGTATTTAGCCTTTAGACAATGATTTCTTCAATTTCTGTCAGTTTCCTTGACTTTGCACTGAAGTCTGTGCTGTTACAGTATAATGTATCTCTATGGAAACGCCGTTGTACGAGGCATCGCGGCAAGGATTTGGACGTTGTATGAGGCATTGCGGCTAGGATTTTGCATGCCTCATACAAAGTCCAAATCCGTATAAAGTCCAAACTTGTGGAACCAAGTTTGGATGTTGTATGAGGTATCACTGTACAAGTTTTTCCATAGGGAAAATTGTTATGCAGGACACAATTTCCCCCAAAAACCTAATTGTTATGCGATTCCGTTGCTATACGGGCAATTGTTATATGAGGTTCTACTGTATGTTTTTTTATTTTTATTTAATTTTAATTATTATTACAATACAAAACAAATAAAACATAATATAATATAACACAATAACGTTATTCAATGTTAACATCCATCAAAGATATTGCCAATACTTTTAGTACTTTATAATTATTCCACCACCCATCCATGGGTGGCATACCCTTCAAACGGCAGCATCCCCAATTCTCATTTATTCCATAGTATTCTAAGAACACATATATAATCAAACAATAATAAAAAATATATATACTAACATATAATCACTTTAAACACCCTGTGTATTTACATCTTGTAGGAGTCTGCGGGATTTCACATTTCTTCTCACCATTTCCAAAAATATGCCTTATCCGGTGCCCGGCTGTCCTCCTGTTCACTTTTCATCGAATGGTCAACGAATGGCTGCCAAATTTTCCAAAATCTATTTTCTTTAATTTTGCCTTTATATTTATTTATTTCCCATGTCAGTTTGTTGTTCAATGCAAGATCCCACATCTCCTTATACCATTCTTCTATTTTCAAACTCCCCTCCGATTTCCAATTCCTTGCAATACACATTCTACCCATTACCACCATTAAGGATAGTAATTCCTTTTTATCCTCATTCAGTTCTAATTTTTCAAGATCCGTTAGTAATACCGTACCTGCATCTAGTTCATATCCGATCCCTAATATCTCCCCTACCTCTTTTTCAATTTCCCCCCAAAATTCTTTTACCACAGTACATTCCCACCACATGTGTTCATAAGTTCCCAAAGAATTTTTACATCTCCAACACTTTTTACTTTTTGTATTGTCCATTTGAAACAATCTCTCTGGAGTCAAATACCATTTCCACAAGATCTTAAAATTATGTTCCTTTATTCTAACTGACATGGTTCTCATAAATCGTTTTCTCCACTTATTTTTCCAATTTCTTTCTGATATTGCTATGTTCAAATCTTGCTCCCAACATGATTTCAATGTTTCTTGCGGGTTTCCTTCTTTATTTAATATTCTATATACTCTACTCACTATTCCCTTTATTCCCATAATTCCCTTTCTCATTTTCAATATCAATTCCTCAAATTCGGTTTTACTCCTTTCTAAACTTATTTGTCCCAAAAACTGACCATTCCATTTATCTATTGATGCTCTCTGTAGCCAATTTAAGTTCAACTGTGCACATATTTCCGCTTTTTTCCTACTATCTTTACACACTCTTACCCAGTCCTTCTACTGTATGTTAAGAATGTGACCAGCTGTAATATGCACAAGTGAGATGTATGAACAAGCGTTCTTTAGTTAATAGGAGAATGTCTACAAAACTGTGTAGAGTAGGACAAAGGCATTAATAGGCATGAATGCCCTGGAAAATGCGTATGGAAAATGTGCACAAATTTCCTTGCGGGGGAGTCTTGCAGAAGGAGATAAATTAAAGATGACATGGGAACTTAGGCAGGAGAAAAGCAGGGCAATCAACACTGGGAGTTTTTCTCATCTATGGAAGCTAACATAACTAACTGGGGTACACAGAAAGATTGTGGTATTTTTGAAACACAATTGGATGTACCCTGGTAACGGCCACCTTGTGTTGCTGGCTAATCTAATAATGCAATTAGGCTAAACAGAGAAGTGATATAAAACCTACTAAGTAAACATTTCAAGTAGAAACAAGGGCTTTTACTATTATTTATTCATGGGAACAATATTAATGAATCTTGTGCACACATGCTGAACAAGATTTCTTATGCCTTGAGCTTTACTATAAGCAGTTTTGGAGCTTTCCATCAATTTGACAAGCACAGAATGCAGCTGCACAGAGCCACATAAAACAATCCTCAGCTTGCAGGGATGATGCAAGTAATTGCAAACTTCTTGCCAAGAGGATGAGGTTTTTTTTTGGTTTTTTTTGCATTTCTTTATTTTTCTTCCATGAGGTTTTGAAGTGTGGAAGAAAACCCTTGGGCCTCCCCAATTCTTCTTTAGAAGAAGAGGCTCTTCAATAGCAATTAGCAATAGCAATTATACATATATACTGCCACCATAGGATTTAGTACACACTCTGGGCAGTTCACAACATAATTAGCATTGCCCTCAACATGCTGGATACTCATTTTACCAAACTTGGAAAGATGGAAGGCTGAGTCAACCTTGATCCCTGTCAGGATTGAACTCACAATGTCAGCAGTGTTGGCTGCAGTACAGCAGCTTAACCACTAGGCCAGCCTGCTCTTATAGTTTTTAAGGCATGCCGCCGAGGGCAGGAGCAGTAAACAGAGAGTGGCATCTCTTTTTCACCTTTCCACAAATATTCAAGAACATTCTTCCTAGAGCTTGGGGGAAAATATATTTTGGACTAAATTACTCAGAATTCCCCAATCCAATAAAGCTGAGGGCCTGAAGGTTTGGGAGGGGGGTTTCTGGGGGGAGGAAATCAAAATAGATAGTTACCAAGTTTCGGTGCTTCCAGATTGTGGTGTTTTTCTTTTTGCTGATTGTTGGTGTATACCATCAACAAATCTTAATCAACATTATATTTGTAGGATCAAGGATTTAGTGAATTTCTCTGATTTTGGGTTAAAATAAGTTTGGGACCTTGGGAAGCATAAGAAACCACAAGTGCAGAACCCATTGGAAACATCCTGCTGCTGGGTAGAATATTTTTACAAAGTGAGGGGCATAGACAGGGAGAGAAAATAGGTGAGAATGTTTGCTGAAGAAGATAAAATGCATGTCACATATGATTCAGGGTACTTCCTGCCTTAGAGAGATCCCACAGTTTGTATTGGCTTGTTAATCAAAATCAGTTGTATCTTTATGGGTGTGTCTAATCTGCTCTCTTGACAGAGTTGACATAGACTATTTTTTTAAAAAATAATACCTTCAAAGTCACTTTGTGAGCTATAAAAACAGCCTTGGAGACAACGTGTGCTCCATAAATTTCATGATTCTAACCACTGAATTATATGGATGACCCACCCTTTTGCATGTTGCCCAGTTCTGTTGCACGATACATTAATATTTAGGGGCTCTATCACATTTCCTTGGCAGGTCATTCTGGGGACTATGGGATTTTTCAGATCTCCCTCATCAAGGGTGGAGAAGTATATCCTTGGAATAACAAATGTAACTCCATTCACTTCTCTATGAAGCTTTGGGAAGGTCCACCACCTATGTTCTCCTGAGAGAAAATGGCATTCCACAGCATTCTTTGCCATAATCTCAAGGATTTACAGCCTGCTTATTCACCAAGCATGTTCCCCCCCCAAAAAAAAAACCCAACACCTGGCATTCTTTACTTTAATTTTATTACTCTCAACAGTAAATAAAAAAGTAAAAGAAGATAAAAGGAAGTACAGTAAATGATCAATGCAAAGGACAAAAGTAAGAGAAACCTCAGTACCTTTTAAATCCAAACCTGTAGTTATTGTCTTGAAAAAAGAGTGAAAGGCTGTTGGATCGGGGCCCGATGTGGGCCGGAGGGTCCCGGAGAAGACTGGTCAAGCAAAGACACATGAGGCAAGATGGAGCAAAGACCAGCATTTATTGATCAGAAGGCACTTAACTTTATACTCTGCCTAGCTCGGCTGCATGCATACGTTGCGCGTAGCCGTGACAGGAAAACTCTGAGACTGCACATTGAGATTACACAAGTTACCCATTAGGGATGACTTCACCGCGGGAAGTTTCTTATCTATCTAATTTACTACCGGGGACATGCATTGTCTACTGTTATCGGGAGCAAACATGTGCCTAGGTTGACTCTTGGGTTTAGAGCTTCTGCGGATGCGAGATTAGTCATTATATGCCTATCGAGTTCATCACCTGGCGATCTTTGGCCCTCTATTGTCGGAACTGCCTGTTAGGTCAGCGATCGGTGAATTAAACTATAGCTATTAATCCGCTCCCCAATTTCTGTCCCTTCGGAACCGAAAGCTCAAAAGAGCATTCTCCCAAAACCGTGGTTCTGTCAGGGACAGTATGCCAATTATGTGTGCGGAACCAACAAAAGGCACTTCTTTGGATCACATTCTATCCCTCTTCTTACATACAACTAGTCTCTGCCTTTTATTTCAGTATGTATGAAGAGCAACACATTGACAAAAGCAACACAGCCTGGTTTTCACAGTAGAACTATTCTAAAGTTACAGCCAGAACTCCTTCAAGTCCCCACAGCTGCTTTCACACACCTTACATAAATCAAGCACATCATAAAATTGGAATACAAACCATATTGTCTGAATCAGATACATTTGGTGAATTACACATTCCTTCTAAAACCAAAATAACAGACTACTTTGATTATTAGTGCAGGTCTGCTTTCAGTCTGCTACACTCTGATTTTCCCAACCACAAAGATTGTAAAAAATGGATTTATTAAATACAAATAATAAAGAATGTATATGGGGCTGATCTGACATGTTGTGATCCAAATCGTGCAAACCCAAGCTAATTTGACTCATCCTGCAAAGCCCTTGTTCAATCCACCTGTTTAGGTACACAGGGACAAGTTTTGCATGTTGCCCAGTTCTGTTGCACGATACATTTAAAACCAACAATAAAGCTAATCCCTGTCGTTTGTCTTCTATTAATTGACTATTATCAGACTTTCCAAATCTAATCTACATTTGTTTGCAATCAAACATTGTCCAGAATTCCATGCTGAAGAAACCCCAGTGTCTCTTTGTCCCTGGAGTCCATTACAGGGCATTTCAGTGGCACTGGCATAAGCATCAATTTTAAAGAATTTATCAACAGCTCGGGTATAATATCAATACCAATGATTTTGCTTGCTTCTCTGCAAGAATCAAGGTCACATACTCAGTACTACCTTTACTGAGGCCAACAAGGGCTGCATTGATCTATAAAAACTTTGAAAGGGTCTGGCCCCTAGAGTTCTCTGGAAGACACAGGACTTTGCAACTAGAATAAATCTTTGTCACTTTTCTAATAAAATAATGTTTTAAATAGCTGACCATTATTTTACATTATTTGACTGGTCAATTTGCTGATTTGTCTTGTTTTGCTTTGCTTTTCATCCCTCAGCCTAATTGGCCACTGTAGGGCTATAAAGGAAAACAGGAATGGCTGTCAAAAAATAAAATCAAAATCAAAAACAGATGGCTGAATTTCCCTTACTTCGTATCGTATTGGACTGGAACTTAGCAGTGCAATTTACCCTGAAATTGATATTGTCTATCCAATTCAGGCAGCTCTTAAAAACAGCCTCTAGCAAACATGAAATCTCATGGGGCTCTTTTCCAGCTTCTGTTTTGTTGGAAGTGGAATATTATTTTGTTGGATTTGATGCTATCCCCAACAGTAGTGTTTCCCCCCATCTCTTGAGGCTCGTTGGAGGAAGAACTACACCTTGCCTTGAGAATTCAGGCATTTGGGAAGGTTACAGGGAATTATGAATGAAAGCCAAAGTGTACATTTTCAGATGTGTCTAAAGAAAATGGACATGATAAACCACTCCAGAGGTATCGAAGTCACCTATAGCACCTGCAACATTATTTAAAATCAGGTTTCAGACATTTTTTTCTAATAATAAAAAAGACTCTTAAAAAACCAAGTAAAAACAATTTGTAAAGCCAATTGTAAAATGACGTATAAAGACCACAGTGTGGGGTCTGGCTTGGACATTTGTATATATGTTGAACCTACATGAAATAACCTAACCTGTGCCATCTTGCTTCTGTTCTACACTTGCTTGAATTTCAGAACAAAGAAAGAAATGATAAAGGGGTGGTCAGCAGGCATGGGGGAAAGGAGAGTGGAAAAACCCCGGAAGGAGGAAAGCATGCATTGATCATTCAGAGAATGATTGGAGGATAGAGACCTTGGGAAGGAGTGGGTGGTGACCTTGGAAAGAGAGAGGGTCTGTAACAGGATGAGGGTATAAAACTGACTGCAAGATAAGGATAGGCATGGCATTTTCCTCCTTAAGTGCAGTTACTTTGCTTAGCTGAATAATAATAATAATAATTTTGTGTCAGAAATTATTCTGGGTTGAAAGGATTTTTGCAGAAGAAACTCCACTCAGGGAATGTCCAAATGAAGCTCCTTTCATGTCCCCAAGAGCTGGGACAGATGCAGGCACTCAATCCATCATGCAGTACTTTAGTGTAAGGGACCAAAGACAATGAAACAGCCGAAGGGTTGGCTTAACACAGGTTTATTGCATGATGATCCGGAGGAACATGTGGTAATGGCGGATGAGTAGCTCAATATATACAGCTGGCTATACATTTGAATGTGGCTCGTCGACAGACTATTGGTTGCTGCCTGCGTGACGTCGTAGAAGGTCACGCCCTTCTTGACCAGGTGAAAGGTGGCGGGGAATCTTCCCGCGCTGCTGAACCAGGTGAATCTGAGCCATGAGAGCTGGACGCTCGCTATTGCCATCTAGTGGTCACTAGCTCGCGTCCCCTTATCAGGTTTACATTGATACAGCTGATGGTTATAATGTTGCACACAGAAAGGTTACATTGTTAACACATGGCAAAGGTACATTGTTAAAGGCACAGCTTTACAGAACACAACATCCCTCCCCCCTAGGATGAGACGAAGTCTCTCAGCCAAGATGGCTTGTTGCATGTGCGTTTGGGCCGTGAAGAGGGCTGACCCCCCCCGGGGGCGCTACTGCTTCTTTGTTCCCTGGTCCCTTGTCCTGAAATGGGAGAGGGAGACTTGTTAGTGGCTTGCCGCTGTCTGGCGGCCTTAGGGGAAGGGAAAAACTCCATTGTGGGCAGACCGGGGGCAGTCGGGGCTAACGAAAAACCCCTCTTCTCGCTTGGACGGGTGGGGGACCACTCCGAAACCCCCCCCCCCCGGTTCTGAAAACCAAAATCTAACTTAGTAGGGGTATCCGCATTTGTGGGGACAATCCGCGGGATATGTATGGGGTCGGGTTCCCCCTCCTCCTCAGAAAGATCCCCTAGGATATCTACGAGAATATCCCCCTCCCCCCTTGGTGGGGACCCGCGGCCCCCTTTCCCTCCCCCTTGGGCTGAACGGGTGGGGGAGAACCCTAACACTGATTTTTCCTCTATTTGGTCTGTGCCCTGCTCATCGGAGACCCTGCGTCGGAGCTGATCCGCGTGCCGCCTCCACAGGAGCCCTGTGCTGGTTTCCACGTGGTATGACACGGGGCCGGTTTGCTCCACGACTATGCCCGGTACCCAGGCTGGGCCCGTGCTGGCGTAGTTCCTGCAATGCACGGGGGCGCCTACACTGAAACTCTTTGTAGCCTCTAGCCCGATGTTCCTTCCTTTGTCCTCTACCCTCGTGGGGTCTAGCCTAGTAAGGATGGTGGTCAGTTTCCTACGCATTAAGAGTTCTGCGGGGGAGTATCCTGACGCCAACGGGGTCACCCTGTACCCTAGCAGAAACTGGCACACTTGCAGGTTCAGATTCCCGGGGCCCATGCGCCGCAACGCGTCCTTCGTGGTGCGGACGAGGCGCTCTACTTGGCCATTGGTGGCCGGGTGAAATGGGGCGGAGGTGATGTGCCGAACGGCGTTGATCTCCATGAATGCCCTAAACTCGGAGGACGTGAAACAACTAGCGTTGTCGCTAATTAATGTGTCGGGTATGCCGAACATGGAAAAGAGCCTCCGCAAATGCCTAATGGTCTGGGCCGAGGAGGTGCTCGTGACTGGGATAACCTCCAACCACTTGGAGAAGGCGTCCACTACGAGAAGAAACAGGGTGCCTCTGAACGGGCCTGCGAAATCAACGTGTACCCGGGACCACGGCCCCTTAGCCGCGTCCCATTCCCTGTGGGGAAGGCGGGCCTCCTCTGGTCTGGAGCATTGGCAACTTTCACAAGTGCCGACCATGTGCTCGATGTCGGCGTCCAGCTGGGGCCACCAGAAGTAACTCCGGGCCAGCGCCTTGGATCGCACGATGCCGGGGTGGCTGACGTGCAGCAGTTTGAGCACCCGCGGCCGAAGGGAAGTGGGAATCACTACCCGCTGCCCCCACAAGAGGCACCCCCTCTCTAGGGACAGTTCTAGCTTTTTTCTGAAAAATGGAGCGAACTCCTCCGCTGGGGAGGACGCCGGCCACCCTTTCTGCACCCAGGAGCTAACTGCCGCTAACGTCTTGTCCTTCTCTGTTGCTTTGGCGATGTCGGCGGGCACTACGGGGGGTGAATCCAGCACCTCTATCATAAGGACCTGATGGTCCCGCTCCCCCTTGCTCACCTGGCTGGGCGTTAGGGGAAGGGGAGACCTAGATAGCGCGTCCGCATGGCTGATCTCTTTCCCGGGCCGGTAGACCAACGCGTGCTGATACGCGTTGAGAAAAATGGCCCACCTGAGCATCCTCGGGGACAGGATCTGTGGGGTGGCTTATCTGCGGTAAAGATGCCTAGCAGGGGCTTGTGGTCTGTTACAATGGTGAAAGGGGCGGCCGTCCAGAAAATCGTGAACTTTTTTCGTCCCCGCGACTATTGCTAGTGCCTCCCTGTCTGTCTGTGCGTAGTTTCTCTCCGCTTGGGACAGGGACCTGGAGTAAAATGCTATCGGGGCCTCCCTTCCGTTTTCCAACACGTGGCACAGCACCGCCCCCACCCCCACTGGAGATGCATCACAGGTCAGAACTACTGGGCGTTTGGGGTTGAAGTGGGTCAGTATGGCGTCGGACGCCAGGAGGCTTTTTAGCTCGCTAAATGCCCTTTCTTGGTCATCGCCCCACTTCCATGCCTGGTCTTTCTTTAGCAGTTTGTGTAGCGGTTCAGCCACCGCTGCCTTCCGGGGGAGGAAGGAGTGGTAAAAGTTGAGCAGCCCTAGGAACGACTGCAGCTCGGGCTTGGAGGTGGGGCGGGGGGCTTTCTTAATGGCTGCCACCTTGGACTTGGATGGTTTTATTCCCTCAGGAGTCACACAAAACCCCAGGAACTCAACCTCGGTTGCGAAGAAGACGCATTTGTCCTTTCGCAGTCTCAACCCCGCTTTTTCGAATATTGTCAGGACCTTCCCCAACCTCCTGGCCAATTCAACCCGACTCCCCCCCGTTATTAACACGTCATCAAAATAAGGCAACACCCCCTCCAGTCCCTTCAGGAGGCGTTCCACGAGTGACTGGAAAATTCCAGGCGCCGAATTCACGCCGAACTGGAGGCGCGTCACCTGGAACGCCCCCTTATGGGTGACTATGGTCTGCGCAGCAGCTGCGGCAAGGGACACCGTAAGCTGCTGGTAGGCCTGTGCTAAGTCGAGCTTAGCGAAACACTTTCCCCCGTGTAACCTGGCCAGCAGATGGCTGACTACCGGCACCGGATATGCATTCCGGTGCACCTTGTTGATGGTGCACTTGTAGTCGGCGCATATGCGGACCTCCCCATTGGCCTTTAGTGCGGTTACAATTGGAGTTTCCCACTCCGCGGAATCAACAGGCACAAAGATTCCCTGGCCCACCAATTTGTCCAGTTCCGCCTCTATCTTGTCCTTAAGTGCGAACGGCACCCGGCGTGGTTTCTTGAATTTAACCTGAAATTCTCCAACCCCCAACACTGGAATGCTGTTCCCTTGCACGTCCCGTAGTGTGGACCTCAATGCTTTGAGCTTGGGTCGCTTGTGGGGGGCAATTCCCAAAAACTCCCTCTGGGAAATGATTGAATATGAGGACCCCGAGTCAATTTCCATCCTAATGGGAACCCCTTGGACTAGTACCTCAACAAAATAGTGGGGGTGTCCTGCAGACACGCTGAACACTGGGGCGTCGTCCTCGCTGCCGTCGGAGATGCGGCCCACGCCGTCCTGCTTCCGCGTGGCCTGGGCGCCGTCCTTGGGTCTCGTTGAGCGGTCTTGTCCCGCGGAACGGTCTGTGGAGCTCCTCCGGGTCTCGCGCTTCTTCCTGCACACCTTGGCGATGTGCCCGCGGCGGCCGCAGTTGTGGCACTCGGCCTTCCGGAACGGGCACTTTACACGGTCGTGGGCCGCTCCACAGCCGTTGCACCGCCAGCTCTCCTTCCGGACCCTCCGGACGTCCTCGTCGTCGCTGCTCTCTGTGGACGACCTCGAAGTTCGCCGGGCCGCCTGTACCGGAGTCTCTGCCTTGCTCGACTTCGGCCGCCAGTCCTGGAGTTCTTGGACCCCGGCCTTTGTAGCTTCTGCGGCCTGGGCCGCTCTGACGACCTCCTGCAACGTGGGAGGCAGCTCTTGGTTCATTAATGTGCGCTGGGTTTCGGCGTCGTTCAGGCCGCACAGCACACAGTCCCGGAGGGTGATTTCAGCATTCTCCCATTTGCACGGGCCGGCCGCCAGCCGCAGGGCCGCCACGAATGCGGCGACCGTCTCCCCGGGCGCTTGGACTCGCCTCCAGAACGCACTCCGAGCGGGAAACATCGCCGTGGCGGGCCGGACGTGCTCACGCATCTGCATGAGTTCCTTGGCCTTGAATTCGCTCACCCTCCTCGGTGCAATCAGGTCCACCAAGGTCCTTTTGGTTTCCTGTCCGAGCATCCTGGTGAAGATGGCCCTTTTCTTCGCCTCTTCCGTGACTTCGGACTCGATCAGTGCTGCCTGGAAGTCCATCTCGAAGATCTCCCAGTCGCCCGGTTTCCTGATTTCGAAACCGGCGCATGTCTTGGTCCCGTGGGCTGCCATGATCCCACCTTCGTCGCCAATTTAGTGTAAGGGACCAAAGACAATGAAACAGCCGAAGGGTTGGCTTAACACAGGTTTATTGCATGATGATCCGGAGGAACATGTGGTAATGGCGGATGAGTAGCTCAATATATACAGCTGGCTATACATTTGAATGTGGCTCGTCAACAGACTATTGGTTGCTGCCTGCGTGACGTCGTAGAAGGTCACGCCCTTCTTGACCAGGTGAAAGGTGGCGGGGAATCTTCCCGCGCTGCTGAACCAGGTGAATCTGAGCCATGAGAGCTGGACGCTCGCTATTGCCATCTAGTGGTCACTAGCTCGCGTCCCCTTATCAGGTTTACATTGATACAGCTGATGGTTATAATGTTGCACACAGAAAGGTTACATTGTTAACACATGGCAAAGGTACATTGTTAAAGGCACAGCTTTACAGAACACAACAAGTACCCTGGTCTTGAACTGTTGACTTGCCAGCCATTCAGCTAAAAAGGCGAGCTTCTTAATCACTGAGCCATCACAGCCTCTTGCTTAGCTGAATAAAGAAACTGAAATGGATCTCTCCTTGTTTGATTGTGACTGACTCGACATCTGGCAAGCCTGGTAAGAAGGGAATAACCCTCAAACCCCCAACAACAGGACACACACACACACACACACACACGTGTGTGTGTGTGTGTGTGTGTGTGTGTGTGAGAGAGAGAGAGAGAGAGAGAGAGTGAATCAATCAATCAATCAATATCTCTCTCTCTAACCCTTGTGAGATTTTTTGATCTCACTGTGGGGCACAAGTAGAACTTTTCCTTCTGGTGTTTCTGCAACTTCTGCAGAATATTTGTAAAATACTGACCTTTTTTCCTTTATAAAACAAAGTGCATACACAAAGCAAACACTTGCTGTTTGGTCAAATAGCACAAAGAACCTGTTACTTCTGATTTTTAAAAACACATAAAATAGGTGAACAGCTATCATCTTTTTTGTGATTCCATTTACAAGAACTTTTGCCAACAGTTACAGAAAATATCTCATGATCTACCCAGAGGGCATGATACTAAGTGCTTAGAAGCCCACTCTGAAGCATGTTTTGGCCACACAGCTTCCAGCTCAGGGGAAAAGAGAGTATGGGTTGTGATTCAAGGAAGCAAGAGGGAAATGAAGACTAATACCAAGGAGACGTTAGATTGCCAGAACATGTAGTGCAAACTCTGAGGGATTTTAAAAAGTACAGCTCTTTGCATCAATAGCGTGGGCCATACAAACTTGGGAACATATGCTAACTTTATAAATTGGTAAACTGTTTTCAGGTTTCCAAGGAACTGTGCTGAACTTAAACCCACCATGGCCAATTCCTTTGCAGGATGTCAACGGCAGACATTTAATGGAAAGTGCTTTCCTCCTTATCCCTTCTTCACCAGGTAGATGAACTTTCTTTCTGTTAAAAAGCATATTTCTACTGAATTTGAAAACACAGCAGCCCAGAAGTAGCTCAGCTGGAGGGCAAACAGGTAGTTAATGGCCTTGCAAAAAGCAACAGGCAGCCAGGTAGAGAAAAGATCACAAATGAGTGTGAGCTTTACCAGTCTGTAGTCCGCATTTTGAAGGGGGATGAGGACTTCCTCAGGTTTAAAGTCTCTCAGTTCAATTACAGTAATACCTCAGATAACGTTTGCATCAGATAATGCTAAAATTGCATAACGTTAAGCAATCTGGAAAAAAAATTGCATCGCATAACGTAAAAATCCTATGGGATGAATTGGATGTTCGCTAAAGTCTGTGCCAGTTACAATGTATCTCTATGGAGTTTTAATGTTATCCGATGCATGCCATAGGCATTTAACGTTATCCGATTCATGCATCGGATAATGTTAAAAATCAGATAATGCTAAGACTTGTGGAACCAAGTTTTAGTGTTATCTGAGGTATTACTGTACAGTCAAATCAGGAAGTATTTTGTATTTACTCTCTTTTCTCTAAGAAGGCATTACTTCCCTAACTAACTGAAGAAAAGTCTGGGCCCCAAAGGAAAGCCAATGTTCTTTGACGTGCAAATGTGACATACTGTTATAAAAACATGCCAGCAGCTTAGAATGGCATGGTGAGGGGTATATTCTAATCCCAGCCCATATGTAATCACCACTGTCACAGCTTCTGATGAGGAACATTTTATGAATTGTGTATCCTCTCTATAGCATCATATTTTGCCCTCCACTAAGGTGCCTGAATCCAGCATGGCTTTAGTTAGGCTGAATGCATACTATATACGATTATTTCATGGTTGGATTATTTATCTATTATTTAAAAGGTATTTGAAGTGACCAATGTAAGCTGAATCTTCCAGCTATATACAAGGAATGAAGAAGAGGGTTATGTGATTACCTGTGCAGTCTTTCATCATCACTATAATGTCCAACAAACATTGATAATGCTAATTAAGCAGAATTTGAAAATGCTTGTGTGGTTAAAATTCATAGTTCAGGTCTTAATTATGAGATAAACAACAATAATTTGTTATTCAGTCACACACTCAATTCTGACCCTTTGTGACCCCATGGACCATTGCCTGTCAGTAACCTTTGTTATCCACCATCTCCCTCAACCTGCCCAGCTCTGTGCCCATTGCATCTATAATACCCTCTAGCCATCTCATTTTCTGCCACTCCCTTCTTCTTTTGCCCTCCACCTTTCCCAGCATCAAGGCCTTCTCACATGAATCCTCTCTTCTCATTTGGTGTCCAAAGTACTTTAGCTTCATCATTACTATTTGACCTTCTAAGGAGCAGCCAGGGTTGATTTCTTCTAAGATTGACCTATTTGTTATCCTCACTGTCCAGGGTATTCTCAAAACTCTCCTCCAACACCACATTTCAAAGGCATCTATTCTTCTGCGCTCAGCTTTCCTAATGGTCCAGCTCTCACACCCATACATTACCACTGGGAATGCCATTGCTTTGAATATGCAAATTTTAGTTTGCAAGGTGATATCTCTATTTTTAACTATGTTCCCCAGGTTTCTCATAGCTTGTCTCCCAAGAATCAGTCGCCTTTTTATTTCATGGCAGCAATCTCCATCTGCAGTGATCTTTGATCCTAAGAAAGTAAAATGTCACTGCTCCTACTTCTTCCCCGTCTATTTTCCAGGGACTGATAGGGCCTGTTGCCATTATATTGGTTTTCTTGATGTTGAGTCTCAAGCCAGCTTTTGCACTCTCTTAAATTCCTGTTGATATTCCTTGCTATTCTTGCTGCAATCCCGATATAAGGATAGTTAGTTGCCTGATAATAATGACAGCAGAATGTGGAACAAAGTTAGTAAGGTCCTGGCTAGGGTTGCTTCCAAACCTTGAAAGGCAGAAGCTGAAGGGGTAATACTGCAAAATCACAATGAAATGAAATGCCAAATGGTTAACAGTCAGTGACTCAGTATCACCATCATGATTTGTTTCTAAACTGCTCAATAGTAATAGATGCTGCTCAATAAATACAACAAGACAAGACTTGTTTGTCTGCAAGATTACCATCAAAAATCTAATTAACACAATGTGAAAAATATAGAATAAAGGGGGAAAGGGGAAAGTAACTTATAAACAAGAATTTGTTTGGGCTCCTTTCAGAAGAGAACCACTCTAATTATAGTACCTCTTCTACTCTGTCACAGTCATTACTTTTGAGCCAGGTACCATACCTGAATATCAAATTGCACAATTATTTCTTCTCAAAGAATATCACACTAATAGGTCCCTTACATTTATTTATCATGGAAGATTTGGGCATTTTTCTGTTTGTGACAGAGTCAAGGAACATGGTAGCCAAAACCGGAGAAGTTAAACTTTGGTACATGTTTACCACCAGTACATCTCTCTTTCTCTCTCTCTGGCAGTAAAAATAAATAAAAAACATAATAAAACAACAACAAAAGTACTGCCAGTTAGAATTTGCTACCTGAGGCAACTGTCACCCTCTGCCTAATGGTACCAGCCTTGATAAGAAACTCTTGGCTCAGACATACCTAGAAACTCAGGAATTCAAGTACAAAATACTGATGCATTACATGCCATGAGACAATAAATGTGGTTATTTAGACACAATACACTCTGTGTGCAATCAGCAGACAAATATGAACAGACAAACCTGAAATATTCATACTGACTGTAAATATAAAAGCTTATTCTGACAAAGCATGTAATTTAAAATGCCTTTGAATGTGGGGGGACAGCCTACTTTTTCTATGTGCCCTTGTTTGTTTCATTTTCAGAGTGGTACTTAAGTGTCAGGATGCTCCTGAATCTATTCCCTGAAATATGGCTGTAGCTGTTGAAGGCCAGGATGGTTTGTTTACTAGCAAGAAGCAGCAAAGGCAGCCATTTTATTGCTCATGGATACTCATGGAGGATTGGATTGCACATTAAATGTTATACCTATCCGATGGCACAACTGGCAAAATTCACACATCCTGGAGGTGGTGTGAATCAGTGCTGTATTTACCACAGAATACTCCAGAGCTATTACATATTCAGCAGCCAGGGTTGGACAAGGCAGTAGAAGCTGGCATTTTCCCTATCTTCAATGACAGAAAATGTACCTATTTCCAATGACAGAAAAATGTAGCTACGGGGTCAGTTTCCAGAATATCTGGGGAGTGACAGAGCCTGAGATCTTTTGGATAATTTGTTTCTCCCAAAACATCTTTTCTTCAGCCTCATCATTAATGTGAGATTTTATTTTGTTTTGTTTTAATGTGTTCAAAACTGATTAAAAACATAGGCTAATAAAAATAGGACCTGCAAATAAAGCACAATAAATTACAATTCTTTTAAAGAACAGTAATTAAAAACACTCAAAAACCCTTGACCAAACTTAATAATGTCCAATTGATTTGTCGCAATCTGACTAAATAAGAAAGTCTTTACTTGCCACCAGAAGGACAAAAGAGATGGAGCCAACTTGGTATTTAAAGAGGACAAGATTCCCTTTGTTATCATATAGAATCTACACAACAAGCATCTTTCTCCACCACCATCTCTAACAGCTCCCTTGCCAGCCTATGGTGGAGGACATTACTACTCCCTTCATTGATCAACCCTGAGTTTCAGCTGAATTCGTTTTTATATCTATACAATCAACAGATATTTATACTGTCTGCAGATAAACTGCACAAAATCTACAGACACATTAGGAACATAAATCCTTGCTTATCTCATCCTCCTATACAAGAATGAAGAACCACAGTATTTACATCCATCCCTCACTAGATGGTGATTTTATTTTGTGGTGCTCTTTGGCAGGGGAAGAGAATAAAACTGAATTTTGGTGCACAGTAGGCAAATTAACCACCAGATCAGAAAGCCACCTGAGAGTTCTCTCTGCATTTGTAACACGTGAATAGGATTTTTTAAACTCCAGATCACACATTCTACATTGTTAATGAAAAGAACATTTACAGAACAGTTGATAGCATGGTGGAGAAGACAGTCTAGCCAATAATTAAAAGCTTAACCTTTGTGGGAGCTGGTATACAGCCCCGAGACCAGCTTCTTCCTCTTGGCTGAGTTAATAATAGAGGTAACATAGGACACTCAAACTATGTATGAGAGACACAGGGGCGGGGAGAATAGAGAGGTCAAGTTAATAATAATAATAATAATAATAATAATAATAATAATAATAATAACAACAATAACAATAATAACAACAATAATAACAATAACAACAACAACAACAATAATAACAACTATTATTATTATTATTATTATTATTATTATTATTATTATTATTATTATTATTATTATTATTATTATTATTATTATTATTATTAATTAATTAATTAATTAATTAATTTTGTAAATTACTGTATTGTATTGTATACACATATTGTATGCTACCTTGAGTCACATGTGGTGTTGAGTGAGGCAGGATAAAAATTTATTTATTTAATTAATTAATTAAATTTTTATCCTGCCTCACTCAACACCACATGTGACTCGAGGTAGCATACAATATGTGTATACAATACAATACAGTAATTTACAAAATAAATTATGCAATAGACATTTAAATACTAACATAGCAGTGGCTCAAGTGCCTAAGACGCTGACTGGGAGGCAGAAGGTCAGCAGTTTGATTCCAGAGTACTGCAAGACGGAATGAGCTCCTGTCTTTGTCCCAGCTCCTGCCAACATAAGTTCGAAAGCAAGACGTTGCAAATAGGGACCACTTCAGTGGGAAGGTAACAGCATTCCGCGTGCTCCGGTGTCTAGTCATACCTGCCACATGACCACAGAAACGTCTACAGAAGCAGACAGCACTGGCTCTTCGGCTTTGAAACAGAGATGAGCACTGCACCCTAGAGTCAGATACGACTGGCTTTCGAGCAAGAGAAACCTTTACCTTTAACATAACAAAATTAATAGTGGAAGGAATACTGGAAGGAATGCTAGTAAAATGACAGTTTTCAGCTAATTTGAAGACTTGTGTAAGTGTCCAAAAACACATTATTTCTAGAGAGACATACAAAATCAAAGGTCTTCCCTGAAAGCCAAAGAAACCTTGAAGGGCAAATCAACCATTCTTCACTGTGTTTAATTATTATAATGCTGTGGGTGATTGGAATAGGAGCAGAAATCCATAAATAAAACAAGACAAAATAGCACCCAGAACTGTGGATATCAACTGAAGAATCAAGCAAGAAGTTCAGAGTTCAAATGCGGAGATACCTTGGCCCATAAAGTGTAGAACGAACAGAAATAATTTGTAAAATGTTTTTTAGAGAAATGCTGTTATATTCTAGTTATAGGGGAGGCAGTTTTGGTCCATCTAGCGCTACACTGTCTGCTACCTGGCAAAAGCAGCTCTGGAGCTTCAAACAGAAAGCCTCACCTGACCTACATGGAGATGCCAGGACCTCTGGGACCCTCTGCATGTAAATTATGGGGTCTGATCTCCAGCTGCAGACTTTAGTATATAATGAAAGTTAACATTTATACAAGACTTTGAAAGGATGAACCACCCAATTTCTCTTTGCAGCTAGTGTGAAACATCTGCAGATCGAGTATTGTTATCAGCGGCATCATTGGTGTCATTCTCCATTGCATACTGGTGAAGGGAGCACTGGCCTAAGAAAAAACCATCTACTAGACCTTAGCAAAAGTACCATGTTCTCCCACTACACTGTGTTATTTGGTGAAAGATCATCACAAAATCCAATATAGTGGAGCAAACCTTGAGGAAAACAAAATGGGTGCAGGCCTAAGGTTAAGTCATGAAGTCTACTGAGCTGGTCAATGATCGTAATAAAGTGATTTCTTTATAGCCATGAAGTCTAATTGAAATAACATTAGGCATTGGGTACGACACCATACTATGGGCTGTGGTAGCTAAGTGGTTAAAATGCTGAGTTTGAAAGGAAGGTTGGCAGATCAGCAGTTTGAGACCCAAGGGCAACAGGAAGGTTGGCAGATCAGCAGTTTGAGACCTAAGGGCTGCGTGACAGAGAGTGTGCCAGTTTTCCGCCCCCAGCTCCTGCTAACCTAGCAGTTTGAAAGCAAGCAACAAGTAGATAAATAGTTACTGCTTTGGCAGGAAAGGGAATAGCATTTTGTGTGATACTGGGTCCAGTCATGCCTGCCACATGTTTATGGAAATGTCTACAGACAGCACTGGCTCTTTGGCTGTAAATGGAGATGAGCACAGAACCCTAGAGTTGCATATGACTGCCTTTCAAACAAGGAAGACCTTTACCTGTACCTATACTACCATACTACCCTAAGCATACCGTATCCTGTTTGTTTTCAGAACCTAAGCAGGGTCAGACCAGGTTAGTATTTGGATGTGAGAATGCAAAGCATGTTCATGTAGGATTAGTTGACAATCTTGCCTGGAAGAGCTCCTGGTAGGATGAAAACAGTGTTGTACTGTGGCCGGTTCTCACCGGTTCTGGTGAACTGGTAGTAGAAATTCCAGGCCATGCCCACTTGGCCAGCCACGCCCACCTCTTGGCCTCTCCCTCCCAGCGCTGCCGGAAACGCGTCCCATTTGCCTCACCCAGGGCCGAAGGCATGCTTTCATCTCTGCACTTCCCTTTGGGTGAGGCAAATCAGACACGTTTCCGGCAGCACTGGGAAGGGAATGCCAGCCAGCGCCAGTCCAACAACCCACCCTGCTCATCTCCCAGCAGTGCCACCAGCAGGGACGCATTTCCAGCAGCACTGGGAATGGGAGGCCAGACAGTGCCAGCCAACCAACCCGCCCCACTCACCTCCCAGCAGTGCCGCTGGCAGGAATGCGTTTCTGGCAGTGCTGGGAAAGGGAGGCCAGCCTGCACCAACCCACCAACTCACCCTGTTCACCTCCCAGCAGCACCACTGCTCTGGGACTCCTCCTCCTCATCTCCATGAAGGAAGAGAGCAAGGTAGGTTTCTTTCTCTTTTTTTGGGCGGCAGGGTGGTGGCGGTGGCAAGGTGTGTGAGGCCATGCCCACAGATAGCCACACCCACCAAGTAGGTAGTAAAATTTTTCACAGTGCATCACTGGATGAAAATTTAAGTGTTAACAGTAAAACACAGCTAGTTTTAGTTTATAGTGAAGTCAAAGCAAGATAAAAGAGGTAGGAAAGACAATTTCAATTGTAGAATGTACTGACATAGCAACATGTTTTTCTTCCCAGCATATGATTTCAACAAAAAGAGAAAACTTATTCAGTTTCTTTCAAAATAACTAATCTACTCAGGTGCCAGGGGAAAAGACTGAGGCCTATGAGAAGTTCCTTAGTGTTAGGAAGAGGCTGAAGATTCAATTAATGTTTCCAACTACATCGAACAAAAACAAGATTTCTTTTCTCTTTTTTCTAAAGCTCTTCAAACAAGGTGTCTCCAAATGAAATTGTCTTCCTATCTCTATTGTGCATTATCACTGACTGTAATGAATCAGCTGGAAACAGGCTCTTGCCAATTTTGTTGACAGCTGGATGTAATCTCACCTGAAAATGAATGGGCTGAAATTTTAATCATTGCCACAGAACAAAGCCAAAGGTTAAAATGGCATTGTTAAGGGGGAAAGTATGGACTATACTATAAAGATAATGCAGTCTTAGGAGTGCCAGCACCTCAACCACTTCCAAAATGGGGGGCAAGTGGACCTTACGCATGTGCAATTTTGAATGCACAATATAAAATGACAGCCAAAGTGGATGTTATATACCCAGATTCTACAAACGTCAAGGCCAGATGTAACTTAACACGTATTTGTTTTTATAATGAACCTGTACAGCTGCAGCCATATGGTAGCTTATACGAGATAGCTTTTCAAGCAGAATAATGAACAGCTTTAGATTAATGGCATGGTTGCTATTTCCTAGCGTTCATGGTTTCAAAGCCAAATTGAAATTTGTTTCAGCTTTAAAATGCAGAAACAAAAATGTGTGGGAGGGGAATCTGCATCCATGTGGAAAAGGATTCTGGATACTAACGTCTCTCTTAAAGCCCTTCTGAATGTATCGCTTCCTGTCTGTTTTTCATTATTTACATTCCACTGATATTCAGAAATTTTAGTTAAGCAGATGGAAAAGGCTCATACCTTATAGGATTGTCCATCCTGTTTACAGTGAGAAATGCTGCTAGGTTAGCTGTATAGGATGAGCATACAACAAGAGTGAAGAGCCACCAGCTTCCCATCACAATCCGCATTGCTACAGAATTGACAGTAGATTCACTACCTGAAACATAAGAAGCAGAAATAAAATCTTAGGAGCCCATACCTGAATTTCATTCCTAAGATCTCATACATGTCTATGGTTCTTTCTGAACTTTTTGAGGTTAGCTTGCCATCTGAAGAGGAGGGAACACCTCACACCAAATTTCTGGGATGAGACTCTCTGATCGTCACTTATGCCCCTGCTCCCTGCTGTCATTTGCCTATAGTTTATATATACAATAAAAGAATTATGCATGTATGCAATTACAGGAATTCCTGTTGTGATCCAGCCCACCTCCGACTCCAAAGAGGACCTGGATCAGGGGGCACTTCCTATGCCCAGCCCAGTTCTGTCTGCACCTGAGCCTGAGGATGCCCTGAGCCAGGGATCTCAGCCTGGCCCAAGACTGTTTTCCCTGGCAGCTGACTTGTAAGATCAGGAGTCTGGCTCTGACAGTGATCAGCCCTCAGTCACCTGAGATACAGGTAGGCTATAGTGAAGCACCAAAGAAGCTCCCAGTTGATACTGCTTAGCTGGGAGGCTTATAAGCAAGCTTCTTGCAACTCTTGTCCAAAGACCGATATTCTGCTTGATTCCAATCTGCATTCCTGCCTAGTCCTGCCTGCCATGACCCTGACTTCTCTGCCAACCCTGACGATGCCCCTGGACACCGTTTGGATTAGACTACTGACTTGGAGTACTGGTAAACAGCCCTCAGATTGCCTTTTGGACTTTGATATCTGGACTACCTTCAAGCAAGACTCTCTGTGAAGCACTGCCATGTGGCGACTGTGCCTGCCTGGGTGGGTCAACACAATTTCAGAGACTTAAATATAATCTATCCCAGGGGTGCTCAAACTATGGCCTGTGGAACCTAATAATCCAGCCCACACCACCCTTGCCACTCCCAGAAGCAGAAGTTAAACGCACCTGCACATACGCAAAAATGCTGCTGTTTATGACAGCCGCATGCACATTTATGATAGTGTTTTGTTCATGTGGAGGCACATTTTACTTCCACTTACAGTGCGAGGAACTTACAGCCTGCTCAACCATGTGACTGGCTTGCAGTCCGAAAAGTCTGGGCACTACTAGTCTATCCACATAGAGACACAGTATGTACTATTCTAGACTACAGAGCATGTTTAAATGCTTTCCCAACTTTAAAAAAGCAAAAACAAACAGAAAATTACTCCTCCACTTGAAAAAATCTCAATGTCAAAGGAAGAATAGTTTCATTCCCCATTGTTGACATGCTAGCTTTTAAAACCAGAAAGAATTTACATGCTAGCTTTTAAAACCAGGAAGAATTTATTACAATGAAAGCCATTCCCCCACAATGAACAAAATCCATTTCTACACAGATATTTTCTTGGTGTGACATCAAAAATTGGCATCAGTAGGGCAAGCCACTCTTTGTGGGAAGCAACAAGTGGTGGGGTAAAGAAAAATTCATGTTAATTCCTGTCCTAAAGAATGTCAAGCAAATTTTGTCAACATATATCACCTGAAATGTAAATAGTGGCATTTTTAAAAATTAAAATTAAATGAACCATGAGCAAGATGGTAGCACCCTTTTCTGTTTATCTTTTTTCTCTGCATTATTTCAAAATATTCATTATGAGTGTCTTTTAAGAAAGGCATATTGCCTTCTGTGGGCAGATGCCATTCTGGTGATAGCTGGAGGTTCCAACATGGGTCATTCAAGAAATGGAAGAGCTTGGTTTAGATCTGTGAGACTGGAGTGGACAACGTCAAGTGATTGGAGCACTGCACAAAGCATTTTCTCTTCTTCTTACAAAAATTCCAGTTTTTTTTTTAAAGCTGCAAAAATCCCTATCTACATTCTAGTGGATGATTTTTATTATTTTTAAAAAGGGGTTCATGAGGAGTCTTCAAAACACAATCAAATTGTCATTATGGCTGTGCGTGCGCATGCACTGACTCCATGGGTTGATGGAGGTCTGCATGTTGCTAACCAAACCCTTGACCAAAAGCTGCTTATATTCTTTCACTGGGGCAATTAAGGCTCTTTAAATACATCCTGCTGTGAGTTCACTTTGCAACACTGTTCATCCCCCAGCCCATTTCTATGGGATCTGTCAAATATATTGATCTATTGGGCCTCCCTCCCTCCCTCAACTCCCATCAAGACTTGGAGTGAAAGAATAAATCTGCTGGTTTGCTTCTCTCTAGTCCCATTTAAGATTGCTTTGCCTGTCTACAAAGGACTCTGTTACACATTCCCCATTCCATCTATTTAAAAAGAGAGAGATAGTCGCACATTTCCTCATCTATACCTTTGATATGAATGGGACTAAAATGTCTTTTGCTGTAGTTTGAACATTTGCCTTCCATCTTCTGGAAGGTGAAGCAAAAGCTGTCATCTGTTTTTCGAAACAGTATTTACACAGACTGTGAGGAGGAACAAGACGGATCATCAATGTAATCTTTCTTTCCCTGCTTTTCACCTTCTGATGTCAGAAAACAAATGCCAGACTAAATGGAATGTGATCTGATCCAGCAGATAACTTCTATGATTTCATGAGCTTGCTTTGTAGTGCAATGAAATGCTACAAATATTGCCTGCACTCTCTACACAGGCCTTTTGTAGAAAGTGAAGCTGTAGAAAGTGAAGCTGAGAACAGGTAATAGAACTCAGACTATAAAAAGGAATGCAGTACTTAGGGGGATTAGATAGTATATACCAGAGTGACATCCTGTATACTCGGAATGTATACTTAAATACAAGTAGCAGCCACTGCCACCGGAGTGACATCCTTCTCCTGCAGTACAATATATCCTACATTCCTTTTACCCATAACTTTCAGCTCCTAATTACATACAAAAAATAAATTAAACGGCCAGCAATATTGTATGGTATGAAATATTCTAAACAGCTAGAAAAAGACTTTTAGATAGGCTTTCACCTGAAAATCCTTTCTCCCTTTTGTGAATTCTGGAATATGTTCTGTTTTGTTTTTCAAATATAGGAGAGCATTTAAACGTGTGATGCCCCACAACTACAGCTTGAAGTAGTACATGTCAGTGTAAAACCTCTACTGGATGACTTCCTAACCACAGGGCTTGGTCTCGAGAATTGGAAGAGGCTAAAACATGGCCTCTTCCAGAATACTTATTCCAGAAGCTCATTTTGCCCTTTAGAAGGCCAAGCACACAAAACAGAGACACAATAAGAAGTTCAGGAAAGCTACAAAGTAATTTTGCCCAAATCATGTTTTTTTAAATTTGATCCTGCCTTCAGACATAAACCTATTGACAAAAAAAACATTTCCCAAAGCCTAACAAAATAAAGGATTATATGTCCACACCCACCCACATACAGAAATATAGACACATGGAAATCTAGTCCAACTGTTAAACATCTACCCCTTCCCCAAATGTTTTATATTTTTAAAATTTGACTGTGGTGTGTGTGTGTGTGTGTGTGTGTGTGTGTGCACATGTGTGCATGCATGTGTACTAGCAACACACAGTTTTAGGGTAATACCACATAGTACTGCTTTTAAAATTGAAGGGGAAAGCAAAAAACAAACAAACCTTGAGAAGATTTAACAAAAGGGGAAAAAACTGTCTAGTCCTAGTATACAATCTAAAGAAGAAGGAAAAAAAAGTGGGGGAGAAACCTCTATTAGACCACTAGAAAAAGGTACACATGTGCCTTCATTAGGCAGGGCATCACTTATCTGTGGGTGACACAGTGAAAATTCAAGAGTTTTAAAAATTGTGGTTAGATATTTAGGGCAGTTTCAAAATAAGAGCTGCAAAGTAAAACTAGGACTATTATTTTTTAATTCTGAGGATGTCAACTGAATTTCTCCCAAACTTGTCAGACAAAAGGCTACCAGCCACTGAGAATTTTTGACAATCATCTCAAAGTGCAGAAATACAAGGCATATTTTAAAATTTTACTAGAGCATCTACGCAAATTTAAATTTGCTAGCAGAAAGATCTGGAATGTGCCCTTCAAGCTGTTATTTACCAAAGATTAGTCTCTGGCCTAGCCTTTTATTTCAAAATTGAAAAGCAGCAAATCACTATCTGCACGGTTTGTGTCAGATGGGGCAATAGACGACCAAGTACCTTGCTGAACAAAGGCTCCATATACGATCCAAATGGCACTGTGAAGCGTTGAGGAAGCCGATGCACCAGGCTGGGCCGAGTTTTGGGCTCGAACTGCTTGGATTCGGTTCAGCACAAAGATCAGGACACCGACCACAGGAACAGCAGCAGCAATGCAAGCCCACACCGCGAAATCAAAGGGGGCAAAAAGGGAAAAGATGTTGATCTTCTCTTCTGGCTTCTTGATTAGGATGCCTACAGAATAATCCATGTAGCGCTTGCTGAAGTCTACAACACTCTCCCGTTCAGGTGTTATAGTGATGGCAGAGATTGCCAGGTCAGCTCTCTGTAAATGGAAAGAGAAATAAATGGTACAACCTCTTTTGAGGGCAGCGAGACTATTTGCTAGACTTTTCCCCATAAAAGAAAGTCGGGAATGAGGACAAAGACTTCACAAATCCTGCTCCAAACATAACCTAAAGTTCAGGACCAGGTGTGGCAGTTCACTCTTGTCATGTGCCAAAGGGTATCAATCAGGGCCACTGTGACATACAGCTGGACGTAAAAGGGAAAGAAACCCTGCTTTTGACAACACTGTGACGTGGACAAAGGTGTAGCAATTTCCCCCCCAAAAAGGGAAAGGTACAATTTGAGTTGCTTTAGGCAGCATGATTTCATGGGCAGGAACTAGCTTTGGACATGCTGCAAGTCTTCCCATGAGCAGAGAAAGCAGTGACATTAATTACCATTGGCATCTCATTACAACAGAGATTGTACAGCATTTGATGCAAGACCTGGGGTAGCACAACAGACATTTATGTGCCCTGGCAGACATAATTTTATATGCTTCATAGCCATTGGCATGCTGAGGCATCATGTCTGGCCATAGGAGGTGTACCTGCCCACTTTATATCAGGGTCGTAACCAGAGGGGCCCCAGGGTGGGCTTGGCCCAGCCTGAGTTAGCAGTTTGCCCCACCCTGGCATGGCATGATTTCCCATAGGAATGCAATAGAAAGAGGCTTTGTTGCCCACCCTGAAAAAAATATTCACCCACCCAAATCTAGAATCCTGGCTTTATATATGCCTCTCTCTCTCAAGTTCGGGTTGGGGAGGATGATACATGGTTTGAAGGGGAGGAAATTCCATTTTCTAAAAATTGCAAATACAGCTAATAATACCACACCATAGTGCTCAAGTACTCTATGGGTAGTTCAAAAAGTAATTATGCAAGCTACAATTTGTTCCAATAAGGTGGGCACTTGTTTTACTAATCTCAGAAAAATGGAAGGCTAAGTCAACTATGAGCCCATTGGGCTCTAACACAGCTCATGAGTAGTTTTGACCTCAGTACTGTAGCTTAGCCACACCCATACATACACAGAGACAGATACTGACAAGTTGAGGAATATCTCATTATACAATAGATTCACTTATTGGTTTCAGATCTTGTGCTTTCCTTCCTGTTTGCATCTTAAACCTTCTCCCAGCAGAAACAACAAGTAGCATGGTATAATGTAGAAGATGAAACTATTTAGTAATTATCATGTTACTGAATATTAATGGCTGTAACTTCATCTGATTACTATAAAAATGTTCATCTGCTGACAGAAATGAAGCGATGATTCCAGCAAAATATATTCCGGGATCTGCACATGGGAGAATTCTATATGAAAATATGTTCTGCATCACTTTAGCAGTGTTCACTTAATCCAGGAGAATACAAATGCCACCAAATCAGATGCAGCTCAATCACTTTGCAACTCATTTTCCATTTCCTACATTTTCAAGGACTATTTTTAAATAGTCCTTTTTTGGGAAATTGCTCAACTGATCGTTATGAAATAGAATTACTGTAAAAGGTGTGCATGACAGATATCTAACTCACTTGGCTTTTAGTTGTAAAAAATGTTGACTGTTGACTCTTTATTATTTATTGGACTATTATAATTTATGTGTTATGGACTTTGTTTCTCTGTTCTATCTGTAAAATTTGTAATATTTTAATCCTTGTATACCATCCAGAGTAGGAAAATATCCTAGATGGGTGGCGTATAACTATAAGAAATAAATTTTAAAATTTAAAAACCCATAAACCATAGGAGATAAGACTCTATTAAGCATGCAAGATTAATTTATATTGAACTGTTGTCTGCAACTATAGTGTAGCAGTACTGGTGGACTACTTCCTAAAACCATCTGGAAAAGTTTCTGTTCTCAGGTTAGCACTAAATTTGTTGCCTAAACTCAAATTCAAGCACAATTCAAAATTCTTCCTCAGATAAATAATTTGACTTTCAAGGGGGAATAATACTGTATTGATGAGACTGGCAAATTCATAGGAGGAAGATGATATATTCCAAAGATTGCTTTTGCATAAAGGGAAGGTTTTTCACAAATTACAAGTTTTTGCAAACAATAACAATAACAGAGGGTTTCTTCCCAAAGTTGCTGTTAACAAAAAAGTGTTTTAAAGGAACAGACCTTTCAGTCTCATATAAGAGCAAAGTAGATTCCCAGTTTGTTAACCCATGATCTATCACAACACCATTTTTACTGAGTAACTTTGTGTGTATGTTACATTCTAAAGCCTCACTACTACAGGGTACATTCTACTACAGTATTTAAATAGTAATATTTTACATATTCTTTTTATTTTCCCCAACTTATGTTTGTATACCGCATATTATTTCCTTGATTGTGGACTGTCATTATTAAAACTCTTTTGGACAAGCAAGGTGGCTCATTGTAGATGCGCTATTACATTTTCTCCATTTGGATATCATTCCTCAATTATTGTAGGGTTCTTTACCTTGTTAATTAGTTCTCCAATCATGCCATTCCAAGAGCTGTTATGGAGCTGTTGGCCATATCTGCCATCTGGCGATTGATATATTTCATATTTGAAGCCCAAATTCTTTGATAGTGCATCCAGGACGTCAATGGAAAAACCTTTATATCGCTTGGGTTGCCCAAGTATATTCTCTGCTACCATGACAAAAGGATCTTCCTGAGAACAAAGAAAGGTTTAAGGAGAAGTTTAAAGAGAATTTTTTTGAAATGATAAATCAAATCCATAACATTCAAAGGACCAAGAATGGCGATGCTGCCAAACCTCCAGAACTAAAGCTTCAAGAATTTCAAGGGGGCAAAGGCACAAAGATACTTCTAAGATGAAAGTGAGTAATCTGTTATTTGTTTTTCCATTATTCATAATTACCAGGAGCTGAAGAATAAATCTTAATAGAGACTGGCACCTGTGGTGTTCTTGAAGTTAATGAACTACAGTTGGGAATTCACAAAGAGAGGTGGATCCTGCAGGATGATGGTTTCAAAGTGACACCGAGTGTGTCCTCAACTGCCAGGGGGATGCCAGCCCTGTTATTTTTTCTACCTTTGCCCTTGGCTATCTTTGCAAAGTGCAACTGTGATCCTCCTGGGTTAGAACAGCTCACTTCCTGGAGGGTAAGCTGATATAACCATGACCCAAACTAGCTTGAAGGAGAATAACCAATGGTGAAATACTTGTCCTAAAGATTTGAAAGAAACATTATAAATTGCTTTAATATATCCTGGTCTGGGGAAGGAGAAAAAGCAAAAGAGAAGAGAAGGGAGGGGTACTTGTATTTAACATATTACAAAGTACACTCAGCTAGGATTTGACAATATAAATAAGCAAATTGCTTACCCATACAATTTTGATAAACAAAAAAAAAATTTGAGGTCATAGTATTCAAAATAGCAAACTGCTTTTAAGTTAGGTGCTCAATATAAGCCTGTTGTAGTTGTTTGACAGCACTAAAGACAGTAGCCCAGTCTTTCTTTTTTAGCAGCTGAAAAACAAAGTACATGAAGCAAATGTTTGCTGCCACTACAGTGGAACCCTGCATAATGAATGCTTCATATAATGAACATTTCATACAACGAAGCGTTCGTGCAGCAATCACGACACCCTGCATAATGGAGCTCTTCGTATGCCGTTTTTTCGTTATGCAGATCAAATGGGTGATATGAACATTTTTTTTCTGTTAAACAGGGTTTTCATTAAGCAGGGTATACCCTGGTTAACAAAAGCCCTGTATAATGAACATTTTCTTTTCGTTATGTGGGGTATCACCCATTTGATCTGCATAATGGGGGGAAATGCATAGTGAAGAGCTCCATGGAACGGAGCTTTTTCGTTATACAGTGATCTACTGTATATCATTTGGGATTGTGTGGAAGAGGAAAATCAGAAAATCTTCAGAAAGTCTTATCAGTATTGTACATGGAAAACGTCATGGTATACTACAGGTGGCCAATGGTTTCTTTGTTGTTCAGTTGCACAGTCAATTCCGACCCTTTGTGACCCTATGGACCATTGTCCTCCAGGCACCTCTGTCCTCCACCATCCTCTGCTATTCTACTCCATTCCAAGCAAGACATATTATTACACTAGAAGCTTGAGCTGCTTTAACAGTCATTTTGTCTTTCATGAAATCCTTGGTAACTTCAGTCCTAACAGCAAGAGCTAAGGACTTTTGTCAGAGAATTCTCCCTATTGTTGCCATGTTACCAATTCCATGAATCTTTGAATAAAGACATGACAGTTAAAGTGACAATCAGAGTCAAACGTCCTTTTTAGTTTCACATTCACTTCCATTAGTGTCAAAAAGCATTTTGTGGTTTGGTATGTCCCCTTGACATCGCATCTATTTTTGTCCCATTTTAATCTAGGTGTTGAAATAAGTGTAAAAAAAAATCTCTGAAGACTGCTTATGAAGGCTCCAGGGACCAAACAGTGTCTGAAGAAGACCTCAGGGTTACCAGACAGAAGGAGATGAACCATCCCTGAGTTATGAAGGATTAATCATGAAATGCTCCACAGCTGAACTCATGTGAAGCTTAGGTGCAGGGCCTTGGTTTTATGCTCTGCTAGCTAGACATGGACAAACTTTAGGCTAGTCAAATCAATTTTATTTTTTACTAGTACTCCACTAATCAAATATGGGTACAAAAGCCACATAGTTAGAAATAAACAACAGGGTACTTCTGAGTCATGTCTGAGGCTAGAGGCATGTATTTGATGCCAAAGTTGAACTGAGATATTCTTACCCAAGTTCTCTTCATTTCAACAGATCTCCTAGCCATTTGACTGGCAAGAACTGCACCTGAATTTTGCTTCCAGTGCAACTTACAGTTATAGGTGTTACATCCAAAGGGGTCAAAGATGAAATAACTCTGAGGGCCCTTAAAGACTATGCTTTTTTATTTGCCACCAGCTTCTCTGTACCCTACACTATTTTTCCATCTGGAAGAAATTGGCTAAATTCTACAAAAGCTGATGTCATAAACACCTTGTTCACCTGTAAGATGTCAAAAAGAAATCACTGTTTTCAGATCCAATGCTGCAGCACACCCTTTGTTAAAAAAATAAACAAACAAAATGCTGATGTTGTAAAGTACTCCAAGTTGTGGGTTGCCATGGATGTCTTGTGAGAAAGTCACTCTATCAGGGCAATTATCTTTGTACACATTTTATAGGGACCTTACAGTGTAGTATCTAAGGAAAGGGAGCAAATAGCTTGATGTGATGTCTTGCTGGTAGGACCCCTTGTTATGCCAAAGCCATAGTACACATAACACCACACTCCCATGGTGCATATGAGAGAGTATACAAAAAGTTTAAGGGGAAAAGAATGACTTTGCACGCACACCCACACAAAAATGCTAACAGGAATCTTTTCGAGCATTTTTGCTTCCTCAACTCAAACAGGGTCATACCAAGACAGTCACCACTTTCAGTGTTAATCCTTGGAGGTCACTGCCCAAGCGCCGTTCCTGCAGGCTTCCATTCATTCCCTTCTCAGAGTCCCACGTTGCCAACTGGAAGGAGAAAACAACACAAGCATTAGAGACAAAGAGTATTTTTTTTTCATTTACCTAAAACACTTTCAGTAGCTGTCAGTGGGGATATAAGTACAAACCCAAAAAGAGAACAGACAAACAAGATGTTCTCGTATCCAAACAGTATTAGCGTTATAATTCCATAACTTTAAATGGATAAATACACAAGAACTCTGGCATGATTGCTCTCCAAGTCGTTTTATACATATCATTTCATTTGCTATTCATCACATTTCTGTAGCTTTTGCCTACAGCAAATTATTCCACCTGTTTCTTGGCATGCCTGGCTATGAGCTGAAAACTCCATATCCTTTTCTGTTCCTTTAATTATTCACATCCATTTTCTGGTCCCTCAACATTGCCAATTTTAAGTAAATCAGTCCTGAGGTAAAGCATCTGTAGCATGTCAATCTTCAGTAATGCATATTTTATATCAGATGTACCATTAAGACAGTGTGGTGTTACCATGCTGGAAACTACAAAACTGAATTAAAGTGAATCAGCCAAGTAGGAATATAAGAAGAAATAGAAACCACAGTTGCACATTCTTCAAGAGAACTCTGGTCATGAGAAGAGACACATACAGTTTGAGTTACATCAAATCTAGGGCTCTATTGTAGAAAATGACCTATAGGATGTTGCACAAGAATACAGAAGAGATAAGTCCAGCTAATTCTATGATCATAGGATGGGGAATTGTTGCTCACTGAACTTGTCAATGAAATGTCTAAAGGTGGTCCAATCCTAGCATCCACTTGAGAATATGACTGACTCTGTTTGGTGAATGAGAGGTTACACCAGGGATTCTCAACCTGTAGCCTGTGGGACAGATGTGGCCCACAGCACCATTTCATGTGGCCCACCACTGCCTCCGCCACACCAGGAAGTACCACATGGTGGAGGAAGGGCAAAATGGTCATATGGCCCCCAAAGCTGTCTGAGGGAGCATGACCCAGCCCCTAGCTTGCAAAGGTTGAGAACTCCTGGGTAAGACTATGACAATATTGTTTCTGGGGTCTGAACTGGAGAGGTCTTTCATGTTATTCAAATTGCTGATCTGTAAGTACGGATTACTTGAAAAACTACAAATTGCTTCAGCAGCACACCCTGCATTCAGCAGGCATACCTGGGGAATTAGTTAAGAGCAGGAGTAAAATTGGACTACTCCATTCCATTTCAGTTTTTCATTAACCAAAACCAAACAAAAAGCAAACAAAGATTAGCATTAGCATTGCTTCACAGACAGCTGATAGGAATCCAAAGTGCAAAAGAGCAGTGAAGTTTAGGAGTAGAGGAAGTGAGCATGAGTCAAGATGACTGACATCCATGCTAGGGAAGTGGCATTTAGTGTACATCAGGAAAATGCTGTGACACAAAGATATAACAGTGTGACATCAGTGCCACAGTATAGTAACTAGGAGCCCTGAGGAAAGGACGCTAAGGAAAATTACTGTAGGAAACTACAGTATTGTCTGAGCTCCTGTCTGCTACAAGGCATATTTAAAGAATGCTTGAATACTTGTTCCTTCCTGCATTTGTTTCCCAAAACACAAAACAATTCCTTCAAAACTCACTCACCTACGCAGCTTGTCTCTGTGTTTAATCCTGTTCTTTTTGTTTTGGCATGCTAGAGTGCTGAATAATGGTCTCCCAGAGTTCAGAGAACTATGGGGATTGCCATTCTTCCAAGGACTCCCACAAATGTCCTTTAGAGAACTACAGTGCCCATTAACTACTGTATTCCTTGCCAAAAAATAAAGCTCTCTAATAATTTCCTGCTGCTTCTTTGCTCACATGCTTTTGCCTATTTCAACAAACAAAAACACTGATAGCCGTTTTGCTAACTTTCTCTTTTAGTCCTTAGCTCATACGTTCCTCTTCTCTGAGATATACATAGAGAGAGAAACTTTGGACTTGCTCATTGTCATTTTCTTCTTCAGACTGTTCAAGCTGGTGCTCCTTTCCTAGGCAGGAACCAGCCACTGTGACCTCATGTTGATTTTGCTTCCCTAGAGAGAGCTTGGCCATTGTGATTTCATGATGATGTTGCCAGTTCCAGAGAGAGAGTTGGAGCATTGTGATTTAACTTTGCTTCTGCTTGTCTAAAGGATAAAACAGAAACAGAGTGACCATTGTGACTTCACACTTCTGTCTCATTTTCCCACCCTGTTGATCCTTTTCACATCAAATTTGTCACTGGGTCTCTGGACTACACATGGGGTTTTCATCCTATCTATCCATGTTAAAATTCAACTCAAGTTTCACCTTTCTTCAGGCACAAACTGCCCACCTTTGTAATGTCACAGGATGACTAGCCACTTATTCCATTAGGACCCTTATGATAAGGCATCACTGCTTCTTGCCATGGCAAAGTCTTCAAAGACTTCCTCTCTCCATCTGTGCCTCCTTTTATTTTGAGATAAAAATCAATGACCCTCTCATCGTTGCCAACCAAAGCATCTGTTTACAGATGCTCATTGATGATGACCTAGTTTTAGATACCCTCTCAAGACATGCTTGTATAAAACCAACAATGTCATCCACCTAGTGCCAAGTGACACCTTGTTTATATTTGTAACTTCCTGACTCCCACATTCCCCTTTTTTCCAACTATGGTTCATGAATTACTTTTCTGCAGCCTTTCTTAATCTTGTTCTTTTCCAAAGAATCCACACGTGAGTCAGAAGGTATATAAACCAGGCAAAGCGACCCATAGCAGAAGGAGGAATCAGATATTAAACATACATTATCCAAAAACTTGAAGATTAGGAAGGTTGGTCTTTCAGAACTCTGGAGAGAACGAAGAAGTCCAAGCAAGAAATCTATCTTTTTGAATGGTCTTTTAATCCCACTGCCTTTCTCAGGTGTCACCCTTTTGTTAAGAAGTGCAGAGACTTACACAGAAAATCATCCCCTGAATACTATCACTTTTCCATGAGTTCATGGTTGACATCCAGCTTTCTAGGAGTATCAACTGAGGTGTTTGGGTGGTAAGTCAGCAACTTGCCAGACCTATGCCTAAGAAATGCAGTTTCTGGTCAGTGGTTTCTGCTTTTGGCCTGTGCTTAAAGCCCCCAGGCTCAGACATCTCAATTACAGTAAAGCCGCAACTTACATATGCCCCAAGTGACATGAAATTTGACTTACATAATGATTTTGCGCTAAAACCATGTCCTGATTTACACAAATGTCCCAATTTACATAAATTTGTGTAACACGATTTCCTATGGGTTTGCTTTGAGTTACAAAAAAAATCAATTTTCCTATGGGTTTGCTTCAAGTTACGTAAAAATTATTTCCTTATGGGTTTGCTTCAATTTACATAAAAATTTCATTTTTCCTATGGGTTTGCTTTGAGTTACATGAAAAAACTTTTTCCTATGGGGTTGCTTTGAGTTACATAAAAAAAACCATTTAAGCAAAAACCTATGGAACAGACCTTCTACATAAGTAGGGTTTTTGCTGTATCTCTGTCCTGGGAATCACACATCTGGATTTGTGAGTAGGGGTGTAAATCCTCAATTGTTTCATTCTCATACAGAATGAGAAACTGCTAGTTTTTGCACTTTGTCTGTATGACATTTTCTCTCATGATCAGTAAGAATTTTCATCCTTGCAAGTCCCATTTGTGTTCAAATTCATTTGCGCAAAACTATGACATATTTAGAAGTATTATATGGTTGCATCTTCATTATTATTTTATCTTTATATGTGCAAAAAAAGAAAAAAGACACTTTTCCTCACAGATATTTTGCACGAATTGTTGAAACTTCAGTTTAACCCCCTCCCCACTTCTCATTCTTGAGGTGAGAAATATCAGAGGGACCAGGCATTTCTCAAAAGGCTGTCTCAGTGACTTCAGACAACCCCATGTTATTATTGTGAAAATTAATCACAACTCTACTCAAGAGTCTCAAAGCACCTTAACACCAGGGGTCTTCAAAATATAGGAGAGCTACAATTTACATTTTCTGGTCAGATCTCATGCACAAAGCACTTTGTAGGTCTTGTTGTAGACCTTGTGGCAGTTTTGGCTTGGTTTTATGTTTTTTTGGTTGTTCAGTCGCACAGTCAATTCTGACCCTTTGCAACCCCGTGGACGATTGCTTGCCAGGCACCTCTGTCCTCCACCATCCTCCACAAACTGCCCAATTCTGTGCCCATTGCATCAACAATACCATCTAGCCATCTCATTCTCTGCCACACCCTTCTTCTTTTTCCCTCCACGTTTCCCAGCATCAAGGCTTTCTCAAGTGAATCCTCTTTAGCTTTATCTTTACTATTTGACCATCTAAGGAACAGTCAGGATTGATTTCTTCTAAGATTGGCCTATTTGTTCTCCTCGCTGTACAGGGGACTCTCAAAACTCTCCTCCAACACCACATCTCAAAGGCATCTATTCTTTTATGCTCATCTTTCCTAATGGTCTAGCTTTCACAACCATACATTACCACCAGGAATACCGTTGCTTTGACTATGCAATTTTTTGTTTGAAAGGTGATGTCTCTACTTTTCACTATGTTCCCCAAGTTTCTCATAGCTTGTCTTCCAGGATTCAGTATCCTTTTTATTTCATGGCTGAGGTCTTCCTCACTTTCTGCCATCAGGGTAGCATCATCTGTATATCTTAAATTTCTTATTTTAAACTGTCCTAATATTGTGATTGAAAGTTGATGTAAAATTACCAACAACCATCTTTTACTGCCACTTCTCAGTCATTGATAAATGGCAAAGGAACAGTTCAAAAGTTAGCAGGTACCATTTGGAGATGAGAAATCATCAGAAAAATGGACTGATTGAAGAAAGGAGGTGTGTTCAAGCCAAGAATATACTAATATTTATTATACACAACGTTTTTGCTGTAGTGACACCAGATAGATCAAT